>JALJVW010000072.1:3123521-3793521 GCA_024865655.1 Emberiza elegans
TGGCACTTTGGTACATGGTTTAATGGTAGTCCTGGCAGTTTATGATAATGTTTGGACTTAGTGATCTTAAAGGTATTTTTCCCAATCTAAATTATTCTCTCCTATGATTCCACATATTTCTCACTGTTTTACATTAGCTGGAATACTTTGGATACCTTTAAATAATAGGTAAAGAAAGGAAGTAACATAGAAGGGTGTTATAAATTCATTGATTTATCATGGGCTAGGCATAGTTTTTGGAACAGTTTTCAGATTCTATGTTTTGTAGAGAACATCACCTGGTTGGTGATGTTATTAAAATTTCACAAGACTGTCTCTTCAGAACAAGAAAGGAAAAAGGAAATGTCCTTAGTTGAGAGGAGGACCTAGTTGCCAATCAGAGACTGTGGAGTTTTTGAGTAGTACAACAGATTATTTTGAATTGTTTAATTGTATAAGTATTCTCTAATTAGGATTATTTGAGTGCTGGCAAACTAAGAATACGGTGTACTTGTAATTAGGAAAATTCAATGCACAAATATTTACCTACCTAAGTTCTTGTTGGGCAAAGAAAAATAATAATCATAACTTCTTACTGTCTTAGTTACCTGTCTTACTGTCTGTTTCCTGACAGATAATAAAAGCAAAACTATTGATCTGTATATGTCTTGTATGTATGGCTTTGACTTCCCGGGGTAAAACACTTTAACATATTTTTGCTCTTAAATAAAAAATGTTGCATTGAAAGCTAATATTAGCTATAATCAGTGAGTACATTTAAAATGCCAAATGGATTGCCACGCTCTAATAGCTTGTCATCTGTTTTTTTAAATTCTGTTTCTTAGAGAAAAATAAAAAACTTAGTCTCCATGTAACATGTACTTTCTTCATTATTCCCCCTCCCAATCCCTAAAAATAGGTGAGGTATCAGTATATATTGTGGAAATTTTCTAGCATAAAACCAGATATGAATTAGAAATGTTGGACCTTGCTAAAAGATAAGTCTTTTGAGTCAGAAAGTGCTGGACAGAAGGAAGAAGTCACAAAATGGGACTAAGAGAAAAATATGAAAGAGGTATTTGTCCAGGGTCATTAGTTGAGTGAAATAGCCAAGGGGTATAGTGGATGACCCCAAAGACTCAGGTAATAGAAATGGGATGAAATTCAATAGCACAGCGTGAAAGGTCATGCACTAGGGGCTAATAACAAGCATTTTTGCAATAAGGTAGGAGCTGATCAGCTGAGGTGCAGTAGTCAATCACAGGATGGCTATAGGTCTCCAATGCAATGCAATCCAAGGATATGTTAGCTAATATACTTCTAGAAGAGAAAAAGAAATCCACAAACCAGTATAGAAACCTTATTGTAATATTAACAATTGTTTTGATCATCTTGTTTTCAAAATTCACATATTTATTCGTTAATAGGTGCAGAAAGGTATTACTGAAATGTCTCATCTTTTAACCTTAAAAATAAATTCTGAGAGGAGGTATGATTCGTTCCATGTAATCACTTTATGAAGGTGATTATATGGAAGGTATAATATATATATTTATAATATATGTAGGAAGATAAATATCAGTACTAGCCATTAAGTCAATGTGTTTTGCTGGGATATGAACAGATGTATATTAGCTATCTCTGGGTCAGACTGTGTGGCAATTTAAAAGCCAAAAGCAATCAGAGCTGTGATGCCCTGGTTTGGCCTGCAAAGCAAAGAAGTCACAAAAGCAAATAACCTAGATAAAGTGAATCTTTATGAATTTTAGATTTTTTTGGGATACCACTATCTGTAAGATGTAGTGCTGTGATGGAAGTAAAATTTTTTAGCTAGGTCTGTGGTAGGGAGTTGTTGGGGTTATTTATTCCTAATTTCTGTGTGGAAAATTACATTAACCAAGGATTTGGCCCCAACCTCTCTATGATCTTCACTGACCAAGAATATGGACAATCAATATTTTCATATTCATACACAGACAGTATGTGTCTATGATGGATTAAAAAACTTCACAGAAGAAAGGAGAAGCTGAAAGATACATTTAAAGAGGAATGTTTCAGAGAACAGCATTGCATATAAATAGACTTTGGACAAATTGAAGATTAATCTTTTCAGATGCTCTGGTGAGAGAAGGAAAAATGGGGAGAAAAAAAAGCTGTTCTGATGCTAAATATACTGGTCAAGAGAAATAAATGAGTTAGGATTGAAGAATAGTTTTTCAGAGAAGCATAGATGTTCAAAGACAGATGCAGGAGTTTATTTCTGACTTGGTAATTATCAATGACAAGATGATTATTTCCATGAATCCACTCGAAGAGGAGTACTTGCTACTTATTTGTATGTAATACAGAGAGTAGCAGGCTCATTAACTTTGACTTTGGTCAGCAGAGCAAAAGGATATGATGGAGGAAATTAGCTTTCCTGGTGGTGAAAGGCTCTGACACCTGCCATGGCTCTTTTCCTGACTTGCAATTGCCTCCGCAATTTGCTACTCTAGCTGAATGCTCCCCCAAACTCCGGGCACATGGTAATTCACATGTGAGTACTTAATTAATTGGCTCATTTAATCAGTGTGTGAGCAGAAAAGACCTTATGCTAGCAGTATTTCTCCCCAGGAGAGCTTGCCCATTTGAGAGGCATGGTCTCCATGTCCCCTGATAGCAATTAACAACTACTGAATTGCTCCACTGAATAATCATGAAATTCGTCTGTCTCGGATCATTTCTTGTAGTCTAATAGTGCTTAAATTTAGTATCTTGCCAAACTGGGGCCCATTAGAATCAACAGTGATTTCATGTACTTTTTTGAACTAATTTAAATGAATGCCTTATCAGGAGATGAAACTACTTCATGCTTGATGTTTACATATTGATAGTTTTTTGAATAGTTGTTTGGGAAAAATTGAAATTGAAAAATTTATATTGAGAGGCTTTGAATTAAAAGCCTTCTCTACATAATCAAAATAAATAACAGTAAATACCAGCATAAATTTGTGCTTCAGTTTAACTAAAAGTCAAAACTAAATATCATATTTGTGTACATAATTTTGATACCAACACTCAATATAATATAATAATAATATATAATATATACACTAAATATATATAATAATATACTCAATATAATATTTCTACCAAATGTAATTTTTAAAAAAAGAATTCTCTTCAGGAAAATAAGGTGAACAAAGAAACATTAGTCTTGTGTGTTTTTGTTTAATATCTTGTTCAGAAAATAAAACTTTGCCTAGGTGTTGTTTGAAAGAGACGCACTCATCATTTGACACCTTTGAGTGAAGCTTCTGACCAGTAAGGGTCATTCTTAAAAGCAGGATCTCAACATCTGAAAAAAATCATAATGGTAGTTGTGAATGAAAGCAGTATTTCTTTAAATACACTGCTTTTTGAGACTGTAAAGAGCCCTGACCTTGAAGGCTTCAGGTTCTTCCTGTAAAAGAGGTATTTTCTCCACTAACTCTTGACATCAGGAAAAGCAGTCTTTGAAGACAGAGATCATTTGAGCCTGCCTGCTTCTTCTAAAAACAATTAAATCCAACTCCAAGCTGTCTGAAGTTTTCTTTTTTGGTTTCAAAGCTATGAATAATTCTCCCAAGATGAACTGGGACTACCAGTCTGTTTGGAAAGGTCATCAGCTCCTGTCAGAAATTTTGGAGAGAACATTCTCAGGGGTGTCTCAGATTGTGTGCCCAGGGCTGGATATGTTCTTTTCTTAAATACTCAAATAAAATGGATATTTCAGTTAAATAATGAAAGTTAATCATATGTCAAGAAAAATGACATATAGGTAGAATTGTAGTATCATTGCAGTACTGTGAAAGTGTCATTGACTTTCATCTTTCAATTGGCAGACTAGGTTTTCCTCTCTATACTCATCTTAAAGTATTTTGAATACCTTGATCATATGTGGTTACATCCAATTGACATCAATGTAAATCAAGCATATTAAGAAGTGCTTTAAAGCAACAGTCTTTAAAACAGCGAAAGAGAAGAAAAGGTTCCCATTTTTGATACTAAAGGGCAGTTCTTACTATAAAGATTCCATATTCTTAATTTCTATATAGCCACTCTTCTATATTTTGAAGAGAGAAGATTATTGAGTAGAGAAAGTATTGAACTAAAATAAAGCAATAAAAGAGTGTTAAAAAGAAGCCTTCTTTCTCAAATGGCTTCTATCACATTTTTAGCTCTAATGTAATTTTTCCTTTTACTTCAATCAATTTTTATTTATTTCTTTATTGTCCTATGTGATATGTTTTCACATTATTCCCTAGATAATCTGCATTAAGTTTTTTGTTTGGTTTGGCTTTTTTGTTTTTGTTTTTGGTTTTTTTTTCATAACTTTAGACTTCAAGTTCTGTCTTCAAGGTAGTGTGTATCAGTCCTTCTCAAAGATTTAAAAATTACCTCCTCTTCTTTCTTTTCAAATATTGTACATAGAAGCGTAAAATGGTTTGGGTTGGAAGGGATTTTGAAGATCATCTAGTGTTGCCCTGTTTTGTCCCCCCTCCCTCACCCCACCATGGACAGGGACATCTTTCACTAGACTATGTTGCTCAGAGCCCATTCCAAAGTGGCCTTGAACTTCCTGGGATGGGGCATCCATAGCTTTTTTGCAACCTCTTCTAGTACCTCACTACCCTCAGAGTAAATAATTTCTTTCTAATATCTTATCTAAACCCACCTTCTTCCAGTTTAGAGCCGCTCATCCTCATCCTATTACTATAATACTCTTGTAAAAGCCCCTCTCTTTCTTGTAGGCCCCTTTAAGGTACTGGAAGGCTGCTAAAAGGTCTTCCTGGAGCCTTCTCTTCTCCAGGCTGATCAATCCCAACTCTCCCAGCCTGTCTTCATGGTAGAGGTGCTCCAGACCTCTTCTCATCTTCGTGGTCCTCCTCCAGACTTGTGTCAATGAGTCCACATCCTCCTCATGTTGGGTGTCCCAGAACTGGACACAGCACTCCAGGTGGGCTCTGATGAGAGCAAAGCAGAGGGGCAGAATCACCTCCCTCAATCTGCTGGTCACACTTTTGATGCAGCCCAGAATATGATTGGCTTTCTGGGCTGCAAGTGCACATTGTTTGCTCATTTCCAGACTTTCATCCATCAGCACCCCCAAGTACTTTTTATCAGGGCTGCTTTCAATCCATTTTCCACCCAGCCTGTATTTGTGGTTAGAATTACTCTGACTCAGGTGCAGTTTCTTACACATGGCCTAGTTTAAATTCATGAGCATTGCACAGGCACACCCCCAAGCCTGTCAGTGTCCGTCTGGATAGCATCACTTCCTTCCAGAATATGGACTTCAACACATATTTTGGTATGTTTGGCAAACTTCTGAGGGTTCATTGGGCATTCTCTCCTATTGTCTATGGCATTGGCAGATGCTAAAGACTGCCAGACCCAATACCAAACCCAGAGGTTCACTGGTGTGTACTTGGGCATCAAGCCATTGACCATAGTCTTTGATGCAATGATCCAAGTAATTCCTTTCCCAGTAAGTAGTCCATCTGTTAGATCCACATCTCTAGTTTAGAGACAAAGTTGTTGTTTGGTACAGTGTCAAATGCTTTGCACAAGTCCAAGCAGATGACATCAGTTGCTCTTCTATTATCTACCAATGCTGTAACCCCATCACAGAAGGTCACTGCAATTTTCAGGCATGATTTGCCCTTAGTGAAGCCCTGCTGGCTATCACAAATCACCTGCTTATTTTCCATGTGCCCTAGCATAGTTTCCAGGACAGTCTGCTCCATGATATTTTCAGGTACTGAGATAAGACTGACTGGCCTGTAGTTCCCTGTGTCTTTCCTTTTTACCTTTTTAAAAATGGTTTTTAAAGTTATGTGTCCTCTTTTCCAGTCAGTGGGAACTTCACTGGACTGCCATGACTTCTCAAATATGACGGATAGTGGCTTATCCACTTCCTTCACCAGTTCTGTCAGGACATGCAGATGTGTCTCATCAGGTCCCATATAGCTGCTCACCTTCAGGTTCCTTAAATTGTCTCAAACCTTTACTGCTCCTACAGTGGGAGCCTCTTCAATCTCCCAGTCCCTTCTACAGCTCAGGCACTGTGGATGAAACATTTGCTAGTGGAGACTGAGACCAAAAAACCCCCATTGATTATTTCAGCTTTCTCTGTGTCCTCTGTTACCAGGTCTCACATTTCCTTGCAGAGAGCACCCACATTTTTTCCTGATCTTCCTTGTATCACTGATGTACCTATAGAAGCTTTTGTTGTTTTCCTTGATGTCCTTGGCCAGATTTAATTTTGTCAGGGCTTTAGCTTTCCTAACCTGATCCCTGGCTGCTTGGACAATTCCTCTGCTTCCCTTCCAGGCTCCCTTCCCTTTTTTTTTTTTACACCCACTGTAAGCTTCTTTTTTGTTTTATTATTACATTTAGTGTGATCTTTTACAGAAACTGTGCTGTAAATGGTTTCTTTTTGCTATTTTCATGGGGTAGTAAAAAATGCCTTTATAAGGGTTATGTTTTGTTTTCCCTCTTTTCTTCAAAAAAATCATCTCCACAATACTTTAATCTAAAAAGTATTCTGAGGATTAGTTCTCTTAAGAAACTTAATACCCAAACCCAAATCCCTGTAAAATGACATAACTTTGAGCATATCTGCACATATGCCTGCCCCACTCATACCACAGGCTTTCATTTTATGTGCCTATTTAAGAAACAGTCACAGGAAAAAGTGACAGAAGGAGTCTTCTGCTGTATATATATATCTGAAGTTGATTCTAGAAAAAGTCAACTAATCACTGAAAGATTAAAAAAAATGAAAAAATTTAGCATGTTAGTTGATTAGTATTTTTAACTTAAAAAAAAATTCAACAATGTTATTTACACTTGAGCAACTGCAAATGCCCTTCAGAACAACAAAGTCAGTATTAGACAAAGAGAAGATATTTCCAGAAATACTTGATTCAAATTAGGTAATTTTGTTTTTAATTTTTTCAATATCTAACCATATCTCAGTCTAGAGAAAACTTACACTAATATGTCCTGGATAGACTGGAATCCATCATCAACAGACAGGTGTGCTTATGTCCTCTCTTCAGTCAAGGAATAAGGTAAGATGTTCACGTCCAATTTTCTTGTTTATATACTGTGAACATGCAGCAGAATAAAGAAGAGAGAGGAGTCATCAGCTCTCTATATCACATTAAAATTGCAACATCAATGAAAAAGAGACATTTAAAAAGAATTAACCAAATGTTTCAAGAGAAGAATGATATTAAAACATTGCTATGATATCTTTAAAATTGGGTATAGAAATTCCTGCTATATTCAATGTTCAGTGACAATTTCAACATCTAGATAGAAGTTACACAAACAGTAAGACTGTGAAGCAGAATGGGAACTTGTATATAGCTGAGTTTGTAATGTTTTCATGGAATTATTTCTGCCTATTATGTTGATAATTCAAATTTATGCTATTTAAACTGCTGAAAACTACAATACTTTACAAAAATCTCATTTTTTTCAAGATGAAAGAGATTTTTTTGGTCATTTTTTTAAAAGTCTGAAACTGCTGAACTAAAGATCAGTTAATTTTTCTGTAAAATAATGCAGGGATAACTTCAGCAGAAATTAAATTAATTTAATCTTTGTACTATCTAATGTTTATGCAGTCAGAATACAGTAAGACTATGTATATTTTTTGCAAATTCACAGATAACGAAAAGTAGCTGTGCTCATGTCTCTTTGAATAGAAATGAGAACATGTATTATAATAAATAATGGCAAACAGAAATCTACCCTTAGCTATGGGTTGTGCAAGGTTATTTTTGCATATAGTGCCCCCGAGAGTTCTCGATTGTTGCCAAAAAATTCTTCATGTTCAAATTAATTAATGGGTACCATGTTTAACAGAAGACAACAGCCAGATTTGAGGAGAAAACTATGCCATTAGCCTAATTTAATTTGAGGTCAGGATTAAAGCAAAATCAAGAAACTTTACGTTAAGAAAATATTTTGTTTTTTTTTTTTTTAATATTTGGTATGGCTGCACTAATAGAGTTCTAAAGACACTTTGAAGATTTTAATATCCCATTTACATTTTCGGCCATTTATTTTAAACTGATATGTCTATCTTTGAAAGTGATTAATGCATGGAGCCTAGACACACTGACTAAATAAAAAAAGCATCCCCCTTAGGAGCTCTTCACTGAAAACATTGTCCTAGTTACTAAAATAATAATTATAGTGAAAGTTTCTGGAGATAAAATTATATCAAAATATGCCTCTGAGCTTAAAACTTATTTAGTCAAGCTAAAATTTAGCTTGACCCAAAATTTATTGAACCAAGCTATGTGTTTACAGAGCTCTTTGAAGAAAAAATAGCTTGATAATAAATCTGATAATGGATATAGGAATACATTCCATATAGGAAAGCCCTTTTACATTATTTTTTTAACATTTTTTTATACATATTCTATCTACAGTGAGATTTTATTCTGATGTGAAGCATACTTACGAGATAAGAAGAAAGGATAATATTTCCCAGAGCTGCATTCTTTTTAATTAAATTTGCATTCCACCTATCTGTGATAGATAAGTAGGCCCTTGACAGGAGATTAAAGTTAAATGATGTCCCTTACCCAACATTTAGTTATTTTTGTACATGAATTTATGAGTTTCTTGGGCAATAACTTTAGATTTAAAAAATTACAAACGTGCATACCTGTGTGTGCATTTGTACACACATCTGATAAACAGAAAAAGTGCTGTTTGCACTAAATTGTCCGTGTCTGAATCCAAAGTTTATTTCTAACTGCTTGAGGGCATTTTGCCCCCTTGCATTTTAAATACTGAATATCTGTTTAGTCTGGACTTTTAATATGACTATTGTCATCCCATTTCCTACTTCTTTATATTAGGTTATATGTTTTTAGTTCTCTCACTCCAAATTTCATTGATTTATTATGAAAGTATTGCATTAAAATAATACTAATTATTACATTAAAATCAGTTTTAGGCACAATATGGTTTAATTTTCTCTAGTAATTGTCCACATATTTTAGAGTGAAACTATGTTAGTTCTCTCCAGCTTTTACAATCCATTGTTAGAGATCCCACATGAATTAATTTCATTCACTAAAAAGAGGTCTCATAGCAGCTTTGTGATGTAAATATAAGAGAGAAATATAGATCTTAGCTCAGTTCAGCTACATAAAATATTTCTTCTCCTTCACTGATAAACTTTTTTTCACCATTCTTTGTGCAATTACAATACTGGTAGAAGTCTTGCCTCCCCACACCTGTGTGGGAAAAAAAAGGTCATTTTTTTCATTACTCAATGTATTGTCTTTTTTCTACTGAGCAGTCCAATTAGCTTTACGAAGAAGATAAAATGGAAGAGCTGTATGATAAATTGCAGCTTCTATCTTCCTTTATCCTACTTTCCTGTAGTACAAGTATGCTCATAATACATGCATTTTTTAAAGTCATATGCCATTCTCGTGCATGTACTGTGTGCTTGACTATTATAAAATATTTGCCAGACAGAGGAAGCCTCTTCTGACAGTTTGCTTATGGTCTCACCTCATTCTTTTCACAGCATCACACTTTTATGGTTTATTTCCAAATTTGGCTGTGGGTGAAGGGGGAAGCAGAAGAAAAGTAAAACATAAAAATTCAAAGGAGACAATTTTCCACCTTTTTATTCTCTTCCAAAAATGGATCAAAACCAATTTAATTCTGTAATTTCTGCAGTTCTCATCAGATAATGAATTTAGGAGTTGTGTGGATTATCAGCTTTTTCTATATAAAAAGAACTGTATTGTCTGGTCCATGTCATGTTTCAATATTAATTTTGCTTTCAGTCTCACCGAAATAATTTTGTGTTCTGCCTACCCCTGCAGCTCCTTATTCAACACTAAGTTTGACTAGAGCAAATGACAGAGAGTGGTTTGAAGTTTCCAGCCTGGGGAATTCTTGGCTCCATAGACATTTGCTCTGAAGGATTTACTCCTGTAACGGGCCTGTTTCTGTAATACTTTGATGGTGAATAGTAAGTAAAGAAGAAAAAACCTTTTTTTTTCAGGACTAACAGGTCAATACTGCATGTACATATTGGAAAATGCATTTGAAAAAATAGAATTACTGTCTGTTCAGACATCATTATTATCAGTGTTCTCTTCTACTGGTTAGTGAATGAAAAATAGTCATGAGACCTTACAGAAAGTGCAAATGTTTTCCAGTTGTTTTTTCATGTCTTTAATAAAAAAAGAATTTTGGTTCCGCTCTTAGGCAACACATGGTTCATAATCCAGGGGAATCTTAATTTTTTGTAGAGTTGTAATTATTTTTCTGGTGTTTAGATATGATATCAGACTTTATCAGACCTACTCATCAGTACTACTCATTCTCTTTGAATGCATCCCTGTATCATGATTCCTCTTCATCAGGAGAAAGAGCAGGTGAAATAACTGTCCTTTTTCTATTTTCTTGTTCACTTAATGTGATAGAAGTTTTGATGATTTAACATAAATGTCCTCAGGGGTACAAAGGCTTAATTTCTCCAGACTCTTTATTCTTTCAGGAATTCTAAATGAAACTACAGGTTTTCCTCATTTGTTTTGTTGCTTGGAGAATCAAAGCACATGGATCTGACATCAAAAATAACACTACATCATCCTAATATGAGCTCAGTTGTTTAGAGCATGCTTCTCATAATACCACTGTGGGTTCAAACCCTGTATGGGCCATTTACTTCAGAGCTGGACTCAGTGATCCTTGTGGGTACCTTCCAACCCAGAATATTCTGTGAATCTGTGAAATTAGGACCCATCTGGGCTACAAAACATAGGCGTTTGGAATTACATTATATGAGAAAAAGCTGTAACCTAACTCCCCAAATACAATTCTGGAATTAACTTCGATGGGATAACTTATGGGGATACATGGCAAAAGTTTCCATTAGTTAGTGCAGTATCCATGTGATGGCATGTATTGGCACAGAGAAAACAAATCAAGACTGAACAAATTTGTTTCTGGATAATTATGTTTGCCCTTTGCCCTGAAGATATTTTCAACAAAATAGGAAAACTGGATGGGTCTGATGTTTTGTGGATGTGTTTGGGAGAAATGCATGAGACATTTTACCTCTACTACCTGAATTTGGCTTCAGACTTTGTTCCAGTGTGAAACAGTTCTAATTATGGATATTGAAAAAGACTTGCTGATCAATCTGATTTTTCTTTATGCCTCAACATGTGTAACACATGAGGTGAAAAATTACTGCAGGGGCTGTGCCTGTGTTGAGAGTGTTGTCCCCTGCTCAGAAATGGGTCCTGGCCCACCCCGGGGCCGCGCAGACTCCGCGCAGCTCGTGGTGCGCGCGCTCGCCCGCTGAGCTGCCACCAACAGCGCGCATGCGGTACCGTGGGGTCCTGACACTGTGTTTGTCTCTCTCTTCTCTCTCTTTGCTCCCTTTTCTATCCCCCCTTTGATAGGAACGCTTATCTTCCTTTATCAAAAAGGAGTTCTCAGATAAAACATTGCTGCATTTGTACTTTATTTTTGTCTGAGAAGTCTGTCGAAAACAATCTTCCCCGACTCCCCTTTTATAGGAGGACGTGACACTTGTTCAAGAATATTTGTTGTAAACATATTTGTTTTCTTATGTATGGCTGGCAGATTGCTAATTTGAAAGAGAATTTTATATTTCTGGTACAGATAAAATAATTCTAGTATGTTGACTACATTTTGACAAGTACTAGTATTAAATTTCTCTTAAATCAAATTTGAATCCTGATCAGGTTTGGTTAATATTTTTGATTGCGCAGAAGTTTGACTCTTTATAAAGTTCTTGGTATGGCATTGAGCACTACCTTCCTGGTAGTACATGTGCCATGCAACTGAATTAAGTTCTGGTGTTTCTAAAGTGGCTGAGTCCATGTGAATTCCTTGATGGCACTGATATTACAGATCAGAAAGTTGTCATACTATTGGACACAGGGTAACAAGACTGTAATAACTGTTTTGAAGGCCTTACATTTGTGCATTTATACTGCCCTTTCCATTTGGAGGGACCAATGACCATTTTGTATTGTGTAGTTTTTAGTAGCCTATGTTTAACATGGTATATTTATCTCTGACTTTTTCAGCTGAATTCTTACAGAGATTTTCTTTTTAATGAAGTTGGAACTTCTATTGGTCTGCTGCATTTTCTTAGGTTGTTTATTGTCTATTATGTAAAATATGATCTTTCAAACTGTTGTAAATACACCTATCGTCTGTGAACTTCATCGTAGAACGCTTAGCAGTTTTCAAGTAATAAGTAAATTATTTTGTGGTACTAAAGCCAATTTAAGTTTGAACATTTTTTTATTAGCTGAAATGTTGCTGCTTTTTCACTGCCTATTCACATGGGAAACACCAACCAAACTGGAAATACTCATCTACAAGTGCAACAGCCTGTGAAGTTGCACAAGGGATTTCTTTTTACTTATGAGAAGATTCTGTGCTATAGTTTGTTGTGCCACTGGTACCATGGCATCTGCTATTTTCATGGCTTTTCCACCTTTTAGTTTTCAGTAAAAGACATCTAGGGAAGTTTTAGACCACATTAAAGATCATATATTCTCTCAATATATCCAAGGACATAGTGGGAGCAATATATAGTGTTCAATTTATTATTCAAAGTTAACTGTCTGCATACTGTGATTCTTCAAGTTGGTTGCTTGAAGTGTTGTTTAAAGGGTTTTCTACAGGATAAAGCTACTTCAATATAATCCCTTTTAGAGTTGAGCCATTACAGGGTTTTTTTGTTCTTAAATAGTCTCTTTATGTCTTGAGTGACTTCTGGGTGTCAATTTATTTTCTATTAACTCTTTCAGTGGTGCTGAACAGCACATTTTCTATGGTTTCTGGAAGAATATTCTTTTAAAAAAACTGTTCATTTCCAAACAGTCTAGATATTTATTGCCTCAAACACAGTATTTTTATCAAGATAGTTGTTCAAGAGTATTTTCAGTAGCATCAATAAAGCTTGTAAAACTGGTTTTAAGCACCAATGGAGCTCATAAAACTCATGAGTTAATAAGCTTATTTAGTCATTATTATTCGTTATTTCACAGTCTGAGTACTGTATTTTGGTGAGTAACTACTGAATCAACTAATAGTTGCCAACTAACATTTGACAACTGTTTTGACATCTCTGGCAGTAACTGAATAATTGTGCATGAAATGTCATTAATAAAATTAGTATTAGCCTGTATACCAATTTCTGAGATCTTCCTTATCTCATTTGTTTTTGTTCAATATATTGAATGGTAGGGAAAATCCTATTATTTCAAGCAAGAAGGTAAAACTTAAAGAAAGCAGAAAACTATTAAGCAGCTTTCAGATAAGCAAGTACACTTAGAAGGTTCTGAGAAGAAAGTATAATCCACTTAATATGAGTTGGGAAAGACCTATATAGATGAATATATATATCAAGAAAAAATAAACTAAAAGCATACCAAAAGGAAAAGGACAACCTTATTCTCCCCATACCTATATACTAAGTGAAGAGAAATTAATTTGTTCTAATAATGATTAAATGAGTCGTATGTATTGTTATTAGTCATAAAAATAGTATTATCTCTGCTGTACCTTTTTTGCTCTTACGTGTTGCCTACTTTTACATGTCATCCCTTTATTGCTACATGTGGATATTTCCATGGCTATGAAAGCAGTAATCTTAGTTCTCTGATTTACTCTTGGTGTAGGTAGGGTGTCCTGTATTGGTGTTGTAAGGAGTCAACTGCTTAAAGAAACTGGAGCTGGCAAAGACATTCCTCATTCACCATCTGAATGGACTTTGGTTTAAGAAACTAGGGAGATTTATGCAGAACTGTGTGTGTGTCTGTTTCCTCAACCCTCCAATGCAAATATGCTTTATGCCTCCTGAATGCCTGTGTTTTCAGTGAGACGTGAAACTGTTAGGTGGAGAAGGCTTAGTCATGGGATTCCTGGCTGGAAAGGACCCCTGGTACACTCAAATAGTCTCATGGGAAAATAGGAAGATGGAAATACTTTTTACAAGATGGTAAAATAATTACTTTATATTCCATTTGTTCAGCACTTCTCTGTTCTGTTGTTTTTAAGTACCGTTTTAATTGAATGCTTAAAGTTGCATTCCAAAAGTGACCAAGCATTGTTATTTTACAAAATACTCTCTAGGATGAAGAAGACATACCAGTTATTTTTTAAAGGAAAATAAACCAGTGATTTATTAACTTGATTTTTCTGAGGAATATTTCTTCATGTCAACATTCTTACAGTCACAAAAATGTGTGCATGTACAACATGAATACTATTGTGTGAACAGTAGTATTCAATAATGAAATGCTCACAAACCACTATCGTATCACCTAGATTCAAAGTATTGTAAGAAAGATGTGGGTCACTTTTTAGTAAGGTCTGTACAATGGGACCACAGGTAGTGGCTTGTCACACAAAGAATTAAGTGACCTGATGTTGCAACAGTGTCTGGAAAGCTCATGACTCAATAGGATATTTCTTTTTTCTATTTCTGCTGGCAATGCTATGACAAATAAGGCCACAGTTTTACCATCCCAAGATTGTGCCTTAGATGCCTACTGTGACTGTTCCCTGATTTTCAAAGGTGTATTTAATTTAACATTTCCTGATTTCTTCAGTGGCACTGCAAATGAAGTGTGGAGAGAATATCAGAAATAGTTATATATAATTGCACAGCAATTACATAAGGTGACATTTCTTACAGCATGCAACATATGTGAAATTTATTTTGGCATCCTATAACATTATTTTCTTTTATTTTTTTTAGTAGATTCAATATGAACTGTGATACTATTAATGTGTTCTCTTATTAAAAGTTATTAAAAGGACAAAGCGTTAATCTTACTCTATATCTCCAATTTACTTTGATAATGTAATTTTACATTAGAGGGATTGCAGAGTTGCATAATGTCTCACTAGCTCACAGGCTATGATTCTTGTCACCTTTCTTAAAGAGAAAGTCAATTCTTAACAGTTTTTTTCCATGCTTCTAATTAAAATGTAAAGTAATGTCTATTACTAGAAGAATATAGACTAGGACTCATAATATGAAAATTGCAGCTGAGGGAAGGTGTCTGGAGACAATGCTACAAAAAGAATGGTCTGTGCTGCTGTTATTTTTTATGTGTGAGACAAAGATTTTTTTTCCCATTCTTAAATAATTTCTTATTTTTTTTCCACACCAGGATGGGGTTGTTGATTTAATTCTTCAAGAACACTTCTGTTATGACATTCTATGACTGCATTTTAAGATAATCAAATTAAAAAGGCATTAGGTGCTGTTAAAGTAAATGTGAAGTTGCCAGGACTCTTGTGATGATTTATTATTTTTTTTGAAATAGATTGGAGACTGTGTCGATAGACTTACACTTGTGGTGTGACTTTTCATAGCAAGAGTGTGCATTTGTCTTTTAAATGATACAACAGATTACTGCTCCTATTTTCACAGTAAAATTACAGATTTTTTTTTGAGAATCCCAGGAGTTGGGGACAACTGAAGAAATGAAGCTCATTGTTTCTGATAATATTAATTACCTTTAGTCATGATTATTCACTGTGCTAATATTTGAGGAAGTAATAAAATAAATAGTCTTCCTCTGTTCTTTAAAATATGTGAAGCTGCTGTTAGTTATTAAATGTCACTTAAAGAGATGTTAGAATATTTTGACAGTGGAGCAGCAAGGGGGAAACAAATTAGAAAATAATCATGAGTCTGAGTGAGCAGCAGAAGATGTTGTGCCTGTCATGAGTGGCAGGTGATGCTTAAAGAAGTTACATGGTTTGTCTGTGTTTAGAAAAAAGTACCTGCACAGAGAACAGAAAACTGGAGAAAGGTCTTTGCAAGAAATCCTCTGAACACAGATTTTAAGGGAAATGGGGCACAACTTACCAGTCTTGTTTCTCTTTACTCTGACCTTTTTTTCACCTCAAGTTTGAAAAGGATTTAAAACTTCTCAAAACAAGAGGATTGAGCAAGGGGATATTTTCTTTCCTGATGACCTCTAAAGTCTCTGTTATGCTACCAATGTGATAATATCCAAGCATGGTGGCACAGTGTAAGTTACTAGATGCATTTTCACCACACATTTGACAGCCTAATTTTTCTGGATTAATCATTCCTGTTCACATGACAGGAATCTCCACCCACTCAAAGGGCGGCCTGAACTAATTTAACACAGGTGATGTAACAGAAATATTCATGGGTCTGGGGCATAGGAGGTCAAAGGGACAGACAAAACCAAACAAGCAGCTGCTACAATGAAAGTAGAGGTATCAGGTGCCCCACATGGTGACCAGTCTTTTTGGACCTATAACAAGTTCCCACCTGATAGCAGGATACCATCAGGGCGAGACCATGAAGGAACAGTTCTGCGTGACAAATAGACAGTTTTACTATACTTTCTTATTGTAAAAAATATAATGATATAATACTATATAATAATAGTATTACTATACTTTCTTATTGTAAAAAATATAATGATATAATACTATATAATAATAGTATAATTTACATAAAGGTAAATATTCTTGGCCATTGTATTGGTTTTTTGTTTTTCCTAACTGATTTGTGTGTACACACATCACCACATACTTAAATAGTTTGGAGGAATGTTGCACTGAGTATTCATAATTTGCTGTGTTTGGAGCTCTTCTGTTTTTTTCCCCTCTGTTCCATTCTTTGTTATGACTGTGCATATAGAAGCCTTATGATATGCTGAGGCAGAAAATTCTCTGCCTCATCCCCTCCTAATCCCTCATTACTGGATCTGAAATAAATCACACTTTGTTTAATCACCAGATGGAGACAGCCTGTGCATCAGCTCTCCTGTGCAGTTCAAAATTTGTTCTTTATGGAAAAGTCAAATCAGATACTATCTGATGGGTAATTTTTTTATTAAACCTAGGATTAAGAAAAAAAAATTGATCTTGTAAATCACTTACACTATATTTTCAGTTGTCAGAAAAGAGTATGGATTCTTTCCCCTTAGTCTAAAGCTTTTTTTTGTTTGCACTTTTCTTCCAAACCAGATTATATTTAAGAGAAACTTTAAATCCTTTTCTAAGTAAAAAATCATCTTTTGGATTACAGAGGGAAAAAAAAACCTTGAAAATGTATCCATCTGTCTATCAAAAAAAACATTTATTCCAATTATGTTTTTCCAGTCCTCTCCAGAACTCTCAGTCTCTGAAGAGCAGATATGAAAATTCCATCAAAATTTGAAATGAACTTTTGAACCTGCAGAGCTGAAAATTAATAAAACAGCTCTGTCCTCTCTGGCTGATACAATAAATGATATAATGCCAGTAAGAAAAGATTGTTTTGCAGAGTGATTTTGATTTAGAAAGATTACACTGCACCACCAAACACACTGTAGTTAGGGTGATCCTATTAAGAAGTGGAAGTATGAATGGAGACATTTGTTAAATCAGTATACACACAGGAAGATGAAATAGTGCAATATTGCTTTCACAGGGTAGGCTTATTTTGTTTTTAATCATGCTGCTACATTCCTAGGCTAGATTCAATTTTTTTTCTAATATGATAATTAGAATTCTGTTCCCCTCTAATAATTTAATATTGTTTCTGTGTAAAAGTTTATATGTGTAATATTTTATAAAGTGTGCAATCTTGTGAGCAATTATTTGGTTAGTCTACCAAGTTTTAGCTGAAGGTAACTAAAAGCTTTTTGGTTTTTTCTCTGTAAGGGTATGAGGTTAGGTGACCTACATTTTTCCATAGAGCTTGCTCAACTGGAAAATTTTGTTAATGAATTTTATTCTGCATTTTTTCATGCCAATTCCAGATTAAAAGAAGACAGAAAGCAAGCATCTTTCTCAGCCTTCTAAAATGTATTCAAATGTCAAACATTCATATTGAGTTCTAGGAAATCAGTGTAATAAAGACTTTTGTAAGATCTTATAGAACAAGAAAATTATCACTATAATTAACATTTCTCAGGGTCTTATCCTTTTGTCTCCAGCTGACTGCATTCTCATGCATCTCTTTCCCTTTAGTTTAGATATTCGTTTGTTTTTTAGAAAAAGCTGCACTTCAGTATTCATGAAAATCTTGCTTAGAGGAGGGGTCAGTCAGAAAGTGGCAGTGTTACAGAAACTCAATATGTATTTTTGAAGTCTCTGATCAATATTAGAAAATCAAGGGTAATTTTCAAATATCTCCCATAGATATTCATTTATAAAAAATTGATGGACCATGGATTTTGTTATTCTGAAAATTTGTTCTAGATATACATATCTGAGATGCTATGATAGCTGCCATAGATAGAGAACAGGAAAATACAATAAGTACAGAAGTATTTTTTATTTGTCTTATGCTGCTAAATGGATGAAAATTCCTTATTGGTTCAGTAAGTCTCATTAACAAAAAAGAAAAATATCTCCTGTTATAGAAACTGTTGCTGAAGCACATTGTTAACTTCACTATCTTCACATATTCACTTTCTCAAGCTTTGTACTTCATTAAGTGTCAAATGGGGCATTCAGGTGGATTGAATTTTAACGTTTTCTTTCTTGATATTTTAGTTCTATTAAGGAAAATAAAAGGTTTTGCTTTTCATTTAAGCTAATGAACCTTTATTATGCTGAAGTTATGTGTCAGTTTTTCGCTGTTAATTCAATTATCTTTTTATGTAAATTGAGAAAAGGAATATTTGTTAGGCTACCTCTTATTCAAACCAGAGTTTGGAATAAATGAGAATTGATCCCAAACTTTAAAAGAGTGAATGCAAAATCTGCGTGTTAAACTACATATCAGTGATTTGAAAGATGCTCAGTATTTTATTACAAATTTCAAACCAAGTTATTTGTGTCACAGTGATGCACTTTCTTGACAAATTTTATTCCTGGACATGCTTTTAAAATAAATTAAATATTTCTAGGGTAGTAAAATCAAATTTTACCTCTGTGATAATGAATTCAGATAACTATGCCACTATATACACTGATAACCTTGGAAAGAAAGTTTAATATGTAAACTGCATGCTTTGTTTCTATGCTGGTATTAAAAGGCCATGAAGACAACACTATTGAATTATTAAAGTATAAAAGTTTAATTAAAATATAGAGCTGTGCAAGTAAATCACTCACAATGTGTACTCTGATTGAAAATACCTAACTTGTGTTATCTCTAATCCTATCCCATGTCTACTGTATGATGAGTCATTTGATGAAATACTGCTGTTCTGTGTAAATTACTGAGAAATGATACTCAGGTAAAACACTTGAGTTTTGTAATCCCTCCTTTAGGGAACAGATTTAATATCATATGGCAAACTTCTACTTGCATTAGTCAGAAATTCTCATAACCTTTAAAGTAAAGGAAAAAAAAAAGCCTGCACCTTAAAAAGCCATGTTAAATATAAAATAATTACGGAGTTGCATGTGCAATGTGTACAGTTGCATTAGAAGGACAGAAAGAGAGGCTAAATTCAACAGATGGATATATATATTATAAATTCTAGTTCACAAATGTGTAATGTTTTTAAAAATTACATGGGGTAAGATAAGCATTTCACTCTAAATAATTGTAATCCAGAAAATCTACATGAGTGGCCCTAACTGCAGTTAATAGAAGATTCACATCAGAAGCCATGACTGGGTATTTTTCCCACCAATTCTATGGCCTACAAACAGAGACTTCCTGCCCCCTTCTTATTCAGGTTCTGCTTCTATGTAAAGTAGAAGAAAAGTGATAGGGAGATAAAAAAAAAAAAAAAAAGGAAAAATATGTGTAATACTGGGGTTTACTTATTTCAGTATTCATCTGATAGTGGGTGTTTAACTGAAGTCCTGAGTTTCTGACATTATTTTTAACAGCAATGCAACGTAAAATCTATAAGTGATATTTAATCAGGATGAAAGTCCTCCAAATAATTCAGGCTTTGTTTATAGTTTAAGGGAAAAAAGATGGTGCCATTTCCAAGATCTCTTCCCATGAGGAAATTTTAAATTGTTATCTTTTGTGTGTGTGTGTGTGTGTGTGTGTGAAGAGACGCCGTAGGTTTCTGATTCGCCTTCTAACGTGCTCCCTGGGTCACTGGCATTTGTGTCTTTAGTCCTGAATGTATCATTCAACAAGCTTGTACTTAGAACTTCACAGATGGGGTGAGCTGTTAGAGGCTGAACTTGAACTATTTCATAATACATGAATCAATGAGATCTTTAACAAAATATGTCCCCATGGAAAGCACACTGAATAATACAATAGGGAAAATTCAGGTAATTCATCTTTCATTCTGTCTGGTACTTGTTTGCTAGCAATACACAACCAACTGGAATCAGACACTCTCTAAAAAATCATTCTCCACCAAAACAACTTGAAACTTTTCAGAAGGGTGGATTTTTCAACACCATTGATTTCTGTGCCTAGATATACTTTAAATGGGAATTAAAGATAATAATTTACAGATATGAAATTCTGGGAAAAAAAAAAGGACAAAAAAGTCAAAAGAGGGCAATATTTCCTTTCTATGTATGTGCAACTGGTGTCAAGGTCCTACATTTTTACAGGATCACAGTATAATCTGAGTTGGAAGGGATCCACATGGAATCCAACTCTTAAGCGAATAGCCCACATGAGGAAAACACAAACCTTGGTGTTTTCAGCACAATGCTCCAGCAAGGTAATCTCAGGGACTGTAGTGGCCTTTCAGGTAATATGTGCCTATTATGACTTTCTTGGCAGCAATGTTACAGTATTACTCTGTTGCTCATCAAATGTTTTTCAGCATAAGGACAGAGCAAGCTTGTTTTATTAGAACAGAACAAACATATTCCATCAATCAAGTGCATATTGCTTTCAGGGATTTTGTATAAAGTGAAATCATACCCAAGCCAAAATCTGTGTTGCAATTCATCACATTTGTTTAAATTCTGATGACTAATAACTTAGTGCCATAGTTACTTTCTGTACAGTAACAACCTTAATGGAATTCTAGAATGATTCATTTGTTACAGGAAAGAAAAATATATTCAGAGCATCAGATGGTATAGGTCAACGTTGCAAAATACTCTGTCTAAAAGATGTATTGATTTGCAAGGTTATTATTACAGTTCATCTGAATTGTTTTACTGCTGGAGACCATGAACTTTCCTGTGTGGTGAAAATTATAGATGTTGTCCAGTGTTTTAATCTTTAAAATGTCCATCAGCAAAATCTATTCCAGCCTAGTTTATAAAGGGCTAGGTGCAGATGAAGAGAATAACATCATCAGGATCTCTGGTCCTCTTAAGGCTTCCAGGAAAGGTTTTGTAA
Source organism: Emberiza elegans (assembly GCA_024865655.1). Taxonomy (NCBI): domain Eukaryota; kingdom Metazoa; phylum Chordata; class Aves; order Passeriformes; family Fringillidae; genus Emberiza; species Emberiza elegans. The sequence goes on from JALJVW010000072.1 coordinate 3,144,832, forward strand.
TACAAAACATATTCATATTTGATAAATTTGATTACCTTTTCTTCCCAATTATGGATGTAATTTTGTTTAGATGTCTGTGTTTTTGAGAGGATCAGTATTTTAATTTCCACATTCTTAAGTCACCAGATGTTTCCAAAATATTCTAGGTCCCATTTGAAAGGTAATAGAAGAGGGACTTAAAAATAAATTCCCCATAAATTTGTCCAATTGGGCTCCTCAGCTACATTTGAAAAATAAAATTTCCCATCTGAATCATGTGGTGACCTTGAGAATTGGACAGCTAATCCCTGAGCAGTTGCAGTACCTTTTCATTCATGCATTAATACACTGATATAAGATTATGGAAGTTCATTCTTTATATTTCTGCTTAACAGAATGAGTTGAACTCCATTGTTCTGTACATGTTTGTTAGTTTGTAAAAGGTTGTCAATCCTGAAAATTCTCACTTGAATTTCTCTACCCAGTAGGAAATGAAAAGGTAGTGCATCAATATTTTAAGCTCACTTTTCTTTCCTTCTTTTCCTTGAAGTACACTTCAGTCTTCTTACCTATAATGAGCAGTCACTGTACCACAGCTCCTTAATGGTGCCACTCACATTTTAAGAGTTTTTATTCCATTTTGGTATTAGTTTTATAATTTTTTTTCTTTTTGTGACTGAAAGACCAAACCCAAAACTAATGAGTTGCATTTTAATTGCCTTCAAGCTTAGGGAAAAACCAGTCCTTTATTACACCCTTCCTCCTTTTCAAGTTTCATGTTAAAAAAAAAAAAAAAAAAGAAATTCAAACTTTGCAATCCGATGACTGAATTGCCAAGTTTCAGACTAGGAAGAGGTATTGCATTTGATATTTTTATTTTCAGTTAGTTTCTGTAGATTGCAAGGTAGGGCAGCTGAAGAATACCGCTGGCATAAAACATTTACAGTCCTAACAGGGTCACCTGGGTTCCTAATGTGACAGTATGGTGAGTTATTTAGGTAAAGTTCTGTGAAACTGTGACTAGAACTAGATGGCTTCCAACAGGCTGGTGGAACTTCCAACACTGAGTACATACATGACACTCCATTTTAAGGGGATGCTGTTTGTTAGTAACATAAATTAAAGCATATTTGACATCCAAATTGGAAGCAGAGAGAGGTAATGTGAAGACAAAAAAACTATTGATAAATTGTGAATTGAATAATTGCTAACATTTCTGGCCATCTTACTAATGATTAATCAGCTCTAAATTTCTGACTTTTTAAGCTTGAGGAAATCAAGTTGGATATTCAGTATGGTGGAAGTATTTAATGATTTTGTCAGTTCTCTCTCTGATTTAAGTTAACAATTGTGTGAGCAGAGATGGCCTATTCCAGTGAGGTGACTTAAAGAACTCTGATAATTTGAAAAATTTATTAATATGTTTTCTTTGTTGTTTCTCAATGATATCCGATGTGTCAGATAACCTAACACTAAATTAGTCATAAAAAGAAATCAATGAACAGAGAAAATAACAAGAAACCTGTTCTGTGTGTCTATTCCAACTTGCTTCCTCCCTGTTCCCCTTCCAGTGTACATTCCATCATCCATTTGCATAGCTCCAAGATCCCTGGCAAGATCCTGGACCCTCAGGTTTGCATGCTTATCAGCAGCAAGCTTCTCATTTTCCTGCAGTTCTTTGGTAGCTCATCAATTACTGTGACTTGACCACATTTGTTTTGGATCATTGTCTCATTTATGTTTGTCTGTCAGGTTTGTGTCACCATATATTTTGTTTATGGCTTTTTTTTTCCCATAGTATCCCATCTGGCAATGTCCAAGATCAGGTATTAGAGAAATAATAATGATTTCTTTGTACCTTCATCAATTAGTTTGACTTGACCAGGTTTGGTTCTCCTCATCATTTGTCCAGGAGGTTTCTGTCTCTGTGTTTAAATCTCCCCTCTTTTCTAATCACACCTTATTCCCTTTCATTGTAAATCACAGACTATTACTCTTCCTTTTAAAGTTGACCAGAAAAACACTGAAAATTTATACATTTTTTTCTGTCTATTTCAAGCACTGGGTGTAATTGGGTGTCATTCCTGAAATGGTTTGTTTCAGTTGATCGAGTAATTCCCATCTACTGATCAATCACTGGATACAGAAAAATGCTCTTCCAAATCAGTTGATGAATCTGGACTGAAGGTTTCAATTTATTTGCATTTCTCATTTTCTCAAAACCTTGATGCTGTTTCCTGTAATGTAGTTTTCTTCAGAATTACAAACCGTTTCATGTGGTTAGATGTAGCCCTAACTCCAGGTCAATCTTAACACCTTTTTGCATGGATGCATTCTGCCTAAAAGAAACCTTGAGAAGAGTAGTTTGGTTTGTTAAAGAGGCGAGGTAGATTAAAGGAAATCAAGTATATTTCATTTTCTGTGCACAAAAAAATTAGAAAATTTCAACAAGAACATATTGTCTCATATAATGTTTTTTCCTACCTTTGATAGGAGTCTCAGTCTAAAACTATGTAGCCTAATTTCAAATATAAATATGTACACATGTTTAAGGAGGATTGCAAGAATACATTTGTCTTTACAAAATTTATAGAGTATAGACTAGCTTTAGAAAATCATTATCCTTCTAACAATGAGGTCATACAGATAGAAAATTATTAATGTATAAAACTGAGAAATATGTCAGGAGAGTTATTGGAAAATATTTACTGAAATGTAATATTTCACTCATCTATTTCAGCAGCATGCCTTTCTTGTTTTTTATGCTTGATTTAACTGATCAATACTGAATTATAACAGCATGAACATTCATTATCTCTTTGTCATCTGTTGATGGTGACTAAATCTTGCCCTGCATCTACCAAAATTTGCCTTTCATTTTTCTTGAACACCAATCATGAAATGGAAATTTGCCGTGAAAGCCATATGTCGTCAATCACAATTACTGACCACTACTTGGATATCACCTAGCAACTGTAAATGCTCAGCATAAGTTTTCAGATCAGAGAAATCTTAGAAAGATTTCAAATATTGAATGCCTGAAGGAGTAATAATTTTCCTGCAGGTATTTTTATGAGAGGAAGTAGCAGCACTACCTGAAACACATGTGTGCAAAAGTATCAAAATCTTTTGCTTTTGTTGTCAGACAGTTAGAAATGCTCCCTGTGTTAGGTGAGAATCCCATGTGTAAAATTCTATCAAATCCAAATGAAATATATGATTCAAGTGTGGTGAGCTCTATAACTTTATATTCCTATAACAAATCTTTTATCCTGTGTATTTGTAGGGAATTAAAAATTTTCTAACTTAATATCTGTGAGCCTAGCATGATCAGAATCTTAAATAAATATTTATTTGCTTCTATTCTTCAAAAATAGAATATAATTATGTCTCCAAATACTGAAAGTTTCCATCCTGTTTGTTTTTCATCTTGCAGTGTTAATAACATTCTGCTGATCAAATTCACGTACAATCATTTTGAAAGCCTCTGATGTTGTTGCCTTTGTTTTTTAGTAACCAGATTATAAATGCTTATCTTTTTAATACATGAGGGATGAATCTCTCAAATGCAAAAATATTCATTATAGGAAAAAACCACAGATATCCTTTCTAGACATGTTGTTTCTTTTGAATCTCCATGGAGCTTGGCAACTTTCTACACAGCACATGGATACTTCATTGTATTTTGTTGTATTTTTTTGTCAAAAGCACTGAAATTGGTTAAGACAAAAGGATGGATAGGGTAAAATGCCCCACAATTTATTTGTTAGCATTATAGCACCACATATCCTCTTCAAGTTTTTATTTTGGCTTGGTTGTTTTTAGCCACATACTTTGTTACCCAAGCATGCCTATACCAAGAGATTCTTATTTATTTTTAGTAAATGTAAAAGTAATTTAAAATTATTCTTTTAAATTTAGCATCCATGAAAGAACTGGATAGGTGGTAGTGAGGGACTGGTAACAGTGCATATTATTTTCATGGGAAACAGTTCTTCCTATTATGTTAGGCTTATCAATCATATCTTTTAAGGAATTTTGGAGGTTCAAATGTGCCACTGCAAAGTGTCAGATATTTAGAAGTCATCATTATAACTTAAATCCTGCCTTTTTATCTCTACTCTCTACTTTTAAAGGTTCAGATTTAATTTGAAAAACCTGACAGTTTGCATGATAATTTTGATGCTAGTCTTTTAACAAATATGTAGTGTTGTTCATTGGTATCCATCCTAGATTGCACTGCTCCAGGAAGCTTATCTCTGAGCTGAGCAAGATTAATAACAATGCTAATAAAAAGAATAAATTTTTAGTCTCCAAACTTCAATTTATCTTGTCTTAAATCTAAAGGAGTTTTACTTGATCCATTAATTATATGTGTTATTTATTCATATTTATATTTTGAAATATAAATTTTATATAAATTACAAACATGTCATGTTTTTTCACTGAAATGTGAATATACTAATCAGTTACAAATTTTCCTTACACGTACTGATCTGTGCATCCTAGCTTTCTGCAGGATAATGACAAATCTTCACTCTGCTTAAAATATTTCAGGTTTGATAATTTTCTGTGCTTTTCTTGTCATATTCTTTTTTGGTCCTTTGCATTACTCAAGCTGAACTTCATACTCCTTGGATGCAATTGGAACATTCTAAAGGCTGAGAGCTAAAGGAAGTGGAAATATTTCTAGCATGATCCTTTTGCATTGTGGCTGTGCTTAGCAATTACTTACATAGCTTTACTTTCACTTCAACTGAGCAGCATATTTTTTACCTATTCTAGTTTTACTACCAGTAGTACTTTACATGTCTGAACACAGCAATATTCTTCACATCCTGAAGCATATATTGTTGTTAAGGTGTGCAGGCAGGTGGGCAAACTGGACATTGCCTAGCACAAATTGTAAAGTAAATGAATCTTGAAAGAAGCACTGTTGTATATCAATGAATTTTAAGTTCAGGGTAGGAACAAATGCACAAACTTTCTGCTGTGTTTTAAAAGGCACAAAGTGATGGGTGTGCTATGTTTTATTTGTAGAGGGGAAGAGTGTCATTTGAAACAGGAAAAAATTATTTGATTAAATTGGGCTAAGATTGATATTATAATGAATGAGCCATGGAGATAACGTGGTAAATGAAAACAAGACCCTCAAGAAGATAAGATTTCATCAATAACCGTTAGGGTTGCTGAACAGTCTATAATAGCAATTAATAATCCTTCTTAAGCAATTAAGGATGTACTTGGGAGAAAAATCACTGACATCTAAACAATATCCAAAAGCTTTTACCAGTTCTGTGGAATGATATCACTTTTTTTCCCTGAGGCATTGAGTGTGGCTGTTTCAAAGGATGATGAAACTCATAAAGCTAAGCTTGTAAAGAAAACTTTATTTTTGTTCAAGTTGCAAAGTCTTCTTTCTAAAGCCCATGACAAAAAAAAAAAAAAAAGGAAGCTTTTCGAAGGTATTAATTGATTCAAGTTATTGAACTAAAGCCTGTGAGCTGCTTAAGCACAGAAGTTTCTGATTGACTTTTTTCTTTCTTTTCCACTGCCAAAGAACATGAAGGAGAATAGCAGTGTGATAATACATTTGGTATTCTTTTGCATATATTAGGATACAATATGTACCATAGGAGTAAAAAAATTTGACTTTGAAATATCACCTTCAAGGGAGAGTGCTCAGAGCACAAGGAAAAGCACCAGAGTTCACATGATTCCTTTCCCTCAGGGGCTCTTCTTGGGAGAAAACAACTTGTAAAAAATGTCTGTTATTTTTTCAAGATCCTTGAAAATTCTGAATCACCAGAAGAAACAAAACAAAACAAAACAAAACAATAAAAAAGAAAAAAAAAAGAAAAAAAAAAGGAAAAACAGAGGGCTGGAGAATTTAGTTGGGTAATGAATCCTTGTAATTCACATAATAAATTTATAAAACCCATTTATAAATTCTTGCAATATAGCTGATTTGCTCATGTCTGTACTAATGGATTTACAACAGACTATGGCACAGGCTAGAAAAGTGGTATGTGATTGTTGATCTGCTTTCTAGCAAGATTCAGACAGTGTGAATACTTTCTCAGGTGACTCCTGAGAATTCCTAATTCTCAGCAAGGGATTATTTCTACTTCTTGTTAATCCCCTGTTTTGGGAAGTGGAAAGCTGAGGCATGAGGAAATTGGTATCACTTGTGCCTGTGACCAGAGAATGCATCATAAAAATTATTTTTGGAGAAATAGAACATCAGCATTACTTTGGGGGATTTCATGAGAAATTGAGCTTCAAGAAAGAAATCAGATGCGTCTCCTTCTCATAAAATGATTTATTTTATTTTTTTTTACAGTATGGACTAGGTATCCAAATAGGACTGATCTTTGCAAGTGAAAAGTAGTGCTCCCTTTGAAGCTGGCAATTTGGTCTGCTAGCATGGAATTAACTAGACATTTTTAATCTTATTTGTCAAATATGTTCAAATCTCTTTCCTCAATACAGAAGAAGAGGACATGTACCATATTGAGAATTCATTATGACTGGAAGAAAACTAGTTTTGTACTTGGCAACACCTTCTTGTTTCCAAGACTTTTGTTGTTGTAACAATAAAACTCAAAGAGGAAGTATTTTTCAGTTGAATGGTTTATAAATCACTTCAGCTAAACTAACTTTTATTAAAGTCAGGATTTTGGAATCCCTCTCAAAATGTAGACAACCAATCCAAATAACTGCTTCTCCCACAGAATAAATACAAACCCAACATACACCCAATAAAAGAATAAAGGGTATAAGAAGATTTCTTAATATTCCTGATTGCAAATTTACTATCATACTTTCCTGGATATTAATCTGGAAAGAGTCATTTGGTATGTCTGGGTTTTTCTGTAAACAAAAACTTTAAAGAACTTTAAATTAATTGTTTGTTATATTACAAAATCTTCGCACTAAGATTGTATTTATGGGATCTCATCCAGAACTTTTGAAACAGGAAAAAATGTCCAATTAATTCAATTCACGTTATATTGGATCAAGGACAGTTTTCATCAGACTGGTGTAAAATATTAGATTAGAGCAGATTAGATTGGATTGGATTAGATAGATGAGTTTGTGGAAGATCAGTTTTATTAGAATCATGGGTTTGCAAGCTTAGGCTGAATAAAGCTGCTTCAGGAAATCAAAGAAAAAAGTGATAACCCTTTACAGCTAATTAGTTCAAATAGCTGCATACTGTTGATGACTGCTCACATTCCCAGTATGAACCATCCCCTTCACTAATTCAGAAGGTAAATTCCTGTTAAATATATGCTATTTTTGCACAATAGGGAACCTGCAAGAGGTTCACAATTTCTGAGGGTTTTTTCATATTTTGATTAATGTAAGCATCTGCAGGTTATATTTCTTTTAAGTAGATTTATATATAAAAAGACATATTATGTAATCAATATTTAGAAAATAATACATTTTTAGGCATACTGATATATATATTTCTATAAGTAATGCACTTTTTTACATCTGCATCTTTAAAACAAGAGTAATATCCCACATAAATCAAAAATTTTAGCAGATAATTAGCTTTGAGGGTATCCAATCATTCTTCATTTCTATTGACGTAGTAGGTCTGGAGAACACAAGCAAAGTGTTAGTTGGGGGTGCTCTTCAGCACAGCAAACCACTGCTATAGCACTCTCCACACTTTGTAAATCCTCTTTATGTCATTAAGACAACTCTTGAAATAGGCACCACTTAACTTCTGGTGCTTGTTAGCTTGTTTCTATCATCTAGATTAAAGCTAAAAGTTTTATTAGATGTGGATTGTATGCAGAGTAGATCAAATACAGGTAAGAACTATATACTGGGATTAATTGAGCAATAAAATACCTTCTCAAGGTCATCTTAGTTTTTTGTATTTTTCCCTCCAGTTTTTGCTGTTGATGGTTGTTTTTTTTTTTGATTTCCAGTTGTAAATAGCATTAGCAGAGATTTTAAGGGTTGAATAGACAGACTATGTAGCTTTCAGAAGTGAAAACAAAATGTGAAATTTTTTTAGTGACTCATTAAAAGGGTCAGTGCTTATTAATTTCTGCTAAATGACTGCTTAGCATGGAGGTGGAAACCCAGTCACCTTAGTTACTGAGGTAGACTGCAGTTTCATTCACAGATTTTCAATTTGATTGTATGTGGGCAAAGGGAGAAATGGCTGTATGTGACTTCTCAGCTGGCTTGGCAATAATACAGCCAGAGGTAGTAAAAAAGGGAAAAAAAAGGCAAGTCTAGGGAAAGCTTCAGTTCCTGTACTTAATTATTAAAAAAAGCTGCCTAATTGTAAGCTTTATCTCTGACAGTTGTCAGATGTCTTCCAGCAAGTGAAGATCAAAAGGAATAATTAGTATGTAGTCTCTTTGTCCCCCTGGCTAACAGAATTTTTTTAATCTGCTATAATGTGCATTGATGAGGTCCTTAATGGAAGAGAGTGATTTTCTCAGGTGAAAGTTTCCTTTCGTTTTATCTAATTCTGTCTAGTTCTGGTTTTTAGACAAATGGAAGAGTAAGAAAAACTTGCTTTTGTGTAGTTTTTAGCATAATTTCTTCAGCAAATTGACAAAAGGCTCCTACTGTGAGAAAAATGTTTCAGCATAGTTCTGCTGCTTTCATGTAGAACAAAGATGTCCCTGCAAATGTAATTTTGAGCTTTGAAACTACCAATAATGTGTGAATCTCTTATTCCTTTCCTGGTTTATTCCTAATTAAAGCCTTAATTGGCTCCCAGCATTGAATATTTTGGACTCAATTCTTATCTGAAGTACGCAAATATACAAGTTAATTCAGTTTCTAGCTAAGGCGGTTAATACTTTAAATACCTCTACCTTTTAAAACTGGGAAAGTGAGAGGAGACTCTCCTCCCACGAGGACTTGAAAAGTAATGGGAAGGAGGATGAAATTTCTCTAGTGGACACAGAAGGGTGAATTCCTCAAGTTTGCTTTTACACTTTCGTTCAGATGACTTTGCTTAAACAGTCAGCAAGGTCATCTGAATGAAAGGCAGGACAGTCATGGGTGACTAAAGGAGATTGCAGCTCATCTCTGTCCTTGAGAGGAGTCAGTAACATCCCGTAAGAGCTGAAGTCTGGGGGACGGCTAGGCTTATTCAGACACTTGGTCACTCTTGCCTGCAGCAGCATTATTTCACCTGAAACCTTAGCTTTCACCTATTCTTCTCTCTGCTCTGCATGGCCTTTTATCTCTTCTCTCCTGACCCACTCCTAAAATTCTCTTGTGTGTCTTCCTTTGTGCCTCTGAAATTGCTCTTTCTGAAAAAACATACCTTTAATGGTATGCTGGTAAGAGAACCCCATCAATGACTTTAAATTCTATTTTTGTTAGCAAATAAGGATACACAACTGAACAGCATATAGTATGTATTATATAGTAGTAAAAGTGGTTATGAAAATATAAATTCAGAACTACTGAAACCAGTAGAACTGTCCATGCATGGTGGGCATGCTGAACTTTATAATTTTGAAAGGCATAGCAAAAGGAATGGAAATCATTCAAGACAGCTTAGTGCCAGACTATTTCAGGTCACAGCAAATATGTAGACTTAGTCTACAACATATTATGTATGCTGTTACACCAAAGGCAGCCAAAGAGCATGGAAGTTAAGTTTGCCTGGCAGATATTGGTGGGTGCTCAAATCAGAACCATCAAAAACATTAGAGTAAGAGAAAAATTGGAAATGCTAGAGCATCACCCAGACCCTGTCATGGGTGGAGTGGGAGCTTCAGACAAATCTAGGCAAAGTTTATTAGAGAAGCCCTGCTGTTGAGCCACAAGATGCAGAAAGAACCCCTGTGCTTTCTAAGTTCCTTTTCAGCGAGAAGTCTGGTTGTGGCTGTGTCCAGTCTTAGCCCCAGACTTTGTCATTGGTTTTATTAACTTTGTCCACACAATTAATAATGAAAAAACACATATGTTTATATAAAATTGAATTATTTATTATGACAAGTGATTAGATAAAAATCAGAATTATTTACTACACAGTAAAAAACTAACACTACTAGCAGTGTATAGTATAAGGTAGTGCACTGTACCAAAACAATTATATTAATAAGAGGGGATAACAAAAAGGAAGCAATTATTAGATATCAGAATTAGAATTAGTAGATATTGATATAACTCACCATATCAATATTTGTAGTGTTGGAAATAACTTAAAAATTTTTTTGGCTTTTAAGTAATAGTAGTCATGGGTTTGTTTGCCTTTGCCGAGATGGGGGGGAGTTGAGCTTTTTCTTCAAAAGATTGTTCAGCAAGGGTTTGAGTTTCACTGGGTGAGGCCTCACGGGCCTCATTCAACAAATAGAAGATTCCTGGACTCTAGAACTTTACCATCTACACATTGGCAAGCAGCCAGAAAATAAGAGGAGATACACATTACACCCCTGGTCTGGTTAGAGATACCCAGCCTGTGAAAAGATTGATAAGAGAACCAAAGATTGAGGATCAAATTAGCATTAATTGAAGGTGAGGGGATAATAACCAATAGGAGATCAAATACTAGGAATTGATGAGCAGATTTTTTTTTTTTTTAATGTATAAACATGTAAAAAATCTGGTAAAAACCCATGTATGATTTCTACTGCACATCCTCACAATGATTTCCATTGCACATCCTGGCCAGAATAAAGAAATTCTCTAACACTTAAAAGATGGCCTTAGAGAGTTTCAATGGCAGTGGGCAGATCTCTTGTATTCAACCTCAAGTAGCATCCTTGTGGGCTGACCCCTCCCCAGGAGAGAAATCTCCGCACACTGCATGGTAGAATACACTGGAAGAACCTAATCACGTGAGAGTGGACTGAACTTTTGTACAATAAAGTGATTCAAAGTCAGTCAAATTACCCCAGTGTCAGGATGTTAATTTGGAGTCAGTGAGCAGACTGGTTTTAGTACAATTCAGCACCAAACACAGTACATGATGCCCCCTGTCAATCTGCTACTGATAGCCTTGCAAAAAGGGCTTTGTCTGAGTTCTCTGACCACAGTCCAGGGCACAGCATCCTGCTACATAATGAGTTTATATAATGAAATGTATCTTCTTCTCATGCTTCTGTTTCTCTCTGAATATATTCTAATTCTTGAGATCCTAGATCAATTTTGTGTTTTAAATTTTTCTCAAGTCTCAGATTCCTGAAACAGAAAGCTCAATGACTGATAACAAATAGAAAATTGTTGTATGTATTTACTAAACCTGTGAAAATATGACTTGAATATATCTTAATAGCTTAAAACACAGAAAGCACATAGAAGTAATGATATTATAAATGTCAATGCCTCATAAGTCCAAATTAAATCTCTACATTTATTTATACGTATGTTGTTCATGTATGAGCATACATGCATGCAATTACATGTATTTAAAGAAAAATATGTGTTTGGTTTTCCAATATTTGAGTTGAAACTACATTCAAGGAATGTTCTGCTCTCTGCTATAAATATACTTTAAATAATTTCATACAGAAGGCCCAACAGAAATGCAATAGATTAAAATCTTTGATTTATAGTGTGTGCATGACTGTGAGAGCTCAGCAATGTGGAAGGCAGAACAGAAAATGTAATTATGTTCTAACGTTCTATTGTATAACATTACTTTTTTGCAAAGCCTAAATTACGAAAGTCAGAACTTAAGAAATCTAATAAGATTTTTAAAACCTGGATCAACCTTTCAACTGTTTACAGTTGATGATCACTTTATATTTACAGAAATATACATTTAAATGTGTATTATATAATTGCAGTAATCAGTGACAAAAAGGTGTTTTTTAAAAGATATAGATTTAGAGAAAAGATAGAACATAACAATTCAAAAAGAAAGATATAAATTAACATTCTTCCTTTTCTATAATTCTAGAAGTGCAAAATTGTTAAGATTTAAATGGTGAAAGGACTCTTTTTGTTCTCATGAAAACTACTGAACAAAAAGGGGCTTGATATCAAAGGAACTTTCTGCATCCCCAATTACTTCAGCAGGAAGTTTGGGTACAGGGAGGGAATGCTCACAAAAGTGGGGGCCTGGAAACTCAGAGCTGCAAGCAGGAACTCAGATACAGGTAAGTAATTTATCTCAGGGGCAACCTGAGATAAACAAGGAGTTTGGCTGTTTTAGAGATTCATGGTCTGATGTTTTTGCTCTGAGGTCTGACACAGTCTCCCCTGTAAGTTTGTCTGAAGTACACATATTTTATTGTCCCTTTTGGCTGTATAAAACTCTCAAGAACTTAAATCACACATCTTGTTTTTCCTTATCTTAAGTCTTAGCATTTTTAATCTTTATCTGATTTTTTTCTTGAAGTTATTTTTCAATGACAACAATTCTGTTCAGTTACTATGCTCGATCCTATTTATTTTCACTCAACTTTCCATTATTCAATTTATTTCTCTTCCATTCTGATTCATCAAATTCCACAAGAAAAAAAAACAACCATTTTTTCTTTCTTTTTTTCCATTTCTTTCAGATCTGTTGAAATGTAAAATGGTTGGTTTATTCAAATGATTTTATATTATTCATGACCAGAGAAACTTTCTGGAAAATTTCTATTATCTTTTGTTTTCAAAAGTAATCAGTGGCACATATCATTAGTAGTTTTGCTGTGTCAATCCCTTCATCATTTAAAACTTGTCAATTCTTCATTTGTTTTCCTCTTGTAAGGAAAGTGGCCAAAATCCTTCTCATAAGTCCCCATTCATGTTTCATACTATTTTGCCAAATGTGTTTTCTTACTTGGGTGGCCAAGGCAATTTTTTTCTTGGGAACTAATAAGATTTTTCTTATTATCAAGTCACTTTCTTTCCTGTGATGCATCAAAAATTCAGATGTGAGCCTTTTCATACCCTTAATATTTGCATTTAAAATGACCATATGCTAAGTGCCTGTAGTCCAACAGAAGTAATCAAGAACAGTATGAAAAGTAGGTTTTGTACAGAAGAAAAACAATAGTGGTGTTTTCAGTAACATAGTTTTAATTTTTCCAGACACCTGCAGTTTATTGTGGCACTACTGGAAGTGCATAAATTGTGCTCCATTGGTAGTAGCTTTATTGCACAATCTTTTCATCTGGACAGCTGATTTGAATGGATTACAAGTAGTTGAAATGCACTCTCTTTCCTAGAGAATGGTTCCTAATATTTCATCAGTGAAGACATTGATTTCTCTACCTAGCTCATAACTGATCTTTATATGTTGAAAGAAGCTGTACTGGTCATCTATTTATTTGGTTGTATATTTATTTATTCATTTAAAAGGCAAAGCAGTCACTTTAGTGAAATACAAAGGTTCATGATCACCTGTGGCAAAAACTGAGTTAGTGGGGCTGTGTTCCCTTTCATTCAGCTGAACTTGGCACAGTTTCTGCAATATGGTAAACCTGCAGAAAAGAGCAGAGGATAGAAGTTTAATGGAAGGAAATTGCACTGAAACTAAAGGCTGTCTGGTGTATACAGTTCTACAGACAAATAATGTCAGCACCTCAAAGGTGTGGTGGAGATTTAGATGATCCTCATTTCATAAGCTGGAGCGTTTTTTATAGCCTTGTCATAGGCACATCCATAGATAAAAATCTTAATTCTTGATCAGATTTATAGAATACACACTATTAGATAAATAAATTACAGGGACAGATAAATAGAAAGTTTTGTAGATTTCAGTGACAATCAAATAAGTCTCTTACCATCAGTGTCAAGTGGGCTAGTGATTAATGACATCATAGTTCTGTAGCCTAAATGGGCATAAATTTGTTCTACTGCAGGTCTTTTTGTTCCCTCCCTGCATTTCACTGATAACATCTCCCTGGCGCTGACACAGGTCTTCATTCAGCCATGTACTACCCTGGGAACAGCTTTGGGTTAAAGCTCTTTTGAAGAGGTTATTTCTCAATGTGTGTTATTATGCTATTCCAGTTCATCGTGCAGCTTTGCAAACACCAGGCAGTGGCACTAAGAGGAAGAGATTCACAGTGGTAGGAAAAAGCAGCTAAGAGTAGGGGCAGCAAAGGGTAAGGCCTCTCCTGGTGTTACAAATTCCAGCTTATTCGTGCTCTAGGAGCTTGTTACAACAGCATTGTTAGCCATAAAAGTTTTATTCTTTGCTGTGTTATTCCATGATCTAGTCAGACTTGAAGGTACTTTTTATTCTATCTGAATAAATCCTTTCACTCAATTAGAAGCAGCTCTTATACTACAACCCATTCAGGATGTTGCCTGAACAGATATTTGAAAATATTGTCATTCTCCTTCTAAAAACTCCCTTGATATCTAAGGATACTTTCTCCTTTACTTCTCTGTTAAATGTTTTCATGTCTTGACAAATGGAGATAACATATAGTTTTCCTATTTTCCTTAATAACACACAGTACAGAAATATAAACTTGTTCTATAAATATGTATTTAAATACACACACACACACACGTATATATATGCAATTCTGTGTCAACATGTAGCTTATTTAATTTATTTTTTAATTAGTTTATATTCTTTTTCAAAAGTAGTTCATGGATATTTTAACCACTGAGGAATAGCACAGTGATTGACACTGGTTATTGTGGCTTTAAATATTATGTAATTCTTTCATCTGCTAAGGAAATAAATTTTGAACATTTTTGGTGATGCCTCACTTTTCAAAATGAGTAAACAGAGCGTTTGACAAAACTAAATGGGGAATTCTGATGTGAAAAAAAGAAATTGGAGAGAATACCAGAAACTTCCAATTACTATTCTCAATAAAAATTTTTTGAAAAAATAACATATAGTCCCTTGAAAATAATTTAAAAATTCTGAGTAGCTCTAAAATCTGCCTGTTTAATTTCTTAAACAGAAGTGTAATTAAATGCAATAAAGTATTTCAAGATACTGAGGCCACAATTATACATAACTGAGAAGATAAGTTCCTTGTGAGGATATTCTAAGGCCTGTGATCAGCTGCACATATGAGGTGTTAGTGAAGAATCCCAATTCCTTCTGCTGTGTATTTTATATTTTGTGTATTTTAAAAAGAATGCTGTAGTACCAGCTTAGGATTTGGTTTCCTTTAGTGGCTTGTTTTCAGCATAACCCAGCATTTAACCAAGTAGTTTAACTACAGGCAACTGAGAACCTCATCTAAATAAAAGTGCTAAGGACTCCAAGACTAAAGAGAAAGTTAAGTCTTTCTGGAGCTGTAGGTGGTTTAGTGTAAGAATTTAAAGGGAATACTCTTAGCAGATCTCTTTTGCAGCTAAATTCCTCTTTGCGTCTACATGCCCATTTACTTATTGGCAGTCACTGTTTTTCTCCTGGTACTGTGGCTCTATCACTATAGCTTTTCATGGGAAATATGCTTTGTTCTCTGTTTCCACGTTTCTTGCTACTTGACTCTTTTTCATCACTGAAAACTAGACTGCTGCCTTTGTCTTGCTGGATCTGCTCCTGGATATTTTCTGGTTCTGTAAAGCCACATTCCCTCAAACATCTGGCTTTCTCTATCTCTTATATTCCATGTTTTACAGCAGGCTTTACATATCTTTGCAATAGCTGGATAATAATGTTTTGGGTAATGTTTTTGATAGCACATATCAAAAGGTTTTCTCCCAACTAAGGTTTAGTCAGAGATAAGTTCAGTGAAAATTAAAGAAATCTGGTTCATCTAGGCATGCTTTTATCCTGATTAAGAGCAAGCAAAAAATAATCACTATCTTCTATATGAAAAAAAAAAATTATTTGGAGATATCTAGTTTTACATCATTAGTTTTTGTGTACCTAAAATGAAGTAATGACAGAAATGACAATATTAAAGATAATTCAGTTCAAATAAACTTTTTCTTTTAATCCAACATTTCACCCTTGCCTCCCTTCCTCCCCGAGACAGATTAACTGTACAGATTGCCTGGATTTCTTGTGGTTAATAATTACTACAAGTGGTGGTGGTGGGTCCTCTGCCTGCAGACAGAAAGTGTTCTCCATTCTACTACAGGGTGCTTGCGCAAAGATTGCCATTCTTTGAGGAGTGTTATTCAGAAGTTGCTGAAGGGGAAAGAGTAAGGTGATAGGATTTGCTGATAAGTGAAATGTAACTTTGCATTAATATTGTTTGGGTTTAGCAAGACACTTTCAATTAACATTGAGGTTTATTTGAGTTAGCAGTGCTTTTGAAGTAAAGCTAGTGGTGTTCAATAAATTCCCCTTGCACAGAGGAAAACTTGTTTTACTATGAAGTTAAAATTCAGTCATTCGCAAGAACAATGTGGTCAAACATTCAATTTTCTTAGTAAAAACTTTCTAATATTAGAAAATTAATTTCCCTCCCAAGGTTTTTAAGGTGATACTATAAAAAGTGTTTTTTATTTAATTAATAAAGTAAATTATGACAATGACTAGGACATATGGAGCCACAGTAACAAACGTTTTATTGTTTCCAAGAGTCTTCTAGTCTAATTAGTAATCTTTTATTATAAATAAACCAAGTTCTGAAAGAGCATTTGCTTTCTTAGGTACTGTGTACCTACTAAAAATCCTTAGAGAGAGGAAAAAAAAAGCATTTAATGCCTTTTTTGATCCTGTGATTTCTAGGATTTGAAAATGTGAAAGGATTTCATGAAGAAAATACAGAAAGAGCCATGGATTCAAAACCAGGGAACTAACTGAAAAATCACACTGAAAGAAATAGTTTGCAACCTTCCCAATGATGGAACACATTTCATATTGCTTTCATGCTAAGGGACAGGGAATCAATTTCACTGTTTGAGGAATGCCCTTTCCAGCTCCCTCTTGGGATGCTATTATATCCATGGTGTGCTCTGGCTAGATGCTAGGTAGAAAATGGAGCCATGACACTATTACACTTCTGTGAAAGGGAAGTAAGGGATATATGCCCAAGGAGCACAGGTTACAGAGCTGCCATGCTGGATTAGGGGTGCTTTCAATGCATCCTGTGGAACAAGAGAGAGGCAGAAGGGGCAAGGATGGGACAGGATGGCACTGGATGGGATGGCCAGCCAGCCACTCTTTCACTTCTATTCCAAAAGACACAGTGGAGGTCAGAGCTTCACTCAGACAGTTTCCTTCAGAGTACATATACTTCAGTCTGAGTATATCAAAGCTGAAGAATGGTTTTGGTCTTAAATAAATTTATAGAAGGTACTTGTAGACCAGGATTCTTATTTCAGAAACAAAACAACTAATGAAATGTACTATTGCGACACCTGAGCAAGAAACTCCAGTTAGGTTTATCAGCAGAAGAGAGCACCCTTTGTTTTCAATACTGATGTCTAAATCAAGCACAGCTAGTCCATTTTATCATGACTGGTAGCTTAATCATCAGAAAGAGTTCAGCAATCAGTGTTCCTAGGCTTACAGGGCTAGGTGTTACTCAGGAGCTCAGTTAGCAGAAGTTTAGTCAGCTTGATAGACTCTGCAGTGTGCTCTGTTACACCCTGGCTCTGGGAAATACATGTGAAGTCAGCTTTGGTCTGTCTGTGTTGGATAAATCTATAGTCCTGCAAGGAGGAGTGGCAGAAAAGGTGGAAAAACGTGCAATGTTTGAATATTAGCAAGACTCTCTGCACTGAATTATCTGAGACAAAGAATTTCTCCCTGAATGCATACCTGACCTATTCCAAATTTAAATTAAAGTGTCTTAAGGAGCCAAGGTTTTAAGGTTTTGCTGAACTAAGTTATGACTGTTCCAATTCTCTTTCAAGATTGTGTCACTTTACATTTCAGTCAGTGAAAGCTCTAACTTCTGTTCTTCTTGGGTGAAATATCTCAGGTAACAGATACTAAATAATCAGAAGGAGGGAAAGGAAACTGTAAATCACTATGTCCCCCTCATGCAACTTCCCCATAACTGTTCTTTGTGGCACATGTTTTGTGTAGCTACATGTTTTATAGAAGTACTCATCACTATAATAATTTTGCACCTGATGGAAAGAGATGCTTCTGAAAATAAATACATCAGTGACGATACCACCCTGAACATTTGTATTTTATCACATTCAGGAAAGTGAATCACAACCTTAGTGGTGTTGAAGACCTGCTTTTTCCATGAGCAAATGCTCTTAAAAATGAGAGATTTGTCAAAAATATTGAGACATAATAATTAATTTTAAAGGTGAAATTTAGCATATATTAAGGATATCTGCAAAAAATCTCAAGTTTCCAAACCATATAGCTGTTGACTGATTGGAGTCTCCCCAGAGAATCTTTACCCCTTCACAGAAAAGTTTCTCATATTATCTTTTGAGGAAAGCTGACTATTGAAGCCTACCCTGAGTTCAGGGATATGAAATTTAAAATAAATTTCTCTATTTACAAATTAAATTGCCTCCAGCAGAGAGAACAGAACTTCAGCAGTTAGACTGCTACCATGCCCACTTGCAGCAGGAAGTTCAGGCAGCCCTAGAACTTGGAAAGACAAATTAAAAATTGCAAACAAAAATCTGGACTTAGAACAACAATACTATAACAGGGAAAAGCCATTTGGGATTAATATAATTTAGTGGGTGGAAGTAAATTTGAGAACCTTTAAAGATGTAGTGTAATACTGGAAAGCAAAAGAATTCTAAATAATTTATTTTGACTTTTAGTTTGTCAGATCAAATATATTGTTCAGAAGTGGAAGAACCTTAGTTGGGTTTAAGACAATATTTTGATGTTATTCATTTTCTCATTTCAGTATTACGCTGTAGCAGGACTGTTGAGTGGACCTTACAAGAACAGACAGATATTAGTGAGACTAATTAGACTGTATTTTCTAGCCTATCTTTACAGAGAATTTATTCATGTTGAGTAGCATTTTGTGTCTTTTGCAAACAATTCATATCTCAATCTCATATACTGATGCCGTGCATATGATGTGATCTGCTATCCTGAATCTTGAGCTTATAGCAATCATAACTTTAGGTCAAGATATTGCCACAAAATTTGCAGCAAGACAAAAAATGGAAGCTGTTAAAAAAAGTCCTAATTGGTGTGTTCTTAAAAAAAACCCCAACTAACCAAAAGCAATCACAAACAAACAGCACCTCCCTTCCTCCCCATCATGTGGGTTTCTTAAACTTAGGGCCTTTGGATGAGATCTGAGTGTATTGATCAAAGTAAAAATTCATTATTTTTCTTCATGTTTTTTTCTAATTTTATTCTAACACCTGAACTTAGTGTAAAAAGGAGCATTTTAGAAATCAAATGCATATGAAGACCAATATGCTGTGTAGCATTAGATGTAGAGAGAAACCCACAGTGTAAGAGTAAAGCAAGCATACAGATTTTATTGGTGTGCATTCTTAGTGAGAACAATATGTCGTTCCAGTGTTTCCTGAGCCTGAGGTAGTTTCTTGTGTTTAGGATGGATTATTCTTTCATGTATTTATCAAATCTTCCCTTACTTTTCTAAATGAATGTCCTAGGAATGTTCATCCTATGGACAGGCAGAGGATGTGGTATTGATTTTTTTTAATAAGATTTGTAGATCAGGTTCTTGGAAATAGTAATTTATTTAACACATTATACATATGCCTGAAAAATCCAGTCTTCCCCCATTTTCTATTTTGTGTTCTGCTTTTAAGCTTTCCCCCATCCTTCTGTCTTTAAGGTCTGTACCTGGAGACAGTCTGACTCTTGGTTAACTAAACTGTTAAAATAAATTAAAAATATTAATGAATTGCACTGATTATCCTGCCTCTTTTTTTCCTATTGTGGCAGACTTAGGATGTAATTCTTGAATGCCTGATTGAGACATTTCATACCTAAATTAATATTTGCAGTGACAGATGCACAAACAAGCATCATAATTTGTCAAAGGCTCCAAAGACCAGCTTCTGTAACTGAAATATGATGCTGTACTTTCCTTGATGGTGTCATGCCTTGTTAGCTTATAATTTAATGGAAATAGAATAATAAACTGGAATACTTAATTCTGGAGAGGATCTTTTTCTTTTCTCCTTTCCTTTAAATTCTCTAGTGGCAGGTTCCCATATCTATTCTATGAAATAGCAATTTTTGATAACACCAAAAAGCTTAAAGTGATTTGAAGGGTTTGCTTGGAATTCATAAGACTGGTAAAATGCCATATTGAGGCACTGACATTTTAGGGTAAGATTAAACAAACTACATAATTCTTTTGTGTCAAGTCTATCTAAATGAGAGATAATGCTATTTTACTTAGAGACCTATCCCCTGAGTTTTAATAAGTTGGATCAGGTAGATATGAGAGAATAGATAGTAGAAAAACAAATGAAAGTATAAACACTTGTTTCAATTGTGTCAAAAAAAAAAAAGACATGGAAAACAGCATGTTATGAGATATGTCAAATTGCCTGTGGTGTGGAATCTTGTTCTTCAGGAGCTACTGGAACTAATTCTTCCCTCATACCAATTCTACATTGTCCAGTGGTGTGGCAGCCTGTGATAAAGAGTGTTCCACATTTAGAAAATAAGGATAGCAGCTGAGCTAAGGATGTTGCTGGAGACTTATCTTATATATTTTGACTTTTAAGGGTTTAAGTCAGACCCCTCAACTTTATTTAAATGTATTTTATATTGAATTATAGTCATCATCCTACTTACCTCCTATCTGCTAAGCTGCTTAGAGAATAAACAGTATGTAGTGCCTAAGCATATGCGCTGAAAATAAACTGTCAAAGAGCCATTACGGGATTATTCTTTTGTTGTAGCTGTCATTGGGAGAGCTGCTCCTCATACACTTGCTAAATTATATGACTTTTTTTTTTCAATATACTCCTTGCTTTGTATGCCACAGCATCCCTGCTCACTTGTTTTATGTAATGCTACTGAAATGAAACGGGGGAGCTTTATTGTGCAGCACTCATTCCTGCCTGCCAGATGGCTAAGTGACTTCTGCTTCAGAAGTCTCAAAATTTTCATGCCCTGACAACTGGATTTACAAATTGTGTGATTTGGGTATCTTGAAAGGAGAGGCAAGCAGTTATTAAAAAAAGGATCTGCTACCTGCCTGTTCTTGTTGGCTTTATGTCTCTGCTGTGATCCTTCAGTGCCTCACTCAGTGCTAATCTGATCGAAACCTCCTATATGTTATCTCAACCCTACAGGAATCTCTCCTGGTTTTACTTTCTGAATGTGATCTCTGTGTAAGAGTAGATATTTCATGTTATTTTATAACACCTCATCCTTCAAGCTTCTTTTCAAAAGTCAAATTTTATTTCCTTCACAATTCCTTTGGAGATGTTTCACAAGAAATGATGGACAAGAACTTGAATAAATCAATAATTTATGTGTTATACAAGTTATTTCACAAGTACCTCTATACATTATTTATATTGGACTGTTTTCCTTAAAAACCGTGATATTTTTGTAATGAATAAATTAATACTGGGTAATGTTTCACAAGAGAGATACATGAACTGTCTGAAATACATGGAGAAGGAGGAAACATTAGAAAGAGGTATTTAAGGCCATTAGCTAAAATGTTCTGTGTGCCCTGTGTAAAGTCATATATTTGGAGTATAAGAATCATAAACAAATTAATACCAAATGTTACATGTATGAGCCAATGAAATAGAAAAAGGTTATAGGTAGCAAGAATTCTGAAAAATTATAAGGTTTATTTGCCTTTTTAAATAGTGAGTGTGGTTGTTAATTCTATGGCTTCAACAATACTAATAAAGTGACACTTCAGGTCAAGTTTTATGACTGGAGTCTTGTCATATAGAATATGGGGAGTTGCTTTGTTTGTCAGTGTTTTTCTTTGTCTTTCATTGACCTGATATGGTGTTGTATTATTTGGGTTAGGGTATTTTGCGGGGAAGTTTTTTCTCATCAAACTTGGTCATAGCAATGCCTTAGACCTCATGTGTCAGAATTTACTGCATATTCTGTAGGAGGTACTGTATTGCTAGGTCACTGTATGGGAGAACCCCGAGTTAGCCTGAACAATCTTGTTAAAGCATATTTCTGAAAGAAAAGAAATGAACAAACCACAGTCATCAAACCAAAAATATCAGAATATTACTCCAAGAATATTTTAATCTCTTTCATGTAATGATACTGTTGCAGGAGCGAATGTTTTCATGTAATGTGAGCTGCTACCAGACATAATAAATTTACAGGGGTTGATACTAGTGATATACTAGATGGTTGGAAAAGAACACTTCAATCACTCTTGGCAGTAGGCTTACATGATAACAGTCCTCAGCAGTTCCCCAGCTGGTACTTTCTGCTATGTCAATATCTATTTTTCTCCTTCATTCCTGTAACTGGAGAGCTCTTTGCTAGTTTCAGATAGCACTGGCTGGATAAATTTTCTTTAAATCTCCCAGCTCTTTAAGTGGGTGAAGGCACACATCTTGCATTAACCTGAAGTTTATTTTACTGGTATTGTTTTTTTTATTTATTTCAGGCTCAGCTATCATGATTTATATTTATATTACAATATAAATCATATTCTGAGGCATATTCCTATATTTTAGCTTTCAGAAAAGAAGTTGACATGAGAATAAGGGGCAGCCCCTTTCCAGGTCCTCTAACTGTTTCTCAGAGAAGAATCCCTTGGGGTATGCCCAAATATTCATTGGGGAAGATTCAGGCAAACATTTCAATGATAATAGTTAATCTCTTTCTAAAAAAGGGGGTATCAGGAAAATACATTATTTTGTCTTTTTCTAATTTAAGCATGGGCAAGTTATTGTTGAAGATCTGCATAACTTTCTTGCTTTAAAGAAGGGCTTGAAATCCTTAAAAGGAGCAATCAGGGCTGTGCTTTTCCAGATCTGGTCAAACCCTCAGTTTAAACATCTTGCATAGAGGGTTTATTTGACAGCAGAACTTTGGTGCATTGCTCATTGCCTACTGCAGGAATGAATCCTGGTGGCAAGGCAGGAGTAGTTGCCCTGTGACTCCAACACCGGAATTCTACAGGTCAGATTTAAATCACAAAAGAAACCTCATGTCTTCAATGAACTCTTTGCTGGTACCTGTGTGCCCTGATCATAAGAAGGCTCTGGTTGAGATTTTAGGAAGAGTAACTGGAGATTGGCTAAAGAGGCAACCTGAGGAACAGTGTTGAGGATGGAGACCAAAAGGTCAGGGTTTGGGGGTGGGGAAACTGGAAATTCGCTGTGCTAGAGACAAAGAGAAGTTAGGGAAGAGGACTGAGAACCGCCATGGAGGTAGGGAGGAGGGGGAAGCTGACTTCAGAGATGTCAGGAATGTTACTTCAGGCAGGTAGTGTGGACTAGGAGAGAGAATGAGAGAGACAGGCAAGGTGAAAAGAGGATGAGAGATCACAGGGGTAAGGGCAGGAACTGGAAGCATGGTAAGAATTTGGGAATTTCAAAGAAGGATCAAGAGGAGTACAGAATAGAACCAGAATGGAAGGTCTGCCAAAATAAATCGATTTGGGAAAATAATATTTGGCATGGGGATATCTTTCTAATATCTAATATTTAATAATTATATATTCTAAATTTTAACTATCCATTTTAAAGCAATTATTTATTAACAAAAGAAGCTGTCTGTGGTTCATCTCTGATGACAGAGTTTTATCTTACTGACCTGCACTGAGTCAGGCCATTCTGCCTTGTGGTATAATTTGAAGTTGTGATACTAATAGGAAGTTTTGAAAATCAAATGTGTGGTTTCTAGTTTTGAATCTAATGCTTTTCTTACTCATCCCCTAGTGATCTCATTCTTTTAAAACCTTGTTCCCTCTCTATCCTTCAGAGTATTCTTTCCTTATGATGGCTGTATTTGCCTAGAGGTATGTAAATGTGCCCAACCTCCTGCAGCTGAAATTCTTGCTGTGAAAATGCTTTATTTTTCCCCTGAAAACTGTCTATTTTCATGAGTTTTGCAATGTTGCTTAAAAGTAAAATTGGACAGTAATCCTTCAGAGTGCTTAGATAAGTCCCTCAGGGAACGATAATGATATTGGCCATTTTCTAAATAGCTGAAACAGAGCTTCTGTTTGGAGGAACCATTAAAGAGATGAGTAATCACTGGTGACAGATCTTCACAATGGTATTTTAACAACTAATTAGGATTGTTGTCACAGTTAGTGGCATTTCTCCTTGGTAAAGTAGCATGCAAAGTAGCCCTTCTATTACCAAGTAGTGTGGCTGACAGCCCAGAAGCAGGTGATGGGTGCGAGGTCAGTGTGCAGCTGCCCAGAATAGTGAAGAAATGATTAAATGTCTCCAACCTCAGAGACAGAGATGTTCTCCAACTAATTCTTGTGAGACTCTGACATGTCATCTGGTGTCAATGTGAGGAATCTTTCTAGACATAATCCCTTATCTAGGAAAAGGAAATGGCTTAATAACAAAAAAATTTATTAAAGCAAAACCTTCACATTGTCCAGAATCTATGCTCTATATATGTAATCTTGGGAGGTGAAATAAATTATCATATTTTACAGACTAATAGTCTGTTTGGAAATTACTGAATAGAAACCATACAGAGAGCAGGAATTGGAAAATTCAAGATTTTATGTGACCCCAAATATCATCCCCATTTTAGTGACAGTTGTAAATTCTGTTTTCATTAATTCAGCAGTTAATTAAGAGAACAACCTTCTGATATTCCTACTTATTCTATGGATTTTAAGGTGTTATATTTGGAGAAGACTGAGATAGTAAAATCACAAGAAGTATATTAGTTGTATGAATCATGGTGTTTGGAGACAACCCATTTATTTATGAACATATTTTCACCATTTTTCAAGCATAAGAAAGAAGAAAATGTGTTAATATAATCCCTTGAGATGGGAAAACAGGAAGTTTCTACTATCACTACTGAATCACAGATTATTCTGAGTCAGTGACTGATTACTTTGAATAAACAAGGCCAAAGCCAGCTTATTTCCTGTGGCAGAAGTTTTTCATTATAATTTCTTTTACATCACTGTGGAGATAAAAAAAATTTGCTAGTTTTGAAATAGGTAAAACTAGAGTCCCCATGCATATCTGTACTGCCATCCAAATTTCTTGGAATTAATTTAAAACACTGAGAATTTGCACATATGGAGTTTTCTATAAGGAACAGTTTTTAGGATTTGGGTTTTAATTTGCACTCCTAATAATTGATACAAAAAAGAAAAAACTACAATCCTCACAAAATAGTGTATAAAACTATGTACTTTATATTCTTCAAAATTAAATTTGATCCAAGTAGATATCTTTGTCTCTAGAAAAATAGAGATGCCATGAGTATTTTTAAAACTTAAAAAGAGACAAAAAGCCAAGATTTTATGTATTTTTGAAGGAAGTTTAAAGCAAATGTTGAGCTTTTTCTTTTAGCTTCAGTCTTTCTTGAGTTTGGCTTCAAATACATTTCAGAATTGCCTCTTTTTTTGTTTGTTTATTATTTCTACATGAAGAAATAAAGCACAGTTGGTGCTTTCACAAAATCAAAATACTTTCATTGAATCAAATCTTCTGATCAGCTGATCTGTAAAGCTATATGAATGATGTACTTTAACATATAATTCTTTCAAAGACAATAAAAACAGACATTTAACATAACATATTCAAAGACAATAAAAAAAGACATGTGGCTGGAATGGTAAAATATCTACAAAATTTCCTTAGAAGTTCTTACCCGTCTCTCCTGTTATATTTATTTTTGGTTTATACTGTATAAAGTGACATCATATTATTTATATCCTGAAGTAAGAATTTTATTTTGTTGGCATTGCCATGCTATCTGGGACACTCTCATTCCCTGTTCCTTTTCTGTAATTACACAACAGTCTTCTTTCCAGTCATCATTACAAGTTTGGGGTTTTTTTTGACAGAGACAGCTTAAAATATTTCAGACCCTGTTCTGCTTCTGAGTTGCATTTTGTATTTCCTCCCATGTAGTTGCACAGTGACAACTGTTTGGGAAACCATGTAATAATCTCAATTACTGGAGACTCTGAAAAGTAAAAATTAATTTAAAATAATATGTCTTTATTTTCTGCATAAATCACTTCAGTAGACCTAGTTCACATAATTAACCATACACCAGAATGTGTTGGCACAACTGATAACGCATAAAGCCAAAGCCTACAGAAAAGACACAATTTTCTTCAGCCAGTTTTTCTACTTTGGAAAATGTATAATGTAGATGCATCCAAAATTGAATGTTCCAAATTGATAACATGGATATATCTGAAAGAATAGGTAATCTCAGCTTCTTTCTGCCATCTCTGACTCTGCCCTGCTCTATTATGAAAATCCAGACCAACAAGGAGGGCATTAGTCCCCAACAAGGGGACTTACTCATTCCCCTACAGTATTGCAAAATAAAAAAAATTGTAAAAAAAAAAAAAATAGGAGGTGTACAAGGATACAGTATGGCTAAATGAAGGTGGTATGGTATAACATTATCCCCTAAAGAGTTGCAGCCCAACCAATTACTAAAGATTAGGAGCAGGCCTGAGTTTAACAGGTCACACCTGCAGTCAATAGGAAGAGTGTTATAAAAGAGTGGATTGGGTGGCTGAGGGGAACTGGGGTCAGGTGGCTGCTGTGAGGACAGGGAAGAGGCAGTGCCTAGAGGAGCTGCCTACGAGAAACATCAAGGAGGCGTGAAACCCTTGCAATACAATGACAACAGGAAGTACTTGGTTCTTTAGATCAAATTTATAACTGCATTACAATGGAAAGTAATGTTACCAAAAAGCCCAATTTCTGCCACTTCAAAGTTACTTAAGTCATATGAGAAATCAATAAAGGGTCATAAATGTGTAATGTTAGACATGTTGCATTTGCCTAAGGCTTTGCAGTTAAGTTAATAGAGAAAATTCAAGTTATTGTCTGTGTTTAATAATTTGGTGGCATGTTATTAAGTTAAATGGAATTCCTAACAGTTTTTGCTTTATAGTGTTGATATTATTTTGAAGGAAACAGTAAAGGAAGAAATATTGTTATAAAACTGCTTGAAATTTTGATAAAACAGTGTTCAATTGAAAACTCCAGGTATTCAAGTCAAAGCATTTTTCTGGAAAGAGGTTAGTTGTTCAAATTTCTGATGTAGACCAAAGATTTTTAGATTTTCAGAAAATCTCAGAGACTCCAGAGCTTTGAGGCTTCTTGGTTTTGGTAATTGATAATCAGAAATTGAAATGAGGAGCTTGTAAGAACTGGTAGCTACAGCCTCAGTCAAAATATTTAGACCCCACCTTGACTGGGATGCCTAGAAGACTGTGTTAGGTTGCAACCATATGTTTTTATCTATTCTCTTACAACTAACTTCAGTTAAAACAATATTACCTTCTCATGCTTTCTTTCTCTCAATTATATTTTCTACTTAATCCCTATTTTGTGTATTAATGCTGTCTCCTTGCTGATTCAGTCTTTTCTGTTAATCCATATATTAATTCATTTTGTATGGTTGCCAAATGCCCACATATTAGAAATATGGGTACTTCAAATAAAATTCATGTTTTTCATTTCCCTTGATAACTAATGCACTTACAAAATTGCACTCTTATTATCTTCTATGGAAATTCTATCAGTATGTTCCTGAAACACATAACCAGCACATAGGTCATACAGGTTTTCCTGGACAGTATTGAGTATGTTGAGATTAATAAAAAGAAAATAATTCCACACATGGTTCCTCATAGTCTTTGATAATTAGTATTCCACTCCAGATTTCCATAGCAAGATATAAGCTGTTGAAAAGCTTTATACAGCCTAAAGAAAACCTCTCAGAAAGCAAGCCTGCTGTGTGTTCTTCAGTTATTACAATAGTGTCTTAAGGATGTCCTGTTTCACCCACAATGGAATTTTGATTTTGAAATGTGATTGTCTCTAGTGACATGCAGCTAAGTTTTTAATTTTTAGAAATTTAAGGCAACATGTAATAGAAGTTGGGTACCTTTATGGAAGTCAAAGTTTTCTTTGCACACAAAACCAAATACAACTTCTATTTTAGTTCCTTTGTCACCTTAGTCTTGGAAGTATCTAGGCTTCAGAATCTGTCAGGACAGATGGGAAAGTAATAGTGCTGACAAATATCAAAACGTGGGAGAAGAGAAGAATTTCCTATTTTTCAGAAAGATAATGACTGTAAAATGAGGGAGGCAAGTTTGAACTGGTTTAACTGGGCACCTGGGAGACTGACCGAAAAAATAAGGAGGATATTTTTTAAAGGTCTGCTTAGGAGAGAGGACATGAGCTGGAAGCTGGGTAGAAAAAGAAAAATTAGGCAAACTGTTTTGATATGTGAACTAAAAATTATCTTCTTGAAACACCCTTAGTGGAAAGGAATCACCCCAATTAGATTAAGAGCTAAAAGGGGTTAATTAGTGTCTTGTTCAGAAACTGAGGAAAGAACAGGAGAAAACAGCAGAATAGGAATAGACATTAAATAATGCAGCTGTACATTAAATTATGGAAGGCACTCTGATCATAAAAAAAAGGCCACAGCAAAATCTTGGGCGTAAGATTTTTACATCAAGATGAATATGTGCTCTTTAATGTATTAGCAGGTGTTTTAAGAAGCCTGTATAAACCATTATGCATGGAGAACCCTTTTTATGATTGTTTGGAGAGCTCTAGTCTGATCTAATGAAATAACCCTAATTACGCATCCATA
Organism: Emberiza elegans; assembly: GCA_024865655.1. Lineage (NCBI taxonomy): Eukaryota > Metazoa > Chordata > Aves > Passeriformes > Fringillidae > Emberiza > Emberiza elegans. The sequence continues at coordinate 3,173,387 of JALJVW010000072.1, forward strand.
TGCTCAATCTCATTTATAAACAGTGGAGAGAAAATAAAAGATATTTTGCTGCTGATGCTGCTATTGTTGTTATAGCCTGCTGCTGTGGGTATCACTGGAGCAGTTAGTTCCCTTCTTTCCTTCTGTACTACAGTATGTTGATTCCTGGAATGCACTCTGTGCTGATGCACACTTGGTAAACCAAATAGCCTTCTTACGGCTCTTGCTTATGAAAACATATTTCTAAAGATGTGTGACTGCAATAAAAGCACACTTGTCTCTTAAGAGTTGCACACACATGCTAACTGACAATTTTCCTAAAATAATCCCTTAAAAATCCCTTAAAAACACAAGTCAGATATACAGAAATAACAAAAAAACATAGGTGCCTATATGGAAATCAGTTGTAACTCTGTAGAAAAATAGATGTGTTAAAATAGCAACAAACGTCAAAAAGAAAAAAAAATTAAAAACCCATCTAAAAAAAAAACCAAAATCACTTCCCCTCCAAAAAAGCACCCAACCAACAACCTCAAACAAAAAAATTTTCTAGGCATTTGCCTCAATTAGTCATGAAATTAGGATTTTAATTTAGTAAGAAGGCAGTCGATTTGATTTGTTTGGAAAATACCTCAGCCTTACAGACTTTGATCTGAAACCTAGACTTTCTTTGAACCAAAAGTACTGGGGCATAAAAATAATGCTTCTGCAGGGTTGGGGTTTTTTTTTTTTCTAAATGGTGTGGCCATGGAAACATTGAGTCTGTTCTTGCATGCTTTTCTATTTTGCAGGTTTCCAAGTGTATTATCTGCATTGCCTTTAGTGAGCTGATTCTTGATAGAAATGATTTTGTTCAGATGTGATGTTTGGAGGTCATCTAGTCCAATCTCCATCTCAGGTTCAAGCAGATCAGGTTACTCAGTCTGGTTTGATCAAATCCTGAACAACTCCAAAGACAGAGATTACACAGTGTCTCCTGACAATATTTTACAATATTTGAACATCCTTATGCAACAAGAAAAATTCTTTTCATATACCAAACCATGTTCCTTGATTCCTGATCCGTTGCTGTAGAAGGGTCTGATGCTCTGGGAAGGGTCTGATTGTCTCCACTGTAATCCTGGTCAAGTATTTATACTCAGCAATAAAGTCTTTTATTCTCCTTGTTGAGCTGATCAGTTCCCTCATTGTTTTCCAGTGCACACACTGCTACAGCCCTTGACCATCTTGGTGTCAATCCTTCTGATTTTTTCCTGCATATTAAAATCTTTTTTTACTGGAGAGCTCACAATTGGACACAGTGCTACAGCTGCATTGTCACAAGGGCTGGATAGAGAGGAAACATCTCTTTTTCTGCACTGGCTGGCTATGGTCTTGGTTGGATTTCTCTGATGCAAGAGCACACTATTGACTCAGCTTCAGCTTGTTGTCAAGCCAGATTCCTATGTGCTTGTCTGAGGATGAGCTTCCTGTAGAGTCAGCCCACAGGTTTTACTTTTGGAAGGGATTATTTCACTCAGATGCAGGATTCTGCATTTCCTTCCATTGAACTCTTTGAGGTGTATGTCTATTTCTCCTCCCTGTCAAAACAGCCCTGAAGTACAGCACATTGCTTCACTCAATTTGGTGTTGTCTTCAAACTTTAGGGCTAGTTTGATGCTAAACTGTGAGAGAGTATGCAGTACCATAGCACAGAGAGTAATAGAGTTGCACAGAATGAAATTGTCCTTGGTAACCTGTATTGGCTGTGTTCATTCACCCTCTCGACAAAGATAAAAATGTAATCTTTCCCACTGATTTCCTGTCCTTGGTAACTCACAGGGCTAACATATGCAAAATGAATGAAAGAAATGGTGAGAAGGAGCAGTCCATGTTTCACTCTATGTATCTATAAGAAAGTGAGCAATGTGGAAAGGGAAATCCTTCCTGCTCCACAGGGAAAGAATGGGAAGAGAGGCAAAGAGGGATTTTTCACACAGCATGTCTGAATCTCTCTTTTCTTAGACATTAGTGGGTATCAAACTCCTGTTTTTGTCCTGAACTGTTAAAGGAGAGTTTGATGCCCCATCTCAATGAAAATGTGGGAATTACTCTCTAAGACAGAGTGAAGCAAAACAGTGTGTGAGTTCCTTTTCTTTTCTTGGCTTTCTCAACAAGGACCCTGTTGGGTATTTCATGTTTACCTAGTGACTTCATGAACATATGAATGAGCACTTTGTTTCAAACTGAGCAAAGCACACATGCATACTTTTATCACAGAATTGCATTGAACAGTGCATGTGTCACTGTTAGAAAATATAATTATTTCTAAGAGGAGGAAAGCAGTGTCATTTTCCTGCTTCAGCTTTGTAGACTGGGCCACATAAGCACTACAAAAATAGAGACTGTCTATTAAAAAGTGGTCTAAAACCACCTTTAATTAGTTTAAAAATAATAAGGCAGCGAGGGAGAGAAACAAATACCATTCACATTAATTGCTATCTCACTTATGCCCGTGGAAGAAACAGCATCCCATTCTACAGAAATCCCACAAAAAAAGAGAATAATGTTAGGAACTGATTTAAATAAAATTTTCTTTCACTGAATCCTTCCTTTAGTTCCAGACAACTAAAGAGAAATGTACTATATATTCAGTAAATATCAAATGTATCTCATGGAACAGAGGTAGAATTCTTGGTCAAGGACTTGAACGCAGTTTGGGTGGTTCACAAGGCTTGTGTGGAGCCCTGTTTCAGGTTGGTATCTGACCTGTTGAAACATCAAGCTTCAGCACAAGCATTAAATAGGACTCTGTCATTCTGTGGTGTGGCAGAAGTGCAACAGGCTTAATCTAATAACCATTTGAAATTCCTAGCCATGGTTAACCTTTAAATATTTCTCTGAGCCAGTAATGGATTTCAGTTCCTAATGTCAAAATATTCTACCTGCAACAAAGTTTTAACTTTTGAAAATGTAATTTGGACTTCTTGTAATCGTAAGTTTTCAAGAGTGGAAAAATATGACAGAAATGTCCCAAATATCTGAGGGAATTAACACAAGATACTCACTTTGGTCTTTTTGCATGTTGAAACTTTGTCAGACATTGAAGTGATCTAAAATCCTTAATATACAGTATCAATCTTCTTCAAAGTTAATTTCCTCGATTTCTCTGAACAAGTATAAAAAAGAAAAAGGGATTGTGAATTGAAGCTAAACAAAATGAGTCCTGTCCTTTCCTCACCCTCAAAAAACAATCAATACCTTTATAATTTTTTTAAAATCTTGTTTTCATGGAATCACAGGCTCACAGAATATCCAAAACAACCAAAACCCAAAATTACAAATAGTTCCTATGAATTTGTAATCTACTTGGATCAAGAGTCTAAGCAGTGAACAAGGATTCCTGTGGGTCAAGAAGCTTCAAATGAAGTCAGTACATTGAAAGAGCAGGACGATCTGTAAACAAGAACAAGTTATTCCAGCTCCCTTTTTCCTCAATAGAAATAATAATTCTAAAGGCAAATTATTCTAAACCACACAATCATGGGTGGGTGAATTGTAAGTCTATGGTTTTATTTATCTCCATTAACTTTAAGAAAAAATGGCCTTCCATTAACATTACTGTTTCATTTGTATTCTTTGCAATGATCTAGTAAAAAATAAGTGTAGGGAGAATTGTTTCTTTATAATTTAATGCTATCCTTTATTTTTCTTTATTTTTTATCCTTTTTGAGCACTCATCAGATTTGTTTGCCAATTAATCTTACACAACATACTAGAAAAACTGGCATGTGGGCTCCTAAATCAAGCGAACTCAGAGTTAAGCTTTGTATGTGAGTAATTAGTGCTTTCCTGAGCTATTTCTATGCACTTCTTTTCAACCTTCAACCCAGGTGACAATTAAAGAGGTTCCCAACATGACTATTCATCCTTACTACCCTTATCCACAGTGTAAGTAGCACTGTGTTCTAATGAAACACGTTATTTTTTGGTCAGTTTTTTAACACAGTAGTAAGAATTGGCAATTTTTGAAAAGCTCAATCTCTTCGCTAACACTGTCAGCTTTTTAAAGGCCAGTCATGGCAGTTATTTCAAATAAACTTGTGAACAAAATATTTTAGAAAATGTATTCATCTGATGATTTAATACTTGTACATTAACTGCACTCTTTTAGGAATAGAAGAATTGCATGTGTTAAATGCTGTGGAGATCCAGGAAAATAAAAGCTTGGCCATAGATTTTACCACAGAGCAGCTAGGAAAGCCTCTATTGTAGGGATATCATGAAAATAGTATAACCTGGATGTTAAATATCAATGAAAAATCTGAGCAGAAAGTGATGGACTGATTACAGATTTGAGATATTACTGCATTACACATTAATCAGAGCAGGAGGGACCAGAGAGGGATTTGGAGGTGAAAACATTGGGATTCTGTTGTTTTTTTTTTTTCCTATTAAAATTAAATTTATAACTAGTCAGCCATGAAATCAAAAACTTAGAGAGATAAGCCAATATCTCCCTGAAGGCCTTAAAAGAGCAAAGGTAATTTACTGAGACTGTAAAAAATGTTCATTTCTTGAGGGAGAGTCAGGAAGAACTTAGAACTCTTCTACATACATATTTTTACAACATTTTGTGCTGCCAACATTATTCAGTTATTATATGAACAAAGGTGGCACACTGCAAATTTTCCCCCCACACTGTGGTTATATGTCAGGAAGTTGGGATAAAAGGGAGAAATCTTTTAGTAGTGTGCAAATTTTTTAATTTTTACTTTCACATATCAAACTCTTCCTGAGGACATTACTATAGTTATTATAGTAACTAATTAATCTTTTTGGGGTGTTACATGAGTGTCAAAAGTAAAATTTATTTTTATTCCTTGATGTCAATAGTTATATATTTGTCAGTCAATAATCCAAGGCCATGGCGCTCAGTACAGTACAGGCAGAAGTGCTTTCCCTCTGGGAAGTGAAGTCAGCAGTGTGCTATATGATCACATCCAAATCATGAAGGAATGTGCATGAAATAGACCAAAACTTTGTCCTTTCTGTTATCACCTAGTTAATTCCAACCTGCAAGTCTGTAAGACATGGGCATCACAAGACAGCCAGAAGCCTCCATGGTAGCTTGTAAGAACTCTAAGTAAGGCAACTAAGAGCACAAGCTGGCAGCTAATGACATTTTCCACATCCCTTGGTCATTTCCAGACCCATATAATGTGTCAGGAAGCCACTATAAAGTGAATGAAACAAACCAAGTTTGAAAAAAATAAACAAGAACAACAAATAAAACAACACTAAAGAAAACCCAAACAACCCCAGAAGGAAACATGAGACCTTTGTTTACAGTATATTTTTCTCTTGGAAAATGAAACTTTAAAGCAAATGTTGTCAGGTTCTTCTGGAAGATGAAAAACATGTTACAAGTTTGATTTTGATCATGTACAAGGCCACTCAAGAATGTCTTAAACTGACATGAAAAGAAATGCTTCTGTTTTCTTCCTTGTTTTTCTACCAGATGAAAAGAATGCTGTATTGTACTGGATGTCTTGGTGAGGAACTGAGGTCTAGTTATACCAGACGAACAAGCAATGCCTGGTGTGAAGTTTCAATCCTGCTCTTTAATTCTATTTTATCACTTTTCTTGAAAATTTAAATATTTTAGTGTCCAAATTTTTAAAAATATTGAAGCCTTTTCAGATTCATTAGTGTCTAGATATCCACTGTGGACAAGTAAATTTAGTGAAAGCATGTTTCCAAAAGGCCGTGATGAAATTTCATGCTGAGTAAGTAAGTAAAGAGTAAGTAAATTTCATGCTGAATGTATATCTTGGTGTACATCACAGGCATGAACAGGGAGAGGACATTTGGAAGGAAAATAAGATCCTCATTTCTACAGCAAATAAAATCCCTCATACATCTTTATCTCTACAGCAAGGGAATGTTATCTGCCTGAACACTTCTCATTTCCTACTACGACTTTAAATGAAAGCAGCATCATTTGTAGATTCTTATTTGAGTCAGTATTGTTTGCTGCTGGGGAATATGTGTGACAGGGCACAGCTGAGAGGCCTTGAAAAACACTTGCATTTTCATTCTATAGGTTTTACTGTCTTGGTTTCCATGTGCTTGAGAGAACATTAAAAGCTTGGACAATGATCGAGATACTTTTTGAGCTAGAAGCATTTTAGATCCAGATACTCATTGTTTCATGTACATGTTTTTAGATCTATTCTTACAACTAAGCTAATATTACAGAAATAAATTATATTAATTTTCCATTCATTACATAGAATAATTCATTCTCTTCAGAAGTAACAAAATAAAACCATAACATAGATACACAGAAAAATATTCAGATGCCAAATTGAATAAAAAACCAGAACAAAATGGGAGATCTGTTGGCAGCATGCACCTGATAAGTGGCTGCATTTCAGAAACTGTTTTGACAAAAAGAAAATACTTTGAGCCCAAAGAGATACAGAACTGCAATAGAGAAGTATAACCTCCGGGCAGATTTAATTGATTAGGCACTGCTGAATGTCCCAGTTCAGCAAATCTTTTAAACTTTGCTGGGAATATTTGTTTATTTATCCTGTTTGATGCAGTAAACATCCATTAGACATTAAAAGAGTACACCAATATGCCACTGATCCTCTGGTCCTTGATAAGATGCCAGCCACTCAGTATCTCCATTTGCATAAACAGCTGGAGTTTTTCTGGGCCTATTCCTATCATGTAGCTGGATGCCTTCCTGACGGTCTGCACTTCATCATATCTCCAGTGAGCTAGCTTGTTTGTGATAGATCTGAAAACTTCACAGACAGAAAAGGATATTTATTTAGTCACATTTAATTTAAGCAGACTTCAATATAAATTTAATAGGGAGCATGGTTTGGAACATGCAGAATAAGCTGTTCTCTGCACTTTTATCAGTTTACTAGCAGATATGGGGAAATCTCTTGGTTACAGTAATCTCTTCTTTTCCTTAACAGATTGATTGTATGCATGAGTGGTTTTATCTGTTCTCCCTGGTGAACAGAGCCCATAAAAATAGTATATTTCCTAATTCAGTAAAATTTCATGGTAATAAAATCACAAAGCTGTAAAATGAATGGCAGTCTGTATGAAAAGGCTTTGCATACAACAAGACATTGCTTCCCACAGAAGAAATTACAGAAGTGTAAAAGTAATTTTTTTTTTAATTTTATGTTGCACTATATAGTCAATGAGTAAAGTTTCTGGTTTTATTCCTTTATTTCTAATAAGAATCTGTATGAGAGATTTATGCTTTGGAAATTTGAATCTACTGTGGAACATACTATTCAAAGGGTGTTTGTTGATAGTCTGTGATGATCCACTAGACTCAATACTACGTGATCTCAAATCAAAATAAAATTAAAATATTTTAAAATTAATTTTCCCAACTTTATTAAGGCTGTCACATTGTACAAGGTTAACAAGTGAACAATCTCTCTCATTTATTCAGATGACAGTAAAAATATAAAAAATGAAAAGAAATACAAGTAAACCATTTTGTAGTGGTAGTCTTCATTTCTGTAAAATAAAAGAAGAACCTGGTGATGCTGGTGGGTGAGAGGCTGGACATGACCCAGCCATGGGCACTCACAGCCCAGAGAGCCAAAGGTGTCCTGGCTGCATCCAGAGCCCCGTGGGCAGCAGGGGAGGGAGGGGATTCTGCCCCTCTGCTCTGCTCTGCTGAGACCCCACCTGCAGGGCTGCAGCCAGCTCTGGGGTTCCAGCACAGGAAGGACACAGACCCATTAGAGGAGGGCCACCAAGTTGGTTAGAGGGATGGAGCACCTCTCCTATGAGGAAAGGCTGAGAGACCTGGGACTGTTCAGTCTGGAAAAGAAAAGGCTTCAAGGTGACCTAATTGTGACCTTTCAGTACCTGAAGGGAGACCACAGGAAAAATACTAGGGCATGTTAAAAAGGGGGGCAGGACAAGGGGGGATGCCTTCAAAATGAAGATTGGATATTAGGAAAAAAAAAATACTGTCAAGGTGGTGAGGCACTTGAATAGGTTTCCCAGAGAAGCTGTGGATGCCCCATCCCTGGAAGTGTCCAAGGCCAGGTTGCATGGAGCTCTGAGCAACCTGCTCTAGTGAAAAGTGTCCCTGCCCATGGCAGGAGGTTGGAGCTAGATGATCTTTTAAGCCCCAGATTTTTAAGTCCCAGGCCATTCTATGAATCTAAAATTTTATGAATTCTCCTTTTTGGGGGAAAAAGAAATCAAAGGATATTTTTGGAATATTTCAGAAGCTAGAAAACTGTATTCTAAGTAAATAAACTTGGAGCAAGGATCAAACCTTCAGAAGGGCAGAGCAAAGAGGAGACATTAGTAGATCTATGATGGATGATATCTAAATACACTGATATTCAAGATAATATGCATTAAAATAGTCTTATGAAGTAGTTAAAACAAACCAGACAAACAAACCTATAGTTTATAAACTACTTGATTAGAAAACAGAAGATTTATTATGGCTAGGGGTAGTATCAATTTACAAGAATTTATTTGGGTTTTTTTATTTCAGTCAATATGGAGGTCATATGATAGGGAAAGACTAGAGAAATCATGCTGAAAAAATAAATTATAGAGTTTTTGGTAGAAAAAGTCACTCTCAACCTTCTTCCAGCCAAACTTCCCTGATTGGAGACTAGCATATGCTTAGAGCTGTGCATGATCCTGGAAGAAATAGAAGATTTAGTCACTAGTTTTGGAGTTTTGTCATACACATTTTTTGTCTAACAGACAGTAAAGCACAACAGACAGTCCAATTTTTAAAATGCTGAGATGGAAAACTGGCTTCTGTATTTCAACAAAAAGTCCCTATCTCATTCTTAGCTACACAATGAAGTAATTAGCTGTTCTCTATTCAATTACACATTAAGAAAAAAAAAGCAGAAACACAGGCAGAAAGAACTAAATCCTTTGAAGATTATTTTCACTGTTAGCTAATTTTCTTTTGTAGTGTAAAACCCAAACATCTGAGAAGTGAAATTTAAAGACCCAGTTCCAAACTCCACAGGCATGTATCTAATTAAAATCACACAAAATCACCAACATTTGTCCTTAATGAAATGAAATGGAGCTGGGAAAAACAAATCCAGTAGAAAGTGATTGCTGACATGGCACAAATGGCTGTTAGTTTTATAAGGGGGTTAGCTATTTTAACAAGCAATCTCTTCTGAAGGACTGTAAAGTGGTTCAGAATAGAGCTGCTGTTTTTAATTTGATTTCTTATCACTGCAGTTTTAGTTAGATATCTTAGACATCTATAAGAAGAAGCAGCCTATTGACAAAAATATTGACTTGACTACAAGATCAAAGAAAGATTAAAGCAGGATATGGCAGAATGTGGTAGGAAAAATAATTAGATTCTTATTTTTGCAAATATTAATTTATAATACTTCAAAAATAGTCCATCCTGAAGTTTAGTCTAAGTTTTCCTCTATTTAATTTCTGTTCATCAGCTACTTATGTGCTTTATATGATATTTAACAATGTCTCATAGTAGTTTTTATCAAACTGTCTCTTCTGATATTTTCTCTTACTTGCTTCTTCAAGCAACACAAATTTCATGGTCAAAACAACCATTTAGAAGCTTTTTGTTTCTGATGTTTGTGCTTTTTTTTTTTTTGAATATTAAGAAACCCTCTGAAAGCAATGTTTATTTGCTTAGTATTTTGGACAGCATTAGAACCTCTGTCTTTTTTGGTAGCACATTAGAGTTGTGAAACTCTCCCTTTTTCTGAGCCACTATCAGCCAGTCTAATCCTTGTTGGCATGAGACATGCTTGTGCTGCTCACAACCCTCTACAGCATCTCTCTGTCAAATTTATTCCATTTGCTGACCTTCTGGAACTTTCAGACATTGGAAGAAACCTTACAGTTAAACTGGGAAAAAGAACACACACTGTATATGAAGCTAATAATTTGTTATTAATCCAATGGAGCAGTTTAATGCTCTAATTTGTTTATTTATTGCAGAAAAGATCCATTATAAAAGTTACTACTAATAAAATGAAAGCCCAGCTGCACTCTTCACCTTTTTTAGCTTCTAGGTTTTTCTCTGATTTTATCCTCACCTTGTCAATGTACTTTTGGATCCCACAGCTGACAGATTCAATTTTCCTCAAGAAGAAAGGGGTGTGTGTCTGTCTGCAATAAGTTGTGACCACAGCTCGAGAAGTCCTCACTGGGAGGCTGATGTTCTTCATGGCACGGGTTTCTGCCCCCTCAGTTCTGGGTCTTCTTGGGATTACTTATGATTTTCTGTCACAATTTGCTTCCTTCTCTTGGTGTTCATCTCAAGTCTCAAAGTTGCACTGGGCCTCCCCAGCCACAGGTGACAGCAAAGGCAATTGCTGCCTTTGCCAGGACCCTGTTTGCTGGGCAGACTTGGCCGTGATTTTCACTCACAGAGCTTCAGCAGAAGCTGGTTAGACAGCGGTCACTCGGCCACCAACCTGCTGCTCAGGGAACTGAAAAATATCTAGCCAAGCAAAACCCAGGGATCCTGTACTGTCACGTTAGTGCAACATTTCTGGCATTTTGGTAATAATGGCAAAAAAATTTAGTTACTACACTATAGTGAGAAATCCATAGAAAATTACCTAATTCTTTTTGCTTTCTCAACCTTTTTTATGGTAACCTCTACAGCTTTTATTGGATTTCAGCACCTCAAGAGAACTCATGCAGCCTAAATCTTTCCTGCTTTGTTTTATTCTCTCCTTGATCATTAGTCCTGAATTCTCTGTATTCTGAGTGTGGTGAGGTTAGACATAAGTTATCCATCATAAGACATCTAAACTCATTCTACTTAATCATTAACCCCAAAGTCCATATGATGCTTAAGTTGTACATATTAATTTTACCATCTTCTGTAATGCTTAACAAATTGGTTATTTATATTTTAAATTTTATTTCTAATCGATACTGGATTACAGAAACAGCTGCATGTTTTAGTTTTGTGATGATAAAACAGCTGTTTATTTTGGCAATCTGGCTCATTCATAGGGAGCAAAAAAAAAAGATTTCTTGAGCACATAAAATGAAATGAAGCAAATTCTCAAAAGAATTTTTCTATTTTCCTTGTAGACAACTACCTGATTTGGTAAATATTACTCTGCAGTTGCCTTGCAGTGTGTAGCATTATTTTTAATTTAGATGGTAATTTAAGCTTTTAACCGCTATTCTCAAGTTTTTTTAAGGATCCCTAACCTAAATAAAATTACACTAGAAAGACTTTGCCATTTTGAAATCAGCATTTGCCTTGATTCTTTTTAGAATATCAGCATATGAAATCTGGGCCAATATATGCCTTTGTTTCTCACTCTGAATTATCTTTCCTGCGTTAATTCTGATGGAAGTTCTAAATGCTCTTTCCCCCTTTCTGTCATGTACTGTTCTGTACGTTCCCAAGGCAGTCAATCATTCTAGTGCTGGTGTGTAATTTACTTTGTGAAACAGACATTTTGCCAGTAATATATGTGAAATTTCTTTCAACTCTCATTCTACATAGTCACTTCCCTCTGGTGATCATTTGTTCTTTTCTGTGTTTACTTGATGACTTCTGTCTGAGACAGGCTTTACTGGTTGGCTGAACTTCAGGTGACACTGCATTAGCAAACAGAGTTTTATTATGTGACTCAAGCTTACTGAATTCATCTTTTATTACAGTCCCTTTTTTATGGAAAACAAAATGCCTCTGAAAATTATGGGTTTTTTTAGTCTCTTTTCAAGTTCCTAAAGATCTGAAGTTAATTTTGGTGGAGTCCATTTTAAGCTCAACACATAGAGCAAATATTTATTTATAAATATCAACACCAGTGTGTCCTGGCAGCCAAAATGACCAAAAATATTCTGGGGTGGTACAAGCTCGGCATCATCAGCTTGGTCCTCCCCATTGGGTTTGCCTTTGCCTGTCTTAAATTGATTGCATATTTTATTGTGGACAAAATATCTTCTCCTTCTTCTAACAATTTCCATGTGGTTTGGAATGGTCATGTGTCGCTATAGGACACGAAAGAACACAAGCTCACACCCTGTTCTCAAGGTGACGAAAAAAGGGAAGTTTATTTTCTGGTTCTAACGTTTATAGTTTTCCAAAAGTGACAGAGGATTGGAGGATGACAGTGCTACCTCTCCAATGACACTGGACAAACTAACAGTCCATCAACTTTCTATTCTTCTATAAAGGAATGCAAAACAATGAGTTATTTACAGAAAGTGTGTGAGAAAGTTCGCTACAAGAATGTCATCAGAAAGCTTAGAAAATCTTTAAAAATCATGGCAACAGTCATATATTTAACACTACAGATATAACTGATAACTGATGCAGAGGAAGATGAAAACTTTCAAGATTATCATTGTTAAGAGGGTTTCCTAACAACTGTTTCCTTCTCTGTCTTTAGGCTATGGTATGTAAAGGTCTTTAAAAATGGATTTGAAATTTAAAAATAAGATAATATTTTGAATTTTCAAAATTCAACAAATAAAATAGACTAAAACATATATTTTTTGGTATTGTTGAGAAGTAACAGTACAGGCTCTCAGCGTCTCAATTATTTCTCTCATGTTTGTCTTACAAGATTAGGAATTAGTTTCTTCATAGCTGAGGAAGGAACTAGGCCTGCCTTTAGCTTGCTTTTCAGCAGACACATTAGCATCCATGGTTCTTCTCTCCAGAAAAGCTAGCTCTGCAGTGCATTAGACATACTCTCTGATTTATCTTATCCTCTTACCTTTTCTAGCAATATAATAGCTGCAACAGAGTGAAAGGTTGATTGTGGGGTATCTGGTATGTTTTTTTAATAAGTGACAATGCATACAAAATTCAAGGAACTGGGGAATTTCAGGGGAGAATAAATCAGATTTCATACACACTCTTTTCACTAGCAAGGACACATAATATTCAATTTTTTTGCAGAAAAAAAGAGAAGTATATTAAAAAAATAAAGATATAAAATTGGCACTGTCCTTTGAGACCAAGGATGGGATGTTAGGGATCCTGATCTGAAAATCCTCTGTGTGAGCAGCATGGCATAGTGACCAAGCAGTATTAAATATAGCAGGGGAGCACATGATTGCACTAAAAACAGCACTGGGGCATTTTGTGTGTGAACTTCCAGGTAAGTCTCCCTCGTGCAATTTGGTGCTTTACAGAGACATCCAATGGCCTTACTAAGCCCTCAGGAGAAGCACAGGAGCTGGCATGGCTGAAGTGTTCCTCGGGCTTGGGTTGGTATCTCTGCTGGCCAAACTGGTGCCACACCGGGTTATTTCAGGCTAGCAGGAGCATCCACTCCTTTGGACACTTACATTCAAGTGCAGTGTTTTATGTATCTTTTATGTTTAATACAATTATCATTCTCTTTTCCTATAAATAGTACTCTACAGTAAATTTAAACCAGCAATTTACATTACCTTCTTGCTCAAAGTTATTTTTATTTCTGATTATTTGGCTGTTTATTTTTGCTTTCTCACTGTTTAACAACTTCAGCTGTATTTTTATTTATCTTGATTTACAAGGCATCAATCACTGCTTCTTCAAAAATTTTATCTCATTTAGCAAAATGCTCAGAATTTTAACCATCTAAAAATTAAGCATGCACAAAAAATAGTAAGATTTATCTTGTTATTCACAGAGAAAGAAAATAAATAACTTTGTTTTAGAGGAATTGTTATGTATTAAAAAGAATTAGCCATAGAAGGTATTTTGTCTCAGTTGATGAGGTGCAACCTAAGCATCAAAATCCAGAAGTTTAATTTTTGGATGCCTGTAATGATGAGATACTATCCACCGCTACCTTATTTAGAATACAAAATATTCTGAATCTTGTTTTCTCCTTGGCTGCAATTGGATTCACTCCTTAGAGTATTTATTTCACTCCTGAGCCTAGAACTGCCCAGAATTCAAATATCCTTTCTAGGAGTTTTTCCTCTGAAATAAATTTATATTGTTTCTTCTTCTTTTTTTATTTATTGTGGATGACTGTCACAGTTTTTTTCTAAAAGCAAAGTATATTTATTGAGATTTTGATAAAGTATAACATGAGCCATTCTATTCTGACTGTGCCTTCACAGAACCCTGGCAACGACAGAAGGTAGACCAAAGTGTGAAAATGTTTTCTTTAATAACAATAAATGTACATCACCCAAAAGTGATTTCTCTAATTTTCCTTGTAGTCCTGACTGTAATTCTCTTCTCTATACAGTGCTAGATTATTTCACTTGAAAAGAGGCCTGATAAGGTTTGCTTAACATTACTTAAAATTATTATTCTGCTAAAATTAGTCACTGCTGCTGCTTTTTGTTTTAATGAGTCATGTCCATTCCTTGTATCCACCCAGGTGGCACACTCCGTGACTTTGCCCCTTTGGCTTAATGAGGACAGTGAACCCCAATGTGCATTTCCATAAAGGGTGGACTGAAATGCTGGAGATGTCTAATCTCTATAGGTATCTGTCATTTCATTTTACACTCTCTGGATGATGGACATTTGCACAAGAGTGAATTGCCTTTAAAGTTTCACATCAAATCAGGACATTTGCTCAGCCTCCACTGTATCCCTCTTGTACCCCACGCAGTCTCTGAGGATTAAAGAACTGGTGCTTGTCACCTTTATCAGTTAAATCAAGAAGGAAGTACATATGCTGTTCCAATTGATCATTAAAAGAGTTGAATCTCAGTTGCCTTTGGAAGACTCCTGGTCTTTATAAAGGACGAATCTTTTACTGTTGGAATCTGCAAAGACAACAGAATATATCTCTTTATATTCTTCCCTTTGAAACTTATTACTGTGTTTTAGAAATATTTTAAAATTTAAATTTTATTTCCCTGATAATGACACTATCTAGGATGTATGTGTCGTGACTGGATGAATACAAAGCAGATTTAAACAACAAACTTATTTTTTACCTTACAGCTATGTTAGTAAATTAAATTTTTTTTCATGAGTTAAATTTTAATTTTCTGTAATAGTCATTCATTCATTCACATTCACTTCCCAGAATTCAAGTAGCAGGAAAAATGTAGTATTTTTCTCTCTTGTTTTATTTAAAGACTTGACCTGCTTATCTTATTCATGAAACAGTAAAATAGTTCTGGTTTAAAACTATTTGAAGAACACTTACTTTGATTTTTGGCTCAGAAGTCTGAACCAAAGTGATGGTTAGATATTGACATTAATTACATTAAGCATAAAATGAGATTCACAATTTGTTTGGGAAATAGAGTATTTCTGATATCTTGGTGTCTTTGTAATTGAAATGGATTTTCTATTTAAAAGAATTGCCAGCCTTCATTTAAACTGGTAATTAGGGCCATCCCAAGTTATTTAGTGTATATCCAGGATTTGACACCTAAAAGTCAGTCAAAATTGTCATTGTAATCTGATTTACCTTTTTAAGATATAAATTTACCATTGCTAAAGAAAAAAAGTTTTGTAAGAAAGGTAAGGGAAAATTCTCCCTGCTAGAGCTATTAAGAAATTTTTCCCTTTTAAAAAATAAATTTAGTTTTGAGCTGTAAAATACTAAGAAACCTTTCATCTCTGAAATAAGCACTTTTGTGGTAGGTTCCATCCCTACATTTTTAAGTGCGTTGCAAGGAAACTTCCTGCAAACAGGTAAAATGCAAGCAATGTCTTGTCTTTCACACGATCACATTGTGCATCAAAGATGACTTATCTTTAGGAATGCTTTGCTGACAGATATCCATATTCTGCAGATAAAGTCTGAAAATTGTGTAGAAAGACTTGGCATATGTGGACTGACCACACAGAATTTCTGTGCTGCCCTTCCTGTGTGCATGTCATGCTTACCTGCATTTGTGGAATAGCTGATGACATTCACATGCAAAATTTTACATTTGTTCAATTATGCGTGATTTTTTAATTATCTGTGCAAGAGTTCAATCACAGTAATTTAAAAAAAGAATAAAAATGTTGCTGTCTTTTGCTAATTCAAGACCTTAGCAGTATATAAACAACTTGATCTTGAGTAATATAATTTAAATTGACATCTATATATACTAAGAGGCAGAGAAAGCTGTGATAAAAGACTGTGCAGAGCTTTACTTGCACTTGATGTTCTATAAGTAGGGACTTAAGATGAGGGCTTTTTAAATTAAAGGAAAAAAAAGATATAGTGCTTATTTGGGTGTCTGGGTAGTCTTATAAAGGTTACATGAGAAATAAGTTAATGGACTGAAGTTTATAGCTGTGTGTATAACTGTCAAATCTCTGTGTAAATTACCTTTCTCTTCTGCTGGCCAGAATGCAAAAATCCAATATACTGTTAATAAAAATGGAAAGGTCATATGTAAATACCACAGATCTTGAAAATGAATCAGAGAAATGCGATAGTTTGCACACAAATATTTCATATTCTGTTTCATGGTGCCTAAAGTGGGATGGGACTTATGATGTGTGTTTTTTATCAAAGTATGGTAAGAAATTATTTTGTGAAAAAGAGATTTGCTTTAAATCTAAAAACAAGTGTTTGATGACTAATTGGCATTTGTTTCTCTGGCTTAGAAATAAATTTTCTACTTTATTAAGAGCATTGAATAAAAAAGACTGATTTAATTATTCTAGTAATTCACCAAGAGTGTTTAAAATGGAATATATATTCTGTCTTTTGAGTCCACTTGAGCACACACTTGTTTATGTATTTTTATTTACCCTGAAATATATTGGTAGAATATTTTATAAAACAAAAGGTGGAGGATTTTGCAAGAAGGCTAATTTAATGCTCAGAAGGCTGAATTTTACAGTGCCAGCTTCAATGAAAACAGTACTGCCTGTATTTTCAGGAATCATGGAATGGCTTGGGATGGAAGGGATATCAAAGAACATCTAGTTCCACCTGCTGTGCTGGGGGCAGGAATGCTTGCTGCTAAACCAGGTTCTCAAAGCTCCATGCAGCTCAGCCTTGTACACACCCAGGGACAGAGAATTCTCAGTTTTTATGGGCAACCTCTTTAGTGCATCACCACCCTTTTTCTAATATCCAATTTAAACCAGAATTTCAGTTTGAAGCCATTCCCCCTTGTCCTATCACTGCATTCCCTTGGGAAAAAGTCTCTCCAACTTTCTTTTAGGTCCTCTTTAGCTACTAGAAGGCTGCTGGAAGGTCTCTCCAGAACATTCTGCTCTCCATGGTGAACTAACCCAACTCTCTCAGCCTGTCTTCATTAGAAAGGTTCTCCAGCACTTTGATCATCTTCATGGTCCTCATCTGAACTCACTCCAGCAGGCCCAAGTCACTAAATTTGTCCTGATTTTGTTCCTGAAAAAAATATACTTTAATCTTTAATACCTGAGATTCTACAGATACTGGAGTGATATGCATTTATTTAATTTAAATTAAATAGAACATATTAAAAACAAAGTATTTTAAACATATTGGTCTATGTTGTGGTTGGTCCATTTCAATCCTGAGTCTTCCTTCTTGTTTACTTCTTTTTTTCCATTAAATATGTAATGTAAATTTACTGAATACTTTCATAGTATTGCTTCCCTATTTAAGAATTTATTGTTTTTCTTCTGGACTGTTTAACAATACTACTGAGGGATGTCAGCCTTAGTCCTTGTAACTAGAAGAGATTTTTGTTAAGGATGCAATTTTCTCTTAGAATGATCTTCAGGCAGTGGATTAGGAACAAAATGACCTGTAAGATGTGTGCTTTGTAATCAACACATGAATAAAAAGCCCCACTGCTTACTGCAAAACAACATCTTGATATCAAAGATGCTCTAAAATTAGAGTGATTACACACTTATTTTTCTAAACAGAAAGATAAATAATGGCTTTAATCAAGAATAACCTTCAAAAATAAATCAGGAAGGACACAGGAGATTTAGCCACAGGGTTACAGAGCCCATTAACAAACAACTTCTCTGTAGCTTGTTATGTAATGATTTTTTGTCATTTGATTTAATGAATCATAATTTTATGTGCAAAGGTCATCAAAGCCTTTGGACTCCTAGGGTACTCCATTCTTATATACAACAATATTAAAATTTTTGTTTATTTTAAGTAAAGTTTTCCTTTTTCCTCAAAAAGTATAACTTCTGACTTAGAGAAGATTTATAAAAAGAAAGAGATGTGCCAGCAGACCAAAAGCCTAGATCAGACTCATGCAGTATTGATTTGTTTGGGAAACATAGCACCACATCCCATTGTTTATCTGAAGGGGAAAGGGTGTAGAATAGAGTACAACTTCACTATTCACTTGTATTCATTCTTTTAGAAGAACAGATGAAATCTTAGCCTATTATTAAAAACTTCTGAATGGAAACGACCCCTGAGTTTTGTGAGGCTGGACATACTTCCCATTATAGACCTCCATTTATGAACGCCTCACCCTGTGAGTTCTACTGCCAGTGCAAAGCTATTCTAACTATCTACAAAGAAGCATAATATCCACTGTAGAAAAGCCTTTGCAGGCTGCCAGACACTGAGGTGTGACCACGTAGTACTGCACTGGATGATGCAGAAATATGAGATTGGATTAATCTTGAGTTGTATTAATATCCTAATGCAATTTTTCTAATTCTGTTGCAAGAATGAAGAGTCCTAGTTGTTGCTGAATCCAAGGAAAAGGTTATCATCTTCCCATTCTTTTTATCTTAGGAAAGCATGATGATATTGAATCCATATGAAGAGCTGGGAGTAGCTTAGAAATCATAGAAATGTCAAAGGAAAATACTCAACATACCAGTTCCACTCCTTTAGACATAGCAAACTAACTCACTGGTTATGTAAAACAAAAAAACTGGAAAAAACCCCATACTTTTCCATTAGCAGAACACAAAATGATGCCCATATGTACAAAAAAATTATTTCTTTTGAAAAATTAGGAAATTTCTTTTTTGTATATTTAAAGACAGAGTTGAAGATTTGTATCTATAAAAAACACTGAAAAGCTACCTAAAGTAGCTGCATTTTCATCAATTAAAAAAACCTTACAAAAAGCATTGCTTCAAAAATTTGTAATGTTTATATGCAGTTGGTGATGCTTCTGTTTTATTCCCTAAGGTAGATCTGTATACTGGAAAATCTGAAGAGAATTAAATTAGCATGAATTCAAATTTTCTTAAACGAAAAAAGTACATGAGAAAGAGTTTTAAGGATATGTGTTGCACACATCATAAGGATTTTAGGCTGAGTAATGGGACTCTGTCCCTAGATCCAAAATTGAAAAAGTTATTCCAGGTCTTTTCTGCACAAGGTTTTTTAGAGTCTTGAGCTTAGTGACTTTTAAAAGCACAGGAAAGGGATTGATCATGTAATCTTCAGAACAATTGTGCTGTCATTTTTTTTCTTCTCTGTGCATTCTTTTCTCTATGTGCTGAATCTTAAGGAAGAGAAAAAAAATACATCCTCTCATCTCTCATCAGTAGAAATAATTGGGTTAAATGCCTCTTCTTTTTTTTAAGTAACTCACAGCGTTTTTGAAATTTTATGCCTTGAAGAACCATGGGACTAATAAGTGTAAACTTGAAAGTGTTTTCAATTAACATTTCAGTGCTGCAGACTTTCAAGAACTATGCAAAAATTTTTAAAAAATCCACCTATACAACCGAACGTTCAAGATGGATAATTAATAATTGCATGGAGACTAGTGAACACTATACATTAGAATATTCAGGCTGGGATTGATTGTGACGTATCTAAGTACTTGCCAGAGTTAAAATAAATGGTCTTTTAATTATTTTAAAGATTTTGATGATGCTATCAATAATTTCCACAGACATGCAATTTGTCTTTTTCTATTGTAAACCCATTATCTTCAGAATAATCTTCAACCTCACTGCATTCAGTACAGACTCTTAGACTCCTACTCTATTTACTTGGACAAACAAAATATCTGTATTGCATATGCTACAAATTTTTATTCACCTATCAATGTTATTTGAAATCCTGAATGATGTAAATTGATCACTGTTTTACCATTCAGAAATAATTTTTGTCAGAAAATACTGATAAAAATAAGCTAAAGGAAAAATACCTTGGGAATGTATGAGAATATTTTTTAATAATGAAAGTACCTCATAGATATTAATTAATTTAGATTTGAATCTTTCTACATCTAAAAAAATATTTGACATTTACCAATTTCTTTTCCTTTGACACTTTTCATGTTTTCCATTTCTTTGAGCTTGCTCTCTAGGCAAGTTGGTTAAAGAATTCTGGAAAGCAAAATAAAATAAAATAAATAAAAAAAAAAAGGGAAAAAAAGAAGAACCTTGAGACTCAGGCTTTTGTTTTGATTCTGTTCTTTTTTTTTTCCTACTCAGTCTTCTCACGTATCAGCTTTAAATACCATTTAAACCACTGGCTCCATAATTTCCTGATGATTTGAAAGGCAGATAATTAGTAGGTACTGAGCAAATGTAAAGCTCTCCAGATTCCTCAATCAGATCTTGGGCCCTGTACTATCTGTAAACTAAAGGGGCTCAGTGGACACCCTTTACCAGAAGATTTTCTTGGAATATCGGACACCTCATTGAAAGAGCTTCCAGTATTTGCTGAGAATATTCTTCTGGAAGAGACATACATTGCATGGAAAGATGAGAGAGCTGATGCATAGCTTCTGGACAATATCCCCCCACTTTGCCATTAACTTTTATTTCTTTGCAAAATCTTGAAGTTTGTGGGCTTGTTTTCTTTTTCCTTTAGCTTTTCTTTCATCTTAGGAGACATTTGGTTTCATTTCATCTTTTTTCATCTGCAGAACTGCTGTGCTGAGGCAAGTAATAATGTTTTCTCAGCTGTGGTGTTGCAGCTACTGACAGTATACAAAATAGCATTTTGATGGATTTTGATAGTATTACAAAATGTTAAGGATACAGTTGTTACTGTGAATAGAAAAAAAAACCTTGACCATCACTTTCTCTTGTAAGTCTCATAAACCAAAGCAGCTGGGCTGCAGCGTTCGTGTTTTGCTCTGATGTCCTTTTTTTTTTTTTCCTTCAAATTAAGCAATATTTACAGACATTTCAAGTCCTGCAGTGAATTTCACAGAACTGTTTGAGCTCCACCATTCTCTGAGGTCTTGGGGCTGCAGAATTCTGCTCACTGCTTCTGGAAGCTGATGTTGATGACAGCGGATCTTAAGTCAAAAAACTTGTGGATGTCATAGGTGTTAAAACGTAAATTAGATTTCTTTGTTAAAGTGAGAAGAGAAACCTGATATCAGAGGTAACAATCTAAGACCTTGTAGATAATAATTTCTGTTACTAAACAGAGAAAATGTTGATATTGTTGAAGGAGATTGATAAGTTTCCCTTGCTGCATTTGAAAGGTTCATGTATTCTACAAAATAAAATTGAGTGTGTCAGGCCCTTGGCATCAATCATTTTGCTCTTGTCTTTCTTCTCTTCCCATTGTACTATATGCTAGAGTAATCATATCATTAAGCAGGCAAACCACTGAGCAGGGTGAGCTGAATTAACTGAGAGAAGAATTTAAAGAAATTATTTGGAAGCCATGGCATCAGATGACAACTATTGACTCCACTGCTGCTATTGCTATCAGCTAAAAAGCAAAAATTACCTTAATGCTTTTCTTAACACCTTAATATAAAAAAAAAAAATCCAAAAAAACCCCACAAAAAAACAGAAGGGAAAGACAGTAATCAAGAGAGAGAATTTTATCATGACCATGATTTATTCTTTTCATTTTCCTTTTGTGTGATTTGTATTGGTTTATGCTGCAGAGTTTCATATTCACCATGACTATAAAGAATTGTCTATCTGAAAGGTAGAAGCCCATTTATTTTACCAAAGTCAGTCATCTGACCAAAACTGTGTTTGTTGGATTGTGTTTTGTTAGAAATTCCCTGAACTCCTCTACAAATCATGCATGACCCACATTCCTCACTGTGTCCCCTTGCTAGAACTGAGATTATAGAAGGCACTGAAGAAACACTGCAAGACTTAGAGCACTACCAGAGGGTTAGCAAGATTCAGCTCATTTACAGTGCATGTGGAATACCACTGGGGTTTTTTCTTTTCTATTTCTTTTGTTCCTTGTAACATATTTCTCTAAAAGCATGCTTACTTAAACTAATAACTGTGATTTGAGTCCTCATTATAGTCTAAAACCTTTATATTCATAAAAGCTTTTCCTCTGGCAAGCTTTCATAAAAGTTTAGTGCAGCACTTGTGCTCTACAATAAATCTTCACATAACAAAAAGGAAATTCACTCTTTACCCCAAGCAAACTTGTTATTGTGTTGCTTGGAGATGCTTATGGTGACAGTGACCACTGTGTGGCAGGTGTTCCATGATGCTGGATAATAAAATTTCTATGGGAAACTGAATATTCTCTTAATGTTGATACCTTTCTGCCAGCTTCAGATTTTTGAATAATAAAAGATGCAATTAAAGCTTTTGAGATTTGCATAAAATAACTTGCCTGGTTCCTGTTAACCCTAAATAATTCTTGGGACATCGTGGACTAAATCTGATTTTTTGTCTCAGTAAGAATTTTTCTTTTTTTCAAGCCTGATATTCTTCATAGCTTCCAAACAAGAAAAGGAAGAAACCAACTAAAATTTTTCAAGAAAGGTACAATTTCCAAGGATGCCTCAAATCCTGGCCAAAAGTAGCAAGATAATGAAAATTCCAGATGACAGGTTTTCTATTTCTCTCCTAAATTATTGGCTTACAGTTGTTTTTATATTTGAACTAAACCAACTTTTATTTACCCATTTAGTTAGAGACTGAATGTTCCCAATAGTTTGTTTTTTTTAATATCTAATTGACTTTAAGGAGATCTCATTTTGCCTGTTGATATCCTTCTTATTTTGAAGTTATACAAATTTCATATAAAATTGGAAACTGTGCCAATGGGTGACTTAAAATAACCTGGTAAAATTATTTTAAGGGCATAATTTTATTCAACTGCATGGAAAAACTGAAACACGTTGCAGATTACCAAAGACTGAATTAGCTTTAAAACACACAATTTATTTCCATGGGTCATATCATTTGGAGCTACACTTTTTATGTGAATTGAAGATTTCACTGAATTTAGAAAGAGTTTAAGCCAAGAACATTTGAAAATTTCTGAGCCTATGGGAAAAAGAAGAAAGCAGCCATCCCACACCTGAGGAGTAGGAAGGAAAGCGTAAAGGCGGAAAATGAACACAATGATGTCTTTATGGGCCAAGTGATCAAACACTGACTGTGTTGAAGTCTGAAGGCACTTGGATCCTGGTGAGAGAGACATGGGGGAGGAATGTTTTCTACATTTGTAGTGCTGGCTTGTGGCCTGCCTTGTTTCTGGATTACCAGCTGTGGAGCTGCCACCTGGCAGCTTTCGTAAATGGAATCATTATAATAGGTGTTACCTCATGTTTAAGATCTTGCTCTGTTAAGGCTTGCACTACTGTGAAGAAGATCAGGAGAGCGTGTTATGTTTGTTACAAAGAATCTTATGATGCTTTTCAGTTGAGATATTGCTTATAGAAGACTTTCTCATGATACAGAAGATGACAAGTGTTTATTAAAAAGGCAATAAAGTGTTTCTTAATAACTGATAACTCTGGCCCTGACTTTCTTGTGGTATAGAGGTCACCTTTTTCATTAACCATGATTCCATTTTATCCATCTGGAGATCAAAACCAGAAGAACATATGAAAAAGCAATATAAGAAATACTAAGAAGTAAATGGGAGTGTGTTCAATAGCCTCATGTAAAAGGACTTCCATTCAGTTTACGTTTGTAATCCAAGTTGAACATAAGCACAAGAACCCTTGCTCAGTCAAGATTTAAACCACAGTGTTCCACTTACTCATTGCTTTTTAAAATGTCATCCACCCTGAAATTACTTTTCAGTTTTTCATAGGTGAAATATGGACAGTACATAGATATTTGCTAAGAGATCTGCCAGGAGACAGTTAGCAATTCTTGTGATACTTTTTGATCTCTTCCATACGAAGGTGCAGTATAAAAGATCATGGCGTGTACTGTTTCTTCTATTCATAATGAAAACCATAATTTATAAGGTGCTGTCAAGCAAGTCTAAGTGTGAATGCTCAATTTTTAATTCTCATTTTGAGACAGATATGATTATGTTAACTTAGAAGTAGGTTTGCTCCAAAGAACAAAAATTAAAAGACAAAACCAAAAAACCAACTGTGCAGAATACCTTTTGTTCAAAGAGAAAAGTCTGTAGGTGGAGACATTCAACCAGATTTCAATTTAAAGCATTTATACTCATATGTAAGATTCAGTGTTTTGATGGGTGATCATCCTGCCCTGCTCTATACTGGTGTAGCTTCCTGCGTAAACTCTTGGGCACCACCGTGAGTTGACCTTGCCTGGATGACTCTCTATCATGCCAAAGATGGATAGGGGAGAGAAAATATAACAAAGGGTTCATGAGCAGAGACAAGGCCAGAGAAAGATCACTCATCAAATACTGTTATGACCAAAAAAGACTCAAATTAGAGACATTAGTTTATTACTAGCAAAATCAGAGCAGAATAAGGAGAAGTAAAATAAGACCTTAAAACCAATCTTCCACTCCCTCCTTCCCAGCTCTACCTCCTCCTCCAGCAGCACAGGGAGACAGGGAATGGGGATTGTAGTCAGTTCATTGCTTGTTTCTTCCACTGCTTAGGAAGAGGAGTCCTTCCCCTGCTCCATCATGGAGGCCTTCCCACAGGAGACAGTTCTCCATGATTCTATCCCATGGGCAACAGTTTTCCAGGAACTGTTGCAAGATGGGTCACTATTCCTGTGTCCTTCAGGCACAGCCTGCTCCAGTGTGGGTCCCCCATGGAGTCACAGGTAGGTGCTCTGGGGTAGGCTCCTGTCTCCATGGTTCTGCAGATCCCTGCTGGGAGGCTGCTCCAACTTGGGTTTTCCTCAGGGTCACAGTCTCCTCTCAGGAATCCACCTGCTCCCATGTGGGTCTCCTCCAGAAGCTGCAGGTGAACCTCTGCACCCCCATTGTCCTCCAGGGGCTGCAGGGGCGCTGGTGCCTGGCCATGGTCTTCACCTTGAGCTGCAGTGGAATCTCAGACCCGGTGCCTGGAGCACCTCCCTTCTTCACTGACCTGGGTGTTTGCAGAGATGTCCTCTAACAGGTTCTCACTCTGTTCTTCTCTGACCACAATTACATCTGCCTAATAACTTTTTTTTTTTTTCCTTCTTCTTAAAAAAGTTATCACAGAATTGTTACCACAATCTCAAATCAGCCAAAACTTGTCCAGTGCTGGCTCTGCTGGACATGGGGGAAGCTTCAGGCAGCTTTGCAGAGAATCCATCCCCCTGTAGTCCCCTGCTACTAAACCTTGGCCACAAACCCCCGATATATTAAAAGACATCAAGCTATTAGGGAGCATCCAAAGGAGGTGAGCAAAGATGTTGAAGGATCTTGAGGGGAAGCCATATGAGGAGCATCTGAGGTCACTTGTCTCGTTCAGCCCTGAGTTGTTGTATGTGGATCAATTGAAAACTCAGAAGTTTTCTTTGCTAAATTTGTCAGATTTTGTTCAATTCTAAGACACAGAAACGACTGCAGCTCTCTTTAAAGGGCAAAAAGATTTTTTTCTTGTTATAATTTTTTAAAATACATTAATAAAACAGATTTTTTTGGGATTAGAAGAAATTTAGAATTAGACTATCAATCTCCATTGATAGTCTAATTGAAGAGTCCATTGAAGAGTCCATTGAAGTCCTGTGTAAAGAGTACAATTCTTTAATTCCTGGTGAGTTAACACTGAGTAGATCAAAGCTTAAAAAAACTTCAGAAGGTGAAATTTATTAAAAACAAAGTCCCTGATTAAATGTGTTGTGTTGTTTATCAATTTTTCTATTTTGCCAGCCCTAGAAACTGGAGTCATATCTATTCCAAATAAAAGGTTCTCTAAGTAACAGCATGGTAGCTGTCCTGTAGTTCTGCAGTAGCTTAAGAGACAGGATGGATGAATGTTGGGGAGCACCTAGGAAAAAAAATGTGTTTGAAGTTGGAAATGTGTAGGAAAAATGCTTATCAGACAGAAACCATCTGCAGGCTAAGATCTGAAAAGGAATTCAGATTGCAGAGCAGTTCAGTTCAGTTGCCTGACTTTGTTCATGTAGTTCTACTGGGAGTACAGAGGCCAGGTTTAGCTACTTGCTTGTGACTTAAGTTGTCCATATGGTTCTCATCCCAGTTCTGTGTCCAAGTGTAGTGGAATAAAAGGACAAGTTTGAATTAATGATCTAAGAAGATTCCTCTGTACCTACTAGTATGGTAATGCTAATGGCTGAATAGTCTTTACTGGAGCAGTAGGACAGACCACTCACTTTCAAATTCACCAGTACATTATGTAGGCTATAGGAATGGAATGTGAAAGATTCAGCTTTTTTTTTTTTTTTTTTAGCTGATGCATTATTTTTCATTGACAAATTCCACAAAGAAGGAGAAGAAGAAGAAGCAATGCTCAATCTTCTAATAACAGCCTTCAGCATCTGCTTTTATTTCTTGTTCTTTGTATTATCAGCATATTTATGGTAGTGATGTTTGCAGACTGAAAGCTTTTGAAAAAAACAGTGAGAGGTGGTTACATTTTTAGAAGATTCAAAACCTAAAGTGTTCTTTATATTAAAATGATTAACAGAAATAAGGAAAGAATTTCAACAGCATTTCTCTCCATTGAGAGTACAGCACAAAACCCCCTGTGTGTAGGTAAAATGAAAGTAGTAGTAGTTATACAAATGGTAGTGTCCACAGCAAAATATGCTCATCATCTGGTTTTGCACACCATCCAGGCAGAAAACTGGCAGGGAAAAACCCACAAAACATTGGAATCTATTTTATCTTTACCTTCAGTGTGTTTCACCTCATCCTTTACAATTAATTCCCTTCCCTTTCCTGTAAATGCAGTGGTTTATAATCAAAATGGAGCACCTTAATCTCATGGCAGGGTGGAAGTCCTTTACTAATAAGTCTTGTGTGATACAGCTCAATTTTACCACAGAAACAGATGTATAAAAATATAGTTTCTTCCGTTGAAATAGTAGACTGAAGCAATACAGCCTGATGCAATACTGGGAAAATGTAGCAGACTTAATTTTCCTATCCCTTCCAAAGCCCTGAATTTTATTAATTGGGTGATATGCTTCCTGCAACAAGGAGATTTTGTACCATTTCAGTGAATTTATACAAGAAAAACATTTGGCCCAAAACTAGAGAACATTGTTCTACTCAACCACAGGCACTTTGCAGAAGGAAAATGGAAGACATTATTTCAAAAAAAAAAAGGCTTCCTATTATTGTAAGACAAAAAGTGATTAATGAATTGCATGAGTAATATGGATGTTGTAACCACCTACTGCTTTCATATCTTACTGAGAAACGTCAAAAGATGCAACAAGAAATTATTCCAAGTCAATTTTCTCCCAGTTCCCAGTGTCCTACCCAGGCTTGGTAGCTGGCAAAGTTCTACTTGCCAAAAGCTAATGATAGCTGGTATTGTGTTGGCCCAAAAGAGCCATCATCATTTTAGCTAAGGTTATAATGACTCTTCCTGCCATTACAGTTCACAGTTGGCAGAAGAACTACAGCAACTGGATCTTTCTAACAAGATATTCTCATGTATTTGTGTCAGCTCCATATTCCCTACTTTACAGGTTTTTCTTTACTTGGATGCCTTGCTTTCAAGTTAAGCATTTTTGCAGTTGACATTTGTTTTAGCAATTTATAGCTGTCCTGGGCATATATCCCAACTCTCAGATTGAAGTATTATTGGGAGAGATATGAAGAAAAGTCTTCTATAAATCTTTCTGTAAAAAAAAATTTAAAGAAAATAAAAACATTTAAAAAAGGTCCTCTGCTTAAGTACTGTGTGAGGATGATAAAACAAAGATGGTGGGCAAGTGATACTGGCATGATTGGCATATTTTCAATTATTTTAATTTATGCCTGTTTAGGATTTGGGTCAGTATCTCTGACAAGAAAACTGTTTGCAGTGTGCACTGTTACTTTTCAGCAGGTGTTGCACTTAATTTTAGTTAAAAATGGAAATTATTTAGATGGAATACAGGCTGTAATATCAAATTCAGGTCAATAGATCATATCTGATGTTACCAACAATTATTTGAGAACCTTAAAACACCAAAGCTTTTTAGTTACTGACCACCTGTTATTTTTAAAGCCCAGAGGGAATTTTACTTTAACATCCAAATGGCTTTTTTAAACACATTTCTCACATTTTCCACTAGCTTTTTGTTCAGATGTTGAAGCATCAAATACAAGATTGTTGTCACCTTGACAAGTGTATTACATTCTCAGATACACATGAATTCCTACAGCAGAGGTGAACAGGCAAGCAGTTATTCTGTGACAACAGTACCGATAAAAGGGGGTGAACAAAATGTTTCTGTCTGGATTTTTGCCTGTGTACCATATATATGCTACTGATTTGTAGCAGGGTATCCAAGGAGCCTGTTAGGTTGTCCTTACTACCCTAAGTATGTATTTTATTTTCTTTTTTCCTATTTTATTTTTTTTTTGATTGTTTTTTCTTGTTTCTGCACATGGAAACAGGACTCCTATCTTAATTCACACATCAAGACAGCCAATATTTGTGCTGGTTTTTTATAAATGCTCTCTGTTATTGTGCTACTACTTACTTTTCCAAGAAGAAATCAGGATTTTTCTTTCTACATGTAAATCATTATTTACTTTCATAGCATGCAGCTGAACCATATGAAACAAAATATTTAAGCAACCTTAAGGTCATTGCAAATAACTGACCCTTTGGAAAATGGCCTGGCGTTGTTTTACTTTACAGCAGTTATAGAAATATCAAGGTTAAGATTTAACCCTCACTCTTAACACTGTATTTTCACTTCACTGTTACTCCATTGAGTATCTGGATAAAGGTGAAGCTTGAGGAGTGACAAGGAAGGTGACTCTTACAGGAGAAATTGATGTTAGGGTAGAGCTCTCTTCAGTCAGATTAATGGCTTGAATCAATGGATTTGAGATGTCCTTCTGTACCCAGAAATTCCTGCAGTTTCTGGTGTCCTTTTATCTCCATGTTTTGCTGCAAAATTAAAACGTATTTTGAGATAACTTTTTGGAGTTTGCAAACCAAATAAAGGACATAAATGCCAAGCCAGCTGCAGCTTCAGCAAAATTGCTGAAAAAAAATCAATCCCCAATGTGTAATTATTTAAAATAAATAAAACTAGATGTTACCATTGCAGTTGTGACTTTAAAGATTTATTGTGCAAGCGAAGTCCAGCAATGTTTTTTCACCATATCCTCTCTATTTTGACAACATTTGGTAAGATAGAAAAGAATCAAATTACTTGCTTTAAAATACATACTGGTAATAATTTATTGGTACGAAAACATTGTGAAATATATTGCAAAATATTTTTCCAAAATATTCAGTGACATGACAGATGAAGATTATTCACTGGCTGTGACAAAGAGTTAATAAATTCTAATGCTCTAACATAAGATTTCTTCATAATCTAAGTATGGAAAGCAGAAATTGCCTTTCTTAATTTCCCAGAGCTTCAAGAGTTAAAAAAGTGAATATTTTTAAGAGAGAAAGATGTTCACTGGCAGAAAAAGAAAATGATAGTTTGAAAGAACCACAGTATGTGTTAGGATAAATGGTCTGATGCTTGAAAACATTGATGCAGTAATTAAAACATCTAATTAAAAACTACCATTGAAAAGGACTAAATCATGTGAGAGAATCTGAATCATATACATTGTTCTTAATGAAAAATAAACCTACAAATTTTAGTTTCAGAAATGCAAATTATATAGTCAGAGATGATCCTTTAATTTAGACTTCCAGTTTAATAAGAGAATTCATATATTAGTATGTGACTCATTCTCTTTGTTAATTGTCAAGTTGAACACAAAATGTAAAAAATTTAGTTCCTGGCTCTCACAGTAGAAAGGTGACTTACTGCAAAGACATTTTCATTTTATTTCAAGCAAAGTGCTGGTTTCTTCAGAGATATTATAACTGTAAGGGATAAGAAATGAAAACAAACAATATGATCAAACAGAGTAGGTCTCAAAAAGGCACTTTCAAATATGTGTGTCCTGGTGGAATCTATACCCTGGATACACTATACAGGAAGACAAGCAAAACTTTTTAAGAATGGGATTCACCGAAGCAATTCCCTCATTACCAAAAGCTGCCTTAAGTTGTAAGCAGGAAAATCCTTCCTCTAGCTGCTGGCAACGTTCCTCCTCTTGCAGCCCGGAATATCCTTCATCTTCTTTACTTGCAGGGACACATTGCTGGCTTACGTCAAACTTTGTGTTTACCAGGATATTTTGCCAAGCTACTTTCTAGCTCTTTGGTCCCCAGCGTGTACCATGCATGACGCTACTTGTACACAGGTGAAGGAATATGCACCTCCCTTTGTTGAACTTCAGAAGGTTTCTGTCAGCCCATTTCTCCAGCCTGACAAGGCAGCATGACCCTCTGGTGTATCAGCCACTCATCCCAGTTTTGTGGCATCCCCAAATCTGCTGACGGTGTGCACTACCCCATTATTCAGATCATTAATGGACATGGGGAACAGGACTTGACCCAGTGCTGATCTCTAGGGTGCATTGCTAGACCCTCATCTCCAAGCAGAATTCATGCCTCTGATAGGTAGTTCGATGGTTATGATCCCAGACTCTCATCTGGGTTATGGACCCAGAGACTTTCTCTTAAAACCCAGGTGTTGAAGAAAATCTACTCCTCTCTAGTGCAGAGGTAAAATTTGGATAAAATTTTCTATTTTCCTTCATTTTTTAAACCTGTTTAGATTTTCATAAGGATACTTACTTAAGCCATAGACATCTATGGTCCAGCAACCTTAAGGCCTGTGATTGATTGAGTTTGCAAGCACTGATTAAATGCTGATTTAAATGGGAGGAAAAAGTGGAAGTGTATACGTCAAGGCAAATAACGGAGGAAAAGCATCATGAGGACTTTGACATCAACTTGCCAAAACTCTAAAATATAAACAGCTGAAATAAAGGTAACTGGAACTGAACATAGACGAGAAAGAAAAAGCTAAATAAAAAAAGCTTAATAAAAAAGGACCACAAAATGGCATGTTCTATAAAGACAGCTATTATTCTGACCTCACTTTCTGGAAGAGAGGAATAGCACATAAATGTGTATAAGATGAGAAATCAAGTGAAAAATACATATTGATAAACTGTACCAAAAATTATAGATTTTGACAGATTTGAGTTACTGTGAGAATGACTGACTGGAATAAGAATTACTGAACATATAAATAGGATTTTGTATATCTGTCAGTCTCAGATTTTCTGCTATTTTTATTTTATTCTACTGTGCAGAATATCTTGAATGACCAAAATTATCTGAAGCAATTTAAAGACCTATTTAGGAAGCAGTTTACAAGGTGGAGTGAAATTTATGTTGAGCAAACTTGAAAGGCTTTGGAGGTTTGATTTAGATAAGCATACAAAATGTGAATATTTATTTGAACCTATTTAACTTCTTGTAACTTGTTTTTATTCTGTATCCAAATGACTCTTTCAAAGCTGTATTGGATGAATATTTGTAATAAGAAGGAATATATTAACAGCTTTTAAAGTGTTTGAACTTGCACTGGAAGGAAATGTTTTCCTTTTGCCAGTGAAGTATTACTCTATATCTGTAAAACACTCATATGTCACAGAATCTCAGAATCCCAGAATAAACTTAATTGGAAAGGATCCACAAGGATCATCAAGTCCAACTCCTGTGCAGCACCATCCCTGAGGGTCACACCATGTGCCTGAGAGCGTTATCCAGATGCTTCTGGAATGCTCACGCTTGGTGCTGTGGCTCCTTCCCTGGGGAGTCTGTTCCAGTGCCCAAACACCCTCTGGTTGGAGAACCTTTCCCTAGTACCCAACCTAGATCTCTCCTGTCACAACTTCAGGCTGCACCCTCGGGTCCTGTCACTGTTCACCACGAAGGGGAGGTCAGTGTCTGCCCCACCTCCTCCCCTCACAAGGAAGTTGTGGACTGCAGTGCTGCCTCCTCTCAGCCTCCTCCAGGCTGAACAGACCAAGTGACTTCAGCCACTTCTCATACAGTTTCCCCTCAAGGCCTTTCACTACCTTTGCTGCTCTCCTTTGGCCACTCTAACAGCTCTATGACCTTACACTGTGGTGCCCAAAACTGTCCCCAGCACTGGAGGTGAACTGTACCAGTGCAGAGCTGAGCGGGACAATCCCTTCCCTTGCCCAGCTGGTGATGCTGTGCCTGATGCCCCCCAGGACAGGGTTGTCCCTCCTGGCTGCCAGGGCACTGCTGACCATGTTCCAGTAACCAGGATTCCCAGGTCCCCTTCCTTGTCACTACTTTCCAGCATCTCATCCCCCAGTCTGTACATACATACCCAGGTGCATCCACCATTCCAGGTGCAGAATTCAGCATTTTCCCTTGTTGAAATTCAGAGATTTTTGGGGATCCAGCTGGAACAGCAAATCCCACACAGTTTCAGGGTCATCTGGGAGTTGATAAATCTCACAGTCATGGTCCTGCAGTTCAGGGTACTGAGACCCCTTTGGTCTGTTGTTTGTGTTACAACAGGGGTAAAAAATGCATTAGTTACCTCTGCCCTGTTGACATCTGTGTTTGTGAGGTGATCGTCATCATCCTGTAATGGCCTGATGTAAGTTTTACACTGCCTGTTGCCATTAATATACTTAAAAAAACCCTCCTTTTTATTTAAGTCCACCAGAATTCTGGCCGACTTCAACTCCAGCTGAGCTTCGGATGCATGAATTTTCCCCCTACAGTGGCAAGCAGCATCTCTGTACTCTTCCTGTGTCAACTGACCTTGCTTCCATTGGGCATACACCTTCCTCTTTTGCCTTATTTCCAAGGGAGGATCTCTGTACAGCCAGAGCAGCCTTCTGCCTCATCTGCTTGACTTGTGACATTTGGGAGCTGCCTGGTTCTGTGACCCTAGAATGTAATGTTTAAAAAGTGACCAACACGGATGGATCTCAGTATCTGCAAAAAACATGTTCCCTGGGGACTATATTTACCAGTTCCTTGAGCATGAGGAGAAGTCTGCTCTCCTCATGTCCAGAATTGAGGTTTTGCTTGCACTTTTCCTCCTGTCAGCACGGATTTTTAACTCACCTCCTTCGAGATCACTGTGGCCAAAATGTCTGGCAATCGCAAAATCCTCTCTGTTGACAAGCAGCAGGTCAAGAAAGACATCTTTCAGAGTTGGCTCCCTTAGTACCTGTTCCATAAAGTCGTTATCCGGTTTTTTAGGAGTCTTCTGGCTTGGTTTGCACCAGCTGCGTGATGCTCCTTGTTAATTTCTCCCAAGCTGAGGTTCCTCAGCAGGACAAGGACAACCGGCTTGGAAGCTTCCCTTAGCTCCTCAAACAATAATTCATCGGTGTCATTGTACTGGCTAAGAGGTCTACACCAGACACCTATGATGTCATTCTCATTATTTGTTTGCCCTTCATTCTTATCCAGAGGCTCTTAACTGTGCCATTGCCAGCTGTGTCACAAAGATAGGAAAAAATTTAGAAAACTGAATGGAGAGAAAGAGCATACCATCACATACTGAAAAGGGGAGGAGAATTACCCAGAGTATGAATAGTGTGGGCTCAAAGTCACTGTCTTAATTTTTATGGGCTATGCATGTTGTAATTGACCATGGAATGAATCCACAATGAAGTTATATCTCTCAAAACTAAACTTTGAACAAAAATGCACATGAAAAGTAATATTGCAAAAGTTTTAAGATGAATTCTTGCAGGCATTCACTGATAGGAATGTGTCCTAAGGATTCAAAAAACACCAGTGTATAGAATTAACCGAAGAGAAGACTTATGTGAACACTAAGCTATTTCTGTGTGCTATTTTGAGCATCAGTTGTGGGAAAAAGGCTTAGAAACTATTTTAAGAGATCAAGTGACACAATACTTTGAAGGACCCAGGTTGATTAGAAGAAAATATGGGTGTCCTGGTTTAGGGCAAATTTGGTAGAGAGTTTCCAAAGGAGGGCCCCTCCAGAAAGCAAGCCCACAGGGCCTCTCTCCCCAGCCGGTTTGGGAAGAATTTCTCAGAGAGAAGTGGAAAGAACCTGTTTATTTACCAGGCACAGCACCCCCCAGCACACAGAATGAACAATAGCAGATGAAAAAGATGACAAATTCAGAAAGTCTCTCCTGGGGTGGTTGCTCTGTTCTCAGTCCCTCCGATGCTGGGGCAGCTGCTGCGGACCACAAGGTGCAAACTCTCGGTGTTCCCAGGTCTGGAGCAGGTTTCAGATGGTTGAAAAAAGGAGAGGGGAAAACAGTCCAGGAAGAAATTTGGACTGTTTAGCTAAACTAGCTAAAGAGCAGAGGCAAAAAGCAAAAAGCAAGCAGAAGCAAAGCAAGCAAGAGAGAGAGGGAGCAAGAGCGAAAAGCAAAAGCAGAAAAAGCCAAAGCTGCAGTCTCTGTGTCCCGCCAGCCTGATGAGAAAACCAAAACAAAACTTTCACTCTTCAGAGCCAGTCTTAAAGGTACAGAACATAATATCCAACATTACCAGAACACATGAATGGGGATACAAGCATCATAACGTCACCCTAGGACAATGGGTTTAAGAAAAAAAGAAATTTATGCATTTGTGATATTTTTCCCTTCTACAGAAAACCACTATAGCTTCTGAGTTGAAGAGAGAAAACTGAAACTTTACCATTTGATATATTTACAAGATTTTCAATATTTGCAAGATTTACATTACAGGTGTAGAAGTTTTATATTATATATATATTTATATATAATAAATAACTGAAAAAATTAGAATTATTCATTAGCTAAAGGATAATTAAGAAAGTTTCTTACTGAAAAAAAGTGTGAGAACCTCCCTAAAATCTTTTGTCCATGCAGACATTTTAGTGTATTAAAAGACTCTGAGACTAGCTCAGCCTCAGCAGGACCAAAGAGAAGCACAAGGATAGACTTGAGCTTTTGAGGTTAGGGAATGAGACCTCTCATCTCATTTCATCATTTCTAGAGTGAGTAGACAGAGATTTACTCGAATCTGTTACCAGAAAATTGTATTGACTCCTTTAAACTTGCTTACTTTTGAGAATTTTCAGTTGGTTTTAGCATGTGTTTGATATTCAGCAGTCACCCTTCAAGCTCAGTGATTGAGGAGTTGTCCTGTTGTATTATTTCTGTTTCCTGAGTAGATGAGAAAGTGAGGAATGTTTGTGTGGTGCTGCTCAGTCGTGCTGCTACAACAGTTGGACCAAATGAACATAAATTGACTTTGTACCTAAAAGACTTTGGCTTTCTCACTTCCTTGCAAAGAGTTAAGGACAGAGTCGCCACATGAAATGTTGCACTGTTTAGATGTGTTAGACCACATTGTGGAAGTCCACAAATTATTAAAGTTGAACTTCAGTTGTCAAATTAGACAAGTTGAAGATCAGGGTTTGTGTTCTATTTTCCTCATTTTTCTAATGATGTCTGATGCTTAAAATCCACCTTCCTTCTTTTGTAAATTCCCTGTCATAGGGAACAAGGGAACAAAACAAGGAACAGAGCAGCAGAGCACCAAAGCAAACACAAAACTCTAAAGCTGCAGAGACAGAAGCTGTAGATAAGTTCTGCTATGTAACAGTCCACAGCAGTGGAGAAATGAAACATACAGGCTGCAACCATCCAAGAGTGTCTTAATCTAATGTTGGAATTACATCATTGTTAGTGAATGCAGCTTTATTCCTTGTTCATTTGTCATCTTATTAAGCTCAATGCATATCTAGGTCATGTATCATCTGGTTTTGTTCATAAAATGGAACTTAAAAACAGTTATTGCCTCTCTAGATAGTGTTAATACCAGCAGACACTTTAACAATTGTATCTTTTAACTTAAAATGTCCATCTTGCAGCAAAACATAATTGGAAGAATACACGTTAGAATGGAATTATTTCTTTTCCAAACAGAGAAAAAAACCCAATCACTGATGATACAAAATGATGAAGGTATTGAGATAGGAAACCCACAGCCTTGTTTCTCTTCTGAATTACAAGCAGCAGAGACATAAATCAGTGTATGTTTTATCTAGAGAGAGTTCTGACTGTAGGGCTATTGGCTATCCAAGCCTCTATTTAATTCTAATGCTACATAGTTTGCAAATACTACTGGCTTGTGATTTTCATCTTTTTCCCCATTAGCGAACAATATTTTCAGATTTCAGGAGCAAGGCTTTTTTTTTAATGAAAGAAAAAGGTTGTCTTGCCAGTCCTAAGCATGCTAACATTGTTTCAATATAGTAATTATTAGTTTGAGAAAAAAGAGCTCCATGAGGGACAAGTAGTTCAAGTTTAATACATTATTAAAAAAATTTCTGTATTACTGTATCAGTATTAGTTTGCAAAAAACTGATAGCAAAGCTTGCTGTTCCCCCACATTTCACAAGAGCAGTCACAGGATAGAGAGAGAGTCTGCAGCCAACATGCTTTAATCTATGTAGAAGTAAAAATGGCTTTTGTGTCTGTCTAACACAGAAACATTATAGGCTTGGCTTTTTTTCTTCTGAAGGATTTTCATTACGAGTTCAGAATAATAGGTCAATGTTCAAAATATCCCACAACTAGAATGCATTTTTCAAAGATCTGGCTTAGGATTGAAATTGTGTAATAGCAGTGTAATGATGTGCTCGCTTCAAGTTTTCAGGGTCATCTTTTCTGTTTGCCAGGTCATTTGCAGAGCTCATAGGCATGAGTGGTTAATGTAAATCAGAATATACTTTCATAATGAAAGGAAAATTCAAGAAAATCAGGAGTTTTACATGAAGACATAATTTTTGGCAAGCTGTTTTGATTATATATTTTTGATTGGGAGGGTTTTTTTTTGTAATTAGCATCAGAGATTATTTATTATTTCTCCAATAAAAGAATTAGCTATGAATCCTACTTTTAAAATTTTTTTCCCTCTTACCTAACTACATTTTTTAAATTTTAGAAAAAAATATATATCCTCTTGTTTTAAATTTGTATTTCTTTCAAGATTGAACAGAATTAAGCAGCCAAAATTTTCAGTAAAAAGAAAAAAACCCAGATAGCTGGGTGTCACTTCTGTGTTACTGGTATGAGAAGCATTTGCATCTGTAGATCTCTTCTGATCAATTTACATTTTAAATTAAAGAAATGATTGATAGCTACACAGATATTCTACAGATGGATGTTTGAAATTCAGCAATTATGCATTTTATTTTGGTTTTCCTTTTTGATTCTGGTTTCCATTGTTTTGGCTTTGTTATTTTTTGTAATCATGAGAATCTCTAGCATTTTTGTTAAAGACACTGATAAATTTTAATTTATTTTAAATTCCATATAATATTGAAAAGGAGACAGCAACATGGGCAAGACATATTACAGTATATTTTGCTCCAAAACAAAGCAGGTAGTATAGGGAAAGCATGATGAGAAATGTTAGACAAGTTGAGTATACCTATAAGCTATAAGAAATTAACTTTTCCTGATACATCAGTTCCCTAAGGGTGATTGCAGGATGTAAAGATTTCTTAATGTGTTGGCTTTTGTGGTTTAATTTAAGAAGATAAACAACTTTTAGAATTTGTATTAAAGGAAATTATTTAAATTTCCATTTGATATTCATAACATACCATTTTAAAAAGTTGTTTGAGTGAATACTAAGTCAAAATTTTTTGCTGTTAATACTTCAATAATGACTACAATGCAAGTATTTTCATAATTATGAAAGCTTAACCTTGTAGAGAAATATCTGAAAGCTCATTTCAAAAGTAGTTTCTGTTTGGAAAGTAGAAATGTGAACCAGGAAGAATGATTGTCTAATAATTGTAATCATAATTAAATCTAGTTCTCAGTTTAAATATATTGAATATAATAAATAAATTCAGTTACATAGCCACAAAGTCATCTTGCTTTTAGCATTGTGTAAAAATTGCCACGTTGAACATTGTCCTTAAAATTACAGTACTGCCACATTGATTTGTTCATATCATTAAGAAACATATAAAAGCAAAAGATGTAATTCTAAGTCCAGAAAATAATTTTCCAAGATTATATGACTGTCTTGCACCAGTTCACTGTTGTGCTGGGCTTACGTGGCCTGATTTTGATTACAGAGGTGGCTTCGGTAAGAAGCTGCCAGAAGCTTCCCCCATGCCCAGCAGAGCCAAAGCCAGACAGCTCCTGCAGGGATGTGCAGCTGGCCAGGGCTGAGCCAAGCAGAAATGGCCATGGCACCTCTGTGATAAAGGAGAGAAAAGTTATTGCACAGGACTGAGTGCAGTCAGAGAAGAGCAGGGTGAGAATATGTGGGAGGAACAGCTCTGCAGACACCAAGGTCAGGGCAGAAGGAGGGGAGGAGATGCTCCAGGCACTGGAGCTGAGATCCACGCGCAGCCTGCAGAGGAGACCCATGCCAGCGCAGGGGGATCCCTGAGAGGAGGCTGTGAACCCCTGGGAAGCCTGTGCTGGAGCAGGGTCCTGGCAGGGAGCTGCAGACCCACGGAGAGAGGAGCCCATGCTGGAGCAGGTTTGTTGGCAGGACTCCTGACCCTGTGAGGAACCCAATAAAACTGTTCCCTTATTTTATGAAAAACCTGAAAATTATTATCGCCTTGTTTAAATAAACTCTGTGGAGAGGAATGTGTGTTTTTAAAAGGTAAAGTCATTCTAATGATTAGACCATATTCCCCATGTGATTTAACTTCCATTTCATTGGAACTTTATGAAGATATGTAGAAAAGCAAACAGAATATGTTTAGTTCTGTTTCTATCTTTCCATCAGTTTTCATATTTAAAGGACTAGAACCTAGAGCCACCAAACTGGGGCTTGCTCCCAGCACTCCAGAGCAACTCACATATTAAAGTTATTGTGGGCTGACTGCAGATGGGAAGGTCACAGTCTAGTGTCACTTTTAAGGTTTTTTTTGAAGCTGAGGATTGAGTGGCAAACTTGGTCATTCTCCATTGTACTCCCCTGTGCAAGGGGAATGCAGAGTTTTGAAAACCCCAGAAAACCCAGCCATCTACTTGGTTGAATATTTTCCCATTACAGAAACTGTTGACAAAAGATTCAGATGCACAAGATGGGTGTCAGGTATATGCCAGGAACAGAAACTATCAGAATTGAAGCTGAAGTTGAGAGGGTTCTCCGAAAGAGGAAATAATACAAAAGTGGTGTTGAATTTTCATCTACAACAGCAAATATACACCAAGAGAGCCTGTGTGTAGTATGTCCCTGTCCATAATACTTCATGATCAGAAAGGTCTCAGAAATAACTGAAAGCCACCAGTGTAAGAATTCTGTGATGTATTGCAAAAATCTCATGCTTTCGTATTTTATTATTTGGAAAATGAAGAAAGAGGTTTTGTGGAAATTTTGTGCCTTGGGAAGC
Organism: Emberiza elegans; assembly: GCA_024865655.1. Taxonomy (NCBI): domain Eukaryota; kingdom Metazoa; phylum Chordata; class Aves; order Passeriformes; family Fringillidae; genus Emberiza; species Emberiza elegans. The sequence continues at coordinate 3,212,790 of JALJVW010000072.1, forward strand.
AGGGATGACACAGGTTCCTTTACTCTCATTTTACTCTTCTTGAAGATTTTTTACTACATATTATGAAAGTGATATAGCAAATCCTCATGTCACAACTGGCAGGAATCCTTTTATTCCTATACACCATAGCCTGCACTCCTCCACAATTGAGAAATTTAGAATACTGATATTTGCAAGTGTAAAGGGTGTGGAATCGCCTGGGAGAGATGAAAGTTGTGTTCTATTGGATCCTGATGATGAATCATTACAAGTAGGGAAAAAAAATTTTTCACTCCATTAAATTTTCACACACACTGTGTTTTTAATTTAATAAAAAGATATGTAAGGACATATAAAAATATGTTTATTATTTTGGAAGAGAATGAAAACTACTCTTTCAGAAACTAGTTTTGCTAGTTTCATAACATTAGTCATATTTCACCAGGTTTCTAGAATTTTAGGTGCCATACCTTAAATTACTAACAATGAACCCTGCAGAGGATACTTGTGTTTATGGTCTTGTTTACTTTAATCTCTGTGGCAAATGAAACACTGACATAAAAACAGCCACATTTCCATTTTTCATCAAATGTGTTGTTGATATTTAGAAGTAGGTGGGCACACTTCACATTTAGAAATGATCAGTTGGGTAATTTTAATGGCAAACACATCTCTCTGTGGTCGGCCTTTTTCCAGGCAGAGCATTTATTCTGTCAGCACTGCTGTGAATTTCAGTACATCAGCTAGACAAAACTGAACTCAGTCTTTTACCTGCCTTTGGAAATATCCAACACATTTCTGATTTTTCTCCTTAATTGCAGCTGACTAGGATACAGTGCATCTTAAATTAACAAGGATTCATCAAAAAATAATTGTTACCACTCTGACCCCATGACTCTTTTCCACTCTGTACACCTGGTCTCATTCCTTTAAAGCCAGCTGTGCCACAAAGGATCTGTGTGTCTGTGTGTATGAGACAGGACAATTCTGCTGTTCTGACAGCTGTGGAAGGACACATGCATCAGAATTTTATTGACATGAAGCTGTTCAGAAGAATTTCTTGTCATGCTTTCATCTTACTTAATAAATACATAATTTTGTTGTCTTGTATGCTTTTGTACAAAATTTGTTGATATACTCTTCTTTAATTGAATTTCACTTCGTACAAAAAAAAGATATCAGGTGAGTTATGCTTTGAAATATGTTCTCACAGCTATACAAAACCACTTTTAATAATTTCTGCTCCCATTCACATCAATGCATATTCCATGTATCCTCTGTATCAGGCCTAGGTATAAATCTAGCACATATTGACACAAGGCTGCAGCCGAAGCCTTGTCTTTTCCATTGGGTTTCTTGTAAGCAGCTGAATGCTGTGAGTGGTGTGAGCTACTGTCAGCATGAGGAGCTCCGTGCAGGGAAAGAGAAGAAATGTAGAGAAAGATCATAAAATAAAATTTCTGATGAAATTGAGTTGTTAGGTGCCAGCGTAGATCCTTGCTGTGTAACTGTTATGGATCATTGCTTCTAAGGGCAGCAGAAAAAATCTTGGCTTGTAGGGCCTCTTTGTCCCTCATTAGCAGAGTTCAGAGGTTAGGAGCTAGAAAAACCCTGAGATTCATTTCAGTTCTAATTGAATTTCAGTTCAGTTTGTTCAGAAATAAGAGTAAATTCTGTCCATGGACATGACTACTGGAAAGGGAGCAAAAGGATGGAAGAAGGTCTGTATCATTGCTTGGATACTGAAGTACTTGAATTTCCACCTGTTGGTTTTGCTTCTGCATAATATAACAAGGTTTCTTTTTGTCCTTCATCACAAATCATAATATTTTCTTTCCTGACCTATGGGTTGCAGAAAAATAACAGAAAAAGAGCAATGCATCATTTGGGTCCTGCAGTGCTACAGAGCAGCATCAATTCTTGATTTATCACCTTTCATTAGATTGGAATTAAAAAAAAATACAAATAGCTATGAGAAAATGGGATAAAACAAATGAAGGTGTGGGTAGTAGTAGCTTTTCTCTTCATTCTTGGCTTCGGATATATAGTATTCTGCCCATAGTTCCAGTCTTTTATCCTGCCTGCCTCCTGTTTCTTGTTTTTCTGGCATTCAGCCTTACTTTGGCTGAGCTGATAAGAAGCAGCTGGCACAAAGGCTTATTTGCATCTTTCTCCAGCTTTGCAGTGACTCAATGTGGTAGGTAACGGCTATGGAGGTGGAAAAACTTGGGATAAACTACGATTCTAGAGGAAATGCAGAGGAGAGAATAAGTAATTAGATGGAAGGCAAAGTCAGCATGGGCTACAGAGATCAATGTTTCTGAAAATACAGTGTGGGGACAATAACACTCTTAAGACCTTCAGAGAAAGAGACTGATTCTCTGCAAAAATGTTCCAAAGAATGGTAGAATACATGTGGTGAAGGATAAGGGATTTATCTGGGAAAGAATTCTTAGGTCAGATTTCTTTTTAGATTTTTAAAAATCCTAATTAGTAATCATAAAAGCAACAATACGATGGTCTTATTTTTCAGTTTATATTTGTATTTAATATAAAAGTAGTAAATATACTGAATACATTTGGTGAATATATCTATGTTCAGTAGAGGAAAAATAAATTCTTAACATACATAGCAATTTGCAGTATTTTATAATCTGCAGTCTAAAATATTTTTTGTTTTAATTTCTGGTTTTGTTGGCTTTTAAATGAAGAAAGATATTTTAATGTGCCTACATTAATGGTTTTTCTGTCTTTCTGTCTATGGTTTGCCCCTTACTCTATAAGGAAAAGTATGCATCAATATTATTTAAACTCTTAAATGTGTGGAATGTCCTAAAGAGCAGTAATTACAAAAGTAAATGTTTCAATAATGAAAAAAAATGCAGCCACATTTCTTACACTTCTCATATGATTTCTTCCTGAATTATTTATGGGAAGACTTGAATACCAAGAGCCTGAAAAGTTTGTTTCTAGTCATGATTTCACTTATCAAATCACTGGATAAGTTAGAAACACATTTGATTCTCAGGTGATTGCCAGTGTCCTTAGTTTTGATTGGGGATGCTTGTTTTGCAGATAGATGACAGAGAAATATTTAAGCAGAAGCAGAAATTGATCCCTTAAGATGACTAAGAATAAGCCTTATCTTAGCACGTTGAAATTGTATGAGAACATAAAAATGCTTCTCTAGATCAGATCAAATGGTCCACCCAGTTCAGTGACAATGGGATAATGCTTAGGGAAGGCACACAAATCTGAGCAATACCTGGTGTAAATTTTTCTTATGCTTCTTCACAGTCATTGGATTAATGAACCTGACTGGTCTCTTCATCATCTAATTTACAAGCCTATTTCTGGCGTTTTTTCAATCCCTTTTCAGAGCAGCTGATTTCATCTACTTCCACAATCTCCCCTAGAAAGAGATTCCAGAAAATTTCTGCCTACTGTGCAAAGAAATATATTCTTTCACTTATTTTATGGGATCTCCTGGTAGTCTCAATGGGTGTTCTCTAATTATAGGGTCAGATAATTAGGTGACTAACTCTTCCATGTTCATCTTACCCATTTCATTAAGGAATTTGAAACCATGATCTCACCTCATTCTTCTTCTCCACAAACAGAGGGGTGCATAGTTGTTTTCATTCCTCTGTTTGAGGAAGTGAGAAGCCCTTCATCATACCAGTTGTCCTCTTTGTGTTTATTCTTTCACCAGAAAAGCCTTTCTGAGATACAGAGAGCAGCAGTACAGGTGCCATTATAAAACCTGCACAATTTAAAGCTTTTCTAAGAAAGATACTAATGTTTCTTTCTCTCTCAGGAGAGGAAAAGAAAGATAGAAAAAAACTATATTTAATAGTCACTGTATTTAAAGCAAAAATTTGACAGTACTAAATGAGATTTGAGGAAGAGAACATACTAGAGCAGAAATAATTTTTAATTTGTCATAAACCCTGTACAATGTGTGATTATGTAGTTATTCTGATTGCACATAAGAATAGTTTTCCATGGATAAGCAATATATGATTACTCATATGAGAACTAAAGCTGCAGATTCTGTGCTTGATCTGAACACCCTCTCCTTCCATGTTTATGATAACTGCCAGTTATTTTGTCACAGAAAATTTTGGGATCAGACAGTACCACAATGACAGAAAGTGTATCCTGTACTTCACTACAGAGTAATAAGTCAGACTGAGTATAAATTGTCAGGATATCAAGAAAGGCTTTTGGAGTTCAGAAAGACTGTTCTCTTCAGAGACAGAGATGAGTGCTTCTGAGGCTCCAATATCTTCAAGTGAGAAGAGTCGGGACAGGCTCATACCAACTCTCACAGTAATAGATGCTGTTATGGAACTGCCATTAGAAAATCATTGACATTCCAGCCTTCCCCTAAGTGTGTCTGACAATGTTAATTAGATCCTAAAAAAGTTCTGGAGTGAATAAAAATAAGAGGGGTTCACATTACCACATGTGATTCTATTTCTGCAGTCATTGGCTGAAAAAGCAAATTACACAAATAATTATGTATGCTATTATTTTGTTAAAAAAGAGGAAAAAATCCAAACACTACCCCTCCCCTCAAAAACCTCAAATTCCCAACTTGACTAGAAAATACACAAAAACCCCAGCTATTCTGAAGTATTTGACTTCCTGTGATCCAAGACTGGAAGGAGGAAGGAAAAATGAGGTTTCTGAAGAATTTCAGAAGGCTTTGCTTTTATTTTTTCCAAGTTTGACATTTTAAAATTATTTATAAAAATATGTTTCTTGTACACAACATCTTCTCCAGAATTTCTTATTTATCAGAAAATCTCATGGATTGGACTACACTTTCTTTATGACTGAAATTTTCAGCAAGACTTCTGCATTGTTGCAATTCTCTCATGAAACATCACGATGTTCCTTGCAGCACAGCATTTAACATGTGAGTGCTGAGACTCTTGTTAGGTGAAGATGATGTTTGGTCTTGTTATGTGTCAGGAACCAATTTTTCCAGTTTTCTGAATGCATTTTAGCTGTTTTATTTCAGAGGCATGAATCTTTTGTCTTAGGTAATCTACTGTCTTTTGTGCTTAGACAGGTTTTCTTGGGTTTTTATATAAAACCCAAAAAAACCTGTTTACATATGGTTATTTGCTGACACTTCTTGCACAGCCTGAGATGGAATGCTGTCACTTATTGTTTTCATGTTCTTTTCATCTTCATTTGTAATAATAGGATAAGTTTTGATTTTCTCCTGTACTGAAGAAAATATGGCATAGTACTCTTTGGTTTTTTTCCTGTAGTTCTTGCAGAAGAGGCAACTATAAATCACACGGGAGGCTGATAGACAAGGAATGAACTGTTCCACCTCACACAAGTCTAAGGTAAACCTCTTTCAGAACTATGCAAATAGTTTTGATTTGATGTTCCACTCTTGAAATCATGGGTTAGGTTTATGTGCTTGGTAGAAAGAAATTCTCTTGCAAAGTGAAGTGGATGCAGAAAATAAAGAGCTGCTCTTGAGACATGATATCCTTCATGTAAAGCTGTTCACAGCAATAAATAATAATTCTTTTTCTTGGACATTTGTAGCACAGTAAAAAAGATGGGTACACCAGAGATGGAATGCACCCAGATGTTCAGTCAGTAGATTCTTGGTACAAAATATCTCTGGGTACAAGTACTACTAAAGACATATAGGGCTCACACTCATACTTCATGTGCACTGACAAATTAGTGGCACAACTGCTACTACTACAAATTATTACAGATCTGGAAATAAGTCGTATCTTTGAAATAGAGATATGGGAAAAGAAGATCTGAATGCCTGTTCCTACCCTTTTTTTTTTCAGTTTCCTTTAAATATACATTTTCCACAATTTTAACTTCTATTTAGTGACCTATAACCTCATCTGTTTTCAAGGGCACTTCAATTTAAGAGCAGCAGTAACAGCAACAGGAATAGCAGAAGTAGCAGCAGCAGGGATTCTAACTGTGTAGCTATGAGAAGTATTTCAGTAATGAAAGGGAAAATTTTGGCTCCCTGCCTCTGCTGTAATTGAAAATCTAGGATAGTGCCTTTTTCATTTAACTTTATTGCTTGAGTTCAAATTGTTGCATAGAAGGGAAAGCCACGCTAGAATAATGTCTCTACTAGTGCTTTCCTGCACATTCACCAGTTTGAAACCTAGCATTAAAGTTAAAAGAAAGAGCAATTAGACATATTCAATTATTAAAGAGGGAAAAAACAATAATTATAAATTTCAGTATTGAAAAAGGATTGCTTACCAAATATTTACTTACTAGTTGTTATTACCACATTATCACCAGTGAGCTGGGGAAAAAACCACTGTGGTAAAACAATTGTCCAGGTAATTTATGCTGAATTAAAATACAAAACTTTTTCACTATTAATTACAATTGCTAGTAAATTGATGGTGTTCCACCATTAAATTAGTGTTCTACCCACTGACAAAACATAACCCTAAATCTGCAGAGTGCTGAATTATTTTCAGATTCTAATGTCTCATTTGCCAATGAAGATATATAGTACATTACACAGTACTCTGATTACAACTATTCTTATATTTTTAATATGTTTTTCACATTTTATATGTTTATGCATTTTAATATATTTTTCAAACTTTTTTTTCTGTTGATCTGATATCTAAGGATCTACAACAGCATATATGGCAAGAGAAATACAATGGGATTAACCATTCTAAATACATCTGAAATATTATGTTCATAATTTGCAGGTTTTTGCATCACTGTGGGGAAGAAAAAGATTTTGAAAATAGGTAATAATTATGGATTTTAGAACTATGTTTATTGTCTTATAAGAAACTGTAGACCCACAATGCTCAATCTTCTTCCCATCTTGACATGGCATCAGTTGGCTTCTGTTTTCAGAGTAAAAATCATGAAGATATTCTGCAGGGATAAATCTATTAAGTCTAGTTTTATCCCTAACAATACTTATATTATTGTATTTCAAGTAAAATTAAAGGAGCTACTATGGATTTACCTCCGTTAAAATTAGAGCAAAATTTTTCTTTGTACTTAATTCATGGGTGTGGAGGGGGGGTAATCAATATTTTACAGCAAAATTCAAAATAAAAATGAGGGGAAAGAATCTTCAAGTACATGAAATAAAAAAAGAAACTATAAACAATCATATTCATCCTCTCCTGCCTTCATTTAAAGTGGCCATGCCCTGTCTGTTTTTCATGTTTGTATATTTTATTAGCTGCTCAGGAGTATTAAACTATTTTTAATAGGTGAATATTTCTAGTATGTATAAAAGGATGGGGGCTCATTTAGACTTTCCATTCTCTATCAGTTAAAGGTTTTTTGAGTCACTACATGTCTGGTTCATGTCCTGTGAGAGTCAGGCATTTTATGCTAGTGTTAAAGAACTGCCATGGAAACATACAAGCAAAGACAAAAGAGGAGAACAAACTGAATATCTGTGATGTCATGTGAAGGAGAAGATCTCTGACCAAGCTGAGATCGTGGGGATTTCATTGCTGTGTAGTCATTAGATTAATCAAAGCTAGAGGTGAATTTAGTTTGGGTACAAACAGAACTGGGGAGTTGGCATTATTAATTAATAACTGTGAGTTCAAACTGATCCACATAATGTGAGTCCTTGGACAAAATGTTTATTTATATTAAACATTTTGGTTACCCACTAAATATCCTGTAATAAAACATTTTATATTCTTATGAGTTATTTTGTCTCTGTTCACAACTTTGTGCAAATAGTTCCAGTTAAATAATCCAGTTCTACTTGGATTATACTTTGATGTGCATTTGAGAGCATTTCCATGTCATTATTTAACATCAAAGACAATGGTACCTACCACAGAGCAACTGCTTCCTAACCTTACTCAGCAGAGCACACGGCATTTCAAATTATTGGACAAATACACACAGCTCACCCCAAGTCAAATCTATTTCCTAATCATCCTAAAAGATTCAGTAATAGTGCAAAAAAAAGGTTTTTAGTTGCATTTTTTATATACTTGCTCAGCTCTGTTATGTTAAGGAAGTTGGTAAAGAATGGCATCAAAATTAACCTCACTAAAGAACTAGCCCTCTGTTGCCACAGATCATAAAAATGGGGTGAGACTTTTGACACAGCTTGTCATTTCTACCCTAAATATCCTAGAAACCTAGTTAATTGAAATTCATGAGGAATTTTACTGCCTGTGGCATTGGGGTTGGAACTAGATTAACTTCAAGGTCCTGTCCAACCCAAACCATTCTGTGATTCTGTGATCTTATGATAATTTTTTCAAGTTCCTTCTAGGCAGATCAAATTAAATAATTTCCATTGCCATTAGAAGGTAACATCTTGCCTCTACTGTGCTGCACAGTAAAGAATATTCCCTGAAGTGTCCTTAAAGAGAGATATGAGATAGAAAATCTGAATTTTACTTGCTTTATTTGCTGTTTTGGCTCCAGCACAGTATATACATGTGAGGAAGATTTGTTTTCTCCTCACTATATTTTTTCAGGTAAGATTTAGAGGCTCTAAGTGTTTTGTCCAATTGAATGACTATGGGGAAAGTATAAAATGGAAATTATTTAAATTTGTTTGAAAAAAGATTCAGTTTTCCTGGATATCCCTAATTTCTATTAAATCTGAAAAAACCAGAAAATTATGACTGTATAAATAAAAAAGGGGACCTGAGACATGATTTAATTTCAGGAGAATAAAAATATTCTCAGTTCTGAAAATCAAGCAGAAATGAGCAAATAGTAGAATAGTTTCCTGAGTATTCAATAAAAATTGGAACTGTTGGGAAGCTTTAGCTTTCCTTCCACAGTAGAATGCTAAATCTCTGTTGATAAAGGAAACAAGGTGAAAATTAAAATCAATAATGGAATTATAGCACTCATGCTATTATATAGGAAGAAATTTCATAATATAGAAATGTAAGATTTGTATATGTACTGAACACAGCATTTGCATATCAAATTTGCTGAGGAGTTTGATGTTAGGCTATCTGTAAAGTACATGAGGTTTGCCCCAACACCACCCCTAACAGGCAAACAGAAACTGTTTTGCTGCTATCATAAGTGCCATAGGTATTTTTAACTGCAAAGAATGCATATTCTGTGTTCTTGATAATATTCTGGGAATGTTGTAGGAAGGTTCTATTAAAAAAAGTGATGAAATTGTACTCAATGCAGACTGAAATTAGAAAAAAAATATTCTTGATATAGAGGTGGAGAAAATTATTTTCTAGGACAAACTGAGAGAGTGGAATTGTATTTGGAATTATGATTGTGTGCACACTGCACACTGGGACAAAGCAAGATTGGACATATTCATACACTATACAAGGAATGGATTTATTCCAAGATGTGGACTGAATTTCAGATAGGTTACTCTTTTAAAGGAAGGATCTTTTCTTTCCTATTCTAGCACTTCCACTTCTGGACATGTAGTTGCAGTCTTGGTGAGAGCAGCACAGTTGAAATGCACATAATAATAGGCATATTTCTTTATTCAGCAAGATATAGAGGTCAAAATGTTGTTTATGCTGGATGGATGCTTACAAACTTAAGCTTTTCCTAATAGAACAGTTTTGACAGCCGAGATTGGTTCAGCTTCATGGCATTCAGAAATGCATCAGTACATGAGATATTCTTCACAGCAGGATACTTTATGATTACATACTGTAAATTACTCTGCAAACACATAGGTATAAAATAATTCTAAAATATTAAGAATGAGGAAACAGAAATCCAATTAAAGAATATTGTGACCATAAAATACAACAATATTATATCTAGGGTAAAAAAGACTGGAAAAAAAAAAGGAAATTATGCCTCTGTGACTGATTTTATTTGTTCAAGTGAAAATCAGTCTTACAAATAAAAATTAGCATTATTTCATCAGGAACCTCACATACAGCATGAATATAATCATGAATACAATTAAAATTTTATTTTAAGAGAAGTACATTTTCAGAGGCTTTTGTCAGTTCTGATATAACCAAGATGAACCATAGGGATACTCTGCTTTGAGTTTGTAAAGTTTATGTCTTCAGCTACTTTAAATGTGCAGTGTGTGATGGAATTATTGTACAGTGTTTGTCAGTGAGGTATAGGAGTCTTAGAAATGGCTAAAGAATCTGCCAAGTATTCTCTGAGGTGATTAATTGTTACTCCTTATTTCAGTAAGTGACTAATTTATGATGCCAGAGATTTACTGCCTGATGATTAGCATGTGACAAAGTGATTCCAAACTGTACAAAGTTACTTGAACTTCAGAGAGGCTGGAGTAATTACAGTGCTATATGAGTGGAATTTCAATGGAAACAGCATGGATAGACCCAGGGAAGTGTGGAGTGCTCTTTTTTTCTCTGTATAAGATGTCGGTGCTGTACCTGAGTGTATCTGCAAAGAAATAATGACGAATTTGATATAGAGATTTAATTTATTTATTTTGTTTAAATTTAATAGATACTTTGGAAGAAAGAATAATACATTACTTATCATCTTTTTAAAAGTACATACTACAAGGAAAAATTGTCTGTTAATTTAGTAAAACGTGTGGTTAAAAAATGGAAGGAAAACCTATAGCCAATAGTTGTTACTCAATTCTCTTGAAATGGAGACTGGAACAGAATGTTAGTGTCAGATATAAAGAGAAATTTTCTTGTCTCAGCCACATGTTCAGGTTTAAAAACAATGAAAGAGCTTCTACTAAGTAATAGTTTTACTTATTTACTTACATTTATACAGTCTTTCAGCTAATGCCCAGTAGATAAACTTGATCATGTACCCACTTTTGTGTTTACAGTCCTGTCTTGTTCTTTGACTCAGGACTTGAGAAAAATAGATAGCATGCAACCATTTTTTGTAAATCTCAGTTCATTCAAGTCACATTTCCAATTGGTTATTTTGGTTTTTTTTCTATAGCAATAAAGAACAGAATTTTTTATTTAATGGGTGAACAAATTTAAAAACACGCATTGGAGAACACACATTATCTAAACTATTTTTCATTCTTTCACCTACAGCAGAGAGTGCTGTGAAGAGAAAAAATAGAATTTCAAATCTTGAGCTAAATACTGCAAGATTTGGGACAGAATCAGAAGACCCAGAAAAAGCTTCTGTTTTTATGGAAATCAAAGGTGGAGTAAAAAGAATTCTTCTGGAAATGTGGTCCTTTCATTACTCTTGTAAGATAAACAGAAAAGACATGCATCCAAAAAAATGAATTGATCTTCAACATATGCCCTTTGAAGTTATTGTGATGAACTAGTAATAGAATTCCTCACAGAGAATCTACTTTTGATCAGCAGTAGTATATGTCAGGGATTTTTCCTCAAAAATAGATTCCATCGTAGAACACCTGTCCAGAACCTTCTATGAATGTATCCAGTTTCTCTATACCAAAGCTAAATCAACAACCTCCACACAAAATTGAAGCTAATACTAAAATGTGCTACTGAAGTAATGTCTCTGATAATGAACTTTTAATGACTCAAGAGACTTCTTTATTAAACTTTGTGATAAATCAACCGCCTTTACATAAGGATCAGATTAGGGATATTCATAATGGCCAAAATTTAAACAAACCTCTATGTTGTTAGTATTTTTAGTCTACATCTTAAATGAGGTGTAATATCATCAAAATTGCTGGTTTGCCTTCCCTCTATTTGACTACACGGGACTTGAGTTTCCTTAGATGTATTTGTATTTGTTTCATATATAAAAAGTAGACAAGCATATGAATTCAGAAGTCAAAAATCAAAATATTTCCTGCTTTATACAAAAAATTTGCACACAGATATTTCCATGGACCATTTTAATGCAAGAATATTATCACCTATCAGAACATTGGAATTGCTTCTAATAACAATTTTTTAAATTTAGTAAACTTCATGCCAGCATTCTAAAACCTCAGGCTAACAATCTAATGTTTCTCTTTACAACCAGAAAGTGTTGAAAGTGTTTGCTTCACTTTTTGTTACTCAAACACTGGGTTTTAGGTTACATTAATAATTGTTATGTAAAAAAGGGCTATTTTTTTTACTTTCTTTGTAGGACTATAAGTAGAATCTTCTTAGTATAGAAGGCTGGTTTTTTTCCCTGGTGACAATCAATGCAAATACATATTGGAAAATTCTTCTAAAATCACTGTAGATAAGGGAGGATAATGTTTCTTGAAGACATGACTATTAGCAGGTACAAAGCTTTGATGAATAACAGCAAGTGAGAATATTAAACTAATGGGAAGAGCTGATTCAATCTTATCAGGACATTTTTGCTTCCTTAATTTGATTCAGAACTTGTTTTTCCAAGAGACTAAATTTCATTTACTGAATTTGCTTTATACGTTTTTCTTTCTGTTTTGTTTTGGGGTGTTTTTTTTTTTTTTTTTTGGGGGGGGGAGGCATGGGGGAGGTTTATGTTCCTTTCAGGGAATTAACTTAAGAAAGGGAAAAAATAGGAAAAAAGATGTAGCAATGTTAGCTAGAAATTATTGTCATGAAGGACTAGAGGAAAGCAGAAAGAAAATCAAAGAATATCAGAATATCATGTAATGTTGTGTGACAGTGTCCAAATGTGGAAAAATTGGTGTCTACATGATTACTTGCACCTTCACAACTGTAAAAGGGGAAAATGATCTAATTGAAATTCATCTGTTAGAGGAACTTTGACCCACCAGTACTAAAAAAGCCACAACATGAGTAGTTGTAATCCTGCCATGCACCTAAGTCCAGCAGAGATAGGGGGATATAATATTAACACAAACACTTTAGATCCTAAAAAAGAAACCACATATTTTTGGATAGAAACCTATAATTTGTTCATTGATGAGGATAGATCTCAATCTCCCATAAGGTATTTTTCTGGCCTCTTCCCTATGTTTGCCTTCCCCAGTCTGTTTCCTAGTGCACAATTAATGCATTGCAAAAGCTGGAGCTGCACTGAATGTCTGAGTCAGAGCCCAAAGGAGGAGTTCCAGCTGCCATTATGTTCACATGTAACATGTTAGCTGACCTAATGACATTCTTAAAGATCTTACCCAAATATCAATATTTCCCTTTCACAAACACAATATTGGCTGCTTGGATTTAATGGGGCATTGATGAATAATAAAAAAAAAAAAAAAAAAAGAAAATGTGATTCTGGCCTTTAGTCTTTTTATTCAACTGTGTCTTCACAAGAATATGTCTAAGAAAGTAAGTAGTATGAAGTCAAAAGCTCACATAATAATCACATTTAACACATAAACACATATATGATTGTCATAGCTCTGAATTTATATTGAAATTTTCTCACAAATTCTTTTTACCCTTTAGACTTCTAGTATTAATGTTCTGTATGAATGCCTAGAGGAAAAAATTCATATATCCCATATATATATATATATATATGTAGGGAAAAAATTAAATCTTTCACAAGCTATTTTGTTCATTTCTGGAAGGGGATAGGTGTTTTGACCTTAGAACAAATTGAAATTACTGAGCTTTACCTTCAACATCCTCTGAGGACTCAGATGTTTCAGCACCATGAAATGAAGTTGCCAGGAATTCAGATTTATGGAACTTGTTGTAATGTATAGAGTGAATAAGCTAATATGTTAGCATGTTATATTTATAAAATTGATCTCAATGTCCTTGTTTTTAAAACAAAGGAAAAAAGCTAAAAAGGAGCAAAATTAGCTAGTTTGTTTGTTTGTTTTGATATAGCAGTCAGTAAAAAATCTGCATATTCAAAATAAATTAGGTTTGAACATAGAACTGAAATTTGTTTTCCTTGAAGTAGCATACAATACTCTGCAAGAGAAAACTAAATAAAGAAAAATTTACTCCAGTAGGGATCTTCTGGTAGCTAACACTGAGATAAAGAGAGAAGGGCATTTTAACTCATGATGGCAGCTGACAAAGGGGAGGCAACCCTGATGTGATAACCCTGCTGGCTTCCTCCATGCTGATCAAAGAATCAGAGGATATTGTGTCTGCTTGGGACACCCTGGCTGTACTGAGGTTTAGTTCCTGCCCTTCAGAGAACAAGGTCCTTAGCAGGTGAGTGCTTCAGAGGCAAAGCCATTAGCTCAACTTCTGCCAAGTCCTTGGAGAAACCTAACTCCAACTCAAAATCCGAGAGTACGGGTGCTCTGGAGAGGTGCATGCTATAACAATACCACAGGTGTTCTGCTGAATAGAACATGTCTTTCAATTTAGGGTGTATCATAAAAATTCCTGTTAAAACATAGATTATAATGTAGCATGATCCAGTATATCCATAACACTAAATGTAGTCATTGATTGTATTCTTAGCATTTCTTGCTGCTTATCAATGCCATTTGCATTTTATTACGAGCGCATATATGTGCACATACCCAGTGTAATAAATTTGCACCAAGTTCTGCTATATTACTGAATTATACAATGTTTAAGCAAAAACTATTGAAAGTAAAAAAGGGTAATAAAGATATGGCTTTCAGATCATGCTAAAGCAGATTTCATTGTTGATAACAGTATTCATACATAGCAAAATCTGCAATTTCCCATGCTCCGAAAATAACACAGACCTACAAGGTCAAAGGAGTGACAGAAGAAATTTTCTCCATCTTTCTGTAAACCAGGGTTTACAAAGGCAATACTGACAGAAATGTGCTCCCTGAAGTAATGTGCAACTGGACTTAGCATGGGACTTTATGGATGATTTCTCAGATCCTGATCCATGCTGGGGATAGTGGGTATAGGGAGGTGTTACAATTTGAATTGTGGAAAAGATTTTAGATTCCTGTAGAAAATAAATAGGTAAAAATTAGGTAGATTTTAGTGGACACTGACTTTCATACCATATGGTCCAGTGCAACAAGTGTAATTGCCTGCTGACTTTGGGCATGCAATTAGAAACACTAAATTTTAGTGGAGTTTGAGAACTGATAGGCATCAGCACAAGTTTCAGTTAGTGAGCCTCAGATCTTGCTAAAGCCAATCCCAGCAAGGGGTTTTAAAACTGCCTGTGGCATTTTCAAATCAATCTATCAGGCTGTAGGTAGCAGTGTAAAGACTGCACAGCCAGCACAATATGTGTTCCAAGCAGTGACAACTCTGCTAGTGCATTCTGAGCAAGCCACAAGCAATTCAAAAGTCCTGAGAGGAAAGAATCAAAATAAATGAGTCTCTGTCCCCAAGATGTTGAAACATCATTACAAGGATCAGGAAAAAGCAGTGTCACTTGAACAAGGAATAACATATAAAATTAGGTGCATGGAAAAAATGTTTTTGCATGCAGATCACCCTAGCTTATTACAACATTCATCTTTCTAATAACATGTCTTCTTTTTTTTTTTTCCCATGGAATCTAAAGCCTATTTCATTGTTGCAATTTTTTTTCTCATAATTATTGAGAGAAAAATTGCAACGTTTCAGGTCAAACTTAAATTAAACCTATAAGGCTTGAACCATCACTGAACGTGTTCTCTTCTGTGCAGAGTGAAGAAACCTGGAGCAGGTGAACAGCAGCTTGTTGCTGTTGAGTTTATTATGGTGTACTCTGGAAGAACATGGTAAGACAGGCTTTAGAGTCCGATTTTAGTGACACTATTAAAACAATTAGCTCACATTTGTAATGGGGCTTTCCCGTGAAGTAATATCTGTAGGTGAACTCAAAAATGGGCTTTCATTTCTGGAATATTGGTATGATATTCAATTGGGAGTGAAACAAACAGGTAGTGAAAAGACAAGACTTGCACAAAAGATTCAATATTAGTGGTTGAAAATAGCCATATATATATATATATATATATGTATACCTGCACTTCCTGGGGTCTGTTGGCAGAGACACAGTTTATTTCAGTTCTATGAGTCGTCATGTGGTTGATTGTTTCCAGTACATTTGGAAATCTTCCAATCATCAAGTACACAAACAGCCAATCCAAAAGCAGCATTTTTCCCCCCTAGGTAAAACCCAAACAAAATGGAGAATATTTGTTTTGAAAGTCTTTTTGGAATGGTGTTTAACTCAACATTTTTTGTTTTTGAAGGCCAGCTCCTACCTAGATGTGCAGTAATTAGCACAATGATAAACAGAATTTTAAACTTAAAAATTTCTTCTAATAAGGAAAATACAACAATAAAGAAAGTGTATTTCCTTACACTAGCTCTATATTAAATATTCACAACTAAAAGAGCATTTTATGAGCCCTTGTTAGTCATGCTCATCAGAATTGTGGTTAATGAGATCTAAATCAAGTCTTACTGCTCATTTTCCATGATTGGCTTGAGTTTAGACTGTCAATTATCAAGCTACAGAATATTTTTTTAATTTACTGGCATAAGTTTTAAGGCGAATAATTAAGCCAGACTAGAGGTAAGAAGAACTACGTAGATGGAAGTGGAAGAATGTCAATTCATCTGTCCAACCTGACCATTCCTGAAAATGTTATTTGAAGAAATATCAGAAAATAACAGTGAATGGATTATCACTAAAACTGCTAAGGGAAAAAAACCACTGAAACTTAATTCTGCCTGTTATCTGGTGTAAAACCCACACAGCATTAAGAAATGAATGGACTAATATACCAGAACATCTATTTTTATATATATATACAAATATACATTTACATATATACTATATATACGTATGTCACCATTTAAATCTTTCATATAACCTTTTGTTTCTGCATGTATCAAGGGAGTCCTAAGGATGCTTGGATTCCTGTTTGCATGCAAATCTGCTTGCATTTCACAGAAAGCCTCTTTGCTGAAAGGCTTACAACGTTTTTTAGCTTAGATTCCTTTGCAGACTATATACCCCTCACATTCTTGGTAAACTTGGTTATATTATGTTACACTGTATTAGCTGTGAGATAAAACTTTTAGACAAACCCATCACATTTGGATTTGTAGGGGTTTCCTTTGTTTTTGGGGTTGTTGCCTTGGTTTGGTTTTATTATTTCAGTGTTTTGTTTTTAGTCCCATACAGCTTATCTTCTTTTCCATATTGATTTTTACTACTGAGATTCTGTGCAGTCCAGAATCTTCATATAACTTTATCTTTAAAAATCATGTTTTGTATAGTCATGAGTTCAGTACATAGCTTCAGAGAAATTCCCCATGAGATTACTGGAACATGAGATCTAACCTAAATCAAAAGTAATAATAAACCAGTACTTTCTTAAATATAGACTTGAAATTTTTCCTAGTTTTTGCAATCTTCAATATGTTGTCACCACTCCAGTTCTGTTATTACCCTCTCTTCTAAAAGTAAATTGTATGTAATGCTGTTACATGAATATAGTTGTAGTGGCAGCCCAGAATGATTTTTTATACCAGAGCAGCTTATATAAGGTAAAAATTAGAAGGAAGTTAAAGCAGGAAAGAAGAGGTATTGAGATATAAAGCTTTTGTCAATTCTTTCTGTAATTTTTCTGTAATTCCTTGTTCTACAGACTGCATAATTTTGAAGAGCATAGTATTTATTTTCATAAAATCTAAAACAATAGAAAAAAAAAAGAAAAATATTTATTTACTTAGATGCTGTCAATGTCCGCTCTTATAGTTCAATAAAAAGTAACAGCTAAGCTCTAGTGTTTTACAATGTTTAATTACAATCATATTTTTCTACTGGTACATTTTATTTTTGATCTTTTATTAGGATAAACTGATTTTGAGTGATAACAATTTTTTTCATTTCACTTATTTTTACTACAAATTATTGCTTGTCTAGAAATTTGCATTAAAATAATCTCTACTCAGGTGTATAAAACATGCATATTATTACAAAATTCAGTTAGTGTGGTTGAAGGATTCAAGTTTAGGGAAACAAAGAGGAAAAGACTGTTTAAGAGAATAAAAGTATACTAGGAAAGGGATAGGTGATAAAAAGTGTTTCTAAAGAATTTAAACTCAAAGAAGGATGTAGATTGGGATTATGACACAAATTATAGTCTCTTTCTCTCTCTGTGAGATGGAATGACAGAAACAAAACTGAAAAACAGTTGTCTAAATCAGGTCAGGTTAGCAACTGAAAGTAGATCAAAGAAATCTACAGTTTATAAGAAAAAATCAACCTTCTCAGAATATTATTGTAGGTACATTTTGTTCTGTGTATAATTCTATTAAAAATAAATAAAGGAAAACACTAGGAAATTTACAAATTTGCAGTATTTAACATGCAGAAGATGATGAAGATTCCTGGACTATTATGTCGTCAGGTCCAGACTAAGCTCTATTACTAAAAAAGCTGTTCAATATAGCTACATCTCCTGCAGTCATTTTCAAGTGGACTTCTGGCCATCACCCGCAGTTGCCTGCTGTGGTGACTTGATTGTGGTAAGAAATGAAAAAGCATCACTTCATGCATGATCAAGTTCTGACTTCTCTGTGAAAAATCATAGCATGAGACTTCAACAGTTCCAGGGCCTCGGGCACCTAGGGCCTGGGTGCCAGAGTGAATGGTCAAGAGCCACACTCCAAAACAGATATTTCAATGCTTTTAAAAGCATTGAAAAGCAATGCATATCATGCATTAAACACATGATGTTTGTCTTGTGTTTAATGCAGGAGTGGAACTGTGCACATCTGTACACAGCCAAGAACGTGCATGGCAATTTACTCCACGCAGCAAGAGCCATTCCAGGACTGGGGCTGACTCTGACTGCACTAAATTCAGCGATTTGCAAAACTGGAATGGTACATTCCAGCAAACCATCATTCCTACATTGCCTCAGAGATCTGTTTAGGAATGGTTAGTGCAGAAAATAGAGCATAATAGCAGTCAGCACTTACCGGTATGTTATCCTTTATCCTTTCCAAAGCACTTTACAAGCCTTGACTAATTAATTAATATGTATAACTCATCATTAGACAACATTGCAAGAACTCGGTATATGATTCTCTAATGGCTGTTACTAAGAAGTCCCTTTGGGAAGCACTCAAAAAGGTTAATGATTAATGTTGCACAATTCATTAGCTCAGCCTTTCTAGACATGCTGCTCTTGTATATAATGAAGTTATCCCACATACTCATAATTTTATATGGATTTATGTCTTTAAAGCATGGGGTTTATATACGTTTTTTTTCTAGAAAAATTTCTAGAGGAAGGTGTATTTAAATATAATTTTTCCCTATTATTTTGTAGAAATTTATATGCAGTCTACATTGTCCAGCCTGTAAAAAGACAAGCAAAGCAAAAAGCAGTAATATAAGGGTTTGTACAGTGTGCTTTGTATGATGCTTTTCAGAAATATGCAGTGTGAATCAGAAATGAGAAAATATTCAATTGCAATGTTGTTGCTTTTTGGCAGCTTTCTGAAATGCTTTTTAGAAACTTGCTTCTTTCAATTAATGATAAAATCACAAGTTACTTGGTTACAGCTGTCCAAATCCAGGAAATATTGAGTTTCAGCCCTTTGGTTAGTTACAACAGGAAGTCTTTGAAACCCCTCCTTTTACGATTTTATCAGGAAAAGAACCCCAAACCTCTTTTCTGGACTTCTCTCTGGGGATTAGGTTAATATAGTTCATTTGCCCTTTAGCGTGCCACTTAGCAATAGTGTGCTGACACTGACAGCTGAGGCATGACAGCATCTTGTTTAACAATGTTTTGCCAGCATTTGAGCAAGTTTATAAGAAAGACTGGCATATTTTGTCAATAGTGTTTATATTTAAGCTTCTTGCCATATAAATAAAAGGGCAAAATGTGTAAAACGCACACATGTAAATGACTACTGCTCCAATTGAAAGAATTTCCTTTTTTGAATATTCACTGAACAAAAATAAACCCAAAAACATATCCTTTGAGTTATGTGTACTTCATTTTATGTTAATCATGCAAAGGGTCACATTTAACTAGAGTCTGTATCTGTGCCTTCCCTCATCCAAGCCAATATTTTTCATATTTTCCTTCCAGTGCCTCAGTTTCCCTGCTTCAGGAAGGAGTTGGTTTCTCCAGAGCTGAACCAAGTGAGAACTGCAATATGTAGTATCAATGGTTAGGTGCAGAAGGAGCCAAGCAGAGTTGGCTTTTTAATCCCATGTTATATTCAGCTGTACTAAATCATCCTGGAGGAGAATTTTTTCTTGTGTACATTAGCCTTTATTTGGAAAAAGATGGTTTATAATATTTTGTCTTGCTATAAAGTTTTCCTCCAAAAAATTAAAAATTGGCACACATTAAAAAATCCTGAGTGAGTGATTGACCTAAAAAGCATTTAGAAGCACTTTATTTTATGTTTTAGGAAAAATTAAAACAAGCATTTTTTTACAGGTGATACTAAAGATACAGAATCAAGACCTATAAATGGCTTTGTGAATCTAAGCTTGTGAACAAGAATATCACAATGTTCTCAGGGATGCAGACCTCACTTTCAGATTACTTTTACACAGCACAAGCATAGTCAAAAGCTTTTGTTATACCCTTCTTCACTGGTAACAGCTGGTAACACATATCCTGTCTAGACATTCTATTTTAATGTAAGACTCGTGCATAAAATTTGAAGAAATAATGTTTGTCTTTTTTAATGAGATTAAAAAAATCTATATGCTCACTTGGAATTTATAGCAGGTTTTTGGTTTATTTTTAGATTTAGGAATTTCAATTTGTTTTATTTTTAATTTTAATTTGCACAAACCCCTAACAAAAGATGAAACAAAATATTAGGTTAAACTGTGTTCTGAATGTATTTTGCAATGATGTTAAGGTAATTATATTTAACTGCATTGCATTTGCACCAAGCTTTAAAAAAAATATAGGAATTTAAGACCAGATCTCTTTGCCAAACCCTTCAACCTTTATTTTATAAGTACAAGAATTACAGAATAGATTGGATGAGTCTTGCAGGTGAAATTTGTAAATATTTGAAAGACCATTATGCATGTGGTCTTCAGCAATTATTTAGGATTTTAAGATTGTACAGTAAAAATAGATACAATAAATAATTGATATTCTATAATTTCATCAGTATTTTCCTATAACTTTAATCCAGACTAATTTTAGTATTTCATTTGATATTAATTCAGATAAGAAAGTGAATATTTGGTATAAATTTGGTTTGCCGTGTATCTTTTGGGTTTTTTTGTGTTTGGGGTTTTTTTTTTGGTTTGGTTTGGTTTGGTTTGGTTTGGTTTGGTTTGGTTTGGTTTGGTTTGGTTTGGTAGTGGGAGATTTTGTGGGTTTTTTGCTTGTTTTGCTGTTGTTTATTTGTTTGTTTTCTCTCAAGGAAGTAGAATCCAGTGAGTTCTATAATAGAGTTCCTTCGAAATTGTTATGAAAAGTAAGGAGTATATTTTCCTTTTGTCTTTGTTTTTCTCTCTTTTCACTTTCCTTTCCTCTTGATGCCTTGAGAAGGCTGACCTAGAACAGATGCTGGACAGAGTTAAAGAATAAAGTTGGTATTTTTCAAAAGGCCTCAATGGATCCACCTTGGGCAGTGCAAGAGCCCAGCCAGGGCTACACTTAAGATGAACCCAAAATGGTCACAAAAATGGATGACCAGTCATGGGATCTCACACTTTTATAAGTTTTGGTCCAGTTGCATATTGGGATTAATTTTCCAGTTACACCTTCAGTTTATGAAGTCCCATCCTTCTTGTTTTTCTCTCTTCAGTTCACCGTTTATGCTCTTGGGCCTGAAACTTGGATCGGCTGTCCTTGGTCCCCAGCTAGAGAATGGATGTTTTGTCTCCCTACTCTGAGAAAAGAGCTTACCATCCCTTAATATGAAGCTCTGAACTATGCATTAGAGCAGCACAGAATCTGAAAAAATACAAAAGTTAAAATTTAAGGCATCGCTCCTTCCTTTTTTCTCTTTATCCTTTTTTTTCCCTTTGGCCTTTTCATTTTCTGTAAGGGAAAAAGAAGTAGTAGAGGGACTAAAATGATCCCATATTTAATTTGCTAAAAGAAATTAGATTAAAATAAAATGTAAAAAAATCTAGAGACTACATTTGACTCCCTGAAAGGACTCTTGCTTGGTACTGACCTTGCCATTCTTTTATGGAACTTGCTTGTGCAGGAGGTGTCTTCCTGTACTGTGAGATTATGATAGGTATTCCTTTCCCCCAAATTCTTTGTTTGGAGAGTAGCCAGATAATGGCTAACTCAGTCTGCATTCTGCCAGTAGGAGTGACAAACACTAAATTTTGGAAACAGACACTATTTCACCATGATAGTCTGTGACATTGAAGGATTAGGAGATTATTTAATCTATACAACCCATCATTTGGTCAGAAACTGGAAAAATAAAAAAGATCTATTCATTAACTCGTGGTATTTTTTGTAGTACCATTCATCATAATGTTCTATTAGCTATTAATGTACATGTCACACGTGTTATTATAAGATTTGCACTGTAACTCATCATTGATTAACTGGGTGATCATTTTAAAGTGCTACAGGAATTACACAAAGTAGCTGTCATCTGCTTTCACCTCTGTTTAATTTATGTTCATTGCAGTTGTCAAGGATACATTTTTTGCTGCATATGCAAATGTTATGATGCTCTGTTATTTAATAAATCCGAATAAATATTTTGACAGAGATTCAAATGAAGAAAAATACGACTCATGCACAAATAATGTAATATGTTGTAAGCAAGGAAAATGTTCCTACTTTCCTGTGTAAGTTTTTAAAAATAAAAATAAAAATTAAAGATAAAAACACCCCTTCACATCTATTACTGCAGTGCTTGGAGGTGTTTAATACTCAGTTAAAACCTAATTTAAAAAAATAAAACAATTTTAAAAAATCCAAACAACCAGTAAAAATATTAATGTGAAACGACAGTTAATCATGTTTCATTTACAGAAAATACCCTCATATCCCAATAAAAGACTTTGGAACACTGATTCATAAAAAAAAATTACCAAGTGTACATTTCCCTCAGATGCCAACTGAATTGAGAGTCATTGTGGTACACACAGCAGAACATAATTTACTTTAAATTTACTACATTTAGAGGACTAAAATAATATATTGTCAAATGATACTCAGACATTTCCATTCCTGTTTATGCTGCTACCTGGGCAGTATTTCTTTGAAAGAAGTGTTTGAGGATGTTCCGCAAGAGCACCTTGGGCACCTGGGACATGTTACACATCAGAGGGTACACAGATAGAGGGATAGAGGGATAACAAAGGAACTCACATGAATATGTTACAATAAAGATTAAAGAGACTGTCACTTTACTTCGGAACAAAAATAGCGCTCAAATTTATTAAAAACAAACACTAACGAACAATAGGAATTAATGTCTCTGATGCTGATTTGAATACGTCCAAAAAGAGGGGTGTTTGTAGTAAATATTGAGGCATGCCTGAATCTGTCTTTAACGTATAAAGACAGACAGTTTGGGGTGAAAAATAAAGGTCTTAACTTTCACATTGATGATTTTATTTCCTCTCTTTTTCTTTCCTTCTAATATGATCCTTAACTGGGATTTCGATATCCATGAAAGTTGAGAGTTCATGACTAGAGGGTAATAGCATGAAACTAGCATCCAGATACTAGGTAGAAGATGATCTAGGTTGTTAGTAAATTATGAGTTTTGCAAATAATTCTATTACTCCTTTATAGTGAATTAGACCACTTAATTTATTCTTCTGTACATAAGAGTCTGGTCCATCCACTAATTGCATTGCTTCCTCTCATTTTTGATGATCATATTTTCATAATGTTTTGTGATTTGAATTCTCCTTACTTTCTCCCTGATACAATGGAATTCCATCCATCAAGAAGAGAGGAATTTTGTTTTTCCTCTATGATGTGGAATCTGTGTTGTCCCAGGAACATTTTTAGCTTCAAGGAAAAAAGTGCATTACAAGTTCAGTTTCCTTAACTGGCACTTAAGGCTGTTGCTTGGTTTCAGCTGTAGAAACAGGTGTAATCCTACCATCATCAGAAATTAACATTTTTAATATTTTGGAAATAGAAAAAACTTATGCTTTTTTTTAATGATATATTCATCTGACAGATAATACTTCATTTATTTAGGTAGCATCACTAGTAGAACAGATAGCGTGAGCCTCATAATCTACTAGGAAATGAAACTTGTAGAATTCTCAGAAGATAAAAAGTTCTTTTAAAAGGGTCATTTCATTATTTAGACAAGGACAGACATTGCATTATGTATGACATTTTTTTTCATGAAAGAAGAAAGAAATAGGCTCCAAAGTTTCTGGGGAAAAGCTTAACCTGTATCAAAGTGATTAAAATAAATGGGAAAAAAGTAACTGGGTAATGTGCATTTAAGCCAATCTTCTAGAAAAATGTTTTATGATTAGCTAATTCTACTTTTGGGGGCTGGATGGTGACTTAGCTGCATTAAGTCTGATTACTTTGGAATCCTCTTTCAGATGGTTTAAATGGAAAAGAAAAAACATGAATGGCTGTAAAAATAACTTACTGCATTTGGACACAAGCTGGTGCTGAATTATTTAAAAAGGAAATCTATGACAAATATCAAATGAGAAAAAATTATCCAGTGTAATGTATACCAGAAAATTAGAGAGATCTTTTACGAATTATTTTATTAGGAAAGATTAAGAATTGACAATCTAAAAGTACTACATGCAAAGTAATATTGAATTGCAATAATATTTCTTTAAATATGTTGGTATCACACTGATTTTAGATGGCATGGACAATATAAGGCTATTTTCTCAATTAATTTATATATTACAGATACTTAACTGACTTTAGAAAGGAATACAAACTGTTGTATCGTTATGATTAGCAATATAACAAGTGTGGAACTATGGAAATAAAGGTTACTGAACATCTGCAGTTATAATTACTCAGTGAATATTGATATTGCCACAAATTCACTGAAGTATCTAAAAGTATAAAATTAAACAGATTACATTTAAAAAAATTTGTATCATAGAGTCCTGCAGAAAAAGTAAACATTACTCTAGGAGTTGCCTAGAGGACAACTCCCTATGTAATACATGTACATGAGCTTTGAATAAAAAGAAGCCTTGTTCTGGACCCAGTAAATTATACAATAAAATACTGAGATCACTAAGAGCCATAAAACTCCATCCTCCATCTTGTGAAGACTAAGGATAGAGGATTGAAAGGAAGTTCAAAGGCTGGGCAGAGTTGTGCCAATGTGTTATGCTGTTTGTGTTTCCCATTACAAATCACGATTGTGTCTCAGCAGGTCTTGGTGGTTTGCTCTTTCCCACACTGGCATTATGTTCAGCATAGTGTAAAAGCATAGTGTTATATCAGCAGAGTGTAAAAGCTTCCTGCTGTAGGACTTGAAGGTGAACTGACCCTACCATGTAACAAGAGATAGGGCAAGGGGAAATGTCCTCAGCCTGCTCCAGGGGGAGATGTAGATTGATATTGGGAAAAATTTCTTGACTAAAACAGTTGTCAAGCACTGGGACAGGTTGGACAGGAAAATTGTTAAGTCACCATGCCTGGAGGTACTTAAAAAATGTGGACTTGTGGCACTTAGAGTGGTTTAGTGATGTACATGGCAGTGCTGAATTAGCAGTTGGACCTGATCTTAAAGGTCTTTTCCAACCTAAAATGCTCCATGATTCTTATACCTGTTTTCAGGAACCACATGTTGGCTGCTCTTTCTAATGTTTTTACATTCATGATGAAATTTGAAGGCTTTAGATAAAAAAGTCAGAAAGTATTTGTATCTGATAATGTAGCATTTCAGTAAGAAATCTGCCCAGAAGTTCCAAAATGGAATGTATGATTTCTTTTCCTTAATGTTAAAAATTATCTTACGCTTCCATAAAAATTTTAGCTTTTCCAGCTTTTAATCTCTTATTCTTTTTATTTCTGTTACTTTTTTTCCTTTGTTCTATTGAGGGCAGGATCCTAATAAGCTCCCCTGTCTTCTAGTTTACTCAGTAAATGCACTGATGACACGATCTGCAGCAGAGTAAAGCTTCCACATTCTTCTAACGGTGGAATTACCTTCATGCCTTGGAGGTTTCCCTACATATATACAGAATTATTTGTTATATTTCATCTCGCAAAATCCTTAAGTATTTTGTTTGAAAGTTCAGTGTTTTACTCACACTTTTCCAAAACAAAACTGGTACCCGAAGGAAAATGTTGTGCCTAAATGCTTGTTCTAGTTATCTGGACTGCTTACTTTACCCAAATGGAAGGGAAAAGCCTTTGGTTATACAGTGCTTAAACATGAACTTTTTCATCTATCTTTTAAATAAATGAGTTGGCAAAGAGCTGTTTCTATTTTAATAACAAAAAAGAGCAAATGTTCTGATAGTGACTCTGAGGAACTGACTCAGTATTTAAAAAAAAGATATGAAAGGAAAATACATTAACTTTATTTTCATTATTTACTTATTGCAAACTGGAAATTAAAGTTCTAACTCACACTACAATGTTTCAAAGCTTTTTTTTTTAAAAGAAAAGCTATGAATGATTATCCTCCTTTCTCTGTTATTAAATTAGTTTCTAAGACAACATGTACATATTCTAAAACTGTGCACTATTAAGAAAAGAGAAAGACTTTTGAGTTTAGACTGATGTGCAGTAGAGACAGAAAATTACAATCTTTTATAAAAGATAAGTAATGTTGTTTGTCTCCCACTTGAACACTTAAAATATGAAATAAAAATTGCCCATCCTCAAAAAAAATTGACTACTCTAGGTTATTAGATGAAAGTTTTAAATTAATTTTTCAAAATGTCTTGTGAAATATGCTAACTTTCTTGTCAGTTTTCAATGAAGACACTAATTTACTTTTACATGTGACTGCTAGAGGTGTGTTCTATTATAAGATAATAATACTTCTGAGAGAAAAGAGACACTTCAAGTAACTGTACCTTGAAATGTTTCAGGAGTCTGATCTGTAATCAACAAAGTTTGGATAAAATATGTATAAAAACAATAACAACCCACAGAGAGGAACTTTATGGGAACTTTACAAATTACATGTTTCTGGAAACATTTGCTTCATATGATATCTTCAACATTTTTTAATTAATTAAAATTTTTCACATCTGCCAAGATGTAATTGTCCAAAACCCCTAGCTCAAAACCATTATCATTTAAATAAGGAAATGACCAAATAAATCTAGGTAAAATTTTACTCTGCAGTCTACACTATATTCCCGTGAGCTCTGAATGAAAAAGAAAACAGAAGTCCCTCCAAAGTTTTCAAGACGATAAAGCCTGGACCAACAATAAATAAATAATCTAAGAGTTTTTGAGATGAAGGCTAATTTCAATTATATTAGTTTGCAATATTTTTAACATTTATTGGATTATCAGAGCGTAACACGTGTCTCATACAGCTCTTATACTTTTTTTTTATCCTATGCATGTAAATGAAAAGCTGAATAGTATGTGACATCATTATATAATTAGAGCACTCACTTATTAACTTTAGTATAAACACACATATGATGTTCTCAAAGTTTTTCTTGAAAAATGTCAGCAAAGGAGGAAGATCTCTAGTAACTAATTTGGCAAATCATTTAACTGTTTTGTGTAACAGTTTTAAAACACTATTGAACTTCAGTTGCAATTCTAATGGGAAGCTGAGTGTTTGAAAATTCCTGCTATGCAGGAAGTAGTGATTTGAAATATTTGCTAATATGTAGGCTGTTTACTCATCTGACATACTTGCTCTTCAATACTTTCATTCAGTGATCTGATTTTTTTATCAAATCCCTCCCTCCTCTTCCTCAGTGTAGTACTGTGCCAGTACCAGTTTTGTGGAACATTTCCAGAGTTGCAACAAATTAAGACTTTTTGTATAAGTAGTGATCGCTGACTTTTTTGTAGAAGATGAGAACTACCCCTGAAATAGGCTGGAGGATTGTTAATACAAACATGTAGGGAACTACATTATAAGTAACACATAGGCAGCTGGCTTTAAGTATTATTATGATACTTTCTAATGGAAATTCTTGAGATATTGCAATTTGCATTAAAAATGCCCTACAGTGTGTAAAATTGAATTAATAGGTATTCAAGAGCACACTAGATAGTATCATTCCCTTCTAGTCACATGAGATTCTCTTACTGGTACAAATACAATAATTTAATTTGATAATTATAGGCCAAATCTTGGCAGAAAAGTAACTATGATAAACTATAGATTTTGCAAACCATTAAATATAATCCTCTTTTCCACTGAAAATTAGTTTATCTGTTTTTGGTTTTTTTAGCTCCAGTCTCTGTGTGGACTATTTTTATCAACATAAAATATGCCTTGACTATCATGTTTACCCAAACATTTATTCCCCAGTATAACATAGATATTTTGAAACACTCTTGACAAGCACAAAGCCTTTAGTTCAAACAACTGCCGGTGCCTCACATCTTAGGTGAATTTTTCAGGTTATCAGACACTGTAAAAGAGTCTAAGAAAAATTATTGCAGAATATACCATTCTCAAGTATAAGGAAATATCAGTAACTTCTCAGTGAAGCTGAAGAAAATGTGAGTGACTCAGGTGAGAAATAAGCAGACACACCATTACAGGCTGAGGCATAACTGTACAAAGCATTTTTGCAGAGATGTTGTGGAAGAAAAGTTAATAATGAGCCAGCAGGGTATCCTTGTGGCAAAGGTGCCCTACAGTGCCATGGAATGCATCAGGCAGAGAGATGCCAGCAGTACTTGTTAGATACACCTGGAGTGCTGCACCCATGTGTGGGTTTCTGGGATGACAGAGATGTGGAATGAGGTCAGCAAAGGGCCACAAATCTGAGGGAGATTGGATTCTTTTTCATAGAAAGAAAAACTGTGAGAGTGGGAGAAGACAGAGCAGGTCTCCCAAACATTCTAGTATCTTTTTTATTTCATAGAAATTAGTGAATATGATTTCTCTTAAGCAGTAGAAATGGATCCTTAGTCTTTTCTAAGTAGGTGTTTTTCTGTAAGTCTGATTTTTACAAAATCTCTGTGTATACATGCACAAAATTTTGGAAATAGAATAAACACATTTTTGATTGCAGCAATGTTGTTCCTTTCTAACTACCTTAATACAAAAAAGTTAGTTTGATTGGATGTTTTTAAAGGACAACTAGGGCCCTGAAATTAATGGCAGCAGCAACAAAACCAACAGATTTTTCATGTAGATGTCTGCAGGCAGAGGAGAAATTCTTGGCAAAGATCATATTCAAGTAGTGCTGCTGTCAGGGATTGCCCTGGAAAGTAATTTTTTTTTCTCATTTCCAGTTGTTTTTTTGTCAGTTGCTGGCAAGTATCAGTGCCAGGAAGAACACTGTGAGAGAAAATGAAGTACTCTGACAAAATTAGAGATGGATAAGTGCCAACATATGTCTGCTTATTGAGGATTGAGGGAACTACTGTGTTGGCACATAACAACGTAGCATTACACTGAAAACATTTACAAAGAGAAAAAGCCAAGATAGAAAAAAATATTCTATAGGCAGTCAGCCAGTTCTTTTAATATGATTTAATTTGCTAATTGAGAAAAATGCTGGTGCAATTTACTCAGCTTGCACATGCTACTGTGTCTTACCATCCCAGCAGAAAAAGAACTCCCTATTTGAACCATAGGAGCGCTATTAACTTGAAAAAACCCTTTGCTTTCTCATTTTGATACAAAGTTTCAATTCCTAATGATGAACATTCAAGATGTGTTACTTATTTAGCTGCATTTTATTGCATTTTTTCTGAGGTTATTTGGTCTCGTCTGTCAATTTACTAGGTGACATCCAGGCATTTTAAAATCAGTGAGGACTTAATGTATCATAGGCTTCCAAGTTCAGCAAAGAAAACTCCTCCTGTATTCACATATGCTTGGAACAACTGGCTGCAGAGCATGTCTTCAGGAAAAAAAAAAAGGGCTCAGGTGTTCTAGTTGAGAATGAGAGATTCTAGTTGATAATGAGTTTAATTGAGAGGCAGCAGTGCACCATCATTGTGATGGAACTTCACCAGGTTTTGGACTGCAGTGGTGACAATTTGCAACAAAGAAAATTCCAGGTAGTAATGAAAAAAGTCTTCACCTTGAAAATTACTCAGCCCTGCAATGGGTACCATGGAGAGGCTGTGGTATGTTCATCCTTAGTGATTTCCCAAACTTGACTCCTAAAAGGCCTCAGTCACCTGCTTTAACAAGATTAGGGTTGATCTGGAGAGAAGGCTGCATTAGAAGATTTCTTGCATAAGATTCTGTATTTTTCTATGGTTGCATATAAAGTCTTGCACAGCAGATAATTTTATTATCTTTCTCTAATGTGGAAATCTACTGCCATGTTTTATTTTATTTTAGCTCTAATGTTAATTTTCTTATTGATTATTTTGGTGATATCAGCCTATTTTTTTAATAGTCTTCTGTTGTAACTTTATTTGCTGATTCAAACATTCTTTTTTCTTTACTGAATATATTCAGAAAGTTTGAATCAGAGAGTTTAAGAATAAGGCATTTTGTAAAAGGCCTTTTCCACTATCTTTGTCACCAGGCCCCTTGTCCCACTGAGCTCTTTAACTTCTTTCTCACCATGATTCCCTAAAGAAATCTTTCACGTTACCCTTCACCTTTGCCTTCATTAGGCAATGTCTTTGTACCCTTCCATACAGCCTGTCCCTGTGTCCAGCCACTACGGACTTTTCATGTCTCACTTCTATCAAGAGCTCCATGTTATCCATGCACAGCTTCTGCCTTGCCTGCTTGATATTTTGTGCTTTGGAATGGACCATTCTTGCTCTCTAGAAAGCTACACTTAAATGGCAACTAATAAATAATCTAGGCCCAGGTTATAAACCACTATTTGCTTTCTTTTTTTTTTTTTACGCAGTGATTACCCAGATTTTCTAAAATTTGTTAGGCATTTTAATTACTAATCCACCAATATAAATGTTTAGCTTTATTATGTTATAATTAATTGATCTAATTTTTCTTAGAGACTTTAGAATCTTCAGCTAAGTACTTTGAATACAGATAAATTAATGCATTTATAAGTCATGTGCACTAAATCTTAATAAAGCAGAAGGCATGATTGCCTCCAGAATCATAAGTAAATATAAAATAATTCATGGGGACACCTCAAAAATTTATTTGCCCTAGCTTACTGCTTCTAAACATAGAAAATGAAACTGGTAGATGCTTGTCTTGCTTGTTTTTAATAGTATTCAGTCACTCATATTCCAGTGCTTCCCCTGCCCTACAGCTCATTTCATTTTACTAAAATTTTTAATAGAATTGCTTGTTTTTAATTCAGTATTCAGTATTCAGTATTCAGTCACCCATATTGCAGTGTTTCCCCTGCCATACAACTAATTTTCCTTAAATTTTAGCTAATTTCTTTTTGTTTTATACCTCACAGACATGGAGTATATTCATTTTTGTGACAACACTTAGCATATAGTATGATTATTGCATATCTCCAAGTTTGCTCCTTTCTAAATAAATTAAACTCAGTTCAGTCTTTTTTTCTGAAGATGTTTTTGGTTTTTGTTTTTCTGGATTACTTCTCACTATTATTTCTCTCTTCTTCTTCATTTACTGCCGAAAGAAGAAGTCATTCTCCTTGGGTACTGAGGCTAGAATTAAAAAAGTGTTAAGTTCCTTAGGAGATCACCAAAACTGTGACCAGAGAGGCAGTGCAGGCCAGGTAGAGAATTGGCATTTTAGTCAAAACAGAAGTGATTGTTCAGAGCTAGTCAGAAAGTCTACTTGGACTGATCTAATCAGTTGTGTTTGGGAATGTGCTTAAATCCTAATGTCTCCCCGGGAGTTTAACAATGATTATTGTAGAGAAAAAAATAGTAAGATGAGCATGATATTCTGCATAGTGGAATATTAATACAAGATGACGTATTATGGAACCATAAAAAAAATAAAATCTTATTATTACATTCAGTGTGGTGTTTCCTCCCTGTATGGGAAAAAGTTTTAGAATTTCATACCACTTCTTATGTTCTTTCAAACATATGATTCTGCTGTTATGGTAAATAAACTTAGGACATGAGTGCAAGGAAGAGCTGCTGAAATAATAAAAGTACTGGTCATATTATATTGCAATATTTGAGAGTCTCTGAAAAAGATTCTATCCCTTGTAAACTCTGGGAAAGGTAGAAATATTTTCCAAATTAAAGGGTGCTTGTTATACTGTTATAAGTAACAAATGAGGCTATGTTGATAATTAATATATAGTAAATTTAGTAATTTATAGTAAAACAAAATTCATAGACATTTGAGCAGAAAGAGTCTGGAGCAGAGTCTTATAAAGGAAGAATAATGAAGACTAACAAATGTCTTTACTTCTAATAATCAGATTAATAAATTTATGGAAATAGGGGAAGGTTTGGTGTCTCAGTAGCAGGGGCTATGCTCAGTGATTCATATAATCACTCTTATTTTGTGCAGGAACAGTTCCATGATGGCCTCCCTGCCTTTCTCTTCATAGTATCAGGGAAGAATTGAACATTGTCAGTCTTATATTGCCGACACCTTGAATTCCATGAATTCCTTGTGTGTATAGGAAGAGCAGCTGAAAGGTGTACCTCTGGCCAGAGAAGCAGAGGGCAGGTTTGTTTTCCTGTGCCAGGGAATGGTTCTGATCACACTATATGGAATAGTATAAACATACCCCATATTTCTTTATTTCTGATATATAATTACTTTTTAAAGACTGGTGTTGTCATGCTACTTATATGTATAACAGCAGTAATGTGATATATTTAATTATTATTATTTGGGAGGGGAAAGACATGTGCTTGAAAATCTGGGGAAGAGAGGTAATTTGGGACTGCTTAGCATACTGAGGAAGGGATAGTCACATATTCATTTGAACAATGGCCCAGCCAGAGTGCCATGCACCAGTTTTAAGCCCAACCGAGGACTGAAACCAAGATAGAATTTTGCACCCTAAAGACAATATGTAAAACTTATTGCCTTACTGAATTTTATTGGGAGTTTATAAAATCATGGAGCTTCATACATTTACTGACATTTAACATTATTTATTCTATAGGCTTTTGTAACTGTGATCATGTTTTAACTAGGGAACAGTAGTCAGTAGCACTGATTTTATCATGCAATTTTCTCCCCCCCCCCGTTGCCCTACAGCAAAGTAGAAAAACTCTAAGGAACCTGGTCTGGTGTAGAATGGATTCTCTTATCTTCCTCTGTATCTGTTGTCTGTATTTTTTTGTGTTATAATAAATTAATCCAGATTTTATCACGTGAGGTTGGCTGTCTCAGTTTTTAAAATTAACTTTAGGAATTGTAATGCTCAGTGCCATGTTGAATGCATTCAAATTTATATGCTTTATGCAAACAAATTTAGGATTTTTAAATATTTTATTATTCATTCTAGCTATGAAGGTATATCTATATGCTTATACTATTCTCTTTGTCATATTGTTATGCACAACAGCATTAAGCATTCATACGCTTTTAGGTGTACCAGGAGCTATCTCATTAAGCTAATAATTAGACATTGGGGATAAATTCCTGTCTCCATGGCCTGAAGCTCCAACTTTTTATTTAAAATTATAGCAGAGATGGTTTACAGGCATCCGCTCCTTTTGAAAGTGAGAGTAGCTTTGCTATAATGTACATATTGGAGATAAACCTAGAGTACAAAGTGATTTCTCTCACTCACTCACTGCAGCTTTTGGCAGTTGAAGATGCTGTAAATGAAAGGAAAACGAGATAGAGAGTATTTATGCAGACATAAGAAACTGATGTAAGTAGAAAACAAATTTGATTGGCATACTGCACAGCATGTATAAGCGTGAGTACAATACGTTGAGTTCACATGAAAAGAAAAAAGTATCACTTTTTGCTTGCAATGATGCCTGGAGCAAGACAAGTAATAACTTATATATCTATCATAAATACAATGGTATTTTAACATGTGAATACCGAACAATGAAAATCTAGTGTTTTTTCAGTTAAAATAAATGGTGTAGAACTTATTTTTTATATTTTTATTTTTTCATGTTATTGTCTTGTGTCATACAGCAATTATTTCATTATTAGATTATTTGATTCTTTGTGTTGTAATTCAAGTTAGAATCACAGTAATCTATATCGTTATAGACCATGTTCTCATTTTGTGGTGTAATTGTACAAATACTTGTAAGTGCAACAAATAAACATATATGTAGTCTTACATGTACTTTCATGCATGCACATATTTTAGTAAGCCACAGCAATCAGGTGAAGTCCCAGGTGACTGGAAAAAAAGGAAAATTTTGCCCTCATCTCTAAAAAGGCAGAAAGGAGGACTCTGTAAACTACCAACTTGTCCACCTCACCTCTGTGCCTGGGAAGATCATGGAACAGTTCCCCTAGTAGCTGTGCTAAAGTACATGGAGAACAGGGAGGTGATTCAACACAGCCAGCATGCTGTGCAAGTTCCTTCCTGAACAGCCCAGCAGCCTTCTGTGTTAGACTGACTTCAACATTGGGAAGGAGAAGAGCTACAGATGTCATTTATCTTCTCTAAAGATAAGTGTAAAGAGTTCTGTAAAGCCTTTGACATGGTCCCCTACAACATCCTTATCTCTAAATT
Source organism: Emberiza elegans (assembly GCA_024865655.1). Classification (NCBI taxonomy): domain Eukaryota; kingdom Metazoa; phylum Chordata; class Aves; order Passeriformes; family Fringillidae; genus Emberiza; species Emberiza elegans. The sequence goes on from JALJVW010000072.1 coordinate 3,247,239, forward strand.
GAGAGTGGTGGAATTGATAAGTGGACTGGTAGATGGATAACAAACTTGCCAAATCAGTGTGAGTGGTGTCCCTCAGGAGACCAATTGTATTTATAACTTCATTAATGACAGAGACAAAGGGATCAAGGGAACCCTCATCAGATTTGCAGATGACACCAAGCTGAGTGGTTCAGTTGACACACCTGAAGGATGGGATGCTATCCAGAGGGACTTGGACAAGCTCAAGAAGTGGGCCTGTAGGAATGTCCTTCAGTTTAGCTAAACCAAGTGTGAGGTGCAGCACCTGGGTCAGGACAACCCCTGGCATCAGCATCAGTATAGACAAGGGGAGGAACAGATCCAGAGCCTGCTGGGAAGGACTCAAGGTGTTGGTGGGTGAGAGGCTGGACATGACCCAGCCATGGGCACTCACAGCCCAGAGAGCCAAAGGTGTCCTGGCTGCATCCAGAGCCCCGTGGGCAGGGGCCAGGGAAGAGATTCTGCCCCTCTGCTCTGCTCTGACGAGAGCCCACCCACCTGGAACCCTGCATCCATTTCTGGGGTCCCAGCACAGGAAGGACATGGACCTGTTGGAGCGAGTCCAGAAGAGGAACACCAAGAAGATTAGAGAGATGGAATGCTTTTTCTATCAGGAAAGGCTGAGAGAATTTGGATTATTCAGCCTGGAGAAGAGAAAGCTCTGGGGTGACCTTATTGAAGCCTTCCAATACCTTTAGAAGTCTTACAAAACCTGAAGAAAGACTTTTCAAAAGCATGTAGTGACAGGATAAGGGTAATTGGATTCAAACTAAAAGGGACTAGATTTTGATGAGATATTAAGAAAAAATGCTTTACTGTGAGGATGGTGAGACACTGGAATACATTGCTCAGAGGAGTTGTGGATGACCCATTCCTGAAAGTGTTTAAGGACAGTTTGGATGCATCTCTGAGAAACCTGATCTAGTGAAAGGTGTCCCTGTTCCTAGCAGGTGGCTTGGAAGTGGATAATCTTAAGGTCCCTCCCAACCCAGGCCATTCTATAATTCTATGATTCAAGGATTCTCTATGTGTGTCTTAGGTGTGAATACAGACGTGAACAGTATCTAGTGCACAGCTGTCTTCCACTATTTATAGTAATGATTAAAAGAATCATGATCTGTATATGTGTCTGAGGATGTTTGTGAGCAAAGAGGAAATGCACCTAGTATACTGGAGTGCAGAAGTTGCCAAGTCTTACATAAAATCAAGGTATTCCACATGATCTTTCCTATTTCTTGCTATGGGGTTGCAGCCATGTACATCAAGACACACCAAATTTGTGCCACAAATTTTACCTCTGAGGATAATTACATATCTGATTTTTTTCCCAATAATCATTCGAAACAGCTAACACAAATTAAAAACTTAATTATTAGATGGGGTCACTTACAGTTTTGCATGTAACCTGTTGTGGAAACAATACTGAGAATCCATGACAGTTAAAGACATTGACCAACACTGAAACAAGCTGTGTGACAGAGTGGTACCCAAACAGAGTTACACTGTCGGTGACTGGATTAATCAATGTCTCGAGCCAATGTCTGTGTGTGTGTGCGTGTGGTTTGGGGTGGGTCAGGCCTTGTTCCTGGTGAGAGAAAGGCCCATGAGGTAATCCCATGTTGGATCCTGGCAGCTCCCCTGGAGTTCCTGTCTCATGCACAGTGGAACCCTAGGGGCTGGTAGATGTATGTGGTTTTTTTCTAAATTTCTCCTATTTTTTTCCCTCTTTCTTTCTTCTCCTTCTAATCCTCTTTCATGGAATATTTTTGGGTAGCTCATAGGTTTAAAGGTTTCTAGGTTAAGTGGGCTAAGATTATGCTACATTAATGCAAAATTAATTCTAAGTAATGCTATAATAAGTGTTTGGTATTGAATTTGGTGTCATATTTACTTCTTTGACAAAGTTCTTTAATTTCCTATATTTTTGCCAATAAAATTTTGTGTGATTTTTACCTCGTACTTGTGGGTTGGATTTCTTCTTGCACCAGCTAGAGTAAAGGAAGCTCAGTTTAACTCCTGAATTTAAGTATTCCAGGGTGTTACAAATACTCATCTTGATTGTCATGACAAGCAGACATACCACTACCATGCACTGAGTTCTCAGATAGAATGTATTACGTTAACTGACAATTTTAGCAACTTTTTTCAAGTGAGGAGAATTGCTGGGGAAAAAAATGTGGAGCATCTTTTTCTCACTATTTGCTCTTTTTATTGTGCTTTTGTCTTTTTGTAAAGAGATAGAAGTAATCTTGGGCATCTACAATTTTACATGGCATTTGGAACAGCTGGGAAATACACTGCTAATTTTCCATCTATTAATTAATGGAATGTACTTACAGAAACAGTAATAAAATAGATCCATTACTAAACAAACTATATAGGAACGTTAGGGCCTAGGGCACTGCCTTTTGGATATCTTTAGAATATAGCCTTATCTTTGAAATTATGCTATATTAATATTAGAAGCTCTTTCACCTGATACCCAAATTTAAATTTTCCTGGATTAGATAATTTATAAATTATGTATATACACTCTGTAAGTCTCTTCACATCCCACAGGTCTTCAGTGGATATACAGATTTCTGACTTCTTTTTGAGCTCCCTGAGGCTCCTGTTAGCCTATGTCTTTAGCCTGTACAATGTTCTTAACATACAAAATTTATCATGTTATGTGGGTGAGAAATACCTGTCCTTTTTCTTACCAAAAGAGCTAGCAAACTTCTTTCTCACTTCCATAAACTGTACTCTTTCCAAAACTTTTGTTGTTTCCTTCCTGGAGAAACTTCTTCATCCAGTGTGCTACCCACTCAAATACACAATCACTCAAATCCAGAATATTAATTTTACACTGGCGTATTTCAACTCATGAACTCTTTCACAGAGAAAAGTGGCATCGTTTGCTTCACTAAATTCAGATTTTCTGAATGGATATGCTTACAAAAATGTGTAAAAGGGACTTTGCAGTCTATTATGTTATTCAAGAACCAATTGGCATCTTAATTTTTTGTTTTCAAAGGAGAAGGATGATTCTGTCAAAAATGGCAAGACTCCCTACACTTCAGTAGCTTTTCTGGAAGTTCCGTCATACGCAGCCAATTTAACACCCCTAATTTTTCTCTGATTTTGACACTTTTCAGTGCCTATGGACTATATTTTTGTCTAGCTCTATACTGAGTGTGAAGATGTTTTATGGAGAAAACAGTCTTTGCATCATTCCTTTAGAACAAATTCTGAACTGGAAAACCATGAAGTTAAACTATGCTTATACCATACCATTTTTCTTGCCAAGTTGCTGAAATAACTGATTTCTAGCAGATTAAATTTGAGCTCAGATATGTATGAGTCTGAAGGGAGAAAATTCAGGTTTATATTTCTTTTCTTAATGATTCCCCCATATTAATGAGCATGATGTTCGTATAAAATATTTTGCGTGTCAAAGATACATAATATTTACTGTAAGATATGCATACTTTTAAGGGAAAAGCAATACAGTCACCAAGAATATTTTTTTTCATCTGATGTGAAAATCACCATTAGGATAATAACATTTCTTTTGGAAATGCACTGTCTTCTAAAGAAAACCACATAGTATTTTTAAAGATAATAAGTTTGCTTTCAATTTATTACAAAATAATGCATTTTGTTTTCCGACAGTTCAAGGTTAACACTATTTTAAATATTTATTGGTCATGCAATTTCAAATTGTGTTTACATTCTGGTTAGACACAACGTGATGCATATCAAATAAAAGAGTATGATTTCTTCTTAAAATTATATTTGTTTAGTGCATAATGCCTTTCTCTTTCTTTATTTTAAGCATCTGAATCCCAAAATTAAGATATTTGGAAAAAAAAAAGGAGCAATAAACTGCGAAAAAAAAGACTTCCAAAATGTTAAATTTTGCAAAACTTTTATTCTCAGTGGAATATGCAATAAAATTTTGAAGCACATTTTAAAATCAATATTTTACACTCACTTTAAGGCACTTACATCTGGAAAATACTGATGCGATTTATGGGTCAAGGGCAGATTATTTAGGTCACTTGAGGTCTGGTGATAAAACGTCAGAGTTCTTTTCATGGTCTCTAGTGCTAACTCCTTTTAATAACTACAAAGAGACCTAAATCTTTCAGTTTTATTTCTTCTAATGTGCAGAAAACTACCAATTTAATTTCCAGTTTTATGGAATGATGGATAGTTCCAAAAAACAAACAAAAAATATCAGTATTTACTGACCTCTAAATGTGTCAAAATTTGTGTTCTCAGGCTTGAGTGGAAGAGTCTTGAATGCAAAGGAAAAGGACAGAATATAAAATGTGCTAACAAAAGGACAAGTTATGAGCAAGTTTAATATCAGAGATTCTCATCTCACTTCTTGTAGGCATATATGTCTCTCTTTCTCATCTGTCCAAGAAGGTTAACTGAGGAGATGCAAGTTCTTGGATGGCACATGTGGAATAAAAAAAAAAAAATGCACAGAAGATTATTATTAATGTGGCTGTAATGTTTTACAAAAATTAGGAATCTTTAAAATATTGCTCTCTCATAATTTGATGTAGAATTTTGTCTTTTTTTTTTTTTTGTAATTCAGTGCAGGCTATATAGAACTGCAACAATTTTCCAGGTCAAGAAACTTTTCATCACTCTACCAACATCTTTTCATGGATCTGTTCAGTTTAATATCCTTGCAGTTATTCAACTTCAAGCAGGGTTTTCTTTCCTTCACTAAGTGATGTGGAGTGGCTCAGTCATTATTCCCCAAGGTCAGAGTTTGCATTTTACACTGATTTTATACACTTTGCCTTGTGCTTTGAATTTTGGCTTGTTTGCCTTTTCTGATGTGACACGTATACCTTCCCTCAACAGTTCTGTCTGATATTAATTCTGTGCAATACACTTCACTAATCTATTATCTATCACAGCAGCGTGAAAGTTTATATGGGCATAGAAATTTTTATAATTTGAAAAAATATCTTTCTGGAAATTTCAGTGTTACCTTTTTAATAACCATACAACTCCTTGCTTAATTTTCTAATTCTAAGAAGCGAATTTCCATTATTAAAATACTTGTACATACATAAATAAGTATATTAAATACTAAAATGTTGGTGATAAGAGAAATGTAATAATGCTCAGAGTAAGCAAATGTTTTATAACACGAGCTCTTTAAAAAAAAAGTTATTTTATATAATCTTACTTTATATAGAAATTGCTGAACTCTGAGACTTATTAAGAAAAAGTAAAAATTCAAAAGTTCATTCTGGAATCCTAAAATACATTCTGAGTATTATTTATACAAGGTCATGAAAATGCTTAGACAGTGAAACTATGGAAAAACAACCTTTTCAGAAACATATTAAAATTACAGACACTTAAAGTTACTCTATTTATGACTTCTAAGAAATAAAATGTTGTTATTTACCTTTCTTTTTTCTTTCTTTGTTCGCTTGTTGGTTTCGGTTTTTTGTGTAGCACTTTTTGCAGTTCAACTAGATTTTCCTTTACATGTGATTTTTTTTCTCTTTTACATTTGATTAATTTTACATGTAATTAATTTTGATTATCCTTTGCAAGTAATTAATTTTACAAAATAGGGAGACAGCTAGGTCAGGCATTTACATTAAGGCATTCAGGTGCAATACCCAAATTAGGAAGTACTCTGGGCTTCCTCTATTGTCAGTGCAGAGATGCACTCTTCCAAATCCACATTCCAATCTTGCATGGATTGTATCATCCTTCAATCTGTAGACCTTCGAAATTCTTTCCAAAGTTAGCACATCCACGTATTTTTGTGGAAAAAACATTTTATCCACAGAAGGCAAATATTTTGGAAGTTAAGTTTCATGAACTAAAATCTCATTAAGAAATTGTTTGGGCAAAATATTTGAATGTATTTTGTGGAGGAAGAAAAAAAGCACTTTTCTTGGGTCGTCTCTCTTGGTTTCTACTCAAATGTGTACAATTTTCCAATTTGAGTGAATTTGAGAGGTTAATAACATTAAATGAGTGTCTTCCTTTCCAGAAGGAAGAGAAGAGCAATTGTACAGTAAAAAAGTAGATTTTTTCTTTCTTTTTTTTTAGCACAGACTGGTGAATCATTTGCCTCTTTTTTTTGCATTCTGAAGCAGCAGCAGTTTTTGTGGTCTTAACTTTTTATGAGTTAGCCAGTAGTTGCATGTCTGGAGGCTCCTTTCTTTGCTATTGCCAACATGTGAACCAAAATATCTGAAAGGGTGCTAAAAAACAACCAGAAATATGCAGCATGTTCATCTTTAACAAGAGAAAAGGAAACTCAGAATCCGAGAATGCTCAGAAGGCAGAGTCTGATTCTTCTACAATGAGAGAGGTATGGCTAAATTCTTCACTCCATTATAGTTTGCAGAATTTTGGTCTTTTCTAGGAACAAAACCAATTTGAATTTCTGCAACTGTGGTCCTAATCTGTAGATCCTTTGCTGAAGGTTCACTGAAAGTGATCTAATTTAGGTGCACATTTTAGTTCCAAGAGAGTCTAGAACTTCTGTTCACCTGTGAAATGTTAGTTGGCTCTGGCACAACTCCTGCGCTTTTATCTCCGCGCTGCAGCAGTAAAGTGGATTTCTGTGCACACAGGCTTTGCTCCAGCTCTGGTGTAAAGCCATAGAGGAGGAGACTCTGCACCAGAGCCACAAAACTTGGAAATGGTCCAAATTTTACCAGCTGAGATACAGCCTGAGGTATATGGTTGTGTGCAGCTATTTTCCTTTCTAGCAGCATGAGGAAGGAAAAAATTAAATATAAATTAAAGAAAAAAAACCAGCAGAAATTAACATAAATATATTGTGTAAAAGACAAAAGCATGTATCTCTCTAGAAAAGCAAAATCATTGAAATACTTCCCACAATAATTTCAATTTTATTTTGACTGACTCTCATGAGGTGCCAATAGCAAAACAAAAGGGAAATGAGATCTGTGCCATTACCAATTGAAAAGGACAAATATACAGCACAAAATGGACTGTTGATGAGAGTTTCAGGACTTCTGTTCTTCTCCCTTAGCTGCTTTAACCGTTTGTTCCAGAGATCTTTGTCTTTTGTATTGGTTTTTGTTGTTTATGAACCATCAATTCTTATGGTTTCAGCAAAACTGCATTAGTTTAGGTTCAGCCATTCTATTTTATTCTTCATACTTTGTCACTATGAAACCACAAATTTTTAATGAAACTCCTATGCCATTGTTTAAGACCCAAGAAAGAAAGCCAGCCTTTGTTTATTAGGGATGTGGATGAAGTATTTCATATTTCAGATGGTCATATACAATGTCAATAAACCTGCAGTTTCACATACCTATTCTTAGTCAAGTGGGGAGTGGTTTCCAGGGAGTTTAGCTGTCCTATATACAGAAATAATAAACTCGGTCAGAAAAAGAATATAAAATTCATAAACCATATTAGACAAAGAACAGTCTAGGAAATGGAGTTTCACCTATAAATTTCTTGACTGTAAGTGGTGAAACAGCAGAAATCATAAATAATACAGGATTTTATGTTTTGCATTGTGTGAGTTTTATAGAGTTCAAATGGAACATAATAAGGAAACAGCAAAGCTCTCCCTGGGTACTTGATAAATTGTGGGTTGAATTTTCCTCATTGATGCCAAGTGAGCTTTTTTTCCCCCACTGCAATATTCACATAAACAGCAGGGATGCATTTGATTTCAAAAAAGCTATATATAACAGCTAATTATAAATGACAAGAATTGATTGATGTATACCTGATCAAGCATAAATTTTGTTTTAAAGGATAACCCTCTGTGGTCCAAATACTAGGTTTTGAGAGACCCTTTTTGCCTTGAAATTGCATGGGTTTGTTTTTTTTTAAATTTAGGTGATAAGTCTTCAAAAGCACATTGGATAAAGACTGCTATTAGACAGAAAGACAATTAAGAAAGTATTTAGTAGGAAAACAGGACAAACTGCAGTGATGAGGAACAGAGTTACTGACCAGCTCCATTTTACAAGTGACCAGCCCCTTCCGTAGCCCTTTCTGTCTGTTCTTTCTTTGTTCCTACTTGGTGACCTTGCCCTGCATATTTTCCCATCAGCTTGTCCCAGTGACCTTCTGTAATAACCTGGACCCTAGGGTTTATATCTTAACTGCAAGCTCCTGGTGTCCCTGAAATTTCTTGATAGCCCATCAGTTCGTGTGCCTGACATGGTTTATTTCTAGGTATTGTCTTGCTTAGTGTCTCTCTCAGCTCTGTGCCTCTGTGTATTTGTTTATTACTTTCCCCTTCTTGTCATGCCATTTTGACAAGGTCCTTGATTGCATAATCTTACAGAAATAAATGATATGCCTTCATCAATTAATGATTGAGTAGCTTGGGTTCTCCTTATTGCATCCTTTAACACGTGTTGATCATATTTGTGTCTTGGTTTTTTTGGTTTCGACTTCTCTCTTTTCTCTTCCCCTTGAACATTAAAAAAGTCCTTGAGCAGGTACAGTAGGGAAGGAGGAAACAGACACTTTCTCCTTCCACATACCCTTACACTTAGTCTCAAAAATTTCTTTCCAGTTGACACAATGCCATCCCTTTAACAGAGCGGTGGTCATGTGTATAATCAAGCAGAATCACAGAATGTCTGAAGCTGAAAGGCACCTCTGGAGATAATCTAGTCCTACTCCCTGCTGAAGAAGGTTTAAGTAGGGCAAGCTGAGTACCCTTACCAGGCAATGTGATCCAGTGCCCAGCCACCCTCAAGCTGTGTTTCTTCCACCTGTCCTGAGGTTTAAATGGAATTTCTTCCATTTCTGTATTTCTTCTTGATCTCTTACTGGGCATCTCCAAGTCTTCTTCTTGACCACTGTGTCATCAGGTAATTTTACACATTCATAAGATCCCTGTGAATTCCTCCATATTAAACACTTTCATCCACTTTCCTTTGCAGCTGCTCCAGTCTCTTAAAAACCTTTGTGTCCCACAATGGTGTCCTACTGTCATTTCACTAAAAATAGTGATGTTCTATGTCCAAATAATGATTTTTTTTATACCATCAGAGCAATGATAGACTAAAGCATTGGGGTAGGAGGTAGAAACTTCCAAAAAATAAAAGCTTGGGAAATTTTAATTTTAACCTGCAGGTCAGTAAACATGCTGAGCCAAGTACTGATGCTGAAATCCCAGAGTTGAGCCTCACCCTGCTTGGAAAAAAATCCAAGTACTCCAGAGTTCAGTGTGAAAACTCCACCCAGGGGAGATTAGTTGGGGGCCCTGGCAAGGAGTGCAGCCAACTGGACTCACCACACAAGAGAAGCATGTAGGGTTAATAGCTGGGCTTTTTAAGACTTCTGAGAAATTGCATTGTGATGCTCAGAAAAGCTGTCGTTTTCACAGGCTTTTTACGTTCTCTGGGATTGTCCAGTGCAGTGTGGGGCCTTCCAAATGTTACATAGCATATTGCCCACACGGCCAAACATACAGACCAAGAATGGATCAGTAGAGAATCCAGGACTGCCAGGGAGGGCTGTTGATATCCCAGATACAGCAGGGCTTGAACCTGTAACTGTCAAATTCTGGAGTATCCAGCTCAGATTTTTTCTGCCAGTATGGCTAAGGGAGTCAGTAGACTTTGTTATCATAAATTGTCATTCCAACATTAAAATCATGCTGAAAATCATGTCTCCATACTTCCTTATAGAGCTAGTAATGGTGGTGTTTTAAGCATGCACCTTCAGATTCTCTAAAGGTTTAGCTGGCGAAAATAAACACATTGTTAATAACTAAATTTCTTGGATAAAGGAAAAAATAAAATAATGCATGAGTATAAGCCTAGTCCTCACACATGACCAATAGGTTTCTTTATGTAGTTCATACAGAAATGTACATTTTCCTTTAGTTTGATTAAGAAATGACTTTCCACCAACCTCAACAAAACAGGACACAATTATCTCTGAAAAGCATGTGGAAATAAATTGAGTAAATAATTACTTATTATTTGAAGAACATAAGCAAATAGTAAAATTAGTTATATGTAATATTCAAAAAACCAGACATATCTCATTACACAATTGATAAAAAATAGGTGTTATCCTTTCTTCTGCCCACAATTTAAACTACTCCTGATGAGAAAATAGACTTTAAAATGAGTGTATTTCTAAAAAAATGAAATGGCTCTAAAAATGTGAAAATGAAGCACTTATTTTTTAATTACTTTCAAGTATTTCTACAACACACGTTTTTTACCCCACAAATACCATTGCCTGATTGACATTTTTGTTAATCTCTGGGTTTTTTTTCTTTTTGTTTGTTTGCTTGTTTTGGTGGTTTTGTATGTTTGCTTTGCTGGGGATTCTTTGGGTTTTGGGGTGTTTCTTTTTCTGTGAAAAACAGTCCTTTGGACAGTTTTTTTGCTTTTTTTTCTCTTGTGGTGTGGGGTATTATGTGTTAGATATGTTGAAGCACACTGTAATTATCAATCTATTTCTGACCTTTACACTCATTCCCTCTTCTCTAGTGTGTGCTCATTAGCAATAATACTCCAGGTCTTTTGGCTAGCTAGTTAATGTGATTTTTCTTCATTAGCAAATGGAAAAATTTCTTCCTTCTCTCCAGATGGGGATTATGTAAAGTACAAACTCTACACCTGTGCTCTTTTGTGTACGTATAAAAGTGATACAAAGTCTAAATCTTTGTAGGCCTCAAGGTAAATATATTTATTTTTTAAATAAAGGATTAGCAACTATAAATTGTGAAACAGACTAGGGAAATTTTTGTAAATCGAGTTTAGAGGTACTGTCAGCTTTAAAGTATCATCTCATGATTTATCAGAATACTTTATTTGAAATACAGATTTGTAGTAGAAGAAAAGTTCCTTGTATGCTTTCTCCCTGAAGTCTGTACAGTTTAAATTATATTATTTGGGCAATCTGGATTTGAAACTGAGAGAAATTAATGGCATTTTTAATGCAGAGGATTTGTAGCATCTTTTATCATATACAGGTGATCCTCAGAGAAGTTGATCATGTTTTGAATTATAGGTTTGTTTTTGACAGACCTCTAAATGAATAGGGAAGAACTTCCAGAGTAACCACACAATAAGAGCATGTATGTACAAACAGGAACAGATCTATGTTAGCTTTGCCTACTATTAAAACTTGTGGAAAATCAGCCAATTTAAGCACACAGAAAACAGCATTAAACTGCATCTCTTACAAAAAAAAAATCCTATCCCTATGGTTAATTTTTCCTATTACATTAAATTGTTTAAACTCAGGATTCAATACTAGAAAATTTTACTTTTACTATCATTAAATGAGTCAGATTTGTTAGACTGACAATCACAATAATGATAGGAAATGGGGTTTTCCTACATAATGTACATGGAGTTTTCCTGCAATGATTTCCTATACAATGTTAGTGTACAAATTTTTGTTGATAAATTTATAATTTATTAGTCTTATTGTCATGGACAAAGGATTTTTCTGGTTTTTGACCATTTTCTCAAATTTCTCAGAACTGTTAAGTGTCATTCCTTTTTTTAGCCTGCCTTTCTCTTTTTCAATTGATATTTTGCTGAACTTTTCCCCAGAAGATAAGGTTTTTTATCATAACAGTCAATGGTAAATTCCAATTGTGGACCAGTGAAAGGTTTAAAGGTGTTTTGTTACCAAATGTGTCCTCAGAAGAATTAAGAAAACTTTGAATGTTTATGGTTTTAAAGTGTGAGTGAAACTGGAAATTCCTCTTGTAAGTCAAATCAAAATTAGATCAGTTTTAAGAATTCCAGCCTTGAACAGAAAACAGATGGAACAATGTTGAAATCAAAGAGAAAAGCCTCTAATAATGAAATGCTTTTGTTGCTATTATAAAATATTACTTGATTGTGAAGTTAGCTGTTTTCTGCTTTTTTGAATGAACATTTAATTACTTACCTTGTATGGCCAATAAGAGTCCTGAGAATGAGGTAGAAAAGGAGACTATTCATTCTGAAGAAAATGGCTTTCAGTACAAAAGAATTGCTGTCTAAATTATCCTTTGTCTCAAGTATTATTGTTGCCTAGTGGGAGCATTGTAAAGTGATATGAAATTCTCTATTTGTATGAAGGCAGGATTTCTTAAAAGAAGAATATAAAAAAAAAGTCTATCTTTGAATGGATGTATTTAATGAAATAGATTTAATTTCAAATCAGATACAAGATACAAAACATGAAGCTTAAAAAAAACCAGGAGTATCACAAAAAGGCTTTGTGAAACCCAGATTTTATTCCCTATTTTAGTTGATCAGACTTTTTAAATAAAACTGATTCTAAAAATTTTGTTTCTAGAGGAAAAAATCTATGCTACCTTTATTCCCAAATAAAAGTCTTAGGAGAGCGATAAATACAGAGAGAAAGTGAAAAAATATTTTTTGTGTTTTGTTAGTCATCAGATGAAAACATTTTGTGAAACAGCAGGTTAGTGGTCTTTCCTGCCTCTCAGAAGAGATCCTCTTCTTTCAGGTTGTTTGTTCCTGGAGAAAAATTGTCTTGACACCTGGTAAGACCATCTGTCCTTGTAGCTCTCTTTCCTCTGTGCTCTTAAACTGTCTTTTGATGTCAGTTTGTGGAATGTGGAATATTACTTTAAAAATAGTAAAAATATAATAGCTCATATGTCTACAGTCATATGTAGCCTAGCTCCAGTAAATGCAGTACTCCATTAAGCTAACAACAGAGGCCACAAAGCTTATTAGACCTTTTTAAAACTTTACTCTGTCTGGAGTGGTGTTTAATCTTATTTAGCAGTTACAAAAATTACCTAAGGCCCAGACTTATTGACTGTTATTCAGTCAATGATTATTTGATTTATTTGACTTTTTTAGCTGTTGCATCTTGGTTGCATAATGTTTATTACTGTAAAGATTTTTTTTTAAACTCTTAGATAATATTAACAATTGCTTCTTATGTTCAGAATGAACGATCTAGGACCCTTGAGGATAATGCAGTGTAGTGTAATATTCTCTATGGTGTGGCAGCTGTAGACTCCAAGTACAGGCATGAGATGATAGTGGAATTGTGAAGAGCTGCCCAGTGGTCACTTACTGATGCAATCTTGGGAAATGCAGTTTTAGCTGTAGCAAGAAACCCACTCAAAATGTGTAAAACACATGGTACAGCAAATTTGCATGGAACAAGTGAAGAAAGTACAAGCAATTTCTCTGTGATTACAGGCTGCAAGTGGATCTAAGAGTGAGGAAAAAGAAACCATGAGCACTGCAGTCCGCCTGGAAAAGGACATGGTGAACTGAATACCTTTTCTACACTTGCACAGAGCAAACCCATTTACCTGAGTACCCAGAAGGGGGAAAGTTCAGCATAACACAAGAAAAAAGTATACAATTTGCAAATTATAAGGGGAGGTATGCCTATATTATCCAATAAATGTTCTGCTTGGTCACTGATTACCTGTTGTCAAATAATGAGAGGTCTGTCACCTCCCACCTCAATGCTTTGGGAAGAGTTTTTTCATTTACACCTTAACTTCAAATTCCACAGTTTTATGACTTAGTTAAGTTCCCAGGTGTGGTCTGAAAGAGTATCCTAATTATGAGCTACTTTAGAAAATTAATAGAATGTTCATTATCTACTCCATTGTGGGAAGGTCAGAGAACACCAAACAATTCTCTGTACAACCTTGTTGTTTTTTAATGCTAAATTCAGATCTTTACTATACCATTGAAACTCAGGTAAAGAAAAGTACACAGCAGTAGATGTAATTTTATATGCTTCAAAAGTATTAAATGAATTAGAATGTTTCAAATATGGAGGAAGTACTTAATTTTACTTTCTCAGCAGCTTCCACATAAGACTTCAAAACAAAATTTGGAAAAGAAACCTATTTTCATGATACTTAAAGTGGGCTTAAATAATTTGTTATTTTCCTGGTTTATGTAATGCATCATGGAGCATTTTATGACCTAGGAGTGACACATCCTTTATAAGTGTGCTCTCTACAAGAACAAAAAGAAATTTAAATTTGCTCAAAGAATTTGTACTGCATATAGGAAAAAAAAAAAAAAAAAAAGAGAAAAAAAGAACCACACCATGTTACAAATAGAAATGAATGTAAAACAACATGGAATAAATCTCTTCAGTCCACAGACCAACAATAGTAAATATCCTGCCTTGAAACAATAAACATGTCTTTCTTTTAGAAATGTCTTTCCTAAAGCCAAATTGTGTTATTGAAGGCAATGAAATGTTTTTCTTTCCTATCATTTTAAGACCAACAAATCTTACATCTAAACTCCTAGAAATTAGAGGGTGACAAGTGGGAAATTTGTTTATACTTTTGTGCTGTCCTGTGAGACTGAAGATTGACAAATTTTTGTGTCTCCTACTTTTAAAGCCTGCTTTCAGTATGTGCAATAGAATTTGAATAGAATGTGTGAAATAGCCACTAAAACTTCTATGAAGCCTATGTGTGGCAGCACACAGAAGGTTGAAAAGCCTTCCTAATGTACTCAGACAAGAAAAGAGGCACATAGTTTGAGAAAGTATGTATTAGCAAAGCTTATAAATACTTCAAAAAAGTTTTTCAATGTAAAATTTTTTATCATGTTTATTGGAAATGTTGCTCCTAAAGCATAAAATAATTTTATTCTGTCTCTTCTGTAACCACAGTTATTCAGTGATAAGAACAAATTAGCTGTGTAGGTGTGTCTGCTGTACTCTGACAGTAACTTCTGTGAAGATCAGAAATACCATAGCCTTGTCATTGCAGATATTCCTCTGTAAAAAGAAAAAAATCCTAAATAACTATCAAGAGGGAGAATGATTTTAACTGTGTTTCCACTAAAGCCTTATCTATTCACTCCAGCACAACACAGATTTCAAAACAACAGGTAATTTGTTGAATTACAGTACATGCTGTCTCTCTGTTCTGTGAGAATCCATTAAGCTCAATTAGTAGTTCTGTTTCCATAGAGCCTTTAATAACCCTTTTTTCCAAGTATTTTGCAAAGATTAATACTGCACATTTTCCTGACACTTACAGATCACTGTTTTGTCATTTTTATACTTCTATATAATTAGTAACATTCTAAAAATTAAGTTTTGAATTATTCCAGGGCAAATAACTTAGTGTATTCATTTAGGATGCTTAATAACATAGCAAAGCCCTGGTCAAATGATGTCTTTCTCCTACCAAGACTGAAGGTTGGACTGGAAGCATCTGGCTAAAATTCCATCAACTAGCTGAGAGGATGGTGAGAACAAGTAGGTAATTAAATGTATTCATTCAATTAATTGTACTTTTCATATGCATACCTGAGTGCCTGGGGATATTTTGATGGGTTTGTAGTGTGAGGTTTTTTATTGTTGTTGGGGTTTTTGTTTATTTTTGGGGGTTTTTTCCTTTGTTTGTAAGGGCAGGCATGGTACTATAATGATTTAATATTTTGTGAGAGCTTTACTTGATTGTCACACCTGACAAATGCAATGAAAAACCAAAACTTGCTTCACTTTCAGTAGCAGTAAAAATCTGTATTCGTGCACTGCTCTCAGTAAATATTATCTTTCCACAATTTATGTAGATAAGAATCAAAAGACTACTGAAAGGACATTTTGTGTATACAAAATCTCTACATTTCTTTCAGAGTTGATTCTACTACACCTTTCTGATACTGCCAGTGAATTTGTATTTTACATGAAAGGTAAAATATTTTATTTGCAAAACTCAGATTAAAAAAATTAAATCACACTGTGCATTAGAAAGTTTAGATAACATGGAAACAAATGCAGAAGGATAAAGTTTTTAGCCAATAATCTCATAGAATAGTGTGGTTTATCACAAATTTTGTTGGAATTTTGAACACATTCTGATGTATTCACAAAACCAAAATGTAACACATCAATTTTCCATTTGATGATTGGCAGGCACATGATCATAATTTATATATAGACTATTTTGTGAAATATTAAACAGATGTGAAGAACATTCATGTGTCTTCACCCTTCTCATTTGCTTAGGAATGATAAGCTACCCAGCTGCACAATATCCTTGCTTAAAATGGTGGATAATGACACTTCACTCCTGTGTATGGTGTACTTTGGCTGATCTGAAAGGAGCAAAACAACTTGTATATTCCTTTAAAAGTCATAAGCTTTCTTTCTGTTAAAAACAAAAAAACAAACAGGAAACAAAAAATAATCAACCAAAACCAACCAACCAAACAAAACCCCAAAACCAACCAAACAAGCAAGCAAACAAATAAAACACCAAAACACCACAACACCACCAAAAGCCTCCCAACTTTATGTGTGGAATGGTACCCACATGAAATTCAGTAACTTTACTAAAATTCAGCTATGCTGGTTGTCTCATATTTAGTAGATTTTATCTTAAAAACAGTAAAGAGATAACTGATTTTGTAACTTGATGATGCTGGTCTTCTCTCTGTTCTGATTTTAGAGTGACTGTATCCAGATATGCATATTATACTAATTTCTTTACTTTCTGTAACTGGCAACAATTTTAAAAATAAAACTCACCCGGGAATTTCAAGACTGGTCAGTATTGCTCATACTCTTTGCTGGTGTAATGGTAGAATAATTATTGACTCCAAAGAGGAGCACAGTTTGATTACAATACATTTTTCAGCCCTTTTCTCACAGCTAAATCCTGTATCCTTTTAGGCAGCTTTTTGTGTAAAGAGTACCCCTTTAAGCTCTGTGCCTTAAATTTAAACACATCTGCCATCTGACTTACTCATCTAAAAATCTACTACAATAAAAGAGCCTTCTGATTCATAATTTAAGGAAGTCTTTAGAGGAAACTATTACATTTGTCTCTAAATTATAAGTGATAAGAAAGATATAGTTATTTTAGATTGCCTCTGGCAAAGAAAAATGCAATATAAAAGCACTACAAAGAAATACGTGTAAAAAAGCTAAAAAAATGTAGCCATTACATTGCTATTTAATGTTTCATGAAATTTCTGCAGGTACTGGAAAAAAATAAGTGAAGTCTTTCAGGCAAGTCCATCAAATTGTAAATGATGACAAAGAGCATTGCAAAACCTATGGGGGAAAAAGAAAAAACACACATCTTTGCCCAACTCTGGCTAAAAAAAATAAAATGTTTAAAACATAGTGGTTGCATCTAAAAGTTTCTTTTCTAATGCCTTGCAATTTCTGTAATGAGTCTCTTCTAATAGTGTAAGACATTGATTTGTTAAATTTTCTATGTATTTATATTATTGGTTGAGGTAAAATTTAGAAAAGCACTGGACTGTTTGGGGCACTGGGGTTTATATCTTGCTTTAAAGAGCATTCAGTCTTCAGTTTGAATGAATAGGAGCTTATCTTGAACCATGCCTTAGAATTTATTTCTGGTTTTAATGAAGAAAAATGCTTATAAATTTTTAAGTGAAATTTTGGTATTTATTGATGAAGTTTTTAGGAGAAGAGAAAGATAAAGGACATGTGCCATCTAAATATTATTTTTGATATAGCATTGTGGAATTAACTGGTATTGAAAAAGTCAATGACAACTTAACAGCTACCTAAAAATTGCTTTTACACTATTCATTAGTGTTTTGATATGTAACTGATAAGGGCAATGTCTGTAGTCTCCAGATAAATAGATATCAATGAAGCAAGGAATTCCTAGGGGTATATAAAGAAATGCATCATGGTAGTTCAAAAGGAACTTGAAGAATTCAGGAAGTCTTGAGTCTAAAATGACAGAAGCAAGATATAGTCAGCTACTTCAAAAAAAACCATAACCCATATTTTTTTTCTCCTTTTTTGACTATCTTTCTTAAATTGTAGTTGGTCTTCTTCCATCTGTGATTTGTAAAGCCTCTCAATTTCATATGGAACCTAAAATTTTAATTTATTTTAAGTAAGTATAATGAACTAAAAAATTGTGGGTAAACCCATGATGATCTAAGTAGTTTGAAGTCCTGTTTTATTGCTTTTTCTAATCTGTTTAAAGCCCTGCTTGGTGGCAAGAGACACACTCCTCACTCTCAAAATAAGGACTAAGAGCATTATTTTCACCATCTGCATTTACTTCAGTTAAAGATTTGTGCTTAATTAAGTAGTCTGAAAATATTTGTTGCCTTAAAGAGTGAAGAATCTTAGCATCTGCCTTAGAATTGGTCTTAACATTTGTCTGGACATTTACAGTCTAAATTGACATTTTACACCGCTTCTTGAATTATCACTTTTATGTCTGTGTTTGGACACTGATGCCTTTCTAAGGGGCTGCTTATTGGGGTTTACTTTTTACTATAGTTTTGATGAACTGTAAAACCTTTCCAGCAAACTATTTTTATTTAAAGTCCGAGTCACTTTAAAAGACTGTGAAGGACTAGAATACAGTCAGGCTATAGATGCAAATTATTCACTTTGCAATAGGTTGACATCCACTGAAATTATTGTTCAACCTTTGTTCAGTTGCCTTAGCTTACAAGCATTCACTTTTCCTGCCCCACTTCTGCCCAAAGAAAACTGAAATAGGGTAAAAATGCTGCCACTGAGCGGTGCAGCAGAGTTCAAATCATAGAAAAGGAGGAACAACAGCCAGTGTTAAGAGTAGATGGTTTGTAGAAGGCACCAAGATTGCACAGGATATAGGGCACCCTTTTACAGCTAAAGCAGAAGGAGGGATCATGGACATGGTCTTCTGCAGGGAATTGCTTAAAAACCAAAGACCTCATCCCTTGTTCTTCTGTTACTGCAGTTTTATTTCTCTAAAATTGGAGTTTTGGAGAAAACTCTGTAAAACTCCTCTGTGTTTTTCCAAAAGTACTCTGTTTACAGGGAGACAATCCTACATTAAAATGAAACTAGCCCCTTAAGGGCTGTTTACAGATAAAAGGGGAAAAGGTTTGGTATCTTTATTCATAATACAAATTACTTTCATGTGAATTCTTTATTTAGAGTGGTTTTGTGTCATCATTTACAAAAACATGTATAGTTGTGCATCTAAGATTGTATAAATGAATAAATTTCTAACAGCCACAAGAGTACTGCTTTGAATTACTCAAATTCTGTCTCAGCAAAATGTTTGTTTCTATATATCATTAAATACTTTGAATGCATGAGTTTGTTCAGACTAGAAACTAAAGTGTCAAAAACCAATGTGAAGAGATAATACTTTAAATAAATCAGGCTTTTTTCAGCTACTTTTTATCTGCTTCCTATTTGTACACATCATCTCCTATCCAAAGACTTAACAGAACTTTAACTTCTATATAATAGTTTTCAGTATCCATCTGTAATTATTTCTGCTCAGAAGATTAAATAGCTTCACAAACTGCTGCCATTTTCCTGCATATGAACATGTACAGCTGCTTGATCTACTAGTCCTTAAAAAAAGCAGTGCCTAAAAATAAAACCTTAAAAAGAATTCATAAACTTAAAAAAAACTAAAAAGAATTCATCAACTTTAAAAGAAATTTCCATTGGATAAAATCTTTTTATGTTAATGCCATATAATTTTTAAATAGTTTAATATTTAGAGCTTTACTATTTAAAACTTGAAAAAACACATTCAATAGTGTCACCTACTAAACAATTAGAAGATAAATGATTTTAAATAGAATATCATATCTTTATTACAGAATTTACATTTCCTATTTGCTATCCACTAAACAAAGGAATTTGATTTTCAAAGGCCACAATGTTAAATGCATATGCAGAACTGTTTAGTACAGATTACCTTACCAACACACATACATTTCTGGTGGTAAAATTAGGATGTTGTGTACAGCAAAAGGACAAATCTAGGAGATATGACTGGAAATATTGAATTTTGTTGACTGCTACTGTATAATTTTGTAAACATCAAGAAATCTTCAATTTCCAGAAAGTATAAGACTTGTACTTGGATTAAGAAGAAATATCCTATAATGTTTTACATAAAATAACTGGTGGTTTTTTTTTTTCTTTTTCCTGCTAAGGAAAAAGAATTAAAACATTAGGAGACAAATACATCTCACTAGGAGACAAATTTTCTTTAGAAGATTGTTTGGAATAATTAAATCTTATAATTTCAAAAATGTTAGAGTTTTGAAACTTTTTTGAATGCATAGGTTCATGCTACATTTCAAGCAGAAATACACTCCCTCAGAAGAAGTATCCAAAACCTCTATTAATTTTTTTTAATCTGCTTCTACTCTTTGTGTTCATAGTAATCATGACCTCAGAGCAGACTCTGCACAATGTCCCAGGCCTAGCAGAGCTTCTAAACCAGCCTTTGCCACTATAATTGCATGGGTTTTGCAGTTGCCAGCACTCTTGACAGATCAGGCCTTGAAGACTTACCACAAGTTTCTTCATAAGGAATGAAGAACATTGTCAGACACAGGCAGCAAAACTGACATTTATTAAAAATCAAGGTTTTCTTCTGTGTGACTTGTTAAGTGAAGTGGGATGACACCATTCGTTGAATGTTGGACATAATTCCTCCTTCATCATACTCCTCCCATTACTGGCACCAGCCCCTGAAGCACAGTCTGATCTTCCCCCTGTCTAATATGAAAACAAACAGTTCTGTACTGACTCCTTATTCTCATTTGGGACAGCAGGACTGCAAGTTCTCAGTAATGCAAGATTTGCCAGCTGTTCAAGTAGCACTTGCCTTCTGGCTTCTTTCAAAATTTTCCAGAGCAGTGAACATTCTGAGGACCTCAGATAGCTTCATGTTTTCACATAAAGTTTATTGGCCATTGGTGGTCAGAGTTATCACTGTTATCAGCCTAGAAAATGTCACTGCAACCCAGCCTTTGTGATTTTCCTCCAGCTTTGATCATTGCAGATATCATCAAGACTATCATAAGAGGCAAACAAATAAAATTGAAGACACACAGTAACTACACAACTATGTGTCTTTATAGTTTAGTATGGATTGTTTGTCCTAAATGTCTTTATAGTCTAGTGTGATTCTTTGTCCTAAGTATCAATTTCTGGTCACTAATAATAAAAAAAAATCTATTAGTCCATCTCACAATGGATCTTGAAGAGATGCCAAAGTTTGCAATCTAGCTGAAAATAATTCACCAATGTTTGAATAGCTGAGCCTCCATTTCCCCAGTGGAAGACTCCAGGAGCAAAAAAATACCCCATAGATTTGGTTTGGGATTTTGTTTTTTCCTTTTCCATTACTTTTTCACATTAATTAAGAAAATAACATTTGCAAATGGTAAATTGGAAATTACTGATAGGTTTTGTCTAATGCTACTTAAATATTAAAAATCCACAGCTTTCTGTAGCACAAACTGACATTTTAAGCAGTTGTTTTGGTGAATTTGCTCTAGAAAAATCAAAATTAAAAAAAATTCCAACAGCAATCAATGACTGAAAATAATTAAGCACACAGGGGAATAGACAGCAGGGTCTTGGCAATGTTATTCTCCTATTGTTTGTTCTGCCAAACAAATTCAGGCCTGAGGGGTTTTGGATTTGTATCAAATATTTGGAAACAATCCTGTCCATTTCCTCACTGCATCTGATTTTCTGCATGTTACCAAATAGGCAATAACATCTGAGAATTCCTCTCTCACAGTGAGATTTTTTTGGCCTTGAAAATTAGAAATGGTGAAAACATGAATGACTTAGTTTCTTCTGAAAGCAATATTACAAGAAGAAAAAAGAATAAGTATATGCGGCAAAAAAAAAAAAAAGTAAAGGTTTAGTGTAAGTAATGAGTTTTTGGAAAAAGTCTGGAGACCTTGCTACTTAAATGCAGAACTGATAATACGCATTTCTGTATAGAAAGTCATATACAGGTCATACTCACAAAAATGATGTTATCCAACAGACGTTTTGAGCTGTCTCCCATAAGAGGAGTAGTCCTGAAATACTAGAATTCCACTTTTGTCTGCTACTCTCTCAATATTAAAGTGCTGTACAATAAAACAAATAAAGGGAAAAATTGAGACTAATACATAATTCGTCAGTCTTCTGGCTAAACAAGTTGACTTGTCTAGGAGAAATTGTTGTCCATTTTAATCTATAGTTTGGGTTTTAAGTAATTTGAAGGAACTGAACAAATGAGGAAGACACATTATTATTCATTTTATAAAACTAAATCAAGCATTAATTGAACTGAGAACAAAATTAAAATGTTGAGGAATAACTTACTTCTGTTCTTCCCTATATGAAATGTATAAAACCTTATCCAAATATATCCTTCCATACTTATATAGAATTTTATTAATACGAATATGAATTTTATATGAATATAACTCCAAATATATCTGTCCAGATAAAAATATGGAAACTTGTCCAAATGTAATAGCTGACTTTCGATAATTATGCTCAGTTAAAGACAATTCAAAGCTATGCAATTTCTGAGTCATTAAATTATTTTAAAATTGTCATGGAACAAGGTAATCAGTATCATGGAGCATGAGAACAAAAGAGGAACAAAAATCTCAGTTGCTAACAGCAAATAAAGAAAATGAAATCTTTTCTTGTGTGAATAGCAGTATTGTTTGGTAACCTGTAAAGAAGTAAATAGCTTTCCATTTCTGTGAAGATGGAAAGATAAAGAATAACTGCAGCTGGATGAAATAAAGATTTTCAATTAAAGGAAGGGCTTCACACATTAAAGTGTATTCCTGAAGAGCACGATGTGAAATATCAAATGATTGCAGCAGAGATCAGGGTTTTTGATATATTATGTGTTTCAGCCATTGGTGCCAGGGATGATTATAAACTCAGTGTCAGACAGAAAGACAATAAGATTTGCAAAAGATTTTTGTTGCTAATAGGCAGATTTTTTTTTTAATAATTAAAACATGTTTTCAAAGATTTTTTAATATTTGAGCTCAACTATTTACTTGTCATATTAAATTGCACCCACAAAGAATGGCTTAGAAGACAATGAAACAAATAAAAAGCTAGAGAAGTATAAGGTTTAACCATTTACACACTTCCACTACACAACTAAAATCTAGTTGTGCTTCCCAAAACTATTACTGCTCAATACTTTCTACAACAATGAAGAGCTATCGAAGCAACACATCGGTTGAGTTTGAGGGATACCTAGATTTTTCTACCTCTGCAGACATGAGGCCTTCGTGATCTCTTCAAAATAGGTAAAATGAAGTAGAAGTAAATGAAGAACCATGCATCTTACAGGATAGGTTTTTGGTCAGGGCGTTCAGAGTTCACATCCAATAGCTTCCACATGGTGAATTATAAATTTTTAATGACTGTTGTATATACATATACATAATATACATATACATACACATATACATACACATATATATGCATGAAGACATTCAAGGCTTTCATAACACAGGTAATTTAGAAGCAGCATAAATTCTCTCAATTTATTTTCAAGACTTTTGCTTTCACCCTTCCCTTCTGAAAGGAAGAGAAACAAAAATCTTGTAACAGCACTCTCTCCTATAAAGCTTGGGCAGAGTTAGAAACCACTGCATGATTTTAAGCGTTCTAAGAAACTGTAGCATAGATTCAGTTAATCTCATAGCTGTTAGCTTTTGATTTAAGGTTGCTTTATCTTGCCAGAAGTGTAAAACACAAATGAATAATGGTGAATGGGCTATGATGTCATACAGAACTAATAGCCATTCAGCTGAAACATTTAATTAATATTGCACATAAACAATTTTACCTGTCACTGTAGGTCTGACCTTGCAGTTTTCAGGTATGGGCAGATAAGTTAAGAAATAGGAATACACAATCCAGAAGTAAGGATATTTGTATCCTTGACATGTGACAGGATAGCAATAAAGGTAATTGAAATATATGATGCATTTGGCATTGATGCAGATACCTAATTTTGATGGTGTAGGAGAATGACCGATGTGACATTTTACTCATTTTCTTCAGCTGGAGCTTGTACAATTTCTCAAGAGTAAATGACCTTACAGTATTAGATAATATAGTCTTGACCCTGACTATCATGAAGGATCAGAGTGTGAATATGTAGTCAGCAAAACAGCCCTACTAAAATTTAGCTACATTTTACTTCGGGGTAAAATCAATTAAAAGTTTCGATGATAATGTCTGATGGCCTTGACACCCTCAGTGTTCCCTCAGCTGCTTCTCAGTTTCTGTTCCATCTGCTTCTAGCATTTTCTGTGTTTCTTGAACATATTTGCACTGAGATGCCACCAGCTTGTCTGAGGGGCTCAGCTGTCCTGTGGTGTGTCCTGTGGAGCCAGCTGGAGCCATCTGTGTGTGGCACAGGGCAGCCCCGGTCCCTCCTCACAGTGGATAGCTAAACACAAAACTGAAGGTCTATCTACATTCATTTCCACCCACTGTCTGATCCAATAAGCAATCTCAGAGGACACCCACCTTATTAAGCCTTAAAGAAAGGACAGGAAAAATGGGGTGAAAATTCCTCCTGTAGATATCATTCACCCATGAGAAACACTAACGTTGAACAGATGACTCGTGAAATTAATTTATACTTATTAACTAAAACCACAGAAACTTTTACTTTCTGTAACTCAAGAGAGTACCTTAACTGAAATCTTGTGTCATATTACAGGTCAACTGATTTCAGCCTGACTTTCTGAAGACAAAATTTTATTAAAAACTCTTTGCTCCAATATTCTTTTTCACTGTCTAACTCCACTAAGTAGACTTGCTGTAACATGTTTCTATTCAATGTGCTATCATGAGTCTAGAATTAGGACTTTGGTGTCTTTGGATAACTTAAAAATCTAATGTAAATTAAATGAGCATTTTAAAAATTAACATAGCAAAGATAGACTAGAAAGAATGCAATGCTAGTACATTACTTTTTGGCTTAGCAATAAGTTAATTACTATTTTTCCTTTAAGAAGGATTTTTATTGTAAAACATTATTTCCATGTGCTCCTTTTAAATACTGTTCTGAAAAAAAATACCAACTAACAGTCAAATAACTAATTTGGTTATGTAGTTGAAAAGAAAAAGTGTACAACTTGCTCCCCAAAATTTACATTTGCTACGTATTACAGTCAAATATATGTTTTGTATGTTTTTTCATTGTTTATCAGAATAACTCCAAACATAACATAAGGTGAGATCACCAGCGAGGACCAGCAGCCACTGTCACCGTCTGTCAGAGAATGGGCCCTGGAATTATGGAGTACACAATACCCAAGTACTTTTTTTTTTTTTTTAATTCCAGATCATTAGCATCCATAATGAACCAGTCTGGCTTTCTGGAAGCTTTGTTTTAGTAAAGAGGGTTACTTTTACTGCAATCCTTATTTGACAATGGTTACATCTGTAAAAATTGTCACTTCAGCTAGCAGGTATTTTTACTGACTGCAATATTTTCCTCTAACACAGTCCCAATATTTGGGCCAGGATTTGTGTGGTGCTTTGACCCTGGCTGGATGCCAGGCATTCATCAAAACTATTCTATTCCCTCCTCAGCTGGTCAGAGGAGAGAAAGTATAATGAAAGGCCCACAGGTGCAGGTAAAGACTGGGAGAGATCACTCACCAGCTACCATCTATCTAGACTATTTTTAAATTCATGCCCTGTTTTGGAAATATTGAAATCACTTTAAAGCAAGCTTAATATATTTTTGGGTACTGTGTGTTTCTCTTAACCAGTATCATGGATATTATGTAAATTAAGATAACTTTTGCAATAAAAAATAATGGCCCCCAGTAATGAATTTTTGTAACAGAAGCAATCTTATAAGTGGGAAGAACATTATATGAAATAATATTTTTCCATTTTGTAACTGCAGCAATATGAGTATCTTCGCTGTAAAAAATAAGGAATAAAATTAATATTATTCATAATATCTACAGAAGACATTGCTATTTTGTATTATTTCTTTTGGGAATTATGTTTTCTGATACAAATTTTCATTCCTTAATAAGTTGCTTTATAATGATACTGAAACCAATATAAACCATTTTAAAAACTCGGAGAAGTTCCTTAATCCAAGTGCTGGACTTTGTGTTCATACATAAAAAAATTGCTTAGTAATAGAACAACATAATAAATAAATGAAGTGAAGTAAAGCGTACAACAAGTTCCTGGCCATTCGAGTGAAACCATTTGTCAAGATAAACTGACTAAAGATAAATCACATCCTGGGCTTATCAAATGGCTC
Organism: Emberiza elegans; assembly: GCA_024865655.1. Classification (NCBI taxonomy): domain Eukaryota; kingdom Metazoa; phylum Chordata; class Aves; order Passeriformes; family Fringillidae; genus Emberiza; species Emberiza elegans. The sequence continues at coordinate 3,273,325 of JALJVW010000072.1, forward strand.
ATCCTTATACTGTCTTATTGGCAAGAGACAGCTGAAAGTCACTGTGTATAATTAATTATGTGTTGTATCAAGGCTTCTCTGGTCCACTGTTTCTGCTGCACTCAGGAAAGGTTTCTGGTTCTTTCTACCTTGTGCAATTGGTTTGTTTATTTTTAATTTAATTTTTGAATATAGAACACCAAAGTAATGTATAGTAATACTGTACTGAATCGATATGCATTCTAAGGCATTTTAATGTGCCTAAAGAACTAGCTCAAGAACCAGTAGAAACAACACTATTTTAGGATCTGTTTTGCTGTAGAAGTATTTAGTGCCCAAGAATAAGCCCAGTCTTGCTTTGGCTATGTTATCCAGTTCATAATCTTCTCTTTCTCATCAATTAACTGTTCAGCTGCCTAAATAAATCTACCTAATATCATTTGATGAATGCAAAGGTGGTTCAGACATCCACTTAAAGCTGACAGATAGAACACAAGCAACTTTATCAGGTAAAATAAGCTGGTAGCAATTACTGCCAAAGTAAAACTCATACCTACTACTTACATTTGGGCAATCAAATCCAACCCAAAATGCAATTGTAACTTCAGACTTGTCTTTATTGAAGGGCAAGAGTTGGAAACATAGGTAGAGAAGACAATGAAAAGGAAGAACAAAAAGGAACAGAAACATTTGACTTCTAAACCTTTTCTCTCCATGTTTAGAACACTTATTTATGTCCCTGTATCAATATGATATACCTGATCTTTCTTTGGTAATAAAATCTTCCGAGTGAATATTAATTAGAAATTTGGCTGAAAAACAAATGTTTTTCTTGCAACAAAAATCATTAGGGTACACAAAAGCTTGATCGTGTTCTTTCTCATATATTTAAAGAATTACATATATATTCTTTTGAAAATGAAATGGGTTTCAAGAAGAATGAGAAGAGATAGGTGACAGAAGTAGAAGGCAGATGCTCAGAATGTTACATCACTGAATTGCTCTAATTATCTTGCAACTACTTTAGCCAGATGCCTAGGATGCCTTAATGCCAAATATTAACAGAAAAAAAAATCATGCATCTCATGGATATTTAGGATTTTTTATAATAATGATTTAATTATTTAGCATTTTAAAATGTAGGCATGCAATTAATGAAGTTCATGTCATTTTATTTAACTTACCAGACTCAAATAAAAGAATTTTCTGATGTCATATTAAAAATATTAACCTAAAAATGAGAAAGCAAAATCAGCATAGAATTTCAGACACAGTTTTCTTCTTCTGTTTTACAAAACACTTGTTATCAACTGACTTGTTAAATGTCCTGAGCCATTGAAATATGAGGTGCTCTTCTTAGTGTGCTACCTCTGACATCATTATAATTTCCATTGCATTTTATCTACAGTAATATCTTTTCTCAATCCTGTTTTGAATGTCATTTTATATTCCCAGTTAAGTAATATTTTCCTCTTACTCTTCCTATTTTCTATTGTATCACGTACTTGCACATTCCCTTTTTTCTCTGACTCCCTTAATAAATACTTTAGGTTTCTTTTGCTTGCATTTTTCTTGGAACAGCAAGCCTGCTAGTGTAGTGGAAGAAAACTTCAGAGCTGTAATTTTTGTAATGTCCGTTTGCTTGAGCTTGCTGTAGCACAAACAGCTTACTCTAATTGTACCAGATAAATCACTGGAAAAAGGCCACTCTAGTTCTTAAATTTACATCAGCTAAGTTGTCCCCTTTGGTGTTTTAATTTAATGAAAGAAGTTAATTGATGCAGAAATAGTTTGGCAGCACTATTATTTGAAGAGTCTGAGACGGACTGAATGATGATTTCTCTCTGAGCCTAACATGAACTTGATTATAAACCCATATCAGCTGAGAGAGAATACAGTCATCACTTTCTTCTAGTGTTCATTATTTTGGTTTGTGTCTTCATTATTTCAGTTTGTGTTCTCTTGAGGCCTTCCCAGAAGTGCAAGTCTCTAAATTACAGTCCCAGTCTTGACATTGTGATGCATGTCAGCAGAAACTTCTGCTGACACAGTGGCACACTCAAGTCAACAGTGGTTTGTAACAGTTTGGAGATATTTTTTTGTGAACTGCTTTATGGTATAAGCAGCCAAACTCAAAACAAATGTTTACATTTATTTCAGAAAAAAATAGGTTTACAACATGACATGCATTTGTACCATAAGTCCTCTACTGGTCTTTGCCTGCCTGTGGATATATCATTCCAGGAGCTGGATTTTGATCCTCCTTGTGCATCCCTTCCAGTTCACGATATTTCTATGATACCCCACTTCATCTTTGTTCTTTTTCTTGGAATGACATGGTCACTCACCTTTTTTATCTGCCTTCCTTTAGGAATCCTGTAGTTCTCATCCAGCTCTTTGCATGGGTCTGTAACTGTAGTGCAGTTGAATCTGCTCTTCAATGCAGTTTGTCTGACACTTTTAAATTATGGATTATGGGAAAATGAACAAATACCAGTACAGTTAGAAATTTTCCACTGCTCTGTCAGAACTGAAAAAAGGTCACTATTGTCCTGTAGTAGGGAAACTGCATTACCTGTATTATGATGTTCCAGCTCATTGAATCTAAACTTATTGTATGCTCGAGTAAACTAAGTCTACTGCATAATTATGGAGAATAATTCTTATACTGCACATATAAAAAAAGACTAAGTAAAGCCTCTTCTTCCTTCTACACATTATACTTTTATATTAATTCCTTTTTCATGCTTACTTAAAATATTATTTGAAAAATAACAGCTTTGCTAATGCCTAACTTGGTTTTTTTCCCTTAATAGTAGCTTTTGGGGATATTTTTTTAGCAGTAAAATTATTTAAGATCTCTTGTACACTGAGGCCATCTGTATGGCTGGTACTCAACAGGGACATTTCTTTGGCAGTACTATATTAATTATATAGAAAAAATGAAATGTGGAATACACACTTTGGAATGCAGACTGATAGCAGAAGAAACATACTCATTTACAAGCATTGTTTACCATTGTAATTTCCTCAGTGCTGTACCTAATAGGTCACGTGTTCAACAACAGGTCACATTTAATAGGTTTTTCAAGGTTAAGAAAATGCCAACCATGAAGATCTCAAAAATGCAGAAATGGCATGTTGATAATGTACTAATTTCAGAAATGATCAATGGCAGGTCTCCTGGAGAACTGCAGCCATCCTGTGAAGAACAGGAACATATTCAAGAAGGAAAGTGGATGCAACATCAAAATGAGAGAGAAAGAAAATGGCACAAAGAAGATCTATGCCACCTTCTTAGTTCTCTAAATTAACATCTCCTTTTGAAGGAAAGGAAAAATCCACTGAGATCTTCAGGCATTTAGATTAAAGACTTCTGTACCTTCCAAGAAACTCTATATTTGTTCAGAGAATAACCAAAATTCTCCTTCTAAATAGGCATTGATTTTAGCACTTCTAATTTCCTTATAATTTTTATATATTAAAATTAACATAAATATTGTACATGAAGTAATATAAAATATAATAAATATCATTTTTAATGTAGCCTTTACTGCAAATCATCTATGCTGAAGTATTCAGTATATGAGAGATCATTCTGACATTCAAGAAATGCTTTTACTGAATTCCTTTTGCTCTTCACAGAAAGAATTAAGGGGGTTTTGATTACTGACAAATTACAAGAATATAATTCTGTAGACCAATACTTGGAGAACTTTCATATAAAGGAACAGTCCCAGTCCAAAAGTTGCTAAAAGAACTCTCTCTCTGCTTTATTTGTTATTAAGAAGTGGTACAATTCAAGAGTTTGCTTTTTGCACTTGGCAACAAAGACTCCATGTTGTTTCTTTACATTTCTCACTGGAAGCCAAAGACTTCCCTTAGGTGCTCCTGAACAAAGTTCAGTAATGTTTACTTGGGAGTGGAGGAAATCATAACTTCACAACAACAGAAATATTTTAGAATAAATCCCGCATAAATTAACATTTTCCTAAAAATTATGATCATTTACATTATGAAGCTATGGGTACTAATCATTTTATATTTGCGTCACGAACAGCAGATTTTCATCTTTTTTTTGTAACTCACAAGTCCGTGCAAGAAATTTTTCTTTTGTCTGGTTTTGGATTTCATTTGGGATTTTAGCTGCAGTTTGCTACTGTGTGTAATGTGAGTTCATCGGTCTATGAAAAGAGACACTGAGGAAACTGCTGCCTCAAAATAAATTTCCTTATTAGTCACACACTGTGCAAGCTAGTGTAGTGCTCAGAACACTGCAGTAAAGTAAATGCTACAAACTGGAGCATATTTATCTTTCAAATGCAAACACAGTTTTAGTATCTCATTGTGAATTTAGAAATGTAATTTCATAATTTGTCCATAAGGAAATAAAATAAACATACAAAGAGAGAAAAATAATTTAAAAAGCAGTAGCCACATGTTAGGACAGTTGGAACCTTGACTTAAATTTACAAATGCCTTGTAAACCATTTGAACAGTTTCCTTGTGCAAAAGAATGAAAACATAAGAAATACTCAGTAAATTTTCTGAGGCACCAAAGCTTTTTCCCTATCTCTGGGCCATTAGGATATAGGAATAGATGATAGTATGACCTTCCTTCACTGATATTGACAGATACATTTTTCTAAAATACCAGAATACTAATGTCTTTTAAAAAGAAATCGTCATAATTTCAAGAAGATGGCCTTTGTCATAAGTAGTTGCAACTCATTTTAGTAAATGAGCTATGTGGATTACTTGGACAAGCAATATGTTTTGAATTCATATACCAAATATAGTGAAGTTTCAGTAGCTTGAAAATATGATGAAAAGAAATAAATATTGCCTACCACTGCTAATGGCTATCTGAAGTAGTTCATAAGAAATTTAAAGCAATTTGTTATATGAATTATGTGTTAAGTTATTTAGCAGTCTATGTACTTCAAGATTAACTGCTTCATCAGAATTACTTACCCATATTCCAATAGGACAAAGTAAGTAGTACTTACACATGTAATTAAAAATTAAAAATTAAAAACAAGTAAACATTCACTTAAGAAGGTATATTCCTAAGGTAATTTACAACCTATTACTATATGGATTACTGGTTAATAAATGAGTAATCAAACTGAGGTCAAAGTTAAAATTAAATAAAAAATTTAAAGTTCGAGTCAAAATAATAGCTAATTTGATCTATTCAGAAACTTTTGTTATTGTAGGGCAGTGTAATTAAAGTATGTAAACATCAGTGTTGGCATATAGGATCAGAAAAACACAGGAAAATTACTCAAGCTGGAAACAATTGCATATTATCTTGGATTCAGAAGATTTTTCCCCTAGTAGTATTAGGTCAAGTATTTACTCCTAAAGTCTTATTGCTGTGTCCTTTTTCAGTAATTTTTCAACCTTCTTCCACAAAACCACATACCCTTTCTGTGAGTGTAATCAACCTTAAAGTTAAACCATGCATCTAAGAACATTGTCCAAATGCTTCCTGAATTCTGACAAGCTTGTGGCCTTGACCACTTCCTTGGGGAGTTTTCCAGTGCTTGACCATCCTCTCAGTGAAGAACTTTTCTCTAAATTCTAAACTAAAATTCCTCTGACATCTTTAAGCTATTCCCTCTCATCCTATCACTGGACAGCAGAGAGAATTGATCAACACCTCCCTCTTGGTCTACCTCATGAGGAAATTGTAGGCAGCAATGAGTTCACCCCTAAGTCTCCCCTTGTCTAAGCTGAACAAACCTCATATCTTCAGCTACTTCTCATAAGTCACTCCTGCCTGTCCCTCCACCATCTTTGTTTTCATTCTTTGTACACAAATTTAGGAGTGACAGGAAAGAGCATCCTTGTCAGAAATTTTCGGTTCATATTTTTCAAAATGAAAGGAAAAGAAATTCCCCAAGTAAGCCATTGTTTGTAATGGATCTTTTTAATTTTTGCGGGTAGAAATGTTATGCAGGGATAACATAGACTTTCATGATCCAGTAGTTGCTATAGGCACTTCTAGTTTATTATTGAGAAGTTAGAGAAATTGAGGCTTCTGGTAACTTCTGCTTAATGCCACCTGTGCACACTGGAGGCCAACCAACCTAAAGAAACAATTTTGCAGAGAAGGACCTTGAAATACTGGTGGACAACCTGACCATGAGCCAGAAAAGTGCTCTCATGGAAAGAAAGCAACAGCAGGATGGGCTGTGGCAGGCAGTGTTGGCAGCAGAGAGGGGACCCACCTGCCTGCTCAGCACAGATGATAGCATACCTTGAGTGCTCTGCATTTAGACTTTAGTCTGAAGACTATCAGAAATGTCCTCAATAAATTAATAGCAAATAAATCTTTGTTGGGAGGGATCATGAGAACAGTCTGTCCACTGTCACCATTACCCTCCTTATATTATGCAGTGTCCAAATAGCCTCCTCACCAAAGTTGTGTAAATGGTGGGAACACCTGCTTCAGGCAATTTATAAAATGATAAAAGGAAAAATTACTGCAGGATACAAGTTCACTACTCTTACCCAGCATATATTGCTCATCATAATTAGGGGAGAAAACCCTATAACTAACCCAATTCCACTTCTTGTGAAGCTCAGACTAGACTCTGACTTTATACCTTTCATTTCTATGATTATGGATTTAAGAAATTCAAAGAGTATTTTCTTTCCTTAACAGCTCATGGAAATAAGCACTAATGTATATTTAAAAATATTTTAAATGCATATTTAACCTTTAGGTTAGTAAACTCTCATAGAAAAGAAACTAAAATAAACATGCTTTTATGTATGCAACTCTGGGTTTGTTTTCTGTTGTTTTGTTGCAGTACTTTGTATAGCTAAAAAGGATTGAGTTCTTTCTAATTCCTCATGCTTAGGAATTCTTTATTAAGACCATTTTTTTCTTTTGTCCTGCTTGTTATTCTTTGAACTTAGGTCTCCTCAGGCTCTTCAATATTTTCTATTGACTCTTCTCACTTTAATTTAATTACTTTTTTTTTCTGAGACTTTGCAGAAATGGAAAGTATATACACTGTATTGAATTATATTTCTTACTTGACCTTTAAATATTAAAAGATGAGAAAAAGTAACTTGAAATAGATTCAAACTTTAGATCTGTGATTTTCTTTGAATCCTATTAAAAATGGGTATTCTTTTTGAAGTAAGGTTGCATGCAGGAGCTGTGAATAAAATCAATAGCAAACAGCAGATTTAGTCATAATGTAATATGAAAAACTGGAATACTTGTAGTGGTATACGAGCTCTGAAAGTGAAATAAAATGAGGTGAGGAAGGGGCATGATGTTGCTTAAAAACCCACTTAGAGTTTATACATGAATCCTATAATTTCTTCACAGAAGATCTATATTTTAGCCAAAAATTTTGATTGTCATAGGGTCAATAAAGAAAATAGTTTCATTTTGGTATCTCTTTGCAATGACATGTGATTAAGACTCATAAAGATAAAATTTGTAACTCTTGTAAAGTTTTGTTAGGGAAGAATAAAACCAAAGAAATCCCTGTTTAGAAGGAAAATTTTCTTTTTTTATGATCATTCAGTAAATAACAGTCCAATTATACTGTCACACAAGTAAAATAATTTACTTATGTCTCTTCTAGTAGGCTCATGGTGTCATTATTCATACAGGAAGACACTTTAAACATGATGAAAAATTATGCACAATTTTTAGTAAAATATAAAATTTGGCTAGTTTAGGGACTAAAATAATGGTAATAACAGATCATTTTTTTATTAGATAGGCAAACATAAATTACTCTTATTCTTCTTTTATTTGAAACACTGGGACTCTGGCCATGAACTGATGCTTTAACGCTTTTGAAAATACTCTCAATGGAAAAAGGAGGAGGCCTACATAATCCATGGGGAAATGATTAGTGATGTACTACTCCACCTAGACATTCACAACTCTCTGGAGTTGGATGCAGTCCACCCAAGAGAACTGAGGGAGCTGGCAGAAAAGATGTGGGGGGAAGGCGTTTAACGATTTGGTTTTGTTTCTCTTTACCCGATACTGATTTGATAGGTAAGAAATTTGATTTCCCTAAGACAAGTCTCTTTTGCCCATGACAGCAATTGATGAGTGATTTCTCCCTGTCCCTAACTCAACCCACATGCTCTTTGTCCCATTTTCTCCCCAATTGCCCAATTGAGGGCATTGATAGAGCGGCTTTGGCAGGCACCTGGCATGCGACCGGGGTCAACCCACCAAGCCTCCAACAGACAGATCAGTCCTGCCAGCCCCAGGCAGAAGTTTCAGCTAAAAAAGGACATCTAAAATGTTTCTTATGCCTGAGTTTGGTAAACAGATCACTCTGCAGACTACTCCAGTACTGACATTTATCTGTGGCTGAATTTGAAATCGAAGCTGAAGATTATTCTTGGGGAAAGAAGAAAGCATATTAACAATTGACATACACATTACCATTGTTCACACAGATTCATGTTTAAAAGATATTGACACATCCCCTACTCAGAGCAAGGTCTGTGTCATAATTAAGGGAGAAAGAACCATAGGAACTCATTTATGCCCTTGAAAAATCTTAGCTGACACCTAACTTCAAAGTATAGAACATACTTGTAAAATATTCCAAGAACCTAATGTTCTACTCGCTGGAAACTGAAATTCTTTCTATTTAATCTCAGGAAGTCTGTTCTTTTTAAAAGTGTGGACATCCTGTGAGACCATATTTCTCTGCTGATATAACTCGGTGTCTGGTTAGAACTTCAAGGCAATTAGGTACAAAAGGCTGTTTAGAGGACTGTAGGTGTTTACTAATAGCTCATAGACACCAATTATTGTGGCTTATCTTTTGTATTGCAGATATTGATGAATAATATATGGTTCATAGACAGTCAGTTAATTATATGTCAATAAAAGGTCAATAAACTGCTTTACTCCTGATTTGGTTTAAAGTACATTAAGTAAGCATTTTTTTCCTGCAACAGAATCTAACTCATTGAGTACATATATATGTCTACCCAAAATCTAGCTGAAAAGAGAGTTGGAAATCACTCGGGTTTTTTTTTAAATTTCTCTGTTAAGATTTCTGCAAACTCCACTATTCAGGAAGATACCTAAGTGTTGATTGCATCAGTACTAAAATTTAATATCTGCATGCTTCTAAACTTTGAACATGAACTAACTTTTTTTTTTCTGAGTGTCTTATCCAGTGGTATAATTCATTTAAGCATTTATGATTTTGTCACTCAGAAATAGACAAAAATGAGATTGAAAATTATAAGTATTTATTGGAAAATGTCTATTTGGATTGTACTTCTTCACATAGTTTCCTAAAGTTTAACTTGTTTTTGGCTAAATTTTTTATGTCTAATTTCATGAATTACATGACTGTGCTACTGTAAGATGTAAGTCAACTTTTGAAAAACCATGCTCTATAACAAGGCAAATTTTGAATCCAAAGGTGTTACTAAATTTTATGAGAGTCCTTTGTTTGTCCTAACTTGCATCTTAATTTCCTCCAAGAAGAAAGAGAATGCTTTTATATTTGACATGCCTTAAAAATTATATCTCACATTTTTAAAATTATTTAGCCTCTAAACCAATGTAATAAAATGAATATGTATCATAAATTACATTAGAAAATAATACTACATTTGTACAATAAAGTAATTAAATCTGGCATTATTCCAGGGTTAAGGTTCTTTATGTAGTTCTAGCACACAGAATTTCAGCATCTTTGTGAGTCTAATATAATCACGTAATATAAATATAATGTATCGTATGTTTTTAAAAAAAAAATTTTTCATTCAGCATAATGTTTTTGATGATTTTAAAGCCTTAATATTGTGTTTTAAAGTTTTACTTATATCTTACAAATAAAAAAAACCATTAAGCAAACATAAATACTGTCAGATAACATCAAAAAGCCAAATCAGCAAAAGATACAAAGTAAATGGGGAAATGTTAGGTGGGGTTTTGGATAGGAGACAGACTTTTCATTCATAAGTTATTTTGAATTCAATCCAAGTTTTGCATATGCTTCTCTTTTGTTTATACAAGGTTTTATCCCTTTGGATGCCTTACGTTTTTCTGCCTTCTCTCAGCTTGTGCTGCTATTTGGAATAAATTTAACAAGAACAAAATGGGATATGAAAAATTCTCAGACTTTTCAGACTTTTTTTGTGTGTCACTTAACACATTGTGCCGCTAAGCGGGCTTCTTCTGTCTCAGCAATTAGATATAAGACTATATGTTAGAAGATCTTTTGTTTGTGATGGTTTGAGAACTTTTAGAAGACATTGTAAAAAACTTTACCTATTATCCTGCCTGACTTGCAGTTCTTGAAATGTCTTGGTATTGATTAGCAGTGACTTTAGGGCAGTCGAGGCTTAAGTAAGGATAACAATGTCTATTAATTCACTGAGGTAAGCTACATGTAACCAGCAGGGATCAGGACCATTTACAGCCAGGAAACCATATCAGCAATACTTTATAAGTCTGAGACTGCTCACATACTGATATCAGAATATCAGAAACACCAAATTTAGGTATACAGACTCTTATGCCTTAATACTACTAATGTTTTAGGTTGTTTTTTTTTTTTTGTCCTAAGGTTGCCTATGTGTCTGTAAGAATGCATATGGCATTCATGTTGGCGTGAGTACGTAGGTATCTGTTATGTCACAGAGCATATGATATAGTCCAGGCACTCAATGAACCCCTGTGAGATGTTATCTTTTCCTGTACAAATTCCCTTTCATTCATTCCATTCTTCTAAGTGGGAGCAAATGCCTTTCATGACATGGCTCTGTATTGGTTCCCATCCTGACAGCTCCTTTAAGTATTCTTGTAGACCATAACTACAGATACATGAGAAATCATACCATAGTTCATTGTACTAGTAGCTGAACATTGGCTCTTCATTCTCTCCTTCTCTGCTGGGGAAAAAAAACCCAAACATATTACAGTATATAGTATTCTGTTTTGTAAATTTTGTGCAATCATTAATTTGGGTTATGACATTTCCCTAACAATAGAAGTGTGGTAGACCCTTTTCATATTTGTCAGTGATCACTAAAGTCAACAGTAACTTAAACTTTGGAAGTGCTTTATATAGCTTTCATCATTTTCACTTTTGAAAACTCAGAGGTTCATATTAATACGTTCACTACATTTTTTTCAAAACCCAATGTTTAAAATTGTTCCACCTGTTTTTACTTATGAAATGCATTATACTTCAGAAATGAAAAGAGCAATGTGGAAATATTTCTGTGAAAATGTAGATCATCACGGTTACAATATGCTTTACAGTAGGCAGACATCAACATGAAAGCATTTAGCTGATCTGCTTGAATATGTTTTTAACAGCCCACTCTTTAGGAACATTTTGACAAGTCTTTCTAGCTAACACTTTATTCTCATTACCACAGCTAGTATATAATGCAAGGAAGTCTGCTACTCGGAATGGTCACACCTCAAAAGAAACACAGAAAATTGGGAACAGAATTCTCAGAACGGAGACTTGAATCAGGCCCTATATGCATCTTTAAACTCTGCTCTGCCATTTGATGATCTTTCAGTTTCCAAGTTATACTCTATCCTACGAAACTCTCCACATAACTAAGAATAAATTATTTTCAGTTTGGAATATTATCTGTGATCTCCTCCAATCATTGCATCACAGATCAATTTTGTGACTCAAAATCCCTGTCAATCTCTGTTTGTTGAGAATAAAGATGATGATTATTCATCACTTTAAATTATGATTATACCTTTGTTCACTTTAATTCACTCTAATTTCTTCTAGTATGTGGCATCTTTTTCTGAGAATGGTATTTTCTTCTGTTCATTTTCAATTTGTATGTTGCCTTTGATTTCTCACATTAAGATACTAAATGTCTCTGACATAGCTTTACAAAACTGAGAATCAGCTCATTGTAAACGAAATACACCCTTTCAACACATGTACACACATCCTCACTGAGGGTTTAATGTATTTAAAATAGTCAGGGTGTTTGCATCTTCCAAACACACATTCAGATAAGGTGGACACACTGTTAGGGTATTCAAAAAATGCTTTTCAATTTATTAGGAGTGAGTGTAACTAGTTGGGAGAGAATGTGAATATGTGGGGATTGCCTTCTAGCTGTCTTTCAGCTGATGTTCTGAAGTGAAATTGCTAGTAGAATAATTTTGTCTGAATATTTACAAATTTCAAATTATCTTTTAGATCAAATAACTTTATTCCTTATATGAAAAAGTTGTCTAAGAAAATTAGTATACCATGAAATACATTTTGAAATGTGTAGATTTAAAGAATAATCACCTTCTTATTTATAGGAGTTGGCTGACATCTTATTTTAGACTTAATTTGGATAATTCTACAAAAATGTACTCCAAGTATAAAATTTAAACTGGCAGCCAGAAGTGTGGTTGTAGAATAAAAATTTTAAAAGACTGAATTGAAGAATTCAAATTCACTATCACTCTTGGTTTCAGGCAAAAATTGTAGAAATCATATATGAGCTCATTATTTGAAATTAATCATATATAACTGATGATGAAAGCAAGTAAATGTCTTCAGATGATAAACCACAGTGCTTTTCACTTTTTTTACAAGGGAAATAAATTCTGATTCAACAATTAGCAAGCAGATTTATGAATTTAAAATGAGCGAATTTCACATGCTACATTTTCAACAAAGACCTAAAAATCTATCTCGAAGTTGAACAATTTTGCTCATATCTTGATGATTGTTTATACAAGCTCAGTGAATTCAACTAGCTTTCTATCTGAAAAATCATGTTTATGTATTCATGTGAGCATTTACTATACCCAGGTCCCAAAGGAGTAATTAATATCTCAACTTAGATCATCTTTGGCAGATGAAAACCTGTTTCTCACATGGCATCTTAAGCTATTACTTTGTGCAGGTGTTAGAGGAGCAAAAGGTTCATCAGTTTCAATGTCTGGCACATGTGAGTGATGCCCATGGGACTTTAAAGACAAGTTGAAGAGACTTGCTCTCACTAACTGGTTACACACTTCCATGCTGTTAATGGTCTCATTAGGCAGACTACACAAAATGTGTGACTTACTAATTGTGGCCTCTCCTACATGCAATTGTCTACGCACATTTGTTACTCTTTGAAACATCAAATAATTTTAAAACCATGGAGTCATTAGTGTTGCAGTATCACTATATTGTCACCAGAGAAACTGCTCCAGTTTAAGCCTTGATATTTTTAATTATACATTCTGAATTATATCACAAGTGTTCCATGTAGCATCTAGTTTAAAAATTCTTATTCAAAAGAATAGAACAGTTTGCTTATTTTCTAGTAAGTTTAAGAGTTGAGATTGAATTTACAAAAAACATCTTTGTAGCAAATATATTTTTTTGGTCACAGAAGTTTTGGCTAACAACAGGTTAAATGTTCCCTGATGTTTCAGTATTCCTTGGTAAGATGAAAAAAGCTATATTCTAAATTCTTGAGTAATATCTAGAGTAAAATTCAGAGATAATATGCACATCTACTGTCATTTGTTTATCTATTCAACGTGTCCATCTATTCAGGTAAGTACATTTTTAACGTTTTTGTGTTTTTAATTAGTGTTGTTACCAAACAGGATCAGATTAATTTTTAGTATTTTTACAATCTTCTTTAAACAAAGGGTAAGAGAATTTTCGGCCGCAAACAAAAGGTTTGAGAAAAATTATAAGAAACTTGCAACTGAAATTTTAAGGGGTTTATATCTGAAATTTTAAAATAGTTTTAGCTTCCACTGCCACTGTGTATTCCAGATAAATAAGCACTTATATAAGTAAGATATAGATAAAATCGGTGTATGTTTGCAAAAAGCCAAGAAAGAAAAAGAAAACTAATTGTATTTCAGGAACAGTTCAGGTGCATGTAAAATAAAATTTTTTTTCATGTCATTTAAATACTCGGTACAAATGTGTCAAACACTTTTATAGAGTGGGAAGATCATAATTTAAGCTGTCAAAGGGTGAAATTATTTTGAGAGGTTTCATCAGCAGGGGGTTGGAAACAGTTTAATGTAAGAGTGCCTGCAATTAATAGAGTTATATCTAGCCAGAGGGTTGATTTATTGTGCTACTGTTGTATTTCTTTCTCTTTTCCCCCAACTCCACCCCTGCTTTTGAAAATTCCTTTCATGAATTCTATGTGTCCTCAATAACATAAATTGGCATGAAGAGTTTACAACACTCTTAAGTATTCCTTCCTATTTTCCTTCCAGGTATTACTAAATTAAGGCTTTCAGGTCAAATAGGTTTAATTTAGTCTCAAAAGTGTGCATTTGGCAGTAAATCAAGACCATTTAAGTTGTATTTCTGATGATTTAAATTATTTTAAAATTGTTTTTGCATATGAACATTGAGAATTTGTCTCTCAAACAAACCCATTTTCCTGTAAGTGGTGTCTATACAGTTTTGTATAGACAAGACGATTTTTTTGCACTGCACAGGTAATAGGTTTTTTATCAAATTAATCAAACCCAGAGAGACAAAGAAAGTGTCTCAATGGAGTTTTCATTAAGAGATTGTGCCAGTTAAAATTCTTGTACGAGAGATTTTTTATTATAAATTAGGTTCCCCAAATCTCTCCAGCATATTAGCGTCCTTGCTATTACTTATTAAGTACAGCTTCATTAGGATAATGAATCCAGGTGAGAAGCTCTGGAAGAATAAGTATCTGAACATTTCAATTTCTGAAAGACATGCTTTATGCCATTGCTCATTCCACTCTATTCTTGCGTCTGCTAGAAAAGGTTCCTTTAACATGGCACCATTGATTTAGATTCCTGGTGTTGAAAACAGGAGTACTGACAGCAAATGTCTGAGTACTGCTGAATTTCCTGCACACTTCACCCCCTCTCGTCTCATTTCTAAAGCACAGCCCAGAATTTTCCTCCTGAGAAGATCCTTTCTATTTTCAATCAGCACATACAGTGTGATGTAGAATTGTCAGCTTTCAGCCACAACACAAGGAATGGATTTATCCTACACACCATGCCCACTGGACCTATTAGTTTTTCTTTTTTTTCTTTGTTTGAGTACAGCAATGCATCTTGCACAAAGAGTGCAATCCTGAAGTAGGAACTAGACACTAAACTCAATATTTCAGTATTTTCTCCTTTTCTGCTATGGGCTTAACTGAGGAACTCACCCAGTCTTCCTGCCGTTAGAAGGAACCTTAGCATGCTTATATTACTTTTTGTCTTATGCCTTTTTAATTCATAGTAAATAAAAGTATTAAAAACTATGGCCAATGCTTTTATTTGTCACCTGATTATATTAATCGTGGTTGTTATTATTAAGATCTGTGAGAAATCTTGGAAAGAATGGACTGTGTAACCAGGGGGAATACATTAAGGTCAGAGACAAAAATAATGGTTTGAATCTTAAGACCTAAATTTTTTTATGGCTTCGCCTTGCAGTAAAATGACTTGATATTTTTCTGCAATGCATTTAAACAGGTTCTTTTTTTTGAGCGGACTGTGGTTAGCTGATCCTTTTGCTCCCTTACATGAATAGACCAGAACTTCAGAAACTCAGGATGTGATAATGGAGCTCATTTCTCCATAGACCACAACCACCAGCAGCTGGGTTGAGCAACTAGAAATGAGAAACTGCCAATGAGGTAACAATAGCAGCAGCAACAACTAATAATGCCCTAGGAAATTATATGAAATTCATGCCACCTAAAAAGATCTACCAAAATTGTGTTTCAAAATCTTTTTCAGATGGAGACAATTCAGAAAAAAATGAGAAGAAATGAAAGAATAAAAATACAAAAATTAGTTGAATGAAATGCAGAGAAGGCCTTTAAAAAAGAAGAAAAATTGTTTGATGTTGAAAAAAAATATAAAAACCAGCTGTAGTCATCATACAATTTTAGGAATGGGTTCATTTAATGAGTCAGAAGTTGTTAGTGTGTTTCTGTAGTCAAAAAACTTTTTGTTTTCCCAAAAAAAAAGGAAGAATTGGGACAAGTCTGATTATTACTGAAAAATTCAAACCTTGGTGGGAAGTGAGATG
Source organism: Emberiza elegans (assembly GCA_024865655.1). Lineage (NCBI taxonomy): Eukaryota > Metazoa > Chordata > Aves > Passeriformes > Fringillidae > Emberiza > Emberiza elegans. The sequence goes on from JALJVW010000072.1 coordinate 3,289,344, forward strand.
GTTTTGTTTCTCAAGCCTTTAGTGGGACTTTTTACCATTTTACTAGAAAGGCCAGGTAATTTCATACTGCAGGGCCTTTTTGCTTATGTGTCTTTACTACTCTGACAGACAGCAACAAGGAACTAAACATCTTTTCAAAGTAGGTGAGGAGCAGATAAGTGGAAGTACATTTATATCCACAATATCTGAATGAAATATGACAAGCGATATACTATATTTTGTTTGGTTGGTTCTTTGGGTTTGGGTAACATTTTGTAGGGATAGGAAAAAACAGGTGTTTGTTTTTATTTTTTTTTTTTTTTTTATTCAGTGCCAGATAGTGGTGTAGATGGAGAAAATCCCAAGCAGATTGAAAGTACTGCTAAAAATATCTTACAAGGCCAATCTATTAAATATAATTATAACCATAATTTTCTTCTATGTACTATATTCTATCTACTACATAGTGTGTTCTATGTTTTATGATTTCTCTCTGTACTCCAGATCCTCAGATGTTTGATTCTCAAATGGTTTGTCATCAGCACTGAGAGTGGTTTGGGGTTTCTGTTTCTCCCCTCCCTGCAGTCTCCAATGCAGAAGATTTAATTTTTATTTTGTGTGAAAAAAAAACACCATAGTTTTGAAAGTTTCACTATTCATAAATAGATAATGAAGTTCAAAGTGTTTTGGGTTTTTTTACTGCCATACTCTCCAACAAATTACAACAACCTTCTTGCAGTTTCCATCAAAAAACTCAGTATTTCACACTTGGCATGTAAATGTAAACTCTTATTTATAAGGATTATAAATTAAAAATTCCTCCCATTAATGCTGTAGTCATTAGTATTGTAGCAGTGATTAGAAAACCCCAAATCCTCTTATGATACTGTTAGAAACAGCATTATGATAATATTTTCATAAACAATTATTAGATCTATAAATCAAGATTTTTAATTATTTCAAACAGGACTAATTCTTCTTGAATTATAGTATTTAGAATCCTGTGTCTTTTAGTAGAGAAGGTTTTTGGCTTAATATTTACAACAGCAATATAAATTATATTTAGTCCCACAGTTACTAATGATAGTTTTAGACATCCATTGTTTAATTAAAAAAGATGTGATAATAACCTTTTATAACACTTTCATAAAGAGAAAGAATAGGTTATTTTAAAAAATATATATTTTCAGTTTTAAAAAACTCTATTTAAAACTTAAGATGTTGCATTTTATGTAGCCTTTTGATTAAGAATGATACTTGAGTGATTAATGAATTACAGACCATTGTATAAGAAATGGAACTTAAGTCTTTGAAAGATGTATAGAACTCACCATAATAACAGTCTAGATTTTTAATTTTTCATTTATTGTGTCTGCAAATTTATTGTTAATTGAATGATGATTTTTCATTTTATCTATTAAATTACTTTTTTTATTTTTGTAGCTTTAGTCCATATTGGTAACATTAATACCTTTAAAGTAGGAAAATAATTATTTTGAAAACAAAAGTAACGTTTTTCATAAGCATAATCTTTTGATAGAAATACTTGTGTTTCTATATATTTCTGAAGAAGACTTGTATTGTAAACTTCTGTTTTCTTCAAAAATTGTGGATGTCATAAACAAACTTTGCATTATTAGCAGTTCTTAGTGAAAATCAAAATGTGCCCAATTGGCTCAATCATTCTGGATTATATAATACCACCAAAATACCGTAAACTGTTATTTGAATGCTGCCTGTATCAGCTGCCAAGTTTTTGTTTCAGCTTCTCTGCCTCATAACAGCATCCAACAGCAAGGGGAGCTCTAAGACAAGTTGGAGTAAACTGAGAAACTTTTGAGAGAAGATTAGAAATACTGTCAGGAAAAGACAGAGTTTGGAAAAAGATTTGGAATGGGGGAGGGACATAGCTGTTATTCACCATAAGTGAGGCAGCCAGAGGTGTTTACAAAGTACATGAGAGAGATTTAAAAAGTGTGGGAGATTACAAGAAGCAGCCAAGTGACTAAATAGAAATGATCCAAACACTCTGAAAAAAATCAAACTTGCATCTCAAGCAAGAGGTGCCAAATAACTAAGAAAACTGCTAGAGATGATATAGTGGGTAGAGAATGTTTGAAATAAATAGTAAATCAGATGTAGATTGATCTATCCAGGATATAATAGCACCCATGAATTACAAATATAATTTACCTTCAAGTAAGAAAAGAAGAGAAAAAAGCTATATGAAGGGATGTTATACTGGCTTTCAGTGAAAGGAATGAAGATAGTACTGACTAATTTTGTCTACAAAGAAATATTCTCTCATGAGCATGCCAAACTAGTTTGTTTTTCTGGCATTCTTTTTATTAATTTCAAGATGGTAACTTCTGACCCAAATCAGAAATAGTCTGTGATCCAACAAACACCAGATTTGTAATAGCCTAATAATTTCCATTGATGTTAAGGTTCTAAATGAAAGATTTTAGGAATGGTTCCTGTTACTTAAATTTGTATCTAGCATTTAGATAAAGGAATGTGAAATATTGATTGTACAAAATTATTTGACCTGTGCTGATTTTGAATTTATTTTGCACATCCAGCTTTTTTTGCCCATCTGGCTTTATTTCTAGCCACCGTAACCCATACTGTGGGATGTAGCAAGGATGTCTTTCCTGATCAAAGACTGCTTTGCTCACAAAGACCGCATGCTTTGGCATATGAGAAACACATAAGTAGAGACATTTGTCATCTGACTGTGATGGTAGACAAGATTTGTTATTCCAGTATATTATATATGCTGTGGATGCAACAGGCAATTTTTGTTAAGGCAGGAAGAAAAGGGATAGCCAAAGCAGAAGCAGAAAGGAATCTATAGCTCTATCCTACCTCAGTACTTGGATCTTCAATTAATCCTGAAGATATACATTTACATTGTAGCTTGCTTTGTTGCTAGCTTCTAACAGATGAAACTTCTGAATTTGATGCAGCCTAAGCATCCTGAACTGAAAATCTAAGAGTTGCTTTCATAAAGTGAATTTTTTAGCCCAAATGTAGATTATAAGAATACTTACCTACTTTGAACATGAGCTAAAAAATATAATGATAGATGTACTAAAATTAGTTGAGCATATTACTATGTTAATGCCCAGACTTGTCCTTCCTACAACAATTGTGCTATTTACATTAATTTTTTATTTTTTTGTCGAAGAGGATTCTTTTTGTTCGGTACCTAAAAATTGCAGAAATTTTATTTTCTTTTTCTTTCTTGGCTATGGATACTCAAGCTTGGCAGAGTGAGAAGGCAAATTTGGTTAGAAAGTAAAGTTGCAAGTAATGAACAACAAGAAAAAAATAAACAAATAATAATCAAAATTTATTTGTCTTATTTTCAAGTAAAGCATTTATTTAGGAAGCCCAGCATTCCAGCATTCTCTGGAAAATATTATGCACAGTGGTATTTAAGGAAAAGGACCATGCTTTCACAAGGCAGGAATTACTTCACAGCAAAGATAAGAATTAAACTGTGGCAATTATTAAATAGAAATGACTAGCACTAATCTTACAGTAGGGAAGTCTGAGTGGTGAGCAGGACAGGAGGATTCAATGAGCTGATTTTTTTTTCCCACATGAAACATGTTATAGGGAAACGTATATTAAAATTTATATAGGAAAGTATGCCATTTTCCTACAGTTTAACAGGAGTAGAACATTTTGGGCTAATACTTCTGGTTATAAGAAGTTTCTTAGCTACTGGCAGTATCTGATAGATGCCGTGGATTGTAACATAAGGAAAATGCTTAGGGTGAGTTTATCTGAAAATTCATCACATGTTTAGAAGGTATATACTGCAAAAAATAATTAGATCCATTCAAATTTTTACCCCTTGGGAATTTGTCTGTGAATCCCAGTTCAGAATGATCAAATATATCTGTTATATAGCCATAATATAGTTCAATAGTAGTCCTAGCTAGGGATGATGTACTGGCTTGATACAATAAAATAACCCATGAGACATCTCTAGGAAATGCACTATATTCTTAGTGTTCTGAGGTGCCAATTGATAAAGACCTTGCCATCTATTCTTCAGGTCTGGCTAACCACAAAATTAGTCTGGCCTTCATGAAGCTGTTGTAATTGTATCAAAAATATTCTCTTGGACTGAGGTTACTTGTTTTGATTGTGTTCTTAGAAATTTTTTTTGGGGGGGGGATGTTTGTTTTTGTTATCTGGTTTTGTTATCTTTTTATTATCTATCTTGAAAATAGAGAAAAAATAATGAACATTTAAAGGTGATATTTCAATTCAACTAGATTTTGGAATAGATAAGCATTTATTTTATCTTCTCCTTTTTTCCTGATCATAAGATATATTCTTACAAATAGGAGTGGTATCAAATGTAATTCACCAACTTAAAAAGGAACTCTCATCAGTCTGGTCTGTTTATTTAACACGTTTCCAAAAAGCAAAAGACTGAAAACTGTTGTTTCTACTATTTATGAAATCATCAGATTCAAGCAATCTGATGATTTCATAAATATTTTTAAAATTTATTTTAGATTTGCATTGATGTAATTTAGCTTGTAATTCTATTTCAGAAGGAATGCACAGATAAGGTACTGGTATTTTTGGCAATTATTTTATGTAACAAACTGAGAAAATCAAAAATAATTTTTCAGTCATTGTTAGGTATCTAATCTGACACTTAAACACAGATACATTGACAGTAACACTGTGTCCTTCATTGAGGCACTTAAAGGCTATCAAAATGTTGACAAATATTTTAGTTATGAAAAAGAACCTGAATGTGGTAATGAGTGAATTTAATAAAAAATAAGGAAGTTTAAGAGGAATATAGCTGACTATGAGGTGGGTTACTATGCTGAACCATGTCAACTTTTGAAATTCAATTTAAAGTTGAGGGAAAAAATGAATAGTCACTTTCAATTTTACTTTGAGCATTTTAAGCTTTATTCAAGCCCTTTTATTTCCACAGTGTGTTAGTATCTACTTTTGCTGGCAAATTAAATTGTCCAGATATTTTTCTCACAACCTGATTGTGTTATTCTCAACCAAGAGGGAATGATTGGTTAGAAATTTCTATTTACTTTTAGATATACTTTTTACAGGAGTATGTAGTGTTCAGAGGACAAGGGCTAATGGCTTTAAACAGGAAGAGTAAATTTAGATGTGATATTAGGAAAAAATTCTTTACTATGAGGGTGGTGAGACACTAAAACTGGTTGCTCAGAGAAGCTGTGGATGTCCCATCCCTGGATGTGTTCCAAGTCAGGCTGAATGGATTTCTGAGCAACCTGGTGCAGTAAAAGATGTCCCTGCCAATGACAGGGGGCTTTGAGCCTGAATGCTGCTAGAGGGTCTGTGGTGTTTCTTTCAATCCAAACCATTGTATGGTGATTCAATACCACAAACTATTTGGAAAATAAAAATATTTTAAGAAATAAGGCCTGAAAAAAATTTTTGACAGATCTGCTTTTAATAAATTCTATCATTCCTACCCTCAATTTCTACAGTGAAGAATGTGTTCTTTGCCTCAGAGTCTTTTACTGACATAAAATACCATTTTATGTGAAAGAACTGTGTTAAAAACATATATCTTGAAGTTATTTCCTCATATATTTCTTTAAGTAGGAGGGGGTTGGGTGGGGGTTTTTTTGTTTTTTTTAAATTTATTTAAAATGCAATGCATTTTATATTCAAAACAAGATTCATTTAAGACCTAAAGAAAATATTTTTTTTGTTTTTTTGCCCCATGTAAGGAAGTAATCTCCTGTTTCAGTAACCATACAGCAAGAAAAACTACTGCAATCTAGATAGCCATAACTGAATCCTTTGCTTTACTGATCTTGGAAGATGTTACCTTGGGCCTCTCTTCTTTCCTGTGAGAGGTTCTTCTATGGGAATCCTGTTTCTTTTGAATCTTTTTAGGTTTCTTCTACCTTCTCCTACAATATGCCTTTCCAGTTAGCTCAAGTGATGGATTCAGACTCTTGCCCTCCTATAAATTTTTTCCTTGCTAACTTATGTCTAGAGAGGCACCTCTGGCCAAAGCACTTTCCATGGCTCCCAGCTCAGACCCGCTGACTTTGAGTCTGCTGACTCTGAGCACTCCTTGGAGACTAAACCAGTAGGCTCATTTAACATCCCTGTTACATGTAACTTATGTCAAAAGGTCTGTACGACCAGTCATAATAATGGGAAACAGAAGACTAATTTTTCCTCGGTCATAGGTTCTGTTAAGGAAATGGTTACTAGATTTGAAAATAGAAATAAATGCAAACAACACAGTCTGTGTAGGTGAGTAGCTGACAGAAAATATAGAAAACTGGGATGTGCATTTATGTTATGTACCTAGGCAGAGTCTTCCTGCAGAAGAATGATTTCTTGGAGCAGTATTCCAGAAAGCAGTTTTCTCCCGTGATGAAGCTGTGGTCAGTCTCTGAAAACATTCCTAGCCTGGCACAGAGATTTGCCTTCTTTTGGCCACTGCACAACAACTTGCAAAGCCACATTGTAATATTCCACAACATGCAAATACTGCCTCTTCCCACTCTCAATGCAGAGTTATTTTTAAACTGAATCAGTGCCTTAATTTTATTGCTAGAGTAGATTTCCAAAAAGATGTTCTACACAGGGGGCAGTGAAGCTAGAGGTGCAAGTTGAATGAAAAGGCTGAGAGCTTTTAAAGAGAGCAACTCATGAAAGACAACATAATGATAAATCAACATTCTGAATTTTCTCATCTTTATAATTTTTACTCCCTGGAGGCTACTGAATGCAAGTGTACTTCTGTATCTTTCCCTCTGCTTTCCTCTGCACAGCTGGAATATAGTGTCTAGTTCTGAGTTCCCTAATACAGGAAAGATGAATATACTGGAGCAAGTCCAGGACAGGACCACAAATATGATTAAGGATCTGAAGTGTCTTTGATAAAGGGAAAGGCTGGAAGAGGTGAAAATATTCAGCTAAAAAGAGTGGTGTCAGGGAGAATTCTATCAATGTGTTTAATTCATTGAAGAGATTTTTTACTATAACAGTAGGCAAATTTAACCATTGTTTTATGCAAGAGAAGTAAACTTAAGTACTTTTCTTTATGTGTTTCATACCTACAGTAGTAAATGAAGTATGGTGAATTTGGTTTCAGTTTCTAGTAATTTTGATTTTTATTTTTGAATGTTACATATTTATGAAAGTTGCATAATTTTACCCCAAATTTCAACAGTTTAGTATATAGCGATGCTAACTTTTTCAGTGTTATGACTGAGAATTTAAAATAATTTTATGCATTTGCTACCTGTATGCCAAATTCAAGTGTCTCATGAGGGAATAGTAAATCAATGTGTTTTATCTAGTGTGATATGTAACCAAACAAGGACAAGCAGCTCTGTTATAGTTAAGTGACCAATAGTCTGAATTACTACTGTCTGTTCACTGCAATAATATTGACCTCATTTAGTCTGACTGTGTCCCTAACTCTGGGATGGTAAAAAAAAAAGATTAGTGTGAAGAAACATGTTTACTTTAATAATGGAATTCACTTCAGATACATTTGTATTAAATATTTTGCACCTGAATCTAAGCCTTGTTAGCATAAATTTCATAAAGTGCTCTTCTGCTTTTGTGCTAAAGAGAAGCAGAAGATATTTCAGATATAGCAGTAGTAGGTTTGTACTGGCAATTCATGGTAGATAATAAAAATGCTGAAAATAAGCAAGTCTGGAATCAACAACTGGGGAAAAGAATGTAACAGTGATGAAAAAATTTGTGAACAATGATAAGATTTTTATATACAAGTTCATGCTTCCACATCACAAAAGATCAAGAAATATTAAAGAAACAGGGCTTAACATCCGTGGAACAAAAGGCATCAAAAAATTACTTAGTAAGCTTATACTAGTGGTTGTTTTTGTCTGTTTGTTTCATAATAGCTGTGGTTTTTTTCTCCAGTCTCCTGAAAATTAATGGCAAGTTGTTTTCTAAGATACAATTACTGACTGTGTGGACAGCTAACTGAATCTGACAGTGCTTTGTAGCACTTTCCACTCAATTGTCGGTGTTGGAATTTTTTGTTTGTTTTATCTTTTTCTGTAAGCTTTTACTTCCTAATTTCCTAAAATTTTTGTTATGAATAAAACTTCACAGGCATTTGAAGAAAACTCCTTGGGTTCAAACAAAGGCAGCAGGAGACCTGTGTTAATGAGCAAGAAGGTCCTGACTGAACTCAGATGTATGAAGTGAGATACAAGATTGCAAAGCAGGGGCAGGTGACTCAGGAGAAGTCTAAAGATGCTGTCCTGTCCTGTAGGGATGGGGCTAATAAAGCCAAAGTGAATCTGAAGTTAAACCTGGTGAAAAAGAAAAAAAAAGGATACTACAAGTTTCAAACATCCAATTTTATTAAAATATTGGAAAGATGGGGGGAAAAACAATATTATTCTGAGGGCCTAATTGTATCACTTCTTCCCTTCCCTTTTTTCTAATTGCCTGAAACAATTTGACTCTGCTTCTTTGTTCCTGAATTATTTCCTATGCTTGCCAAGCCTGCTAAGAGTCTCACAAGAATTGATTCAGATTTTTAAAAGACTTTTGAAAGTGAAGAAGAAATATTTCCTACAAGATAAACTCAGTGAGGATATAATTTTTTTTTGGAAGGATATCATCTAGAGATGTACCAGACTGAGAAATTATCATGTATATGACTGTTGTGTATACGCTGAGAAAAAAATAGTATTTTCAAATTAGTAAGATCTGATAATTTGAGAAGCACAAAATTTATTTGCAGTTTTGATAAACTCAGTTTTTACTGAATGTTTTTACAAAGAAAAGATCTAGAGAAAAGCTTGAAATAAGGTAAACAGGTTGCCCAAAATTAAGAGGAATATTATGCTTTTTTTATTGATAGGATGATAGACTAATTTGTTATAAGGGATCTGGAGTCACCTAATCTAACCTCCTCCTCATATTGGGTTTATCTGAAGCAGGTGCTCAGGGTCTTGTCTAGGTGAGATCTAAACACCTCCAGAAATTGAGATCCCGAAACCTCACCAAATTTTTTTTTGTAGCCTGTTCTAGGATTTGGTCACCATCAGGAAGAAAAAGTTTCATCACAACTTCTGGTGCCCATTGACCTTTTGTAATATCTTCATGTCCTTGCTTATAAGTGCTGGGAAATCCAGAGAGGTTCTAGTAACAGAAGAGGAAACTTGGTCTGATCTGGAGCCTGTGAGTGTGCACTTGTGTAAGCAGAGGAGAGAGCAGCAAAAAACAGGAAGAAGAGAGGGGTGTCAGTAAAGAAAAAAATGGTAGAATTTTGCAGGATTCAGATATACTCAGAACATATCATGGCTTATTCCTCTGGTAACCCTACAAAATCTAACTACACTTTTGAATAATCACTGTATTCTTTCTGGAAACAAGACTGGTATTTTTTTAAAGACCTCAAGAGAGAACTGGGTGTTTCTCTTTGTCCCGTTGCTATTAATTATATTGTAAGAAGCAACTTCATTGTGGTCAATGCACCAAGAATGCATTGTAACTTTACCTCTGTAACTTTTGCTCAGTTGTGTATGTTTCTTCTATAAGTCAGTACATTAAAGCAAGGAATAAGATGTAGAAATGTCCTTTTTTTCAGAGATTCCACTTCAGGAGCAAGCAGTAAAACATATTTAGTGGCATTCCTCAACAGCGATTTGTTGTATAAGAAAACTGGCATTGATTTTTCTGACAAATATGCCCCTCTCTCTCTCTCTCCAGTGTTCCATAAAAATCAGCACCACTAGCAAAAGGGTTGAAGATGCAAAGCAGGGCATACACAAGGGTAAAATAAGGTTAGCACTTCAGTATCTATTCCTTTTTCATTAAGGTAGGGAACCATTTATTTCCTGTAACAGGTGATAGAATCTGGGGTTTTAATGGAAAATGTGTACTATATTAATTTGGAATCTCCATTGTTAAAACAAATTGTTGCTGGATTTATATATTTATTATTTTCAGTATGATCTATTTTTTTTCTGATATGTAAATTTTTGAGAAAACTTAAATACAAAACCTAAAGAAAACAGTATGTTAGCAACATTTGCATAACTGTTAAGATTCCAAATTTTAACAACAAATTTTTAACAGATGAAAATTTTTACTTTTTTTGTATTGAAAAATAGTAGTACTTTGTAAAGAAACTAAAATGAGAACTATATTTTTACTCCAAATTGATTTTTTTTCCTAGCCATAAAATATTTTTAACCTGTTCAGTAAGGTATTAAACTGCATTTACCTTTTACCCTATACTTTCAAATATTTCAATTCTGTTTTTCCATCCTCTGCTGACTTATGTTTCCTGGTGAAAAATAGTCATAAGGACATGTTTTCCAGTTGATAAATGTGAGCTATACATCTAGTCATAAATGTCTGTATATAAAAATATATTTTAGTCCTGAAAGGGGAAATGAAAAAGGAATCTAGGGTTTAAATTGCAACCAACAAGATTCTGTCTTACTCTTTCAAGGGTAAATGAGGGTAATATTGAAAATTATTTAATAAATTTTGAGCATTTCAACAAATGAGAATTAATTTTTTTGTAATACTGAAATATTTTACAATAAAAAATTTTTCACAATAAAATTTTTGCACATTTTTCATGCTACTTCCATAATTTCAACATTTTTTTACTCCTGATTTTAAATGTATCATCAATTTATATCAATACAAATGATATAAATATATTCAGAAATTTCATGTACAGTAGGGCAGTCATGTGAAAGTTTTTGTCATTTTCACATACTTGAGTATGTTGAAATGGCAAGGCACAAAGGTAATTTTACTTTAATTTCCTATCCATATGGACAGTGAATTTTAGAGCAACTGAACAAAATTTCACAGCAGTACTTGGAGAAGAATGCCATTTTTTTTCCATAACAGTTTATAGACCGTGATTTTGGATACAGTGCATTCCTACCTGTAGACCTCAAGCTATTGCCAATTAAATTAAGTTGAAGAATCTGCAACCAACAGAACGTGGAATTTTAATTTTTTTTAGTTTTCTTGAACAAATGTTCATATAATCATAGCACAGGATGGTCTGGGTTTTAAAGTGGCTTTAAAGATCATGCAGTTCTAACCCCACCTGCCAAGGTCAGGCACACTGGAACAGGTTTTCCAGCAGATGCAAATGCTGAAAGTAATTGCACAGGCAAAGAAATGTGTGAAATAAATTGGCAGGAAGCAAACCCCTTAGAACATGCTTAGTCCTTCCATAATAAAGACCTGTAGGCAGAAATCCTGCTCCCACTGCAGTAAGTGACATAGTATAAACTGGATTTAACTTTTCCATATATCAAAGCTAGGATCTCCCTATTAAAGAAGATAAAAACAAGCCCAAACTGGTTTTTGTATGAGTGTTTAACAAAATAAAATTCTATTAAATCCTGTAGTTTCCATTTCTTTCTTTGCCATAAGGTTCTTATTCTTTCTTAGTTATGTAATCACAGAGGTGCTAAAGGCACTGTTAGCAGGCTCTGTCAAAGGTGACTGGAACTCCTCATGTCCTTGCACATCAACCACCCAGCAGACCACCCCTGCTATCAATGGCTTTTCACATAAACCAAATATGCACATGCACACAGGACTCAGTTCACTGGGGAAAGTATAGAAATGTCCAAGTCTTCCCAATTGCTGCCATTCAAACCTCTCACTCGCACAAATACCACACACCCTGGCCTCAGCAGCTGCTGGCTCCAAGAATTACAGCCCATGAGAGCCATTAACTCTTCTCTAGTTGCCTGCAGTTAGACCTCACAAAGATCATACATAGCACCAAGATTACAGAGGATAAATAGTTAAGAAAAGAATTTGATAATTCTTCAGTTATCAGCATAAGGCTTGGTGCTGGCTCATATCTGTTTACATGAAGAGAATTGCTTTATATCTTCTCTGTGTTTTCACATCCTTCTCCCTGTTCAGCCCACCCCAATTCAAGCCCTTCCTCATCATTGGTCCTTTCACCAAACATCTCATAATAAATTTTATGATGGGCTATCACAATGCCCTTCTGGTATCACATAAGAAGTTTTTTACAATCCCTCAAGACTCCTTAACTACCTCATAAAATGGTGATAATCACGTTCCAGTTCTCATCAAGTACTAAGTCAGACTGGCCCTTCCAAGGCTGTGTCTGGGTAATGATTTGTTTAGTGTCCCATCAGAAAGTGGCTGAAGAGTTTTGGTTTTTGTTGTTGCTCCATTATCATCTGCTTTAATTTCTCTGTTTCCTTGCTTTTTGTTTTTTTTTTTTTTTAAATACAAAATAGTCCTTTAACAGGCAACATAATGTGTTAGAATGTTCCACATACCCTTACAAAAAAGTCAAAGATAAAGGAATGTTAACACATGAAAATGGGAAAAATAACTTTAAAAAGAATAAAATTAAAATAATAGGACAAGTAGCTTAGCACCAGCTAAATTTTATTAATGAAAACTAATTCATGATGAGCAAGTAAATCTAGTAGTCAATTAAAATTATTCACCATATAACTCATCTGAATAGTTCCCATCATTTTTGTATTAGCAATCAGAAGTTTTGAGAGAGGTTATTTTGAAATAGAAAGAGAAATACAAAAAACCAAGAACAGTTAATATAAATAATATAAGTACAAAAAGCTGATAAGAAGCAATGTGTTGAAAAGAGAATAATTCTGCCTTCTATCAACATTACAGAATAATGAATATATCTTTTTTATGTTTGTCCTCAATTTACAATCTTCAGACCTGAGACAGCAAAGACTAGCACCCATGTAATACCATTAAAATTTCATGGGCACCTAAACATAATGAATGTCTGAAAAAAAAATTGTGACTGTAAATACTATGGTAGTCCATAGCCTGACTTGGCATGACAGACAATACAGGATTTCACTGTAGGTCATTGAAAGGTAACCAGAACACGCATTTTGTAATGGGATATTGTCCTAATTTTGGCTAGGATAGAGTTAATTTTCTTGTGGTAAATGGAAGAGTGTAGAGCTGGAGATGTGGGTGCACCTAGGTTGTTATTCTACACCACTCATATCATCTCCAGGGGGTGGAAATAAGGGATTCTCACTCCCAAGAAGGAAGGGAGTGCAGGAGGCCCCGGGTGTTGTTTCTCTTGGAAAGCCGTGTGGCACTGGTCAGACTCTGTGAGCATTTTGCCCTCTTCTATACACTGTTGTGATTAGGACTGCTGCTGCTGCTTCCATTTTCTTATCTCATTGCTGTTGCTAATATTTTAGTTAGATTTATATGAAGCTTATTTAATATTAATTCATAAACTGAAAACTGGCCTATGTCACATACTGAAACAAATGCCGTATGTCTATAAAATAATATAATCTTTTTTTAGAACCTTTCTAGAATGAGATGTATTTTTATAGATCAGATGTAATGGAAAAGGAGCTAATTCAGCTTCCACAATGGGAGACAAGTTTTACTCTCTGGAGAATATTGTCACTGAAGGACAAAGGTAGAAGTACAAGGCAGATATACTCCTCACATTGTACCTTTCCAGGTTCTTACAGTCTTTGTCCTAATACCTTCTTCAATAGAGATTATTGCATTCTGTTTAAATAGCCCTTGATGGACTTTTTTATTAATAAGTGTCTAATTCAAGTGAAGCCCATTGATACTTTAGGTCTGTGACATCCAATGGCAATTCATTTTGGAGTTGAATAAGGAAAAAATAAATGTTGTTTCTTTAAGACTGCTACTGAAAGAAAACTGAAATGTAAGGACCACCCTTTTAATTTTCAAAGAAATAAAATTGTGTCAGATTCCATAATTATGTATGTGTCCTCATTCAGCTCTTTCCTTTTATTATTCAGGTGAATGCTCCCTGATTTTTATCAACATTCTCTTCCAGTATCCATTCTTTATCATTTCTAGCTTCTTTTGTTGAACCATGTCCTTCTTTTGGTGACCAGAATTGCATGTAATGTGATTATGAATCCACACATTTTACTTAGGTTTCTTATTCTACATTCTGTTCCATTCTTGAGGCTTTCTGACATTCTGTTTGCCCCAGAGGCTCCTTAAGCAGAAAGAAATTTGTTTGACATAACTCACAGAGAATGGTGGTTCTGTATTTCAAATGCTTCTCTCTGAAATGCAATGTCTTCTTTTTAGGTGTATGAAATGAAGAAAAACAAGTATTTCAGTGGTTTCAGTATAACTGTGTCTATATATATATATATATAGATAGATATATAGATATATATGTATACAAAAGATGTATGTGCATATATAGTACAAACCCACTAGATATCACAGTACAAAAATCCTGAAAGAAAGAATTTATGCTCCTGGACATTTGACAGTGTAATGAAAAGGAAACAGTTTGGCTAAACCATAATTTCCAAAACTTGCAATTCTTCTATTAAACTCTATTCACAAAATATTAAATATTAGACACTGTATAATGTGTTTTACTCACTAAGTACAAAATACTTTTTTAGGAAGAAACTTCCACCTATGTTACAAAGGTGGTTGTTGGTTTTCATTTTCAGTTACTCTTGAAGAGTATCTCCTGCTAAAACACAGTTGTAGCTGGTTGATTTTGTGTTGAAATGCTTTAAAGTTAATCCTTTGACACAGGACAAAAAATTAATTCCTCAGTATCTAGGTCATCTCCATAATCTTTTATCAGTAGCATAATTATTTTTATGCTTATATAACACATGTTAAGGGAACCAAGCTTAAATAGCAATTTATGAGATCTATATTGTAATGTAAAATTGATTTCATCACTGAAGACTCCATTAAGAATTGCAGTTGGGTTTTTTAACAGCATGAACCCCTTCCTCTTGTTAGATAATGTTACTCATTTTTATTAGCATTATATATATTTTTGAGGAATATTTCTACCCAAGGATATAAACTTTAAGCAATAAATTGCATGTATACCATCTGAAATTATTCTTCTCTGATGTATTAAGATTGCAGTTCTAGTCTCCTAAATCATAATCAAGTAACTTACATAACACAATTATGTAACTGGTCATGTCCTGCAAAGTTCCTGATCCACTACACTATAGCTTTCTCTAAATAATTATTTAAAATGTCAGAATTTATGATTGTACCATTAGCTTTTTTTTATCTTTCTAACACACAAAATTCATATCTTCTGACAGATATATAATATACAATTTTTTCCTAGAATGCATGGATTAACCAAAATCTAAAGCATCTCTACATTAATTCCTGTGAAATTCTGTCTGAAGATTTTGGAAAACCCAAACGGCAAGTAGAAAATTCTGAAATGTGTGTGAATGTGATTAAAAATGTTAGCTAGTTTACATCAATGATACCTTTTCTGAAGTTTTTTCTGAAATGGTGTTATAAGATACACATAACTTTCAAAGAGATTTCCTACAGATTCTTTGTGGTTTGGTTTATTTTAATTCTTTTTCTTCTATTCTCCGTTCCCATACAGATATGTAAAGTCACAGTGTCAGGAATAGGGAAAAGTTTCCTTCATTCATTGCATGAGTTAATACAGATGTGTTCGAGTTTTCAAAACTTTTTAGGCTGAATTTGAGAACAAAAGTGGAGTGAAGAGAATAAAATATGATAAAATGACATGTACCATTCTTAAGAATTTGGTATTTGGATCAGTGCTTTTTTAATATCTTTGCTGGTGACTTGGACAGTGGCATTGACTGCGTCCTTGGCAAGTTTGCCAACACCAGACTGTGTGGAGGGAAGGGATGCCATCCACAGGGACCTTGATGGGACCTGAGAAGTGGGCCTGTAGAAACCTCATGAACTTCAAAGAGTCCAAATGCAGAGTCCCTGGGGGTCAGGGAATTACAAATAGAGTCTCAGGGGAGAATGGATTGAGTAGCCCTGAAAGAAGGACCTCGGGGTATTGGTAATTGTTGGCATCTCTACATGATCTGACAACGCGCACTTGCAACCCAGAAAATCAGCCGTGTCCTGGCCTTCCCTAACAGCAGACTGAATGGAGGGAGGTGATTCTGCCCCTCTACTCAACTCTTCTAGGACACCAGCTGAAGTGCTGTGTTAGCTCTGGGGTGCTCAGTACACGTGGGACATCAACATGTTAGAGGGAGTCCAGAGTAGGGCTAAAAATATGATCAGAGGGCTGGGCACCTCTAATATGAAACAAACTGAGCTGGTTGGGAGTGTTCAGCCTGCAGAAGAGACGCTTCAGGGAGATCTCATGTCAGTCTTCTAGTACCTAAAGACCTACAAGAAGGCTGGAGAGGGACTTTTCACAAGGACATATGGTGACAGGAGAAGGGGGAATGGCTTTAAACCAACACAGAGTAGGTTTAGATTAGACATTAGGAATAAAGTCTTTACTGGTGACACATTAGAATAGGTCACCCAGAGAAGCTGTGGAAGTCCCATCCCTGGAAGTGTTCAAGGCCAGGCTGGGTACAGCTTTTAGCAACATGATCAGTGACTTTATCCATGGCAGGGGGATTAGAACCAGATGACCTTTAAGGTCCTTTCTAACTCAAACCCTGAGAGTCCCAGAATGAAGGAATATATAAAGATTCTAAATTATTGGACATTATAGATTAATTTCATGAGCAAACATCTTAAAAATTAAATACTTTAAAATTAATTTCAAGTTTCAGTTTTCCCCTCACGTTGATCCACCAGTGGTAATTTTATAATTTTGTATACAAAAAAACAGAAGTTAAAAAAGCAAGAAAACAATTCAAAACATGACATAGTTAAAAGCGACTTTTACAAATGAGTTCTGACTTTTGATGGGGAAACAGTACATGTAGTCAGGTTTTTTTTCCTACAGCACAACTACTTAAAATTGATTCTAGGCATCTTCCATTTTTTTTCATTTTTTTGACCTTCAGTTCAGATACTCTGAAGCTGAAATAGAAGTACTATAATGGCAAAGTCAAACCACTTAGTTTGTTTCTTGTCTAAGTTGCTAGCTTGTAATGCAATTAAAACACAAAATCACAGCGAGCCTGAAACAATTTCAGCATTAGTAGCTTGAAGTCAAAGAAAATATAAAAAATATACATTTCTTACTATTTGGTCATGTGAATAATAGACTTCTACTCCATCTAAGATGACTAATGTGGGTTTTTCCAAACTATATCAATATAGTAATTTTATTTTCCACAAATTATGATGCCATCATCTCCTATATTTCTTGGTCATTTTTACAAACAAATGAAAAAGTAGTGATCATATTTTTTCTTGGTATTTTTTTCCTTATTTTATTTTTGTAATCCGGACTTGTCTTGTTTTCTCCAGACATATGTCTTGCTTATTCTTCTGGATCATTTTAACTGAATCAGTCAGCTACTCACCTACTCAATCTTACACATATTACTGCATTTTCCTGTACCCTTTTTATACAACCACAGGTGTCCTTTTTCTCCTTTGGGACTATGGACATTTTAAATATATTTATGCTCAACTGTTACAAAAGGTTATTAGTGTTAAACAATAGTTACTGGTTACAATGTTATTGTAATGTTACAAAGTGATTATATTAACTGAGTGTTTAAGTAAACACATGATAATATTTTTTACTGTGCTTCTGTTCTTTCAGAGCAATAAGCCTTTGCTCTGGCAGCAATCACCTCCTTCATGATCTTGGACAAAACACTTCATATTTGTCTCTTTTTGCCATATCAGTTTCCACAGGCACATTACAATTTATGTCAAATTTCTGGAGCAGACTGTCAGTCAGAAGTTGCTTGTAGAGTGTCTGTTAAAGTCATGCAGTCCAAGCATTCCTTATACTTCTTATACTGGTATTTATATAGTTAATATATTTAACCTCAAAAAATGTATTGATTTGGCTTTACATACTTGGGTATTTAATTTTCTTTAACATTTTCAAAATATTTTAATCCCCTTTGTGTTGTCCTTCCTTTGTTACTTGAGAACCCATTTCTACTACCAAATGAGAGGGTCAATTTTATTTCAGTCAAGTATGAAGGACAGAACATGGAAACTTCATGCTTTGCTTATTATTTGGGCTGTTTCATACTTAGCCTCATAACAGTCTTTGATCTTCCTAGTGTAATATCCTTGCACTATATTTGGGATGTGATGAAACAGAATCACCTAATTTAAAATAAGTGCCTCCCAATGCACAGGTAATTGGGTCTAAATAATTTCAGACCCACTTACACCTTGCAGCTACATCTATCAAAATGACTTGGGAGAGTTGCATAGAGTACTGAACAAAACTAAACTCTCCTAGTGCACTGGTTAACACTACTACCAGAAAAAGAAGATTGTTAGAATCTATTAGTTATGTCTCATCATTGATCCATAAAAATGCAGGTTTATGAATTAAGTAGCACATAAAATATAGTCTCTTTAAAAAGAAGAAAAGAAGTGAAGTCTGAGCATCCGTTAGTAAAAAGTGTACATCCCAGAAAAGAAGTATACTTACTTCTAGTTCACCTAATCTGATCTCAGTGCATAAAATAAAATAAACCAAAATAATTTTTTAGATCTGTATTTTACTTTTTATCTAGTTCAAATCTTTTTGCCTTTTGAGTGCTGACACATTCATGTGAGTCAGCAGATGTTTGTGCAATTTCATCCTTTTGCTCCATCTTTCTTGTATATATAACATTCTTCACCTGGTGTATTATGTTAGCTTTTGCCCTTTCTATCACCTTCTGCCTATCTCCGTATTGCAGACTCCTAATTACCTCCTTGCCTATCGTGCTGTCCTAATTCCTTACACCTTACTTCTCCATCCTCTTTCTTAAGTGCACTCTTCTGTCCTTCAATTCTGCCTTCATTTGAATATTTGTGTTATTCATTTTTTCCCCACCCTGAGTTTGGGATTGAAAATAGGCTGAAAAAATTTCAAGGATATAGCCAGTGGAAGTTCTTGCTAAAATTAATCCTTCTCTGAAATCACAATATTTCTGAAGTTTTTCTACTGCATTTAAAATATTAGTTTTGAAGGCATAAAAGAGAGAAAACTGTAAAGCAAATCACAACAAAATACAGACTCTCCAGCAGGATTCACTTCCCTAGAGGATTATGTTATCAATGCAGCACAATCAGCTTTTTAAACAGATTATAAAAAATCAACTGCATTTGCATGTGCATGACACGCTAGGTAACCTATATTAAAGTAAAGAAAATGATACAGTTCAAGTCCTGAAAACCCCTTTGGATACACTAAATAAACATTTTTCTTAGACTTGAATGGAATCTATAGTTCTGCTGTTCATATTGTTAAGTTTTTGTTAGTACCATAAAGATGATAAAGTGCAAAACAATTAAAACCATCATAAATTACCTCAGAGACTCCAAAGTTAAATATGAGTGTAATTGGATCTACCTTTGAAGAAAGAAGTTCATGGAAATTACATGTTGAAGCACTAAGCTTAGATTTCTGAGTAGGATCTTAATAGACTGTATGTAAAGGTTGAAAAGAAAAGCATATCAACATAAAACAAGACTTTGATAAACTGCTTTGCTGTAATAGAGGTCATGAGATGACCATCTTTTATTAACTGTGATATTCAGTCAAGGACAATTTACTTAGGTGGAGACACAAGTAACAAAAAGATACTCAGCTAATTTGCTTCTGCGGTCAAAGAAAGGAGGGGAATATTATCTGCTATACTATCAAATTTTACTTAAAAGCCAACAGACTATTTTTTACTGTGTTCCAGTGATCTAGCCAATACTAATAGTTGCTAGCATATGAACAACAAAGCTAATGGTATTGCAAAGTGGACAGTAAGTTTTCACCAGAAGGGAAAATCAACTTTACAGCTGGTGAAAATGGCATGAATTCATGTATAGGATAAAGGACTGGCCTTGAGTAAAGTTAGTAAATTAATATTTTACTAGCTTTGCAAAATTTATCATGACAGTATTCAAACACAGCAGCTAAACCTTTTGGAAAATAGCCATAAAAATCTGTTCAGAATACTCTGACTGACAGGAATTCTTGCTTGAAGAACATTACCTCTGTGAAGAGGGCTCAGGAGAGGTGCAAACATTTGTGGACTGATGCGCCTTTCAAATGTTAAGAATAGATTTTTCCATAATTGTAGAGTCTTTTGTTATTTCTATGAATTAAAGCATGTGCTGCTTTAATCTAATAATATGCAAACTGCATCATAACTGTGTTGTATGACAAACCTACTGATAAAATCTAATACAAGTGTTCATAACATCAACATGATACACCCTTGCTAAATTTTTTTCCTTGGCTGGAAAGTGCTTCTCTGTGGCAATTACTGCCTCAGGGAATGTGTATAGCAGTTGTATTCATCGATTAAAAGACAAATCTTACTCATTGAAATACAAATCAGGTCTTTTTTATCTATCAAAGACACTTAGTATAATAAAATTTCTTCAGGGCACATATGTACTTCGTGTACTTCTAAACTCTTCACCAATCTAATAAACTGATTCTCCACAATTTTTTCAGAACTGCAATAATTCTTTTCAGACTGTGTTCAAAACTAGAAAGATCTTCACATGTATATTTAATGAAGAAATAAAAAAAAAGGGGTTTAGAAAAGAGCATATATTTAATTCCTTTTTATTCCTTTTATTTTATTTATTTTTTATGAATAAGGTCATTTACAGTTAATTCTACTTCGTCTTTCTTCTCTATCCCTCTCTATATGAATCTGGAATGTCTCATTAAAAAGGCTATAGGATGAAAACTTACATGCTGAAAAGATGAGCAAAGCTATATACATCTAAACTTAGTGCCGTTTTTAATTCAGATGCTGGAATTGCAACATCTCTGCACCTTTCTTCCTATTAGTTGCTAACACCTGAAATTTTGCACATTCTTTTCTTTAAGTCCCTGTATCAAAGACCTATTTTGTTATTCCATTTACAGGTAGTATTTTTTGCAATTATAGAAAAATCTGTCTTTTCTCAAGACAGTTTTAAAATTACAGACAAATCTATTCAGAATTTGACTTTAAATTTGGGTGATTCTCTCTGTAGATTTCAAAACTCCTCATCAATTTGAAAGGACAGTAAAAGTATGGTGAGGGATTAATTTCTGCATTATGGGCATCATACATGCTGTTGACCCTATTAACTAAAATTCCCATAAAATTATTAATTGTATTTGTTGAAAATGTAAGACTTCTACCAAACTCATGCATACTTGCAACACTACTGAAGTACCCAACGTTGTTAGACCTGAGCTTCTGTGTTGAAGAGTCTGTGATAAACAGATTGCTATGGTTTGATGTCTCTCTTTATGTAGAATAATTAAAATATTTTTCTATAAATTTGGATCAGTGTGCACTAATTAAATCTGAGTGAAAACTGTAGACTCTCTTCACATGTATATTTAATGAAGAAATAAAAAAAAAGGGGTTTAGAAAAGAGCATATATTTAATTCCTTTTTATTCCTTTTATTTTATTTATTTTTTATGAATAAGGGCATTTACAGTTAATTCTACTTCGTCTTTCTTCTCTATCCCTCTCTATATGAATCTGGAATGTCTCATTAAAAAGGCTATAGGATGAAAACTTACATGCTGAAAAGATGAGCAAAGCTATATACATCTAAACTTAGTGTGGTTTTTAATTCAGATGCTGGAATTGCAACGTCTCTGCACCTTTCTTCCTATTAGTTGCTAACACCTGAAATTTTGCACATTCTTTTCTTTAAGTTCCTGTATCAAAGACATATTTTGTTATTCCATTTACAGGTAGTATTTTTTGCAATTATAGAAAAATCTGTCATTTCTCAAGACAGCTTTAAAATTACAGACAAATCTATTCAGAACTTGACTTTAAATTTGGGTGATTCTCTCTGTAGATTTCAAAACTCCTCATCAATTTGAAAGGACAGTAAAAGTATGGTGAGGGATTAATTTCTGCATTATGGGCATCATAAATGCTGTTGACCCTATTAACTAAAATTCCCATAAAATTATTAATTGTATTTGTTGAAATGTAAGACTTCTACCAAACTCATGCATACTTGCAACACTACTGAAGTACCCAACGTTGTTAGACCTGAGCTTCTGTGTTGAAGAGTCTGTGATAAACAGATTGCTATGGTTTGATGTCTCTCTTTATGTAGAATAATTAAAATATTTTTCTATAAATTTGGATCAGTGTGCACTAATTAAATCTGAGGTGTGATTTAACACTACAATGAAAAACTGTAGACTTTATAAATTATGATTGATATACTGAAAAACAATGCAGGAACCCCCCAAAACAAAATAATATAATTATTGGAGTAAACAGCTATTTAAAATGCCCAAATTGTATTAAGTTGAGAAAATACATTAATAATTTAGTGGCTTTGACCAATGAAAATCACATTTTTCATTATTGTAATATTGATTATGATAACGAGTATTTTCAGTGTATTATTTTGACATAATTTTAGTACTTTTGTAAACCAAAAGACTTCCTCTCAAACTACAACACAAGTGTAGGTTACATTTAGATGACATGCTTAAGCTTCTATCCTTGTGTGACAGAATACAAAGTTATGAAGATTCACTTACTATTTAGGATAATTTGGTGTATTTCTGTGGTAAATACCATGTTTACTTTCTTCTGACAGTGTCTTGAATTGACCAACAATTTTTGGAAATTTATAGAATGTGAATTCAAGTCCAGAGCTTTACTCAGAAATTGGTCCTTTAAGACACATACCTTTATTCAGCTTCATGAAATTTTGCTCTTTGCTATTCTTCAGATAATTCATTTTTTGTCATTAATGTAATTTTAATGAAGGTTATATATACAGAGTTATTCATATGAAGATTAATTGTCAAATCCTTCTATGGAAATTAATACTAGAAATAGTAATAAACTAAGTCTTAATGATAGAAAAGTATAGTGGTTACAAGAAAAATAGCATAACAGAGCAGAAGAGGATAATAATAGCATGGAAGGAGAAATACTGGTTAGGAAATACTTATCACTTAGCTGATAAAGTGAGCAAACAGGAACTTGTGATTACCTGAAGAAAGAAAACATGGTGAGAAATGTAGAACTTTCTAGTAATGAAGCACTCAAGGATGCTTAATGATTTTCAGCATCTGTTCACAAACACTGTTCACTTTACTGCACTGTTATCTGTTCATGCAAGAGGTGGATTCTTGTTTTACACATACATCCTGCTGCCTTTGTTACCCTAGGGAAGAGAGAGACTGAACCCAGCAGAAAAATCCATCTGTAAATGCATATTCTAGTGATCCATTAGTAATGAACCTGCTCTATTCAATAATTTTAACCAGAGCAATCAATGTCTGAACCATTTTTTCTTTAATCATGACATATCTCATGGAAAAGCCTGAAGGTATTCTGTTGTCTGAATTTAGGCCAAGGTTCTAAGCTAGGTTTTGTTTTGCCAGTGTCCATTAAAGATTTAATTCATTAATAACCTAGACATTTCAATAGAATTGTTAACAAGAGTTTCAACCACAGGGATTGTATTTTCTGATTTTAGAGCAGTCTATAAAAATACAGTCCAAACACTACATAATTTTTACCCATATACAATTAATACTAACAGTATTCACCAGAGTTCCTAATTGAGACATTTATTTTATGCTGTCTATTCAAATCTAAATGTTCTGTTTTATAAAGTTGTGTCTTTACAGAGAGTGTGCCAATTTCTTAAGGAAGTGTGTTTTTACCCATTCTAAGCCTTTTTTGAGTTAAAGTGCCAATACAAGGTGCCCTCATCCTTTTAAGGGATGTGTTAACAAAGACACTGTTTCACTATTCAGTCTACATCTTTAATTTCTAAACAGAATTAATAATAACAATAATAATTTACAGTTCAGGAAAACACTTGCTGAGGTACTAAATTAGGTCTTCCCTCTTTCTATTGCTCTTTCTTGACCAACATCAAACTCATCGTACTGTTCAGTCCCAGGTGTTTCATCATTTGTAACAGTAGGTTGTAAACCCTTCAGGCTGGTTTCCTGGGCATCTTCTCATGCAGGAATTTCTAAAGCACTCACCATTGCCCTAGATCTGCTTCTGTTGGTAGTGAAAGCTTCACTGACTTCAGAGTGGCAGCATTAGGTCAGAGACTTCTTCATCCCAGTGAACGCTAACTTGGCATGGACATGACACATTTTTGGTACAGGTAAACCACAATATTGAAAAATAAATAGCAACTTCTCAATTTATAGCTCATTCTTCTGGATATATGAAAGGGCAAGACTTTCTCATATGCCTTGCCCTTACTTTTAACAACAACAGGCCATCAATTTGTTGATTTGTGCCACCTGAAACAGTATCTTTTACATCTTATAAACAGAAGACCTTGACATACGTGATGTGTGAAACACACATAAAGCAGCAGCCAGGTGTTGTCATTATATTGCAAAGGTTTCATACTGTTGTCTCCTTAGTGCAAGAGTTTCATACCGCCTTGATGTTGCTCATAGGCAGCTCCTGTAAGCACTAACTCATCCTTCCTCTCACAGCAGCCAACTAACTCCAGTTCCCCTCAACCAACCAATCCACTCTTTTATAACACTCTTCTGATTGGTGACAGCTGTGGCCTGTTGAGATCAGGCCTGCACCTAATCTTTAATAATTAAACCAGATGCAACTCTTTAGGGGGTAAGATTGCTTTCTATACTACCTTTATTTACTTATATTTTATCCCCCTACAGCCAGGCACCCGTGACCATCTCCACAGGCCAAGGGCACGAGTCTGACATGGTCCTCAAGACAGAATGGTGGGCACTCATCTGAGAGCAAAGGCTGCAACTCCAGCTGTTGAGTCCACACCACCTACCGCAGTGTTGGCTAAGCTATTCATCATATCTAAGTAGTTGTGGCAGTCCAGTGAATTTTTCACTGGCTGGAAAGGGGAAAAAGAAGACCCTGGGAACTTTAGGCCAATCAGTCTCACCTCTGTATCTAAAAAGATCATGGGCAGCTCCTCCAGGAAACTATGGTCATGCACATGAAAAAATAAGGACTGGTGACAGCCAACAAGGATTCACTAAGGGTGAATCATGCTTTATTAAATTATGGCCTACAACAGGGTTACAGCACTGATACATAAGGGAAGAGCAACTGATATAATCTACCTGGACTTTTGTGAAGCATTTGACATTGCTCTGCATGGTATCCTTGCCCCTAATTTGGAGAGGAGGAGCTGTGACAAGTGGCATTCCTCAGGGATCAGTACTGGGTCTGCAGCTCTCTAACATCTTTGTCAGTTCCCTGGATGATGGGATTGAGTGCACCATTAGCAAGTTTGCTGACACCACCAAGTTGTGTGGTCAGCTCGACACACTGGAGGGAAGGGGTGCTGTCCAGAAGGACCTGGACAGGCCTGACAGGTGGGCCTGTGTAAATCTCATCAATTCTAACAAGGCCAAGGGTAAAGACATGTGCCTGGGCCAGGGCAATCCCAAGAACAAATGTAGGCTGGGCTGAGAATGGACTGAAAGCTGCCCTCTGGAGAAAGACTTGGGGGCTTTGGATGAGAACCTTGATATGACCCAGTAACGCATGCTTGCAGCCCAGAAAGCCACTGCCTCTGGATCTGCATCAAAGGAAGCATGGAGCATGGCCAGAAAATGAACAGAGGGCTTCTCCTTCTCCCCTCCTCTCCTCTCTCCTGGCTCGGAGACTTGGAGTACTGTGTCCAGCCCTGGGACACCCAAGATGGATGTGGAACTGTTGAAGTGAGTCCAGAGGAGGGCCAGAACTATGATCAGAGCACCTCCCCTGTGAAGTCAGGCTGAGACACTTGGGGTTGTTCAGCCTGCAGAAGAGAAAACTTGAGAGAGATATAATAGCAACCTTTCAGTACAGAAAGGGGGACTACAAGAATGCTTGAGAGGAGCCTTCCAAAAGGGCATGTAGTGATAGGACAAGGGATTTAGTTTAGACATGAGGAAAAAATTCTTTATTCTGAGGATGGGGATGCACTGGAACGGGCTGCCCATGAAATTACGAATGCCTGGAAGTATTCAAGGCCAGGCTGGATTGTCTTTGAGGAACCTGTCCCAGTGGGAGGTTCCCTGCCCATGGCAGTAGGTTGAAACTAGATCATCTTTGAAGTATTTTCCAACCTCAACCATTCATTTTTTCCATGTGTGCCATAGTGCCTCACACACTAGAAAAAAAATGGACTATTACAATATTGACGCCATGATTTTAAATACTTGTAATGCCAATATAATTTTGCAGCAGTATTATTAGAAGAATACTGTGCTTCCCATGGTTCTGGGAACAGCGCCTACCTCTCAGTGCTGTTGTGGTGTCTGCTGTGTCTGCTGTTTCCATCTAGCTTTTCTCCTCACCTCTGCTAGTTCAGTCCTTTCTTTGGGGACCAGAGATGACTATTTTTCACTTTGAATAATAATAAACAAGTATAAACTGAGGGGTGGTGTAAATAGATGAAGTATTTATTACCAGCCTAAATTGATGAGGCTTATGTCAACAATTATTAGCTTGCAAAAAGTGTTGCTTTTTAATCAGCTGTGGGAATTGATCAAAAATGCTTACAGTACTAATGACTACTTAAAATGATAATACTTACATTATCATTGTCTGCATATTTTTAATACATTCTCATTGATAATTAAACTTATTTTTTGTGGTTTTTACAAACTTCATTAATAAATAAAAATAAATAAAATAAATAAAAATTTCTTTTAACCTATGTTCTGTATTGGCTACTTCTGTTGTGAGAGAAATCTTGTTTTTTATTTTGCAATATTATTTTATAGTGTTATTTAAACAGCATTTGGACATGAACACAAAAGTTATAAAGTTTAAGGTCAAATGAAATGTTTAAAAAGACATACAATTAAATTATTGGAAATACCAGCATTTATGATTCTTGTATATTTTTAATTTTGTCATTAAATTAACATCATGATACAGTTTTTAAATCACATGACCAGAAGATTCTTTCTACACGGACAAAGCCAAATTTGTAGTAAATCCCAAGAGAAAATGTTAATATATGGTAAATAAGGCCATGAAATCATCTCATGGATGTAAAATAATCCACTGAACAGGATGATGTATTAGCACTTATGACACAATTCTTTTGAAATGCTTATCATATCACATATGGCAATAATTTCAGGGCTTGCCATTAAATGTGGGTCCTTCTCTTTTTAAAAACTGAACTGGTTTTGTAGAATTTGTGACTTGATTTGTAGAATTGTTGAGTACTTACAACTTCCTCTTGCTGGGAAGTAAGAGCTTACTTCACAGTAGTGTCATAAAGATAAATCAGGTGATGTTTGCAAAACACTAAGATATTGGAAGAATACTAAAGGAAATCCAAAATGAAATTAATAGTTCTCCAAAAAGCTCAAGATTTTGATGACATGCAGTCAGTAAAGCCCAAGATTGTACACTTAAAGGAAAAAAAACCACTAAAAAAACTGTCCAGACAATAATCAGAGCATTAAGACAGCTATCTTTAAGAGATATAATGAATGAAACAAAAACTGAATCAAAACATGTATTTTGAGGAATATTGCAGAAGAGTTAAATAAAATAAAATCAGAAATAATTGTTTTTCATTAGTGCTAGAAAAATCTTTTCTTTTTATTTTTTTTTGGATGCTTCAAGTCCAAGTAGCTCTTTTGTATCACACGCATGGATAAAGGAATATTTATGAGAAAAAGTTTGAGGCAGAGCTGTGGCACCAATTTTATCTTTATGTATATAGTTTGAAAGAAACAATAGGTGCTGCTCTGTTTTGTTTTGATATCTCAGTTCAGGCTCTCAGGAACATTAAACATTCATGCTCTTATTTGTGGCCATCAGTACTTAAGAGTAAAAATAGCTAATAAGCATGGAACTTACTTTTAGCCTTGCTAAGAGTAGAGCTTACAACACATGCAACAAGAATTTCAGTTAGCTAGAGTACTTTTAGATTAAAACATGAGGAACTTGCAACATTTGGGCATTTCCAGGTTTAAAAATCAGCTGAGAATGCACTTTAAAGGTCTCAGTCTTACATTTGTGTTATTATATTTAACTTTATTATTTTTACATGTGTCCTTCTCAAAATACATCTTACTATTTTTCAACATGCAATTATATCTATAGTGGAATTCATAGTGAAAAAGTAGGTGGCCCAAAACCAAAGATAAACATTAAGGTAGTGGCTGCTGGAATAATAGAAATATTAATGATCCTGAAATGTTTCGCTGGAGGAAGTTCTCTCTTAATATTCAGAGGATCAAACCCAATTATGTGAAGAAATTGTTGTGGGATAGTTTGTTGTAAATCAATTGTCAAGTTTCAGCACTCAAGATGTAACCAAAAACTAATATAACAACCAAAATGTGGATCACATAAATGAAAATCAGCTGAAACCAATCTAGTTTTACATTCTTCTGTACGTATTTGAATGCCAATGTTGATTTTAGAAGTGGTCTGAAACAGATTAATTGTTGGTTTTTTGTTTTTTTTCTGCCAATATTATCTGTGAAAAATTGTAAAATTAATAAAAGAAATTATTCTGAATTTCAAGGGTAATATTAAAGCAAGAAATATTAGATTAAAAGTGACTGATAGATAAAGATACATCTATCTTACCTCACACATCAAAATGATAGAAAATTAGTGTAAAGCTTATCCATGTAACAAAGATGGAAGAATTAGATTCTTTTTCCTCAAACTACAAGCAATTTATAAAATTAACTTGGTTTACGTTTGATATTTCTCATTGTAGTCACAGATCTGGTAGAGCTACTAGTCTTTTTTAATGTACTACAACATAGGAACAATGCTGTCAGTAGAACATTGTATCCTAATTTATCTAAACCAATCTGCTCTAGGTATCTAACTTTAAAATATAGTATTACACACTACAACACGGTTTATCATTCTCTGAATGTTAATCAATTGTTATTACTGCCCTTGGGCTTTTGAAAGATTGCTTTAATTACTAAGTCATTTCATTCCAAACTTGCGTGCCTGGATCAAAACAAAACAAACAGAAGTAGGAAACAGGGTATATACATTTTTTGTTTTTTTTTTTTTTTTTTCAGGGTCAGACTGCTGTAAATACTGCTGCCTATCAGTACGAATACAGAAGGTATTTAGGTGAGTAGAGATAAATAGTGTCTGTCTTCTGAGTTCACTGTAGGTCTCCGTTTTCTAGATATGTGCTGTCACATTCAGCATGATTGGGAAAAGTACTGTAGTTTTTAAGAGAAAAAATGCTTTGCATAGTTATTTAACATGTGGAACTTAAGGAAAAAAGGCCACACAACAGCAAACACCGTGGTGTCAAGCGTGTGAAAACTGTTAGTGTCCAGCTGTACGTGTATTCTACATCACCCTTTCAAGGGGATGAATGTGGCTGGAAGTGTTGACAGCTCTCTCCTGGACGATCAGCACAGCAGCTGCAGGGACACCCCAGCAAAGCAGCAGGATGGAGCCAGGCTCTGGCCAACCTCCACAGCCAGGAGCTCCAGAGGGCAGCCCCACCGCACAGCCTGGGCACTTCCCTAGGGGTGGGATGGGATGGGGCTGGTCTGCCCTGTGCTCCTGGGTTGGGTCCATGGGGGCAGGTCAGGGCAGTGGGGATGTGGGGACCAGCCCTGCTGTGGTGTCACTGTGTCAGGGGCCCACAGGCCTGGGCCCTGGCCAGGGCCACGGCTCAGCCAGGACACATGGGTGTCCACAAAGCCCTGCCCGGATAAAAGTGACCTTGCAGAA
Organism: Emberiza elegans; assembly: GCA_024865655.1. Classification (NCBI taxonomy): domain Eukaryota; kingdom Metazoa; phylum Chordata; class Aves; order Passeriformes; family Fringillidae; genus Emberiza; species Emberiza elegans. The sequence goes on from JALJVW010000072.1 coordinate 3,319,006, forward strand.
GGTTAACATAATGAAAGGTAAACATAATCAAACATGGTAATTCCTCATTAGTGTGGCCCCGTTCTTCTAAGTTCTTCTAAGCCTTCTGATGTTTACATTCTTGTAATGAACTTTCTCATGCAGTTTTAGGTAAATAATTATTGTTTTACATTTTTTATCTGAAGGAGGAGAAATTTGATGGACTATTGTCTTGTCCAGTGTCATTGGAGAGGTAGCACTTTCATCCTCCAGTCCACTGTCACTTTTGAAAGTCTATAAATGCTGGAGTCAAAAATTAGACTTCCCTTCTTTTTACCTTGGAGTTTGCAATGTGCTTGTCATTTTATTTTGTGTCCTGTAGCAACACATTAGCAAAGAACCAGGAGTCAGTGCAGCATATCTGCAGAGAAGCTATGTTCTTCTCAACACATAGCTCATTGCAATGATTATATTGTATTTTGTTCTTTCTATGTCTTTTCTAATCTGACAATATGATTTTTTTACAAGTCTTTAAATCAATAAAATTTATTTAATTCACTTGATTTCTCAGGCTTTGTACTATTTTTGTTTATTTATAACAAAGGTCCTCGTAGAACACAGCTGCTCCTCTAAAACAATGATGAAGTAGTCAGACTGAAGACAGATCACTCTTGTTGTGACTTCCTTTCATTTTCCAGTCCTTATATTTATTTTTCTAAGTGTTTTCTAGTTTTTCTATTATTATAGGGTCAAAATCTCTTGCATGATCAAACATCCTGAGTTTGAAGGGTCTGATTAGATGATTATGCCTCATGACAAATGCATTTTGCCACATAATCAAATTAAAGCAATTATCATTGTTTAATGAGATGTAAAAACTGCTGAAGATATATTTCCCACCCATGTGCTAAGACATGAATTTGAAGCTGAGGGAGCAGAGGTTCAGGTCTAACATCTTTTCACAGAAGTTTATGTAACCCAAAAAAAAAAGGAATATCCTGTAGATCAGAGATGGGGGGTTGTGTTGTAGTAAAAATTTAAGATGTCACATTTGCTGATTTCAGGAAAAGTGTACCAATGTGGTTATTGTGCCAATTACCACATATCAAAATAAATTTAGAGAAATTCAAGAATAGAATAATAAATATCTCTCTAGTAAGAAATTTGTTAAGATAGGTCTGAATACCTAATGAACTAGAAAATATTTTTTCACAATTAATGGTATTTTGGAAATTAGATACTTAGATGAGCACTTTATATTGCATTTTGCCACTGACTATAGTCAGAAAAAAAGTCAGTATTACACATACTCTATAAAAGTAAAAGAATGAATTTTGTTATCAGATCTGTTGTCTATAATCCCAGGCAAAATTTTAGAATCTGAATATCCATCAAAATTGCCCTATTCTGAATTCTACTGTATATAGAAAAAAAACACATAGTAATTGAAGTTCTAATTGTCGATATTCCAACTTTAAACTAAATAGTTTGGAATACTTGTACTGTATTACTTTTATTTGGGCATAGAATACCACATTTAGCTACTGGGAAAAAACCCCCATATTGTTCATGTCTATATTATTAACATTTCTCCAAAATACTATATTTCTACAGTTCTAGCAAAAAGTACTGAAAGTGTATTGAGCTATTTTTTAAATTTAATAAACAGCAAATACATAGTGTTTTGCATATTTTCACAGTTATTCAACTGTAGTTCAGAGTTTTCAACTGTGAAAGACAAAAGAAAAAAAATGGGCAAGAAATAGAATTTCTGACTATTAATAAGCAAGCCCCTTTCATTTTAAAAGAATATGTAAATAAAACCTAGTGCAGTACTTATCTCAGAACAACATCCATATTATAGCAAATGTATTTGTTTGTCACATATTTTTGTTCCTTCGTCACAGGTAATAGTGTGTCACTCAGCACATAAGCCCAATGAAGAAATTGCAAAGAAACCTTTCTTCCTCCTTGGGCTTTGAATTGAACATTATATTCATATCTTGTCTATTTTTTTTCCATCTTCCTACTCTCTGGATGGTTGACTGAGAGTATCCTCATACATTTCCAGATATTCTGTGGAATAGAATAACTTATTTTTATCAATCATAATTTGTTGTAAAAACCACTTAACATATGTGTTTATGATCCAGTGTGCAAGGTTTATTTGAAATGTATTTTAGAATATATTTTCTGAAAGGTCCTTAGGGTCATGATTTTTTTCTCCATTTTTGAGAGTCAAATGGTAACACTAAGCTTTATTTCTGACATAACCTGTACAGTCAAATCACATACAGATGACAATAACAGGATGTCTAGGAAATAAACAACTTTTTATACATATGTTTACAGGGATAGAAATGTATTATGAGGTAAGCCTTTGTTACACTTGAGTTATTTCTTGATTGTCAGCAGTTAAATATATTTCAACTGGCAATGTAAATATGAAACCTGAGACTTGGAACTGAATTATACACCCCTTTTTACAGTTTCTCTTTGTCTATTTGTTTCTTTTCTGGGCTTTTTTAGAGTAATTGAAGGGCAAACTGAGAGGAGATGATACGATTTCTAATCCCTTCCGTGTTTATCAATATAACAGTGGAAATATGTGCAAGATCTATAAACTTTGTACAATTCTAATTGATTTTTTTCCTATTTTGAGAGGGCCATGTTTCTCTTATTTCAATTTGTCTCAAAGCACTAATTTCCAGCATTCCTATATTCATTAAAATACTTTATCTTGAATCTGAATTGGTCAACTAATTAAAAGATCAACTAAAAAAGAAGACTAACAGATCAGTTGATGAAAACTGAAGGATGCAGTTTATCCTGACATCTCTGCTTTACTCTTCTTCTGAATGCAGCTGTACAGTATGGAATAAGAATGCTGATCTTGCAAGAAAATTCCCCTCTGAAATATTTTTGCAGCTTATACACAAATCTAATGTGAGTACTTTACCAATCCCAGTTGTGCAGTAGAAGTTGAAGTGAATGAGCATGGGAGGTCAAGGTTAAAGAGCTAACCTACTGTAATGACAAAAATACCATGGAAAATCACAAGACAGAAATCTCTTTGAGCAATGAATATGAGGAAGTTTTCAATCACATGACGGTTCAAGAATTTATTTATTCATATATTTGAGCCTGGATTGGTTTTTAAATTATTTTTATTATTCTTTTACTTAATGTTAGTGCTGATATTTTTGAAATAAAAAGGTTATTCTCATCCCATCTCCAGACAATTAACAAATGTCTTAATAAGTTCATGCTATGGAGACTAAAAACTGTGTCTATGTTCATTAGATTAAGTACTTTACCACTAAGCTTTAATTTAAGCATTAGGAAACAGTTTCTTTTGAAATATTTTTTCATTTAGGAGTACAAATAATGATTATTATATACACCTTAAAATTCTTTCAAAACATATTAACTGGGCAATTTATGAAATTACAAAGGACCTGTATACACTTGACAAGTTCAGAGTTACATATTAGATTACAGATCAAGTGTGTAATCTGATAAATTCTAAATTAAAAACCAACATGGAGAAAAAAATGCACAAAACCTACAGAAGTTGTAGCACTGCAAGATAACTATTTTAAAATGTTGGATTGTTAGGGTTTGGTATTTTTTTCCTGTAATTTCAAACCAAAATTCTCAGCCAGTCTCAGAATGGGATTTCTATTTGCATTAGTGCAGAAAAAATTGTTTAATGCTAGCTGGTCAGGAAAGGGCAGGCAAACCAAGCTCTACCATGTGTTGTTCATTCCATGGTAAGCTAAAGGCCTGAAGGAAGTGTCTATCCTTCTAAATGACAATTTGTTCTTTTTCTCAGCTGCTGGTGAAGTGCCACATACACTGCTCATTACACAAAGAAGATTTTATTGCTGTAACAGGGCACATTGAATTTAATGTTCACTGAGGACATCATGCAGTTCACAAGAGTGAGTCACACAAACTTTAGTCAATCTAGCCTCTTTTTGAGCAAACTGGATAAAAGGAAGAAAAAAATCTTCAGATATATGCTAGATCTTAGACTTATATTGAGGGGAAATCAGAAAAAAAAGCAAACAAAAACCCATCCTCTTAGAAAGGATCTTGGAACTGAAAGAAATACAGTCAAATTCATGTATTAATGAGAAAGAACATTCAGTTTCTTATCACACAAGTTTTCTAGCTGAGTATCATTTCTTATTGTATCAACTGCTATGAACTGAAAATGTGCTGGGAAAGTAGCAAACTCACTGGGATCCTTCCTTTTGAGCTGCATTTACAGTACTGACTGATGACAGATACTGGTTCAGCACCATGAGAAATTTTCATTTTGAAGGACTAGCAAACTCAGGGAAATTCAATTTATACGGGAGTCTTCTGGTCAGGTTTAATTCATGTGTGTCTGACAGGCTGTGTCTGCACATTATTGTGATACCTCAGGCATTTTCTAAATACTTCTGGGATTTTTAGAAGAGGAAGGTAGGTAATCATGCCGAAAAGAAATATTAAGCAATTGCTCATCAGGCAGTATAACCTTCAGAATGTGATGAAAAACATTCCTTCTGGTTTGTTCTTGCATGTTCTCTTTTTATTTAAACCTGTGATAAAAAAAGGACAAAATGCAATCCAATAAATGCTCTCTAATTAAGTGCAAATACTTTTTCCCAGTAAGAGTCAGGCATCACTGAACTTTTTAATATTAAATAATGCTTTCAATTAAATATTATGCTCTCAAATGTAAAAGAATATATAACACGTAAAAAACTTAAGTTCTCTGACACTCTGAGGTAAAAAATCCAGGATGTGAGGATAGTGTCATTGATATCAGTAACTCTACATCAGTGTAAAAAACACAGAAGAGTACTCAGTAATAAGATGTGAGTGCAGTAACAAAGCAAGTGCAAAAATGCAGAAATGATATTTTAGTGTCCTTATTCTTTTTTTTCAGTTGCTAAATGAGCTCCATTAAAAAAGACAATGCCTTCCTCTCTGCATTGGGAAAGTGAATTATAAGTTCTCTGCTATATAACCTCTTTAGTTTGTCTGTATCCAATTACAAACATAAGATTGAGTAGTATTTCATTTAATAATTTTTTTACATTAGTCAATCAACCAAATACTTAAATCAATAAAAAGAAAGCCTGAAAATTAGTCTTATCATTTATAAAAATATCTCCTTTCTCTTTACTTTGTCTAACCCTATGTTTGCAAATCTTTTTACTGACTCTGTATGTGCTTAAGCAGTAAATTCTACCAAAGCATATTTTATCTCAGGCCTATTGCAAATCTGTGGTTGCTACTTAGTCACTTACTTAGGAACAACCACACACTGATTAGGAAACACACAGTCGATCATTATAATGGTTTTATGTATATAAGTACGGGCACATGAAAACAAGTCCTTAGATAACCCACACTCTTGATAAATCATTTGGATTTTCATTATATACTGACTGAAGGAGAGCGCAGATGTCAATCCTATCTTCCCAGCAACAAGCCTGATTTAATTCTCCGCAGTTCTTTCCATGCTTCCCCAAAGTTTTCTTAATGAAAAAGAGAAATCTGAACACTACAGAGATAATTCTGATTATTTTGTCATGGGTGTGACATACTCAGATTAGATAGGCAATCCAAAATCACAATTTATGAGATTCCAATTCTATAGAAAGAAAACATCCTGCTAGTACTTTGACTTTCAGCCTTTCCACATATCAGAGGATGTAGGGTTTTGTTTCTTCAGAATCAAAGGTTGGTAGGGTATGAATTACAAGTTGTCATCTAGAGCTGGCAAAAGAAAACAGGCTTAAAAATAAAATTATTTCCAACAACAACAACAACAACAAAACCCAAAAAAACAAAACCAACAACTACCAGCCAAACAAAAATCTATGACCCCACCCCCACAACCTGAAAAAAACAAGTTTGTGAAATGTTTAGCCTAAGTAGGGGTGGCCAAATAAGAGATGAATGTTTACTTTAAAATGTAAGACAGCTTTTTTGCAGGAGGTAGATGATGAATATTTAAGAAAGCAGCCTGTGATATGTGTACTTTATATAGGCACTCTACTGTAGCTGTTATACTAGTTAATAACTATTAAGAATATAATAATAAAAAAGGAAAGTTCTATGACAAGGTTTAGCTGCATTTATAGCTAATAAATATATCTTTAAAAGGACACTGACAGAAATTCTGATATGAGGAATGTGCTGCTCTACCCCCTACTTCTTTCCCCCAGGATGTCTTAAGAATAAATTTCTTCACTGAAGGAGGCTGAGAAGAAAGAATCAGAAAAGTGTAAAACATGCTCATTGCTCCTAGCAATAATCATAAATTCATGTAAAAAAACATAGGGGGCACACTCCTGAAACTGCTAATAAATGTAGAGATAAAAGCTGAGATTCGTTTTAAAATAGTGCGATGCACATGTTCTCTATAGTCAATGCGCTTTCTTAGATAAGAGATGCATCACTACTATAATGCAATATTAGTATCCAGTATACTGGATATGAAATGATGCTTCATCATTTCTACATTGTAAAAATGGTAATACCATGGATGATAATTCTTTGGTTTCCCTATTAAGCTTGAGCAATGACACTATTTCATTTGATTTTCTGCTCCAAATCCATGTCTAGGGGGACTACTTAAATGAACTGCTCATATATTTTCTATGGAGAAAGGCTAGAATGGTGCAACATATGGCTCAGATATAGTGGAATTTAGTTCATTAATCTGTCCTGAATGACCATCACAACAGAAAAAGCTTAAGTGAAGAACTAAATGAACTGAATAGACATTTGAATGGAGATAGGCATTAGACTAACAGAATACTATCTGTGTATATGTCAAAGGACAGAACAGGGTTTTGATGTGGCTGCTAAAACTATATTGAATAATGTAGGGGCTGAGAATGATGTCAATGATATGGAAAAAGACATAGAGATTGTAATGAATTTGGCTGGGAGGAAGTTAATTTTCTTCATAACAGTCTCTATTTAGATTTGCAATTTAGTATTTTAGGTTGGTGAGCAAAATTGTTGATAGCACACCAGTTGTACTTAATTCTTGAATAGTGCTTGCACTGTGTAACAACAGTATCTGTTTTTTTCTCTGCCTCTGTCAGCAAATTTGCTAGGGAGGACAAGAAACTGCAAGTTGTAGCGAGCAGTGTCCTGGTCCATGGCAGCAGGGTTGGAACTAGGTGATCTCTAAGGTCCCTTCTAAACACCAATCTGTGATTTCATGATTACAGAGAGATACAGACAGAGCACCTCAAGCCAGCTGGCCAAAGGGACATTTCATACTCTGTGATATCATGGTCAGCAACAAAACTGGGGCTGGGTTATCTCCAAAGTAGCCACTGCCCAAGGACTGTCTGGCCATTGTTCTAAAGGTGGCAATGACTGCTTTTGCACCACTTGAGTTTGAGGGTTTCTTTTTGTTTGCTTGTTTGGGGTGGGTTGTTTTGTCTGGGGTTTTTTCTCCCATAATTTATTAGACTGCCTTTATCTCAACCTAGAAGTTTGGGTTGTTTCCCCCTGCTTTTGCATTTCCAATTGTTTCCCTCATCCAGCTGAGTGGGGTCTTACCTGCCACCTGGGCCCAACACACCATATACAGGAAATGGAAGTATAAATACAATTAAAAATTGTATTTTTTAATGCCCTTTTGTTTCTACCCCTTTTCTTGAGCACTTACTGTGATCTTCTTTGTTCAAAGGCTGATGGCTGTGTGAAGATGGCGGGGACAGGGGTGTATTATAGCAAGTTGCCAGTGTCTGCAGCCTCCTGTTGGAGAAATACCATGCTCATGTTAATAGTTTCTTTTTTCTGCTCCAAGAACAACATTTACACATTTGATAACATTTTTACCACTTTGATCTTTCTTCATTAGTCTGCAGCTCCAAATTACTCCAAATTCATGATATATGTGCTTTTTTATGTCTTTTAGATAGTTTTTCTCAGATGTGTACTTCTTTAATTGACTGTGGATGAGCTGATTATAGCCCTGAGGTCTTTTGTGCCAGACCAAAATTCCATCCCTTACCCTATAGCTGCACTCGTCTACAGTGTCTTCTTTGTCTACACTTCTGAAAGCACCTGCTATTCAATTAAACAATTAATTCTCTATGTTGTCATATTGAGGTTATAAATATCTAATTTTGGATAGAATAGTTACTAGTTGTTACTAATGTCTATTTAAAACTTGTATCATATACAGATAAATAAAAGTAAAATAAAATAGTCATGGACTGCTGGTCTCTTAGAGAAGATGCTGATAGAGTTAATGAAGCAAAAACAAAGCTACAGCTACGTTGAGAAAAGTTCTGACAGAGTAAATCTGAAAAACAGCAGTTGTGACAGCTTTAACTTCAGTAGAAGGCTCACAAACCATCATTGGCATTATAGGGCTCCATGTTAAATTTAGTACAAAGAGAAAGAAAATCAGAGTTAATATTTCTGACATAAAATTATACACTTAAAGTGAGAGGGAAAGGAATGGTATAGTGAACTGAAGTATAAAGGAATTGGTAAACTTTGCTTTTCAGTAGAAGTGAAAGGTTTCAGGATTAGTATCAAGTACCTGAATGCAGAGTAGCAAGTGCCTGCTTCCATTTCTTACTGCAGGTTTGATTCCAGTATTCATGGGTTATTTCTTTATATAGTATTCACAGCAAGTATTCAAAAATATTCAAGGAGAATTTTCTATTCATTTCATCTGAATATATAGCTGCCTTTAACTGCAGCTTATTCAGGTAGTGGTGAAAATATTTCTATTTTCCTGTAGCTAAATACATGCCTACCTAAAAAAGCTTCAACAAGTTGTGGTCAGAGTTTTATTGCATGTAATTAAGATAGTGTTGTTATTACTAGAATCAAATGCTTGGAAAAGTTCAATTTGACAAAAGTGGGAAAACCAGTGAGTGTCACAAAGATGTGTAAGTAAGTGACTCTGGATGGATTTTTGAGAAACAGTGATACTCATTTTGAGACCCAAAAACAGTCAGGCTGATTGTTTCTGAGGACATCAGTATGGAGTAGGCTGAATCAGACACTAATAACAGAATTTTATAAAGTCTTATTTGTTCCTTTGACTGTTGCTATTGAATCCAGAAAGACTGAACTGGAATAAAATCCAAAACTAAATTAATCTCATTAATTTTTAAAATACTCAGCAATTTCTAAAGTACATTATATAACAAACTATTTAGATTCCTAATTTATGCTCACAGATCTCAAAATCTTGGATTGACTGTGAACAAGGATCACATTATAATGGATTGATAGGAGATGCAATGCGCTAGTTCAATTTTAAATTTTTTTGCCTTTTTTATCCTTTTTTACTTCAAAAGTGAATAGAATATATCATAACTTCAGATGAAAAGAATTGGGTATAATACTAAAAATAATACACTGATTCTTCTGAAAGAAATTTAGCTTTTTGTTTGGTACTTCAAACTTGGTGGGTGTGTTTGGTATGTAGAAAGAAGTGAAGATAAAGTGAAGTATAAGGGAAAATATATGGAATGATAAGTGAGCAGAAGAATGAGAGAAAAGAAAAGCAGCTTGAGGAGGAGTGACAATACAAAGATCAAGAAGCTAACTAACCAAGGAAGGATTAAAATAAGATTACTTCATGTATTCCTTTGGTAGACAGAAGAGTTGTTAATTCATATTTTCTTTACACAATTGATGGTCAACAGCCTGAGAGGAAGTAAATCACCCAGCGATCACAGAAAGTGCTCTCCAGGCTGCAGATTCCCTCTTCCACCACAAAAGTATCCTCCTGATTGAGTAAATCCTTTTTGCTGACACATGACCACTGGTGCTTGTATGCCACTGATCCATGAACTTCAGTGCACAACTGCACCGTCTTGTCAACAGGAGGAAAAGACTGAATCATGGCAGCACAAAAATGCTCCAAGGAAACAAGGGACATTGAGAGCTCCCAAGTAATTCAATGTGTCATACTCTGTTTTCAGGCCAAAGCAAATCTGGTAAAGGCCAAATGGACAAACTAGAATTATAGTTCAGACTTTAATTCAATTTGAATAACTCAATATGAATAATGTTATTTAGCACCATGCTTGAAATCTGTTATGCTGTATGATGTGGTTTATTCTTTAGAGTACAATACCAGAACATCAGCAAGTTTGATTCTTTTTTGTTTAAACTGTTTAAAATAATCTCTTAAAGTCAATGATATTTCCCAAAAATAAGAAGCTGAAATAATTTAGATGAAGGTAATTAGAATAGTAATATTATCTTTGTAGTTTTACAGGTAAAAGAAAGTGGAAGAAAATAATAAATGCGATATGCATTAGTTGTAAATATCAAAAACACTGATCTGGATTGATGCGCTGTTTGTATTCTTATGCGAATCTTGCCATTCACGGTAAATCTTTAGAAAACAGATAAAATAGGAGAATTCAGTAGCTTCCAGAAGTTTGACAGAGACTGACAACACTACTGTGTTCCAAATGCTTCTGAAAAAGCTTTGACAACTTGAAAGAAAACAACAGCCAGACAAAAACCAATTAACTGAGATATTAGATGCTGTACTGGGTGGGGAGAAAGAAGTGTACCTGTCTCCTACATGTCACATAACTAAATATATAACTTCAAAAACACAGGGTAAACACGGCACTACCAGTTTACTATGGCAATCAGGAAGTACAAAAGCAACTGCATTTCCTATAAAAAAATCTGAAGTTTTAAAAATTCACCATTAGGCTTTTGTAACTGCCACTAGCTCAACAAAAATTGCATCCATTTTGAATAGCTAAGAATGTGATTGCTAATATTAGTTTCTGTTTATTCTATTATAAAGAATATTTTGGTTATCTCAACCATTAGCTATGTTAACAGTACAAATAGTCATATATGTAAGTTTTAGTTTTATATATATTAAAAACCATTTTCATGTACAGAGTTTTGAAAATACTTTTAATAATCATGCTTAAAGTACAAAAAATAATCCCCTGGAACATTAAAAAGATAAAGTAAAATTAAATACTGCATAAAATTTGTTTTTATTAATGATTGCTATTTTGTCATGTGCTGCTGCTGTTGAAACATGTGGAGGGATAGAATGTCAGAAAACAAAGATAGTGCAGAAGGCAGTCTCACACCTGAGGAGTTGCAGCTGTACTAATCACCAAAGATTAGGAACAGGCTGCCCTTAACAGGCCACAGCTGTGTCCAATAAGAAGAAGAGTGCTACAAAAGATTAGGTTAGCTGGGTGAGGAGAGAGATGGAATTTGTGAGTTGTGTAGTGAGGAGAGTTGGAGTCTGTTGGCTGTGCTGTAAAGAAGGTGTCAGTGCTGTGAGGAGCTCTCCATGAGAAATCACTGAGAAGGTATGGGAGCTTTGCAATACGGTGATAACAGAAAGAAACAAGAAAACACAGAGTCTATTTGGTGTTGTTAGACTAGGATGTTGATGCAGAGTATTACAGAGGTTGTACAGCATGGAGATTGCTGGAAGATACTCAAAATTCATTTGGACATGGTTCCTGGGCAAAATATTACAATTGGTCCTCCTGAGTAGGGTGACTAGACTAGGTGACCACCACATGTTCCTTCCAACACCAACCTTTACTTGATTTTTTAAGTTTTCTTTCAGATATAATTTATAGCAGGAGAGGGAAGGAAATGAATTTAACATTGCTAGCAAAGCTCTAATGAATGTCATAGAAAAGATTACAACAATCTATTAAATTGATGTGGAAGTAAAGGTGATTTTATAAACAGTAAGCTAACTTAGAATATTTTTTTTCTGTCTTATATCTTTATGCTTCAGAACTCAGCCTTGTCATGTTGTCTGTTGTATTCCACTGGGACAGATTTTATGGTGTTTCAGTTACACTCTACAGAAGACATTCAAATCCATTTCTTTAGCCTCAACTTTATACTGTGATATGGAGTCCCTTTCTCTGTTCTTTGCTGAGGCTTTTATTTATGGAGAGGAATGAAGAGCTAAAGAAATGCCAGAAGGAATTTTCACAGTCAGGAGCTGTATCTCCAAAACTGTATGTGAGTCATTCAATGGCAACAGTGACCCTCTGTGTTGAGTCCCTCTGACATGAGGAAAAAAACCATAACTTGTGGTACATTTTTGTCTAGACCACTAGTTAATTTGTTGTTGAAACAAAAATCTGTTATGCTTTCAGTTATCTAAGTCTCCTTTAATTGTGTTTGCTGTTGCTCTGGAGTTCTTTGAGAGTTTTACACTGCAAGTAGGTAGAAGCTTGTAAGACACATCAATATTAAAATCCTTCATTTGCCAGGAATATCTGGAGTTATGTAGTAAATATTTGTGGCAGGCAGAGCTAGATTTACCTATAAAGAAAAGCACGTGATAACCATTTGTATGTGGCCTGTCATGCCAGCTTTTTCTAAAGTAATTCAGAGGTTACATTCTTTTCTTTTTCATGGGTTTCAAGATCACATCACTAAGAGAAGGCAGCTATAACTTTTTCCAATAGAATTGGAATTTTAGGATTTTTTTCAGAAATTCTTAAAATATTTTAAAAAAGAGACTGAAATTATTTGGAAACTGCAAATGAAATTTATAGCTTACTTTTGTTAGCATTAAACTGAATGTAAACTCTACCACATTTGGTCTTAAGTATAGAAAGCATACTTAGAATCTAACAAACTCTTTGTAAGGACCTTAAAGAAAACCTCAGATAATTATGACTCAACTATATAGCCATGTCTGTTTGCAAAGAGCAGTTCATTCAGACCCTTCCAGTGTTCACAATTTTTTCAAGGGTTCTGAGGAAGCCTAATCAATTTACTGCTACTGAAATGAAGCAGTTGTTCAACAAATCACATCAGTCTTGCCTTAGGCCAGTAATAAAGATAAATAACTTCTCCAACAGAAACATCAAGATATCTTTAAAAGTTGGGTAGATGGCCCAACATGAATTTGGCCAGAAGACTAGAGTTAATAATCTATATTTCAGTATTCTAGCATCTTAAAAGAAGTTTCTTGTTACATTTGAAAAGTACCACCTCCAGCAAGAATTTCTCATATCAGTAGAAATTTTGTAAAAAATAACCTGGCTGAAAAAGAGAGGAAAAAATAGAGGCAGCTCTCTATAAATATGAAGGACATGTAAAGGATAAAAAATAACAGTTCACACTGTATTTGAGAGTGTCATAGTAATAGGAATCACAGAGTAGATACCATTTCTGTAATAACAGATTCTAAAGCATTGTTTCTAATTTTTTTAGTCAATACACTAGAATAACTATAAAAATGATGCACTGCCTTACATCACTGTCTTATTCAACAAGACAATGGATTGCCATCTGTTTTTTTCTTTCCCATTTATAATCCCATATTTTCCTGCTTATACTCAGATACTGTCTCTTTCAGATGGTCTGACATAATTATTTAAAGAAAAAACCTATTAATTTTTCTTTATTCCCAATTTTCATGATTACTCTTTTTACTTAAGTCTTGAAGAAGAACCATTAAGCCTGGCAGCATATATTTTTAATGTCTAAAAAAAAATCTACTCATTGTTTTGGAATAAAAAAAAACCACATCAGAACTAAAAAAAGAGACAGGAAAAACACAAAAAACCCGACAACAAAACAAACCCCAACCAAACAAACAAAATCCAAAACCCATAAGCTCGTAAAACCACCAAAACCAGAAACAATAATTCACAATATAGTTGGAATTTATTAGGTTAAAATCCCACCATGTCAGATTAAAACTGGATGTGCTAGACAGCCACCTGAGTAAAAATGGAGGAAAGAAAAACTTGTAGTCCATGCATGAGAGGAAAAATAAAGGACTAACACTCACACTTCCATATGTGAGAAAAGAAATAAGAAATTGAGTCAATTACCTACATTTTATAATGTATAGATAGAGAATGTTGGTGAATAATGTTAGCTAAAAAGCTTAATTTTCAATGAAATAATCAAAACAATTAAAAAGAAAAATCAAAAAGCAGGCCTAAATTTATTTGAATGTGCAGTGCTTTGAAACAAGCATTTTGCATAAACCTAACATCTGCTCAAAACAAAGGTGTAGTTACTAATAGGAAGAAATCAAAAAAGGCCAAGTAAGTAACCCTGTTAAGCATTACTCTCTGCCAACCTGAAAACAGAATAAATAAAAACTGCTACTGTGATTTGATTTAGTTTTGAAACCACTGTTTCCAGTTATATTTTAAAGCTTTCATTACCTGAAAATTAGATTTCTGACAGTACTTAGCTCAACTCAATTGCATATATTTTTTACCAGGAATTAGTGTTTTACCACCATTCTCTAATAGTGGTAAAAGTAGGATCATATGTTTCAGATGCAGAAAAACTCCAAGAGCAGATATTGAAAAAAATTGGAGAAAATCCCAATTGATTTGGATACAGTGAACTCGCTCTAGAACCAATGCATATCTCTGAGAGAAATAAATGCTGAATAAAAATATGGGGAAAAGAGCCAAGGCAAAATTATCACAAAATAATTAACATAGCATTAAAGTAGAGGAAGCTAAAGAATGTGCTGCAGTAGAACATGTAACACACAACTTTTCTCCCAGTGCTCTTCATGAGATACATCACAATTTATTTGTGTGCCTTTGGTAAGGGCAAGCAAAGAATTTTTATGGATTTGTTCCTGGACTGTTATTTTTCAATATATATGCTGCCTTATTTCTGAAATAAATAAGAGTCAGAAAGAAATTCTAAGAACAGACTCTCATTCAATGCTGTAGGCATCATAAAGACAGTCACAAACAGTGAAAAAAATGCAAACCAACATAATTACTGTCTTATTCTAGAGGGTACAAATAAAACTGAGGTAAATTTTACATGCACAAGGCTTTATTAGTGAGGTTTGTAGCTGATGGAATACTCTGACTTCAAAATTACTTTAGGAAAACAATTTTTAAAATTATGGGGGTAGTGGGGGAAATGGGAAGAATCTCTCCCCCAACTCATGTGTACCTTTTTTATGTATTAATAACAGTTGTCATTTATGTTACCTATACTAGGTCTTGAAATTACAAACTGACACATATGAGAGTACATGGTAAATCAGTTTTTATTATGGAGTTAGACAATAATATCTATAAAACAAGAGTGAGTAAACAGAAGAAGAAAAGAGCATTTTAAACAATAATATTAACTTCCTACAAGGAACCTGATATAACAGACATAACTATCTGCCAGGGTCTGACACTGTAAGATTGTGAGGCTAGCAGCACCTGAGGCACTGGGTAAAGGCACTGTCAGAGCAGCTTCAAGATGCATAATGAAAGTAGCAAGAGTCTAAGTGAGCAGCAGGCTGCGGAGCAGAAAGAGAGAGGTCCTCAGTACAACAAAAAGCATCTACAACACTGCGCAATACAGTGTTATTTAGACAGAAAGTTTTCTAGGTTAGTCCCTAAATTTGATGATCCTGCCAGTGTTTTTTATTGTTTAGCTATCTCAGTGGGTTGGTTGCTCCACATTAAGAGTAAATCCGGGGAAATTCTGCACTCATGAGAACTGTTTCAGATTTTGCAAAATAAGCAGGAACTAGTTTCTTGTGTTTTTGATACACTGGACTAATTCTGCATTAACACTGTCAGCCTATTCTGCATGCAGACTACCTCTGGTACATTATCAGCAAGCAAACTTATTTTGAACATATTAGAATTACTGGGTATTTGACAGAAGAAAATGTGGGTGGAAACAGGAGATTCATGACCTTCATAAGCTCACACTTTAATAATGGTTAAAAAATAGTCAATGAATATTAAGTAGCTAATTTCTTTTTCCTTTAAAGGATGTTTGTAGTATTTAGAAACAAGTATGATAAAAGTTGTGTGGCAGTCTTTTTAGTGCATACAGAAAAGTTAAACATGGAATTTGCCAGGGAATGTTATAATTGTAGTTGAGAAACTTTTTCAGTCATTGGATCTTCAGAGTCATAGCATGAACTGTTGTCTTGGGTTTACATACATTATTATTTTAACGCCATGTAATGATCATGACATCAGTGTGTCTATGAGATTATGGAAGATAACATTAGAATTATTTCAAAATGATAAAAATGACATTAGAACAGCAGCTACACAGTCAAAGAGCAATTTTGCTTTAATTGCTTACAAAACATTGCAGAGTCCTAGCAGAATGGTATTAAGGAGTTGCAGAGCCAAAAAACTTAAAAGGTTAGGAAAAGCTATGACTAAAATAATGAATCATAACTTAATAAGACCTGTTTATGTGCACACCTTCTGTTACAGTTTTACTTATGACCCAATTTTTATACTGTAGATTCTCTGATCCATTAAGTTTACAAAACACATAATTCTGAGAATAAATCCCTGTTGTCAGAGGAAAATATTTCATACTGGATTTGACAGCCTGAGAGAGACAAGGCTGCTAGAGATCCTTGCCCCATGTCCAGCCTGAAGTGAGGCTGAAAATATGTTCCCAGTGGACACAGACAGATAGAGAACATTTGGATATGAAGGGTTGTCCACACAGATCCCAGAGACACACACAGAGGATTCACATGAACACAGACAACATCAACAGGCTCATCCTGCTACCCTTTCTGATTGAGCCAGAACAGAGTTCAGTAGTGGAAATAAATATATCTATGAAATATGTTTATCCCTGCAGCAGCTGGGTTCAGACACCCAGTGTCTGTGCCTGGATCCCAGCATCCCCAGTTGTTGGCATCTAAATTTAAAAGTGCCCAAGGTCACAGTGCTACTCCATTTGTTGGTACAGATCATTTCACTCACACAGAGAGATGTCCAGGAGTTCCCTGGTCCCACAGCTAACCCGCTGTGCTCTCTCCCTTAGACACACACACACATCCAGAGCAAGTCCTTGGTCCCAGGATACTTCACCTACTGTCTGGATTGACCTCATTTGCATCCCAACAGCCACTTCAATTTCTGTACCAGACAACCACATACACAGAATTATAGAACTTCTTGATTTAGAAGGGACTCACAAGGATCCTGAAAGTCCAACTCCTGACCCTGCAAAGATCTCCTCATGGATCACACCATGTGTCTGCAGGTGTTGGCAAAAAGTTTCTTGTACTCTGGCAGGATTGGAGTTGTAACAGCTTCCCTGAGGAGCCTGTTCCAGTGCCCAAGCACCCTGTGTCCAATATGCAACCTTAGATTCCCCAGATGCAGCTTGAGGCTATACCCTCAAGTCCTGTCACTTGTTACCACAGAGAAAAACTGCACCTCCCCTCATGAGGAAGCTGTAGACTTCATTGGGGTCTACCCATGGTCTCTTCTCCAGGCTGAACAAACCAAGTGACCTCAGCTGCTTCTCATACACCTTTCCCTCTAAACTTTTCACCATCTTTGTGGCCCTTCTTTGAATGTGTTTGTGTTGTGGTGCCCAAAACTGCACAAATGTGTCAGGTGAGGCTGCCCTGGTGCAGAGCAGAGCAGGACAGTCCCCTCCCTTGCCCAGCTGGTGATGCTGTGCCTGATGCACCCCAGAACACAATTTGCCCTCCTGGATGCTGGGACACTGCTGACTCATATGCTAGTTGCCATCAACTAGGATTTCCCTGAATACTTTTCCAGGATGCTGCACTCCAGCCTTCCATTACATTCAGGGTCACTCTGTCCCAGGTGCTCAAACCAGCTCTTGCCCTTGTTAAACCTCATACATGCGCAGAGTAAAGAGATTCTTACCAGAACATAATTGATAATGGACTTTAGTAAATTATAGGACAGACCACAGTGATTCAGGTACAGGGCATGGCCAAATAAGCCTATTGATCAGACCCTGCTTTCATCAGAATGGACATTTATTTTCTCTTATCCTTCTTATTCCTCCCCAAAGCACAAAATCCCTTTCCCACCTTTGATTTCTCTCCTAAATACCCCATGAAAAATTCTGTGGAATCCCAAAATGCATTTCATGTGCATCCCATAGTACTTCCTCCATTTTTAGGCAACAAATAACCTTAATCTAAAAGGTGATCAGGAGAGCCAATTCCATGTCTCAAGAATGGACTGATGACAGGGCCTGGACAGTGTGTGCCATCCTAAATCTTTACTTTGGTTTCCTGGCTGTCCCTGTACTCCTGTGTTCCTCTGGTGTTGCAGAGATGGGCCTTTGGTGGGCTGATGGCTCTTCTGGGTTCTGATGGGAGCTGCTGGCAGGCTATGATTCCCCCGGTCTAACCCAGAGCTTGCAGTTGTCTCTTTGTGCTCCCTTTAACCACATATCCCAAACCTGGATATATAAGGGAGACTGCTCTCTGCAGAACTCCTGCTTCAATTGTTCTAAACATTGGAAAGCATTAGGTAAATTAGGCAGAGGAGCTGCAGGAGAAAGCAGCTGATAAATGCCCAGGGAAATTATCTGCTTTGAGGTCTCTGCTCAGCTTTCCTGTGTAAGTCTGGATCAGTCACTTAAATCACATTATCACAGGTGGACAGTGATTATGAATTCTTCATTTTCTGGGTGACTGACTTTATTCCCTATGGTCTGATTTGCAAAACAACTGTGTACTCATAACTGCAGCATAAGCTAGTTAGAGTTGTGCTTTGAATTCATAAACTGTAATATACAATTATATTCTCTAGGAATCAGGTCCAGGTTATGTGAAATTGGGCACATACAATTAGTGACTCTTTTTGACCTTATTATCTCAATGTCTTTGTTCTCAACCTATGCGTTATTAAATAGGACATAAATAATAATGACATCCTTCCTCATATAATGGTTCTAAAAAAATCAGTTTGTGTTGGGGAAGCTTTCAGTTATTGTTACTCTTAAGTCTTCTATATTATTGATACAAAAAAAAAACATTTTGTGATGGAATAAAATACTGTAGGAGCTTAGGAGCCTTCTTCAACTCTCTTTTCTTTTCCTTCATTTTCTAATACAAAAGATATTACTTATGCTACCTCATTTTAGGGATTCTCCTTTCTAAAAGATCTCAGGAAATTGTATTCCTCCCTAGAACATGCTGACCTTGTCCTTAAAGCTGTTTGGGTATAATGGCCTGTCCCACATATTGCCAGTTCTACTTTACTGAGGCTCTTTACTAAGAAGATGGTTGCATATGATTTTAAATATATTTTTTACCCAAGTCAGATGAATGTTTATGTGTAATAGTGTTGCTGCATCACACATTAACAAATTTTGTTGCAATGAATACCATGCAGAAGTTGGTGAACAAAAGTTTTATACTCAGAGAAGTTTAAAATATTGTAGAAACACAGTGATAGATGAAACAATTATAAACTCTATGAGCACCATGCATTCCACATAGTAGAAAAGTATTTACAATGTGATGCTAATGTAATACTGAAGACAGTTTCAATGCATCTGCAGAACACAATGAGATTAATCCTGCCATATTTTTTCTTTTGGTTATTCAGCTTTGCAAACAGTAACTTTAAAGTTTTTCTACTGTTTAATAAATAAAGGTGCATAAGATTCTTATTAAGACTCCCAATTGAATATATTTTAATCTGCTGTTGAAAAGCTCTCAGCTTGCAGAAAAAGAGACAAATGCTAAGAAAATTGTCTCTACTAGGTTAACACTGATTTAACTATGTGAATGAACAAATATTCAGTTGATTTTTATGTTTTTGAGTTATGATAACAATGAAAATTAATGAGTCATATAATTACAAGAAAAGTGAGAATAGAGGGAAAAATGATAAAATTGAAAGTGTTTTTGCAATTTTATTTAAGCAGACATTCTTTTGTATAGAACCTGTATAGAATGTGATTTTGTTATTTTCTTGAAACTCTATTACAAAATAACTTAGGACAGATTGATATCACTTGCTATGATTAGTATTGAAAGATGGAAGTATTTTTGGAAGCCAGTTTTTAAACTTAGAAAATTATTTTATTTGCATCCTGATCTTCTTTTTTTTTTTCTCAAACATATCCAAGAATTAACTTTCTTTAATTCATATTGTGCTTCCTAGAAATAAGAAAAAACCCCAAGCTTTGGTCAGCTATAATCTTCCAGAAATATCAGCCAAAGTATTTGATCATATAATAGGAGAAAAAAAATTTAAAATATTAATGAAATACATGTCTAATATGCAATAAATTACATTTTTCAAGTACTGAATAATTCTATTGATGCCATAAAATGTACAGAGTCATCCTTTAGCAGTGTAGGGATAAGTAAGAAAATGCAAAGAGATTTCTCTTTGTCTTGTATTATTTTGACAATGCAGGGTAGGGTTCAAGGGGTGTTTATAATTATTGTAACTTCTTTTTGCTGTCAATTTCTATATATTTAGGAGGTATTTTTGGGACATGTATGACGTAATTTTTGGAAGCCAGTAAATACTGAAAAATCCTGTAGAAAACATTATCTTTTTTGGAGTGCTAGTCAGTGCTCTGTGATAAATTTATGAAAAATCTTTCCTTAGGCATGGAAATTCCTCTTCAACTTAATTTCATGCATGAGTCATTCATAACAAAGAGCCATGTTCAACCTCCCAAAGCATCCCTATATTGTCTCCCATAATTCTTGCTTTACTCTGTCCAGCTCTGTTAGTCCCATCCCAGTTCTCTTTTAGAAATTGTTTACCCATTAGGCTGTGTAAGTCCTACTTCTTTCAGCAAAACCTTCTATTCCATGGCTTTGCCATTTAATTTATACACTCTTGATAAATAACTCTTGATAAATAAATAGTTATATAATTTTATTAAACAGAGTTTACATTGTTTGTTGTGCCTGAAATAATAAGTGAAACTGCATTAATTCATAAAAGAAATGTCTAAATTGTCACTCTTTCTTAGTTAAGTCATGTTGTCAAGGAAACAGGGGTGACCTTCTCTAAAGAGAAAAAGTATTTTATGTTTATGAGGATTTCAGTGGTTCATCTGTATTTTTTTTCATTAAAAGAGACTAATTTTAATCTCTACAGCATGCAGTAATACAAATTAAACTTCCGTAGTCAATTTGCATCAGATATAAGAAATAATTTTTTAATGATTTGCAGCTCATTTGATAGTGGTTGTTTTATATTTGATTACAAGAAGTAAAACTTTTTGTCATCAACTTTACAAAGTTTTTCTGCCCACAAACACCCATAATGCTTGAATTTTACTTTTTCTACTTCAGTAGAAGTAGAGTTTTAATATTCCTTTAAAGAATGTTTGTAAAGAGATTGTCAGTGTGCCCTGAATCTTATGAGCCATCCTTGTAGCCAGTGAACTTGGAAGCCTTGCTTGTAACTGAAAATTACATACTACTTAATGGGTGATGTGAGCAGATTGTGCAACACATCAAGTTTATGCAACAGCCACAAAATTCTATTTAAATTAAATATTTTCATGTTTCTGAAATTTTCAGAAAACAGACCTTTTTCCCCTTTATCTGAGTTTTAAAAAAGATGTAAAACCAAAGATGGTGCAAAGACTAGGTGTCATGGTCAAGGACTATCATGTCGCTTCTGTAGATGTTCATCAGACTGCAAGGTGGATATTTTTGTTTAATCTTGTGATAATAATTTTCCCTACTTTGAACTAAATTACATTAGTATAAGAGCTAATAGTGCTGAAACTTGCTTTGAATTTAGCCCTACATGTTTGCTACAGTAGAAGTTGTGCTGTCACAGAGCTGGCTGGAAAAACTACTTAACACCTCAGACACCTCTTCAGTCTCACATGCCAATTGCAGTTACAATCAGGAGAAATGTCTAACACTGAGCTCAATGAATATAGTCAGCTCTCAGCTTTTTATCTGGCCCCCTCTGTAGACCATCTCAAATTTTAAAGTTTGCCTATGCAGGAAAAAGCCCAGAAAAAGAAACAAGAGCTGAACTGTTAAGAGGACAAATCAAAACTCTTTGATTCAATACAACTCTCCAGAAGGCCAGCACATTAAAGGAAAGCTTTTGTTACTATATTGTTAGCATTAGCAACTGATGTGCAGAACGGGATTTTTGAAGACAGAAGAGCCAAATGAAAATAAATAGTGGAAGTAGATTTAGATTAACCTATAAAAATACAGAAAGGTGAAAACTTCAGAATATTTTTCTCTGTCCTAAGGATATACTTAAATATTTTGATGTTTTATATCTATGTTTTGACAGCATTTTGGGACAAAAACAGTATGACATTCCTTTTCATGTTTTCTTTTCCTTTGTAAAAATGGATGTATAAATTCTCTGTTTAAAATAAAAAAAAAAAGAAAATAGAAGAAATTGAAAGAAAGGAAATGAATATCAGCTCTTTTCTAAGTTACCTTAAAGGCCAGAAATAGCACAAAGCATCAGGCATTCCATTCATTTCAGTATGAACTCTCTTAGGTTTCATGGCTTGGGAATCCTAATCTCACAGTTTGGACACAAACTTTGTGTGACATCAATGTCCTGATGGAGAGAAAATTCAGCTCCATTGGTGGTCATCCCATAGCTCTGTGAAACTGCTGGCTAAGAGCAGAAAATTGTCTGTTGAATTCATTTGACCATTGTTAGGTTTCTTCTGAGTAATTGATGGGTAGAAGTCATAAAAAATCTACTCCAGTTATGAAAAGAAAATTACTTCAGTCCCAGTAATTTACTTTCTGGAAGGGAATATTTCTCAGCTTCTCTTCATGGTATTGAACAGCACCCAAATAATCTACACAGTGTGAACACTGGATAAAGATTGAAGAGTGTGACAAACTACGCATGAATAGGCATCATGAGATATCAGGTTGACCTGACATAATATGAGAGATTCATTATTTTCTTGATTATAGAATCATTAAGGCTGGAAAAGATCTTCAAGATCATCAAGTCCAACCTTAAACTAAAAATCAGCCTAATTTATTTTGTAACCTGTATTTTAGACCTGTGTTTACCTTTGTTTCTATCTTCTCATAATAAAACCTTTACCCTGACTACTGTTCTGGGTTAGATTGCTTTTCCAATGCACTTTTGTTGCATGTAGCTAGTTACCTGTGGAACCAGGTGTATGACAATGAGTGCCTGTTCATACATGTTCATTCATGTATGTTCACATACATGGAAATACAAATGTCTACACATCTCTGCTTATTAGAATATCAACATTATTGGTTTTCTCTGCAAAGTATAAAGAAACTGTCACTTTAATCAACATGGTTGTTGCTTAGCCTCTTGCAGTTCATTTTTCTATTCCTTTTTCCTTTACCTTCACCCATCTTATTTTCCTTTCCCTGTGTACCTGTCCAGACACATGTACTACCCCACACATTTTGCCTTCTCCAAACATCTATCTCATGTTTTCTTTTTCTTATATCTCATTTTTTGTCATGCTACCTGACTGTCAGACTTACATGTGTGTTTATTAGATACTGATAGAAATTAATTAAGACTGGACTGCATCTCTTTGTTTCTACTAAACAGTTTCAAGTAATGTCATACAAATACAATGTGACAAGATTTATTTTGATTAGAACTTGGCAACAAATACTGTTTGCCTTTGAAAATTATGTTTTATATTTCTGTTTTCATCATTCTGAACCTTCAGTTCAGATGGACACTTTGAATTGATTGGTTTTGAGCACTAACAAAAAGAAAATATATATACTAATGATTCATAGTTCAGTAAACTGGCCTTAGAAAGATTGTTTCAGGGTGACCTCTGATTTTTCACACACAATTAGCTACCAAACAGTAAATGTAATGAAAAAACTTACAGGAATTGTAACTTATAAGCCCATTCTTTTTCTCTCTGCCATCACAAGATCATTATTATGTGCAAAACGTGTATCGGGAAGCAGGTTGCTACTTTTTGATCATAAGCATTTTTAATGTATTTGATACATTTCTCTCTTCAGCATCTTTAGCTGAAAACAGTTATTTTTATTGCTCTACTGTAAAATAATATTTTTCCTAAACAAATTTCTAGTTAATAAGAGGAGAATCCCAGTTTTAACTGAGTAATTATACTAAGTAGAACAAGGAATTTTTACACTAATGATAGTTCATTTATAAGAAAGACTTATCTCAGCAATTATACACTTTAGATTAATAGAAATTGCTTTTGTCAGAGACTTCCTTATGTATTTAAACAGCATATTTTTTCTTAAGCTCCTTCCTTAATTGTGCAGCTACTGTGGACTCCTAGAAATATAGCCTTAATGTTTTACTTCATTAACTTTTATAGAGCTAAAGACACTAACATTGAGGATTGTCTCCTATGTACTTTTGTCTCACAAAGTGCACTTAAAACTGCAATAAACAGGCAACGAAAATTTGTCCCAGTTTGGAAAGGCATGTAATTATCAGTACAAACATACCCGTATCAATGGGATGTACTTTATTTAAATAATTTAACCTCTATATCCCCATATTTTATTTCATTATTAAAAGAAACCTCAACAGAGGCTTAAAGGAAACTGTCATTTTACATATGTTTGACTAGAATTACTAATTTTTAGTTCAAAGAAAATTGTAATTTCTAATAGTATCTGCATTAGGTTAGCATAGCAGAAGTACTTTTGGTGAAAGAAAGTTTACTTTTCATCTCAATGTGCTGACTGTTAGGGAATAAATAAAAAATTAGTGAGTATCTATTGATTTTGTCTGATATTATTATGGCAGGCTGAAAAGTCTTCTGTGTAGTTTGCATGATATATTCCAATTTAACATCAGTCTAGCAATGTAAGGAAAACAAACATTAAAAATTCAGCCTTTTATAAAATGTGAAATTATATATATATCCATAATAAGGCAGGGAGATGAAAATATTGCACAACATTGATGAATATATTGAGGAACTTGTTAGAGGATTTAGGTAATGATAAATATCAATAAATAAGAAGAATTTCAAAAGCATCATTAAATGCCTGTCTTTCAGAGAACAAGTAATGGAGAGAAATACAATTGCAGTCTTTTTTCATGTTAAAGTCGTACTGAAAAAAAGACAAGATGATAGCAGAAAAATTAATTAAATTCTTTCTATTGATGTATACTGTGGAAAACCTAAGATATATTCCTGCATCAAAACCTTCATAGACTGAAGTCTCGTGATAAAGCTTTAGAACAGTTTGATACAGTGAGAAATAATAGGATGCTAGAAATCAGATATAGAGCTCCTGAATGAGTTCTTGTGTTTAATATATTGTCTCAATCAGCCTCCTCACCAGAAACAAGACAAGTGCCAACAGTGGTAACAAAAGAAAAAGGAACATGTAAGCATGTCAGAGATAAGTATATTGTGCCTCAAAGATTTCTTGCAGTTTTTCAAAGGAGTCAATAATTGATACAGGCATCCAGATATCAATTTTTTCTTCAAAGACTTTGGTTAATTTCTTTAAGTTGTTATAAGGTAAAAAGAAAGTTAGCCTTATAAATTAAAAATGTCAGTTAAATACAGTAAGGGAAGGGTAACCATATGGATTGGTTTTCACAATGGCTGATGGTCACCAATGAAGCCTCTTGAAATTATAAATGCTGTAGAAATTAATAAACTATCTGCAATGGTTGTGAATAGTGAAATTTGCTACCAGTATAAAGTATTTGGGGCTCTACAAAAATAAAATGAGCAGAGGGGAATTGGAGCAAGATCTCACATAGGACTAATTGCTCAGTGAAGCAGTAGATGAAATTCAGTGTTCTGAAGTGAAGTGGGGGGAAAAAAACCAGTCCTTGCTATGTGCATACAGCAGCTGGCATGAAATTAGGTATTTCTTTTCAAGCATAATATTATTAGATCATTGGAGATAGATCATTGAAATCCTAAAAGTCCAGGTGCATTCAAACACAAGGAAAAATTTAGGAAATTAATAATAATAATAGTAATAGTAGTAGTAGTAGTAGAATTTTTTTTAAAAGCCAGGAGAACTATAAGGCATTTAAATGTACTAAGAGCAAAACAGTCTCTTAGTGAGGTGACTGAGGTAAGTTTGAGGGTGAGATTGAGCTGTGCGGGCGGCTCTCTGAGCTTAGGGACACCTGAGCAGGACCTGCCTGGAGCTGGAAGCTCTCGAGAGCTGGTCAGGAAGGAGTGGGTGCAGCTGGGATCAGCGTGGGAGGTACAAAGTGCTCCAGGGAGCGTGCCGAGCAGGGCAGGAACACTGTGCATGGTGAGGCGTGTGGCTCAGTTCGTGTGGGGAAGGAGTGCAATCTGCAAGGGGGCCCCAGCTCAGGTGGGTGCTGAGTGCTCTAGGACTGCCCTAATGGTGGGCACTTGCCTCAGACCCTAAACCAGTGACTCCTGACACAGTCCCTGAGAAGTGTGTTGCTTTCACCCAGATACAAGTGCTTGGGAAGGAGACTTGAGTAGAGGTGGTAGCTGCAGTGGAAGCCCATGCCCTTGTTGGAGCAGGCTCCTGGCCAGACCTGTGGCCTTATGGAAAGAGGAGCCCACACTGGAGCAGGTTTGCTGGCAGGACCTACGATCGCATGGGGGATCCACACTGGGGCACTGAAGGACTGCGCCCGATGGAAGAGACCCATGTTGCAGCAGTTCATGAACTGCAGCCTATGGGAAGGATTCAAATTGAAGAAATTAATGGAAGACTGTCTCCTGTTGGAGGGCCTTGGGCCTGGAACACGGAAAGTAGTCCTCCCCCTGAGAAGGAATAAGTGGCAGAAACAATGTATGATAACCTGATAATAACCCCATTACCCATCCCTGGGCACCATTGAGGGGAAGGATGTAGAGAATCAGGAATAAATTTAAGCTGGAGAGCAGAGGAGTGGGAGAATGATATTATTAAGATTCAGGTTTACTTCTCATTATCATACTCTGATATTATTGGCAACAAATTCAAGGAATTTCCTGAAGTGTTTTACACATGATGGTAACTTTTGAGTGTCTCTTCCTCTCCTTCCTCTCCATGAGAGTTTCATTATATTTTCCCACTCCTGTCCAGTTGATGAGGGGAGTTATAGAGTGGCTTAAGTGGAAATCTGGCACCCAGCCAACATCAAACCACAACACAGACAAAAGTGTTGTTTGTCTAATCTGGAAAACTGAATTCACTGTGGTAGTTTCCAATTTAAAAATTTCCATATACAACCTCTTTCTGCAGTTTTCAGGTTAATGCCAAGATCACTCAACTTCTAATATGAAAAATTCTGTTTTAACGAATAAGAACCTTATTTGTTTGGGGATTTTTTTTTTTTTTGGTGGGTGAGAGGAATAGAGGAATATTTTCAAGATCTTTATAAAACTTACTTTGTAGAGGAAACCTATGTATAACTTTGTGGGGTTTGGATTTTTTTCTTCAGGGAGTCAGGGAGAGGTGGTAGCTTCCCAAGCATGCCCAGCTAATTTATGCATATCTAAGGCAGAAAAGTACATTTCGGACTCTCTTACAAATCAGAATTATTTTCTTTCATGTAATGGATTACATCATTTATCATGACCAGATAACAGCTGAGATCTGTAGTGCTTGTGCAGACTCACACCACATAATTATACATGCTGCAGGTTGCCGTTCTGTGTCACAAATGTCTTTGCAGTCTGCACTTAGTGTTGAGAGTTAACATAACGGATTTTGTGTATTTCCTTCCTTTTCAGAAGAAATGCAAAGAAAAACATGCAAGTGATAAATGTGTCAGACCTGAATAAAATTTTTTCAGTAGTTTGTCACCGTATGTAAAGCTGTTCTCAGTCTTTTCCAGTTTTGGACTACCACGGTCACCAACACTTCAGTTGTTGTCCCTCCTACATATAATTGCATATGACTCATACATCTCATGGTATTTCATGCCAGTTCATGGAAAAATTTTAAAAAAATCAAACTGGTTTCATTTCAGAATTGCTATAATTCCCAAATGTTGCCAATCCATCCAATTTTACATTGATATAATTACCTACTCAAAATGCTAACCAAAGGCACTAGTTGCATTTCTCAGTGTGTGATGCTGGTCTTTTTATGAGGTGTTTAGGAAAAGGCATCTTTTTTATTTCTTAATTTTATAATTTATTATAATCCTCAGATTCTGTCATAGGTCTTAGAACAGTACTTCACGACAATAAAAGCTATCTGCAGTGTGTATCTAAAATTCACATATATGAGGCATAAGGTAGCTTTTAAGACAAATAGGTAACCAGAACAATTGTGTGCAATGGGATATCCATTAACTCTTTAGGGTTTACAAAATGTCTGAGAATGTCAGTAAAGACAGATGCCCGCTGTTAAAATAAACACTAGTTACTTTAATGTGCTACTCTGAAAAAACAATTTAAACCTAGCCAGAAGAACTTTAAGCATTGTGGGATATCCACCATATTAGATAAACTGTGGAAGCTGTCCGGTCGGCTGTCTCTCTCTGCTGGACACGCGTAGGATGGTTTGGGGGCAGCCTGCGCTTGAAAGGACGAGACTGGGCCCTTCAGTTATTCGGTCTTCAGACTTGTTTATTATCTCTTATCTACAGAGTTTTTCTCTCTGCCCAGACGGGATCTGACCAGCAAGGCAGCCACAAGCACTCTGACCGCCCATGGGGCGGCTGTATCTTTTTATAGTGAGAACTTTGTATAACATATTTACCTTTTATCCCCAATGCCTTTCACCCTGGTTAGTAAGCTCACCTCCACCATGACCCAATCCAAGAGTGGGATGACAGAAGATGGATGACAAGAGAAGGAAGAAGGACCACGAGACAGGCTCTGAGTCCTCCATCTTGTCTCTACAAACCCCCCTGTACCAAAACTCTAAAATCTACATTTCACCCTGTAAATGTGTCACCAGGCGCTTTTTGCAACATCCGAGGACCTCCGAGCCCCCCGAGGGTTCTCTTGGTAACTCAGAGCATCCAAAGTGATGTGCTGAGTTCCCACAGAAGCTACTCTTTCATTACTTGGATGTTCTTAGGGAAGAAATTGACAAAGTTTTTTTAGAAAATCTTGTCAAGATATACAGTGTAAGGAAATTAAAATTAGGATTAATTTATTACAGAAAATTTAGATTAATTTACACTTACAATATGATATCCATAACAGACAAAACACTGGTTTATAGTTTTTCCAGCACTAGAGTGATAGCCTTACTTGTATTCCTAAAGTAAAGCATATCTATTTTCATCCTGTTTGTGACTCAGCTAGATCTTTACTGAAGATCAAAATGATCTATAAGTGCATCAAGTAGTTGTTGTAGATGACCTTTTATAGGTATTGAAATCCTGTATTTTGTTTTAATTCTATGAAGTCTCAATCTATAGAATGGGGATTATACACATAGAGTCTTTCATGTGGTTGAAAAAATGCGCAAGAATGTGCAAGAAACCCACCAGGTGTGGTATTCAATTGATCAATCTATTATCCCATTGAGTCTAAATGTTTTTGGCAGAAGGTAGCAGAAAAATGACTCAATTTAGCTGAAAGAAGTCCAAAAATTCTTAAAATTATTATAAAGTTTGTTTATTTTTGTCAGCTACCCTATCACGAGCTTATTTTCTTTCAAGTTAATGAAAAGAAACTTTTCTCCACACGTACAAAACACACATATGTGAAATAGCTAAAAAATTAAAACACGTTCCTCCTATATGAAAAACCCACAAATCATAAGAGGTAAGTAAGTTCTATATATGCAAATTTTCACTGTATAAATTCAAAACTATAATAAAAAAAACACTATTGCTTTTTATCTGCCTATTTCTGGTACATCTATTTGAGAAATTTCTTCAACTTATTTTTCTGGACAAGACAGTCACTGACAGATCAGTAGGGCAATAAAGTTTTTGGGATTCAGGAAACACAGTTAATAGAATCTATATTCCTAGACTGTACAAAATAACAAAGTGTGTTATGCTCTCCAATAGCATTCAAAGGTAAAGGCATCTTGAGCCATAATGTCAGCAGCAGTACCATCCTTTCATTTTAACAGGGTATGAGCTGAGTAACTTATTGTCATGTACTATAATTTGAAGACCTATTAAAATTTGTTTCATGGTTGAGTGCCCTAGAAAACACACAAAAGTAAACTGGAGGAATGATTGTTATCACAGGAAAAGAATAAATTGGTTAATGTTTAACTATTTCCACATTTCAAGATACACATTTATTAAGGTTTACTGGTCTCCAAAGACTACTATATTATTTTCTATAACCGATTTTTTTCCTTTGTTTTTCCTTCTTTTAGGTTGTAAGATGGGAGAAGAAAGGAAGAAGGGAAGAAATCTCTTTGATCTATATTCAAGATTAGGTGCGTGTGGATGAATGGAAGATTAGTTGCTAGTGGTCAAACTGGACACAAATATTTGGCTTTCAAGCATGAACAAGTCAGAAATACTGCTCTTAGCCCTATATGTGTCCTTTAGGTTTAGTTGTTATTTCATATCATCATGAAGTTGAATGATCTTCCGCTGTGATATATTCTGAACGGAGAAAAGATAATTACAATTTTATTACAATATACTGCGGTATCACTTTTACAGATGGATGAAATTAATTTGGATGTGTGTGCAAAAGAAGTCCAAATTAAGGGTTAATATAATGTGAAATTTGCTCATATCCTTGTTTTGACCCTCTGTACTAAGGATGCTGTTTTTTGTTCTCAAGGAAAGAATTCAGCAGATAAAAAGTGGACACAAAGGAGCACATTTTCAAGAGTAACAGGGAGAGCAGCACTGAAGTAAGAAAAGAGAGAAAAAAACAAAACAAAAAAAAAAGCCAGAAGGTATAATCTGATCTGAAGCCTGTGACTAGCTCAATAAAATTACTGAATTGTTTAATGAAATCTCAAGCATAGGAAAGGACTGCATACACTGGTAATGCATTAGGAAGAAGTGTGTAGCAGTGTAAGATGTTTTATCTCCATTTTAATTGTTCAAATATTTGCGTGTGTACATATAAAAGTTGTTAACTGAGCTGGGACGTTTGGAATTTAAACAAGACATGTTTTTAACAAGTTTTTAGCAGCTTATGCCTCTCAATATCTTGACTGTCCTGTCAGATCATCAAGCCTGAGGCAAGCACATACAGCTATGTGCTCTCACCAGCTTAAAAAACAGAAATCAAATAAATAAATAGATAAATAAATAAATATCAGAAGCACTTTGAAGCCTCTTTCATTTACTTCCAAATATATTTTTGGCCTAATACAGTACAGAAGAAGATGTCTTTCCAGAGGGCATTTAGCAAAGTGCCTTGGCAGTAGAAAAGATCTCTCACGCTCCACTGTTCTCTATTTTGGAAAACAGTTAATGTATTTCTTCTATTTGTGCTTGTGTTTTGTTTATTTCTTAACACTAGGGTAATATACTGAGTGTGCATTCCCCTTATCCTGTTTTTCTGCCATTTGTAAAAGGCCAACTATTGTAAGTGGCTATTACAGACATTATTTGTGTTGCACTGGGCGTTTCTAATGAAAACTGCTGCATTACAATGTTTTTGTCATTTCTGGCAGACCACGTTGAACAAAAGCTGCTTTTAAACAACTAATCAAAATACCTTATCTTTTTTCTCTCAAATTTGTATAATGACTTTCCATTAACAGCTATTTTTTGTTTGGTTTGGTTTGGGTTCTTGTTTTAGTTTTTGGTTTTGGTTGGTTGGTTGTTTTTTTAGCTTTTGTTTGTTTGTTTGTTTGTTTTACTGAAGGGCTTTACTAACATTAAGATTTATTCTACATTTTAGTTCATGAGTTGTATTTAACTCCCAGCCTTTTAACAGAAAATATTCTTTCTAGCAAGTTTCTAAATCCATTTTTCTGAGACAGTTCCAATTTGTTGGTTCTATTTGTTGATGCAAATAAGCTGCTGAGTAGTTAATTGTGTTACTTTTTGTACAGATGGATTATATGTCCATTATATTACGTGTATATTGTATCTGTGGCTCACAAAACCTAGCCTCTACCATGTCATTATTTTGGTTCAGATGCAGTATTAATCAGATTTGTTATTATCTTGCCATGCATGCAACTGATGAGTGTGTCAAAGCAGGAAAACTGTGCCCAGAACTTCCAGCATTGTCAGGTGGATAATGTTTCTGATGGCTCCAGCCCTTACCTGGTGAATAAGTTATACCACTAAAAAGTTATTATAAAACATACTACAACAAATATATTTATGAATATGTAGCTTAAACAAAGATTTTTTAATCCTAAAAGCTGGGAAGTTTGGAATGAGGCTAAAATAGAGCAGGATTTATTATGCAAAGAGTTTGCCAAAAAAAAAAAAAGTCAATTCTTTTAAGAAGTGCTGAGCTGAGTGTAAGGGACAAGCTTTGGGGCATAAAGCCATTTAATCTATTGTGACAAAGCAGGAAAAGAACTTCTTAAGCAACAAAAGGCCAGGCCACAGGTTTGGCATTTCATGATAAGAAGCTAAGGATAACATTTCCCACTTCAGAACTTTGCCCTTTTGATTCATAAGAGCTCTTTTTTTTTTGTTTCACTGACAGTAAAGTTCAGTACAAGCCAAGGGGGAGATGTTACTCCTTTTCAGGTGCTAATATAGCCACACACTTCTATTTATGATTAGAAATCTGTCAAATATTTGTTTCAGTATAATGCTTTTCTAAACTTAATTAAGAGTAATTTACTTTCTTGATTACTACCTAAATTAATGCTTTTGGCCCAGTGAGGATCTCTTACATTGCTTAAAAATTGCTAGAGGATTTATCTTCTTCTTTTATGTGCACACATTCAACTGCATTAGCAACATGCTTCTTTCTTTAATACTTAATCCATATAGACAATGCTATAGAAAAATGTAGAGTTCAAATTTTCAAAATCCTATTTCAAGGGAAATAGAATTTATACCCTTATAGTCTTATAGATATGGAAATAGCCTTGCAGTCTTATGGAAAGGTGACTTGATTGTGGTCTAAACTGCTTACAGGTTACTATGGAGTTTTACAATTTGTAACAACACCACAAAAACAAAGAACAGCAAAAACTCCTTGCTACAACCTGTGTTCTTTCCAGTGTCATTCACACCAAGGAAAAATCTTAATGTTTTTAAAAACACTTGAGCATTTAGTCTCTCAGTGTCTAACATCTTTGTTGACTCATTTGTTGTATTTTCAGACTTCATGTCTACATTCCTTTCCTTCGTGTTTGCCTAGCAGGCATATGCCCACACCCCCACCTCTCCCACGAGGAGCTAGCTCGTGCCTGGTGTATTCCAGCAGTTGTGGTAGCTTTGGGAATACTCTGATGGAAATAGCTGTGTTAAACAGGACTTCTTTTACTACACAAAACTCTTATTCTATCACAATATATTTAGAAAATCTGTCATTGGAAAATCATTTCACTTGCATTTGATTATATGCATTAGCTTTGAGCAAAAATGGACCTCCTGTTTTTCTGTTAATGTCATGCATGATGATAGTAAGAAAAGAGGCAACCTCGTGAGTTCAAATAGAGACTCTTTAGGCTAAAATACACAGCTCAGTAATGTGAATCATTGAGTTAAATATAGTGCAGACAGGTGCGTATCTTTACATCTAAGGTCTGAAGAGTTAATAGAAGAATGGTAAAAGTTTAAAGGCAGCATCATTATGCAAGTTGGTCCAGGGTGAATTTAATCTAAAACTTTTTTAAGACAAGAGTTATTGACCTGATTCTTCAATACCCCATAGGCTCTTCTCTAAAGCTTCCTTTCTGTATTACCTTTTGAAGTTGTTGAAGGATAGGTGAGCAATTTGCACTACCAACAGCCTAATTAGGAAGAATGATGTCCCTTGGGACAAGAAAACCTTCTTCATATTCAATCATCCAGTCCAAAAATATACAGGGTGGGGTAATGAGTCTTAAAAATGCCAATTTAGTGAGTTTCTAATCACAGATACTTCATCAGCTGACAAAATAAAAGCCTCAGTAGGTATAGCACTTCAAAATCTTGGACAATTTACATGTAATTTCGAGAATCAGCAGGGATACACAGCTGGATAAAAATAAAAAGCTTGCTGTAATTGAAAATTGCCTTGCAGCTTGTTTGTGATTAAAATGAAGTTTGGTTCCTTGAAATCTTGTTTAGCAATTAAATCTGTTTTACTTAGGCAATGAAATATTGTCTATTGTCCTTGAATGATTAAACCAGTACAGGCATGCTTTAATATTTCATGCTAATTGAACATGTATGCATACAGAAAATTTCTAAAGTCCATGTTCAACAACTTGGCTCTTATTTGAACATATCCAAGAAATTATCTCACTAGAAGAGGTTGTGATCATCTATATTATTTGTTAAGAATCTCAGCGACAGACTTGTTTTGCCTGAAACACAAAAAAAAAAAAGAAAAAGAAAAAAAAGTCTTCACTCTTTATATTTGGAATAGTTCTCTCCAAAAGCCAGGTGATAACTTTACCTGCAGCATGACTGAGTTTAAAGTTTGACTTGAATTTAGAGTTAACCTATAATAAGAGTTCTTGATTATTTTGACTTTCAATTTTTGTATTGACTTTCAATTTTTGCCTGTATCTTTGTTTGTTGTGTTCAATAGATCAAGATGTGTGAGAACTGATTCTCTTACAATAAAACAGCCTCCAAGAGACTTCAAGTCTTTTATTTGCTTGTTTGTTTGTTTTCTTAAATGATTTTATTAGTTTTTGAGTTAAAATAATACTAAGAAACAGTTGCAAATGAAAAGTGAGATCTTACAATTCTTCAAGCCATTTTCAACATAAGGTTCATCTATTTTCATTATTTGTGTCTTATATTCAGGTGTAATGAGTCCCCAGTCCTCACTAGGCTTATGTAGGAGGGATAAAACTTGAATTAATAAGGTAAAAAATTAAATAATAGATACAATTATTGAATCAGAAAGAAAACATTTGTAGCATTAGAAAAACAAAGCCCCACAAAAGCTGCAGGGAAATTAATAATGTATCTTCTAATCCCCAGCAGACAAATCACCTTCCTTATGCATATCCTATCCTAAAATATGACTAGACATACTCATACCCCAACACTCATTTTACTATTCTTCTTATGTATTTCTTCAGTATACTTTTTGCATTTATTTCTATTCAGTATATTCTATGCATTTCTTCAGTATATACTTTCATATTTAGGACTTAGGTAATACTAGAATTTTGATAAGGTATATATTCAGAAGATAGAAATAATATTGAACTGATTTAAAGTATTTAAATCTGTAATTGAATTAATAGATAAAAACTTGCTGGTTTTCAACCTTTTATTTGAATCCGTATCAAGGATGTATTTAGCTCCAGATAATTGACATATCTTTCATCTACTTCTTCAGAGTAGATGAACCAAAAGATCAATCTATAAAGGAGAGATTCCTGGTAAGGAACAGTTGACCCAGGGCATTGCTACACAGGCTGAACTTACAAAAATTGCCTCAGAGGACAAGGCGGTGTTTGTAGTTTAAAGGCAGTAAATTTTCACTCCAAACTTGGAATTAGAAAAAAAAGGCAAATAAGTGTGGAAAGATTATTAAAAACAACCTGATTGAAAAGCACTCTAAGAGGTGCTGAAACATTGCTTGACAGTCTCAAGTAAAAATCAAGAATGCTAAGGGAGACTAAATTCGAAAACAGAAATCACTTCGTTTATCAAAACTGGGATGAGAAAAAATATTTAAAGAATTATCCAAAAAGGATGATACAAAAAAAAGAAAAACAAAAAAAGTTCACTCACTGAAAAACAAAGCATTCATTGCCACCATAATAAAAACAAACAAACAAGCAAAAACTGAAGTAAACCACAAAAAAAAAAAGAAAAAAAAGCACCCTAAACCTCCTCAAAAATAAAGCCCACCAAAACACCCTAAAAAACCCACAAAATCTAAATCATGGTTTTGATCTAGAATACTCTTTTCTGGGAAATTTTAGAAAAAATTCTACAGTCTTAAATCTAATGAGTAATACTGAAAGTAAAGATTTGAAGATTTATATGTAATCATAGTATAAATAAAATGTGAAAATTGAAGAGCAAACATGTTCATTAATACTTATTTTCTTTATAACTGTTCATTCTTCAATTTGAAGAAATTGTCCTTCACTAATGAGCTTTTGGTATGAACAGCAAATGTAACCAGTGGTTCTAGGAATCACACAAAGCCAAAAAAGATAAAGTCTAAAGAGTACATTTAGATCTAGAAAATAATTCAGGCTATTGAGGGACTCTCAGCTGGTATTTGGATACATGATGATTTTAACCTTATCTGCATTTACTGTTTGTAAAATGTAATGTTTCATATTTTTCTCCATTTCTTTTTTATATATATATATGTTTTTTCATAACAAAAGTGTGAAGCCATGTTCCTCGATGTACCAGAGAGACATTGCTCCAGGAAATAGCTCTTTGGGGTTTTGTTATTATATAATGTGCTGAGGCTAAATCTAATCTTTTGGTGAGAGATAACACGTTATTGTGGCTGCATTGGAGCAGGTATTCTCAACTTTTAATATAATGGTTCAGATCTTCAAAATATGCTTAAAATACTCTGTAATTCTGAAAGAGTTTCAGTAGCTTTATGCAGAATATATTCTCTTTGGTATTTTTAACAGTGATTGTCCTTTTAATTTTCAACAGTTTTTGCTCTGCTCATGTCCACAACCTATTCCCACAGCCAATAAAAGTATGCAATATTATATCTTGAAAATTACTAATTATACATGTAATTTTACAGTTCATATATAGTATTCACACAGTTTCTAAAATACTGTATTTGTTCAGATCTGAAGGGAAGGTTGAATATTAACAGGTTTTTTCCTTCTGTAAGGTACTGAAAAGAAAGCTACTGTGTTTACATGCATTTGTGAGAATGGGTGGGAAAAAGGGCATAGCATGGGAGGAAATTGTGCACAGAAGACCCAACATTCTAAGGATAAGTGAGCCATGACTAGAATCTCATAGATAGCATGAGGTCCTGACTTATTTGAAGGTGAAGAGACTTGTATTTAAGTTCCAAAATTGTCTGGGTCCTGGAGAGAGTGAGCATTCTGACAGAGCTGTAAAATAAGACATTGTAGTTTTCAAACAGCATATTGAAGGTCCAGATGCACTGTTTGTAAGAAAATACTAATCATGAATCACAAAAACACACCACAGGACGAACTCTGCCTCAGCTGTTGCAGTCACCTGTTTTAGTATTGTAACTCTCTGTCTAGGTGTAACTCCTGATGATGGATTCCACCATCTAGGTATTAGAATGCAGGAAGAGCTTCATACTCCTTGTTTCATCCTCAGAAAGGTATGATCTGGTAACCATGGCAAAGGGAAAGTAAGGGAGATATATGAGAAGGGGAACAGCATCTTTGCATCAGGAATGATAAACAAGAGGAAAAAAAAACATTCTCAAAGGCTCTGCAGTGGCAAGGGTCTAGGACCACAGGCATGAGGTTTGGTATGGTCACTGTTGAACTGGAAAGGAGAGGACATGAACTGCCTGATGCATGGAAACTAGAAGCTTGAGATTTGTGGCAGTAGAAGCAAGGCTTCATCTCCCCCTAAAAGTGTTTAAACCCATGGTCTTGACAAGGAGGCACAAACAATAAATTCAGACATGAAGATTTTGGGCCAGACTTCAAGTTAGGATGAGTCCACAGAAGAGGAAGTGAAAGGTGCTAGTGATTGCTGACTACCTCTTGCCCAGGACAAAAGCATTCATTTGCCAGATATGTCTAGCACCACTTGAAGCAGCAAGGTATCTCCATGAGGACCTGTAGCATTGCACAAGCCACTGTTTCCTGTGCTTCTGACTGCTCCACCCTGCTTCTCAACCACAGCACCAACACCGCAGCCAGAGAAACTCCCAACATGATGCAATTGTGTCTGGACCTTGTGGGTGAGAGTAGGGGTACAGAGGCCCCAGTAATGTTTTCATCAGCCCTTCTGATTAAGATAAAACAAAAGGCAGAAGTATCCAAGTGCTTGACTATGCATCTAATTTAACAACTAACTTTGATTTTTCCATTATGGTACCTTGTTAAGAATGAAGAGCCTAATCATGATTGTAGGATATGTTATTGGTGATGATGTCATGATTGCAATCATGATGTCCTGATATTCATGACTGATGTCATGAAGATTTGGAGGGACACACAAGTATTTGGAGCAGGGATATTTAAATAGGTGTTCTGGTTAAACCCATCCAAGAACTAAGTCCCATATGGCCACTCGCTCACACTCCTCTTGTAGGACTGAGGAGAGAACAAAGAGAGTAAAAAAGGAATAAACTTGTGGTTTTGATAAAGTCAATTTAATAGGTAAATAGGCAAAAGCCATGTGTGCAAGCAAAGCAAAACAAGGAATTCATTCACTACTTCACATTGTCAGGAAGATGCTCAGCCACTTTCAGGAAAACAATGCTCTGTCATGTGTGAAAGGGAATTTTGGAGGACAAACACCACCCCTGAAAATGTCCCCATTTCCTCCTTCTCTCCCCAGTTTTATAGGCTCAGCCCAAGCCCATACTGTATGGGATATCCCTTGGGTCAGCTCTCCTGGCTGTGTCCCCTTCCAACTCCTTGCACACCCCTAGCCTCCTCCCTGGTGTGCTGAAGTGGGGTGTAGAGCAGAAAAGCCTTGAATCTGTGTCAGTACAGAGCCCCATAGTAGCTACTGGTGGTTCAAGATGGAAAAAAAAGGACTTTTAGAAGGAATGGGGTGAGTAGGAAAGAAAATGTAGTATGAAAACTGCTCAAACACCGAGTAACAAAATCAGAAACGTCAAAGTTCTAGCTAAAACTAACAAAACATAATAAGAACAATAATTTTGCTTTGAACTCTTTTCAGGTTAAAAATAATCACAGTAACCTGCACTGGTATTACAGTTTGTTAATCACATATTACTCTCACTATGCCAGGTTCCTATACATCTTATAGGGTGACTAAATTTTTACTGTGTGGTAAAGTATTGCAACATTACATTTCTAGGTAGATTTTTGAACACAAGAAGACAGGCAGGAGGAGAAAACAGGGTTATGGCAACAATTATGTAGTCTTACTTAGTTCCTGTAAGGAATTAATGAATCTGCCCATAAGCTTATCTTATATGATATTGAGCACAACTAATCTTAAGGATAGATGATCCCATGGACTACTTTCCTATTTTTTCTCAGTATCTATTAAGCTAAGCTGAAAGAAAGGGCTCAGCATTGAGAATAGTTGCTGTTATGCCTGAGTGATTGTCTGGCATTATTAAAAAAATGTGAGTTTTGGCCCATCTGCAGTGCATTTTATGACTTTATTAGGCATTCAGCAAATTTTCAGTGCTAGTTTTGAGCTAAAAATGTCATAAGGCACGTTAAGGCTGAAGATTTAAGATAGTTGAAAAATAGAAGTTTCTGAAAAACAAGTCTGCTTGTAACAGATTCAAGAAAATTGTTGTACTCAATTTATAGAATGGAGTACCTGGCTAACATAAGAGATAGAGCATTTCTCCTTCTAATGCTAGTACACTCCCCAGAAATGCAAACCCTGATTATTCCTGATTCAGTTAATGAGCTTTATTTCTTGTCTGGTCTCATTAGGGAGCTATCAACTCTGATGTAAAACAGTTCTCACAGCATTTTCTTTGGCTCCACTTTGCATAAATAACAAGTAGATATCTGTTGGGTTCACTTTTAAGATGGTACTAAGGTTGTTTGCTCAAAAGGCACATTAAGAATAAAACTCTCCCCACAAAGCATGGCTGACTACAAGTCATCCAAGGTACTGTGAACTAAAGTACCACTACATAAACTAAGCCAGAAAAAGGAATAATATTTCTTTACCAAAGTGAGTTTTCTGCCTTTAAGGGCAAATTGTTTTGTTCTTCTGGAATTAAAATTTTTTGAGACTTAAAAGGTGATTATAAATTTTCAGATATTTATCAGTAATCCAGTGATAGTTTAGAATTAGGCTTATGTATATTTACAAGTAGTTTTAAGTGACCAGTAATCGTTAATACTAAAGAAGGAAAATAAAGACCGGGGATGTTTTTCAAAACTCTCATTTACCTATGAGAAATATTTCTGTGTGTCTTACCTTCAAGTAATTTGAGTTATACTGGGGACAGGCACAGACTTGAGTAGGGCTTTTCAAATAATATGTTGAAATCTAAATAGGTTTGGGCTGTGAACATGTAGTATACCATAAGAGGACCTAAAGAAAAAAGTCAAAGGAGAGAAATGGTGTTGTTTTTAAAAGATTGACTTCTTCTAGAATGGAGATGTGTTTTCTGAATAAAATGGCAAAACACAGCAAAGTCAGCTTCTTTGTTATTTGCAACATTTTATGTGGTAAATGTAAAATGGATAACCTAAAATGCAGCTGTCCAGAGGGAGCACTGTACAGCATTGTAATGTGACTTGATAAAAATAAACTTTGGTCTGAATGATTATAAGGATATTTTCATTAACTTCTTGTATCTTTATGCAGATATCCTGTTTCTAATTCTAGTAATTTAGTGTCATAAATGGATAGAATTCAATCATAAGAGAAGTGATAAAATTCCTTTTAAAATATAATGATACAACTGCACATTTTCTTTTAATTCTTAAAAAAATGAGTGGGGCCATTTTTAATTCTTTTTTCCTGCAAATAATTTCCCAGCTAATTACAGGTCTTCTGATATTCCCTTTGAAGTGGAAGAAACTCCAGGTACAACGTCGCGTTCATGAAGAACTTGAGTTTGCTCTGAAACTAATAATAAATCCTAGATATTATTCCAGTTTATTGCAGTGTTTTCTATGCAATTACATTGTTTTGAAATATCAGAAAATATGCAGTCTCCCTTTCAGGCACCTCTGGATATTTCTAATTCCTGGATTCACCCATGACACAAAGGATGCCTCACAAGTGGTGTGACCTATTCTTCCTCCTTACCTTAGAAGAAACCTACATGACGTTCTGCTTTTCCTTGGCATAAGAGAGATTTAGATACACTCCTTAGCTTTCAGGAATGCATTATTTAATATTCTTTTTATGTTGATTAGTGTAGTTGTTTTAAATCAGATTAACCAGATGTTTGTTCTGGCCTTCAGCTGGAATAACCTACTTAACATAAATCAGTAAAAGTTATAAAGCAAGTTATTACTGTTAATTTATATTTATGTATTTTATCCAGAGAAGATCAAATCCTTATTTTTTGCTGCATAATCTTTGATCATAGCTTTTTAGAAAGTAAGTCCAAGAGTGATGGTGTACTGTATTCATTCCATTAAGTGGAAAGATGTTTTGTGTTAAACTTCAAAGTATAATAATTCTATTATATTATTTTCAAATTTAATCTTAGTTCAGTTTTTATTTCTATTTAAGCAAAATGAGAATTGTGTGTTTCCCTCAAAATCTAGAAACTCCTGATGTGTAACTCTGCTACATCTCTGACTATAAATATACTGGAGACAATATGAGTTTGTTGCTACATTTACCTAATTAGATAATAATTAAATTAATTTTCTTGGAATAAATGCTATCTACTAATTGAATGGTAATTTTTCACAAGCAAATATTGAAGTTTAAAGCCAATTCAGAATTATTCAGGGAGTTGACTTGTATGTACATAATAATTTTAAATATTATTAATCAATTTTTTTTACATTCCTTTGTAAGTTTGCTGATGAATATTCACTACCCAGATACCACTGTTAGATCATGAGAGTTGGTTCTACAGAACCTAAGTCACATAAAAAGTGAAATATGGTATCCATCCTGATGGCTGTACCCTCATGTGTTTGCTGCTATCTATTGAATTTCCCCAAGAGGTCTGATTAAGTGCTGTGTCAGACTCAGAAAATGTGGTGGCAAAGAGAGTAATCTGCCTTTGCTTTTAAATAGCATAATTTTATTTTTTTCTGGTTTTGTCAGTTTGTTTTGTTTTGTTTGGGTTTTTTTGTTTGGGTTTTTTTTGTTGTTGCTGTTGTTTTATTTAGTTTTGTTGGTGAACTATAGTTCAGTATCTTAACTTGCAATAATTTTCTCTTAGGAAATTCTTCAATAAGTCCACATTAAAAA
Source organism: Emberiza elegans (assembly GCA_024865655.1). Taxonomy (NCBI): domain Eukaryota; kingdom Metazoa; phylum Chordata; class Aves; order Passeriformes; family Fringillidae; genus Emberiza; species Emberiza elegans. The sequence continues at coordinate 3,360,771 of JALJVW010000072.1, forward strand.
CACAGTGAGAATGTGTAATTAAACTGAACAGCTAAATAAGGAAATTAGTTTATGTAAATGATACTTTCTAGAACAGCTTAGGAGGATGGATAGAAGAAGGGCTAACATGGACTCTTTAGAAAAAATATTTCCTTTTTATTTGTTTCAAATTTAATTTATTTTTTGTGTTTTCAAGTCCATTTTATGTTATTGATTATGTTTTATTCTAATATTTTTCTTTCTATGCTTGAATGAAATATTTCACATTTCCATTTGTAGGAAGGCAATAAAGAATGGGAAATATCCAGGAGTCCACAAAACCAGACAGAAAGATAGATGTGCATTCTACATGTGTCTGTGTCCATCTGACAAATTTGTTCTGCTCAGATATTCTAGTTAAATTCATAGTTAGTTATTTATATCAGGCTTAAAATCTTGGGCAATCAAAAGAAACCATAAGCATCTTTGATGTGCTTTGAATTAGAAGAACAAGAACATTTGTTTTGGAGGCAAAATCTTCAACCACAATCTACAGGCTCTTCTGGGACTTCATATTCTCTTCTAAACAGAAAGTCTTAGGTAGACTTTGGATTCTTTTTCATTTCAGCAAAAACAGTGTAATCCCCTGATATTCAAATATTTGCCAAATGATGCTAAATTGCTCAAGACAGGTATGATTTGGGGTCTTTTACTGGAGGAGATTTTCTAAATTTCCAAAGCACCAACAAAATATGGGAATTTAATGAGAGGCTACACCTTTGTCTCATCTACAGGATAGATCAATTAGTCTACTTTGCAATCATAACATTCTGTGGACAGACTGAGGTGAAGATTACTAGTGGTCTTTTTTTCTTTTTTTCAATCTTGCTGAAAAAATTCTAAATTAATAATAGCTTACCATAGGGTAAAATGCCTAGCTATTTATATTTTTTTTCAAATAATCCTGATACGTTCATAAATTGAAATGATTTATATTCATAAAATTTGAAAACAGCCGTTAGGAAATACTTTATTTCTTGAACTGACCCGAATTTCAGCCCAATTTATTTAATAGTAAATCTGACAAGCTTCCTAAACTATGCCACAAAGGCATAAGCAATATTCTACTTTCTCAAAGTTATACTGGGCATATTTTGCAGCTGTATGATCAGGAAGTTTTATGACAGCTGTCATACTTGTCATTCACAGCTACCTCAAAGCTGCACAATTCTGAATCCAAAATTTATGCCCAGGTAGAGTTCTCTGAAATTTACTTATAAAACATTTTTTAAAGATTTAGTGCAAAAACCAATTGCATTTCTTAATGCAAATATTCAGAATTTTACTAAAAATTACTCTATAGATTTAATTTAAAACAGTTAGCTCAATTTAAAAAAAAGAAAATAATATTTATTTTGTTATTTTCAAACTCAGTGTCAGAATTAATTGGAATTTTTTTCCATAGTTCAATCCACTATAAATTATCCTATTGATTCCTATACTTCTTCAATATCAGACTGGCAGAGAAGTACAGCAAGACTGAATGTTAATTCATATTGGTTACAAGTGTGGATAGAATAAAAGTCACGTAGCTATAGGTTTCTCTCTGGGATTTTTCCTTTGCTATACATAGTGTCTCAAACTGGAACTTCAGAGAAACCAGAGACTGTTATCAGAGTGAAGGAAATTAGTAGCAGAGAGTTCATGTACTGCAAGGATTCAATAAATGGAAAGACACTTGTTACACCTGTGGTGATTTCAGCTGCTAAATTGAAAATATTATTTCAATTGATAAAGGTGAAATAAATATTAAATTTTAAAAATAATTTATTAATAGTTATTTTACAAGTCAATAAATACCGAGTTTCCAAAGCAATGCTTGGATATACAATTATTTCAGTTTTAATTTTTTGCATGCTTTCAAAAATATTTATAGATTAATTTTATGATTAATTTATTAGCATATGGGATATGGTAGCCCTTTTTAAAGAATATTTTATGATGCATATTTAAACTCCGCTTTATATTTCTTTCCCCTACCTGACATTTATGGAGAAAGTATAATTCCAGCTCTTCATTTTCCTTTGAGAAACAGACTGCTTTTGTGAGTTTAAAATAAGTTTTTGATAATGGGGCTTAGTAAATATTTGCAACATTTTAGATGAACTATCCTAAAAGGCATACAGTTAAAAATTAAAGAGACATTGCAATTCTGCTGTAATGATTACCAGGAATTGCATATTAATACTATGCAATAAATATTAATAGGGATTAATAAAAACCAAACACCACTTTTTTAAAATAAACTTAATTTGGATTTCAAAATGATTGAATTTTATCAAAACAGATAAGTATATATTTTCCTGTAAATTCTTCTATATATTCTCTACAATTCACTTAAACTCATAGGTGATGAATCAAGACTTATGAAGATTAATCTTATTAGAGTTTTATAAATATTAATAATTTTTTCATGATCATTGCATAATGGGAACATGAATAAAGGAAATTAATTTACTTTATGAGATAGGAAACAAAAAAATGTTCACATTATTATTGTTAAATACAGGGTGTGGAATACGGCATAAAATGCTAGTTAATTTGCATTAACTTGGTAGTATTGTTCTCCATAATTGTATTGAATAAATGGAGATATGATACTGTTTATGTGTGCATGTGTATGTTTGTATTTACACACTGAGACATTTCTGAGACAGACAGAACCATGAAAAATATTAAGAGCACCTGACTGCTGTGATTTTTCATAAGGATGCATTTTTAGATACATACATTATCTGCAAATATGTATTTACATACATATATAACTGCAGTTTCTTTTTAGAGTTTTATTTAGCTTTTATGATGAGAATTATAAAACAAAATTAGAAAGGCATCTCTCATTTTTACTTCTCTTTATGCCAAGAAAACACTGTAGAACAATAAAGATAACATCTCACAACATGCCCATGCCCTTTTAAACAGAATTGCAGGAAAACTCATAACGTTTCATTTGCTGTTGACAAAAGTCAGCAAGAGCCACTCCAGAAGTTTACAAAATAAAAGGTCTTAAAATTAAGAAAGCACTTGTCTGCATTTTTTTGCTGAAGAGAATTGTATAATTATAGAAAGAACTGTTCCTATTATAAATTCATAATGACATTTTTAGATAGTGGATATGAGGTCTCATTATTCCTATAGTAATTGGCATCGATCTAATCTCACTTCTAATAGAATGGCATTAAAATAAATTTCATCAAAGTCCTATAAGTCATTTGGGTTTCAGTTTCTCTGGATTTTTTTCTTTTTCTTTTATCACAGAATCAGTCTTCAGCCTCTCTGTAGTTTTCTGATGTCACACACAGAAACATGATCTTAGAAGGAGCCTCAGGAGGACTCTATTCCTACCTCTTGCTCACAGAAGGTCAGTTTGAGATCAGACCAGGTGCCCCAGGGTTTTGTTCAATCAGGTCTCAAAAAATCTCAAGGATGGAGACTGAACCACCTTTCTGAAGCCACCTGTTCCAGTTCCTGACTGTCTTCATGAGGAAAAATGCTTCTCCTATATACAGGGAAGATGTCTATTGTTGAAACATATGATCATTATATCTTATCTTCCCGCCATGCACCACTGTGATGGGATTACTCCATTTTGCCTTCTGCAAGGTTTGTTAGTGTCAGGCTCCCTCAAATTCAGCTCTTCTCCAGGCTGGCAGCTGCATTCTGCCAGCAGCTTGGTAGCTTCCTGCTGAACATACTCCAGGTAACCAGTATCTTTATTGAGTAGAGGCTCACAAAACTGACAGCCTAATGACCCATGAGGAGAGGGGAATAATCATTCCTCTGCACCTCCTGACTGTGGTAGTCCAGCCCTGGCTGCTCTTGGCATTTTGCTTCCAGGCCACGCTGCTGGCTCATGCCCAAACTGCAGCATCCCCTTAGAGCCTTCTCTGCCAAGCTGCCCCCAGGTGGGGTGGTCCCAGACCATGTCATGCCCAGAGGAAGAACTGGCATTTGTTCTTGATGAACTTCATGAGGTTTCTGGCAGTCCATCCCTTCCCCATCTTGTCCAGGTCCCTCTGGTTTGCAGCTGCAGCAGAAAGTATCGACTGTTCTGTGTCACTGGATGCCATCTGCAAACTCAGTGAAAGTGAATGCTGCGGCATTCTCAGCTAATGCTCTTTGTTTAACAGCCATTCAGAGGAAAAAGCTTGCTCTTAGTAAGAATTCAAGTGAAGATTGTATCTGATTATTGTCATTTCATGCGCCTGTTTATGGGGAATTTATATTTTGATCAGACTGAGCAACGTTTTTCTGATTATTTTTCATGGAGAACGCTGCAGCAAAACTGGCTGTATAATAATAATTTTGTTATAAAATTCAATATGTTTATATATTTGACAGAAGAGTCTTCTAAACATTAATTAGAAAACTATGTAGCAATATTATCTCTGATGAAAGGATGTCTTTTTACCCTGATGAGTCAATATTTAGGTTCATGGATCAAATTTTTAATCATCTATTTCAGCACTTGAGTGGCACAAGTAATTGTGTTGCAGTTAAGTCTGTGTCTCTTTTCCTCTATCTCTGTATCATCTATATCTATATCTATATCTATATCTATATCTATATCAGTGATTTAGATGTCAGTGTGATGAGAATGTTTAGAAGACTGGTAATGCAGTTTTTGCTTTAAAGTGGCACTTACTAATTCCATTCATTAATGACACACTTTGAGATAATATTTGATTTTTATGTAATAAATCACTATCACTACAAACACAAAGCTGTCCATTCTTAAAAAAAATTAAAAACCAGCAATTTAGCTGTGAACACTGTTGATATATAGTTAGTATTGATGTCTGTAGTCCTTCAGTATGGAGGTCAAGGTGGTCAGATTTGACAGCTTCTTTACCAGAATGATTGGAGCTGAAACAGACTTGTCTTCATTCTTCTCCATTGCATCATGTTTGATATTCTCATTATGTTTCCCCCCTTCTTGGAAGGGGGGTCTCTGCTGTTCATGATACTTCTTCTCTTGGTTTGAGTTCACTTGAATTTCAACAATTTGAAATGAGAAGATATTCTATGTCAGGCAAGAATCTCTTAACTTTTATTTAGGTGAATTAAATGATAAGTATAGATATTTGTATGGCACACCTATGCTTTGTTGTTTAGTCTGAATACATAATTCACAGCCTGTAAAAAGGAAAGTGCATACAAAAAAGGGGGGAAATATTTTTTAACATTGTGGTTCAGCACAGGTCACTGTGCTTTTCACTATGGATTCATGCCATTATCGAGCTTCTTTTCTGTCTTGTCATATTTGTGCTTGCTAAGTTTACAAAAGCTGTATGACACTGATGTATTCCTCCAGAGGTACTGACAAGTACATTTCTTTTTCAACTACTCAAAATTTAAAACATCTCACACAGCTGCATCCAGATGTGATATGGTGTCACTGATTTAAGCTTAAAGCTGTGAGGAGGGGTTTAGTAATCTGATTTCTGCCATATTTTTTTCCCACCAGCTGATATATTAATGCCAGAATCAAAGGTAATTTAAATGGAAAATTTTCAAAATTTAGAGGTAGGCATATATTGCTTCAGTATCCAGAATAATTCACAAAGTTTTAGTAGGCTTTTCACAGACAAAACCACAAATTTAAAGTTTTGAAGCAAAGAGCTTTATCCTTTTTTTGTCATGCTTAGGGATATTTTCTATACTCTAAATGTAGGAAAGTGTGCTACAAAGCTAACCATTCTCATCTTTTTTGTCTTCCAGGTAGATAAGTCAAACCCAGGAATTTAAAAAGGGAATCTCTTGTATTCACTACCCTCAAGTCTATTCAGTTTGTGTTATAAATTCTTTTCCTTTTTCTTGACTTAAATTTTGGTCCATCATGTGTCTTTACATATGTAGATCAATTTTAATCTGATATAGCATAAAATTTTCTTGTTCTCAAGATAATAATAAATTGGATTATTTTAAAATTAAGAATTATATTTCTGTTAAATGTAGATGTAAGTTAAGTTTCACCACTTTATTATATCTAATACAAACAGAACTGTAAATAACCTTGTTGAATGTATACAAAACATATTTAGAAGGATGAAAAATATGCATAGTTAAGGTCTTTGAAGGTAAAAATCAAGGTAATAAATCTCTTAAATGACTTTGAAAATTTTGTTCTGAAACTTTTTCAGAGGAATGAGATACTCTGTAGTTCCAGTTTAGGCATAAATGAAAATATAGCAGTACTCTTTCAAGCATAATTTTAAGCACTTTAATGTACATTCCCTAATTGTGAGGCACCTTGACTAAAAATTCCATTGAAATCAACACAAATTGAAGAGACAGAAAGGTGAAGAACAACAGAAATTTAATTCTAGATATTTAAAAATTAACTTCCTTCTTGCTGGTATTTCTTTAGTCCTGATGAGATAGTTTTTAAATATGGGATAAAATATTAGAACACTTACAGAGTAACATTTCTTCTAAACATTTTCCATAATAAATCTATATAAGCTTTGTCCGCATTTATAAGAACATTTATGTCTAGTTCATAAAAAGAGACTATATATAGTGACTTTTCATATGAAATTATCTACAGTGAGAGAGGTCAGAATATTTCATTGTCCCAATACTGATTTAAAACAAGCCTTCAGTGCAGAAGTGTTTCTTATTGGCTTGTGCTCTTAATGAGATGAAACCAGAAATCTCTAAGCAATCAAAGCTCAGTCACTCATAACTTTATTCATTAGTGATTGTAAGGTAATTCCTAACTCAGCTCATGAGGCTTTATCAGTGTTAATCTACTCTTCATTCTATTCAGCTTGCAATATATTGAGAAATTCTAATGTGTGTTAATTAATCTCTTGAGTATTGCAAATTCCAGGTAACCAAATTAATTCACCCAACATATTTACCAGAAGTTTACTCTCTACCTTTCAGTGTAGTATTTTTTTTTTTTTTTTTAACTATTTAATGGCTTTTAGAATTGTGGAAATATTTGAACTTTGATGATATTTTGATATTCAGTAAAAATGAGATTGCTGGTTTATCTCAGATAACTCATGCAGAATTATTCCAAACTCAAGAACTAAAAATTAATGATTCCAATTGGAATATGAGTATGTTGTAAAAATATTTTTCCACAATATTTTTCAAAAGTTGCCTGTTTAAAAATAAAACTTACATGAGATGCAGACAAGATTTATTTCAGATTATATCTTACAGGATCCAGAAGTTTAGTGATAGAACTAGATTCACATGATTACAAAAGGTCTTATGTATTTGTATTTTGTGGAGGGGGAAATAATTGCACACTCAGTACCACCCTGAACACAAGGTAGGATATAATGACCGAAATCACCTTTGAATTAATCTCCAGGAGACCAAAAAAATTGCATAGATCAGAATGAAAATAAGGTGTCTGACAGATAATTAAAACATGGATTACAATTCCTCTGTACATATAGAGAAAAAAAAAATTAACTTAAACTGAAGTCATAGATAAGAACTAGACTCTGCTTCACAAAAAATTGTAATTAAAATATTTGCACAACAAGCCCATAAAACTTCTTTATCATTGCATTCTACACTATAGCTTTTCAATATAACAACTTGATTAAAAACATTTTATATCATAGGAGTATGGACGGCTCCTTTATTAAAATTTTAAGATCTCGTTGAATCCAGAACCCCAAGATAATATAAATACAGATAAATTACTGAAATATTTGGGAGTTTGCGTTATCCACATATCCACATACAGGACTGCTGCTTTTAATGACAATAATGAAAATGAATGGAAATGTATGTTTTCAACAATTCTTTGATATAATTTCTTAGTGGAAAATTTGAGCCATGTTCCAGTGTTTCAATCAAAAGATACTTCTTAAAACAAGTAACCAAGTATTAATTTGTTAATTAATTAATTAATTAATTAGTGTTAATTAATTGTATTTTTAAAGTTAATTTATATTGTACTATAAATACTGAAACAAGAATTAGTTAAACTGCTGTGTGCTAAAAAAATGTTGCATCACTTTACCAAGTTCAGAAAATATCACCAAAGAGATTTGTTCTACTAACAGGTGCAGTATTAATGGATGGTTTGAATGACAAATCATTTGTCATTCAGAATCTCTTTTATACTACTGGGTACCTTTGCAATTTTTCAAATTGATCAAGAGTTGCCATTTGCAACATTGATTAAGTTCTTAGGTACCAGAATCATTCCTATTTAACCTTTTCCTACAGGAATATATTTGTCTGAAGGCAATATTAAATCAATTTGTATTTTCTTAGACAACCCATATTATTCTCTATTCATATAAATCTTATGATTCATTATTTTACTGGTGTTTGGAGTTTTAGATTGTAGTAATCATTGTTCATATTCTCATTAGAACGTTTTTTATAAAAAAGAGAAAAAAGCTGCTGAGCCCATACAAGTATGTCCCTTGACAATAAGATACTACTGTTGAGAATGTTAAAACTGTAGACTATAGGAAAGTGCTACATTAAAAAAATCTGCAGAGAAATAAGCAAGAATTGAGGACAATTGATTTATTTTCTTTCATTTTATTTATATCTATATATATAATTATTTGTGTTTGTATTGAAATCATGTTTATCTACTGATGGCATAATTTTTTTGTGAGGTGTAAGGTATATAAACAGCTTTTTTTGAAGGCAGGATCTTTGCTATTGACAGATTTGTGACACTCCCTGGCATGACATCTGCTACCTTTCTTCAGCAGTGTGTGGAAAAAGATAGAAATATCAGAGTACTCTGCTTACACCCAAAATGGCAGGAAAGCAAATATGATTATTATTAGAGGAAATTATATTTAATCCTGTAACATGATGTCTGTATTGAAATATTCCACAGTTGCCAATTATACCCTGGTTTTTATCCTCAAAATTTCTTCTTGCATACACTGTACTTACCATACAAAATGATTCTTGGCACAGATCTGAACATAAACTTTTCCATACATCAGTCGTACAGTTTTTATGGCCTCTACCAAAAAATAATTAAGTGACACAAACACAGTGTGTGTGGGTCTGTGAGTGTGTGTGCCTCTGTGTGTGTGTGACTGTGTGTGTGTGTGTGTCTCTGTGTGTGTGTGTGTGTGTCTGTGTGTGTGTATTTGTGTGTGCGCGTCTGCGTATGTCTGTGTCTGTGTGTGTGTGTGTGTGTGTGTGTGTGTGTGTCTTTGTTGTGTGTGTGTGTCTCTGTCTGTGTGTGTGTATATGAGTGTCTGTGTGTTTGTGTGTGTCAGTCTGACTGTGTGTGTGTCTGTGTGTCAGTGTGTCAGTGCGTGTGTCTCAGTGTGTGTGACTGAGTCTGTGTGTCTGTGTCACAGAGACACAACCACAGAAACACGCACAGACACAGACACTCCGACACAGACACACACAGTCACACACACACAGACACAGACACACACACTCAAAGACACACACATACACACACAGTCACACACACAGAGTTACACACACACACACACAAAGACACACACATACACACACAGAGTCACACACACAGAGTTACACGCACACACACACACTCAAAGACACACAGACACACACAGAGACACACGCACACAGACACACACACACAGACACACTCACAGACACACAGACACAGACAAACACAGACATGCACACACAGACAGAGACACACACACAGACAGACACACACACAGACACACACGTACACACACACAGACACAGACTCAGAGACACACACAGACACAGAGACCCTCATGCAGGCATAAACACACAGACACACACATACAAAGACACACACACACACACACACACACACAGACACAAACACACACAGGTACTCACAGACACCGAGTCACAGACACACACACACACACAGACACACACAAACACACACAGGTACTTACAGACACCGAGTCACAGACACACACACACAGACACACACACACAAAGACACACACACACACACACTGACACACACACACATAGACACAGAGGAACAGACTCAGACAGACACACAGACACACACAGAGACATACACTACCAGACACACACACTGACACACACACACACACACACACACACACACACAGACAGACACATACAGGCACACACACACACACACACACAGACACAGAAACACATACACACACAGACACAGCCTTTTTTGTATTATAGTTTTAGTTATTTTCTAAACCATTAGTATAAGTATACTGTTCATTACTCAGTAATGATAGATAGAAAGGTAACAACTTCCTGGAAAAAGAATAAATGATAGACTTGTATTCCATTTGACTTATTAAGAAGATTCATATTCTCTTTCTTTGTCTTCCTAGTCAGAAGGAAGGAATATAAGCAATTGTTTTCTCTGAAAATTGTAGTATTTTGGTCAGATGTCTCAAGAAAAGGTTTAATTCTTGCCTGAAAACAGGATGAAGTCTTCAAAGTCCCTAAATTTTTCACATTGATTTGATACAGGACTTGTGCATGAGAAAATTTACACTAGAGATGTTCTCTCTAGGTGGGGTTTGTGTGTGTATATATTTGCTTTTTCTCCCTTTTTCCCTAGTAAAAACATAATTACCTGATGACAACACTATTTGGTTTTGGTGCTTTGTCATGCAAGGTATTTGTGTTACTAGGAGCTTAATTTCATCACACCATCTTCTATTGTAGAAAATCCTCACTGTTTGCATTTCCCTCATTTTCTTCATTTAATTGCTGATAAATGAAGTTAGTTTATAAAAACAACAAATTAAAAAGAAAATAGCAATATTCATTGTTATTTTAATAAAGACATGGCATCTCTTTTTAAAGTAGAAAAAAGGACTCAAATATATAATTTGTTAAACTTGTTTTTTAAACTCTATGATTTCTGGATCAATTTATATCTTTTAAAATTCTCTGCGTTTGATGTAAACAAAGCAATATGAATGTAATAATTGCTCGAAATTGGCTCACATGATCTCAGTAAGTCTTTCATTTTCAACCTCAAGAAATAATTCAGCTTCCCAGTAACTGTAAAACCATAAATACATTGTATAACTGTCTTTACCGGACCATTAATCACACAGCTGAAAGTTTCTTCCTCTAGGATTCATCAAGATGAATCAGTTTAACTGAAATTTATTGTATCTCTATTTCCTTTCCTTTCTTTTGTGCAATTATTTTATATTGTCTTGCCATACCTGAACCGAAAAAAACAAAGTTAAACAGATGCAAAAATAAGACTAATAATATCACTCGAATCTCAAATGGGAATGTACATAGATATTACAATGGAGGCACTGTTACATTCACAGATTACAAAGTTGCAATAAAAGGCTACAAGTCAAGACTGCAACTAAGAAATCCTGAGTACTGTTTCAGACGATTTTCTGTTAGTAAATATTATTTGACAATTTATTTTGCATGGTGTATAAATATAAGCAATATACAATATCATAAAAAGTCTAAATACTAATAGGAATGTGCCTCTGCACATAAGGAATCTTCTGATTATAAAAATGAGGTCGTGTTTCTATTGACTGTTCTCACCTAAGGGACATAGCATTAGGAGGAAAAGTAACTAAGGGCCATCTACTACTACTTTAGGCCACAACCAAATGGTCCCTTTTTCAAAGCATTCTAGCTTCTTTCTGAAAACCAGTAATATTTCCAGATATGCCCTCAGAGGTTGGTAATCTTTAAAGAATCAAAATGCAAAAAAAATTAATTTAGTTTACTTTAGTTTTAGTTTAGGTAATTTTCCCAGTATTATCCTAAATACATGCACTTTCACTTTATGCTTACTTTTCTCCCCACCCCTCAGTTTATGCCCCTCTCCAGAGGAATGAATCCTGCAGTGAGCACATCCTTGTTACAGTGTGCATGCTTGCATTTAATCTCCAGACTTCTAGCCTTGCAACTATTCTTTGTGTCAAAGCTTGTCCAGATGATGTTTTTCTTCTTTCATGTGTAGTATTGGTGTCATGTGGAGTTATCCTTAGTCTCAGATTTACAGATCCACTGAACATTCTGAGCTGGAAGGGACCCACAAGGATCATACGTTCCAATCAGCTGACAAGATTCTTGTTGCTGAAAAGTGAGCCAATCATTTCTTTAGTTTGGAGTCTACATCTTGATGGTCTTGAGATTATTCTTTTTATATTTCATTCTTATTTTAGTCTCTGTCCACTCCCTACCCCCATCTTCAACTTAAAAAGTGCTGTGAAGCTTTTGTTGCTGGTTAGTCCATTTCCTGTTTTCTGTTTTGTTTTAGTGGGTTTTTTTTTTGTTAGTTCTCTTCTGATTCCCAATATACTTCATAACTGTGGCCATTTCTCTATTTTTGTCTGTGGATTTTTTTCTCCTAAATTAATTTGTCCTCATTTTATTTTGGCACAAATTTCGGAAAATCTTTTTTGCTTTTGTCTTTTCTTTTCTTCAGATATTATTTAATTCTTTAACAGCGCTTTTTATTTAGCATGTTTGCCATTTGGAAAAAAAAATATCTTATTTTCAGCAGACTATAACACTTTGGATTATAGACTTACCTCACTTTGCTGCACCTGTTCCCTTGCATTTAGCTCACATTTATGGTAATAGACTGTCTTTTGTTAGCCAAATAGCTGTTAAAATTAAAAAAAAAAAAGAGAATTTCAGATGTACCTCTGACTCTATTTTAGTGAACCTGTATTTAATTAAGCATAAATTCCACTGTTTGAGCCTGGGAGGGAATAATGAACAGTGATGGGTGATGCCTGAGGACACTAAAGGAGCTGCAAAGCTGCATCATTGGCAGCCTGTATCTACAATGCTGACTACACTCTCATAATATGCAAAATGTGCACACAGTGGTCCTCTAAACTGCATGTATCCTCACAGTAGAATAAAATGCTCATATTTTTTGCAACATTGGCTTCCACTAATTTCCTGAATACAAAGAACTGTGAAAACCAATATAATGTTTGTTTTCTGAATCTTTATTAAGTGTATGAAGAATTGACTTTTAATCATCCTAAAAGGTTCACGTGCATTGACTTCTTTAGGTCCTGTAGGGTTTAATGCCCCAAAACATGCATTGTTTATCTAGCTTTTAGTCTATTGAAATGCCTTCTCTCTGGGATTCCTATACAAACGTCTAACACATGATAGGCATAATTTTTTATTACATTATAGATCGTGGGTTTCATATAGCTGACAGGCTCCCTAATTTTTTTTTTTTTTTTTTGTTACTGCTGGTTTAATTAAATCAAGGCTCTTGTTTTCTTATACCATTATTAGATGTAGTCATTTTAACTTGAAGCAGTTAATATGTTTCTGCTTCAAATTTTTTTTTCTACCTAGCTTCATTTTGTCAAGACAGTATTTCCTGACCTTTTCCTAATCTCAAATCTAAACCTTAAACTCTCTTCAAGGATTTGATAACATGGCTCCGACATCTTCAGCTATTGTGGTAATACAGCCTAGAAAACAGAGATCAAACCTGGCAATTTTATTTAAGATATCTACCCAGATGCACCCAAAATATGGTTGACTAAATGAGATAAAAAGAAATATCTGAGGAGATAAAAATTGGAGAAAGAGTTGCTAATTTTCTTTGTGCTTTATGTATTCTAATAAAGTCAGGGGTAATTGCTATTAGATTTGTAGGACTAATACTCCAGGATGCAAAACAATCCCTTTGCCACACTCTACCATACGCGTTTTAAAAATCAATAAAAACATTATGTGGTTCCCTTATCTTTATGCTCAAGTAATTTCTCAGTTAGTTGTCATAGAGTAAACATCTGCTCAAATCTCCTTGGCACAAACCCCCACTTGTTATTCTGCCAGTTGATTCCTGATGTGCGGTTTGAGTCCACATTGTTTCACTCTTAGGAATCATTTTGCTGGCATAGCTTCACAGATGCACAGTATTTAATGTTGTGGAGTTTTGTTGGGTTTTTATTAATAGATATTTCACCAAGACACAGAATAATAGATTTCTCCAAGTTTCACCAGATGTGACATGTATATTTTAATCCTTACATAACACTTTTTTCAGGGATCTTTGTATTACCAGACTATTTTTAAGATTAATTAAATTGTATCTCCTATTCTATCTTTATAGCTGTCTTCTGGGATTTGTAATATTGCAGTTGAGAAAATATTTGTATTTTATTCAAAAATATTTCTCACCTTGTAAGCTTCTACTTTTCAGACTGTTTTACCGGTCTTTTCTACAGGAATATCTACATAAGTAAATTTCTTTTTGCAATTCTCTATTTACAGAATCACTGAATCAGTTAGGTTGGAAAAAGACCTCTAAGAACAGCCTATGATCAAACACCACTATGTCAATTAAACCATCGTACTAATGTCCAGTCTTTCCTTGAACACCTCCAGGGATGGTGATTCCACCAGCTTCCTGGAAAGCCCATTCCAATGTCTAATCACCCTGTCTGTGAAGAATTTCTTCCTAATATCCAACCTAAACCTCCCTTGGTGCAGCTTAAGACTGTATTCTGTCTTGCTGTCACTTGTTACCTGTGAGAAAAGACAAACCCCTGCCTGGCTACTCCCTCCTTTCAGGTATTTGTAGAGAGTGAGAAGGCCTCCCTGAGCCTCCCTTCCTCCAGGCTAAGCAACCCCAGCTCCCTCAGCTGCTCCTCATAGGACAAGTGCTCCAGATGCTTCACCAGTTCTGTTGCCCTTCTCTGGATCCACTCCATCCCTCAATGTCCTTCCTGATGAACTGGACACAGGATTTGAGACGTGGCATCACCAGTGCTGAGTACAGGTGAAGAATCCCTTCCCTGGCCCTGCTGGCCACACTATTTCTTGCACAGTCCAGGATGCCATTGGCCTTCTTGGCCACCTGGGCACACACTGGATGACGTTCAGCCAGCTGTCATCCAGCCCCTCTAGGCCCTTTTCTGCTGGCCCACTTTCCAGCCATTCTTGCTCCAGCCTGTATTCACTCATAATGTTAAATTCATAGTGTTAAAAAATTACTCAGTTGAAGAATCAGATGTTTCCCTTGAAGACACGGAAAAATTAGTTCCTTTAATGTGTTTTATGTATGTTTTGTAAAAAAAAAAAGTCCTCTTAGTTGCTAGGAAATATAACAACACTGTATGCAAAAAATACTCTTAGAAAAAAAAAATCAATTTTAGCTCTCTATATATGTGCAATACACATGTAAATTTCAGTCTACTGAAAATAGCAGGCATGTCAACACCCATGGACATAATTAATGTGCACCTGGACATATGTACCTAATGTATAAGATCTTGTTTTCCTTCCTTAGGATGTTTTAAGAAGTTTCCTGCTGAAACCCATAAGGATATTAAAAACTACTTTTCCCCTTCTTATTAGGACCCCCTCACTTCAGATTCATAGCCTCTCATGAACAAAAGTGAACAGATTTTTAAAGAGGGACACAATAGCACTCCAGTATCAAACAGCCTCGGTGTAGAGAAATAGAATTTTCAAAGTAAATATACTGACTCTGATGGAATTTGAACTATGATTCCAGGTATCTGCTTTCCTCACCAGACCAATTAGCTTATGTCATTCAAAGAATTAGAGTCAACAGGCTCTTCAGAGGCAACCTGTGTCACTGCACAATAGAGACAGCATTTATCCTGTTGAAATTGGATAAATTACTGAAGTACTGTTTTTTATGTGTGCAAATAATTTATGAAATTTATCTTCCCCAGTTAAAAAGCCTTAGGGTGTTATTCAGACTGCTAAATTTCACCATCTCAGATAGGAGTGGTAATTTGGGGCAATAACTCATCTGTAGTCCTGAGATCACACTTTTATAATAATAATAATTCCTCTATCAGTTACTTAACTGATAAAAATATCTGAACACAAAAACTATGCATAACTATAGTTTTAGGATTCTGGGCATTATGGTACAGGTATCTTGGACTTGGATTATTTTATGTATTTGAGCACAACTGTGTTCACAAAAATTTGAATGTGAGATGCATCGCTGACTGAGTCAAGAACTTAACAGTTTTGAATCATTACAACTGACACAATGGAAACTAATTGTTTCATAGCCCAACAGATATACACAGGCATAATTATAAATAGGAGAATGTTAAATGAGATGAAGCTCCCGACATTATTACTAATGATCACTTCTAAAAGAAGGAAATCCTTCATTAAATGCATCTTTGCTCTTGAAATTAAGTTCATTCTGATACCATTTCAAATGACAGCAGAGGTGAAAGCTTTAAGTAGTCATTTTAGCTTATTGTGCAAGTTAATTAATGTCTCCTGATTTAGTTCAGATTTTTAGCTTCTCATCATGCAAAAAAAGGAAGAAAACTACCTGCAATAATTGCAGCGAGTATATTATTTACCTTGTTAGCCTGAAAAATTATCAGGGAGAATGTGTTTCCAAGCCACAATGTCTGATGCCTAATTCAGAATCACTCACTCCAGAGGAAGTCTTAAAATACAAATTTTCTGAGTAATTATATATATTACAGTAATATGGGGAAAGTGGTCCTATCAAAAGGACATGGAGATGCATGCAGGCACTTATTCTCACAGGCAGAATATCTTTATAGCTAGAGACATTTTATATAGAGTCTGTTTCTGGAAATAATGTCAACATGTTGTAGGCCCCTCTAAATGCTATTTCTACTACTGACTTCTGTGGTGGAAACACCACTTCTCAAAATATGAGTAATACCAAGAATGGGATTATGCAGAATCAAACAGACTAATTTATTAACTCATTCTGCTTTTAGAATCATCATGCTTTGTAATTGAGGTTTCTGTTCTAAAATCAATGAGCTGTAGTCTCACGATTTTAGTTGCAATATCACCTAAAGGCACATTGCCTGATTTTAAAATGTCAGTATGCTTAAATGCCAAAACCTTATACACCTGAAAGTAAATTTATTCATCTCTCAAAGGGTCTCCATTTTTTATGCTTGTCAAAGGAGAATCTGAAAACAAAATCAATTAGGTCTGCATTAATGATAATTTAGCCTTCTCTGTTATTGAATCATTGGTCAGTATTTCCTGATGGTGGATATTATTGAAATGGTTTAACCGGGTTTAAAAACTTGCTCAGGCTCTTTTAAAGCTTTCCAGAATAAGAATTTTTATATACAATCTTAATCTTGTAGTTTCTGTTTTGTCAGTTTGCCATTTTTGTTATCTCCAGGGGTATACCATAGCTATTTATTATATTGTGCAAACACCCTGAAATAATGTGTATGTATATATTTGATTTGGTTTTGCAAATCTAGAAGTGGTATCTGAGACTAACAATGCTTTTAGAAAGAGGAAGAAATTTTGCCAGTCTTTTTACCTCCCCTTACACTTAATTCATTCTAACATCAATATGCCAAACAAGATTTTATGCCTAGCTGCATCATTTAAATTGAATAGTAAATCAAACAGATTATTTGTACATTATAGTTATGAAACTAAATTGTTCATTACCAATCAACTACAAATGCAAGGTAAATTTTCATTGTTTTTTTGTTGGTGATGATTTTGTTTCAGTTAGTGACTTGTGTACTCTTGTATAAACAGTATTATATTGCATTTTAGTTCTTGTTATTCTTTTAATCTAAAAACAAGCCCATAAATTCTTATGTTTCAAAACAAACAAGCAAACAAAACCCCCTAGAAAGTCAGGAGACAATTCTGACTAGCTGCAGAACTCAGAGCAATGTTATTCATGTAGAGCCTTCTGATAAGATTAAGTACATAGTTTTCAGATTTAATGCTTATTGAACTATTCAAATATATTCACAATACTAAGTGTAGACAGTTCTGAGTCTGACATTACAGGAAGATTTATGAATCACATCTTTTTAAACTGGTTTTGGGTGTTTTACAACCTTCAGGGACCCTAAACAATAGGACTGTTCTGACATCTTGCATTGTCACCATGATGTGCTTATTAGATCAACTGAGATAGAGCTAAATTCTTTGGATACACTAATTATTTCTGTATGTGGGAATTAAGATATTTAGGACCTTCAACTATTTTTCTCTTCTTTGTCTGGAAGTATTTTCAGACTTGTGTTATAGATACTTAAAAGACAGCATAGTACTTTTTTATTGATCTATTTAAAGAAAAAAATGGTGAGTTGAATTCTTGTAGCTCTATTTAGGAGAGATTGGATGGATTTTTAAGCAGATGATACTGAAGGGTCAAGAAAGAAACTCAGAAGTCTTAAGGGTTTTATGTGGCAAGTGTGAGATTCTGGGGAGAAAAATCAACAGTAGTCATTGCTATTCTGTAGAGTTTAAAATTTCTGGATTTGAATTCAAAGAATATATTATTTAACTTTATTCTTTGTGGTACACAGTTTAATCAAAGCAATGCTGACTATGAGAAACATAATGGAACCATTCACAGTGTTCACAATTTATCAATGTTTTTAAATATGACATTTCCATTTGCTATTTTCTCAGCTACATATAAAAAATTTTCCAATAGTGAATGATTTGAAAAAAAGTCTCCATCATGGCTTTGGAAACATTCTTTTCAAGTTCTGTTCAGACAAAAAAACTTTGACAGGCACTTGCAACAGCATATATTAAGGATATGTTTGAATATCCTATCCTTTGCTCATAGAACACTGCTTCAGGCAGGATAAAGACTTTCTGCAACTGCAATTAGAACATTTTATTGTGCAACAGATATGCAGTCCTGAGATTATGTAGATCTCAAACCAACCTCATAAGGTTGCCAGCGATGCCAACTTAGGCATCCCTAACAGAAGCTAAGGATAAATATACTCAATGTATGATTCTTTTAAAAGGTGTTTAGATGAATCTCAGATAAAAGATAGTTAAATGTGACATCATTTGAAGAATTTAATTTTTAAAGTCCAGATGTTAATACTGACAGATTTTTTTAAATTTGTCTGGAGCATAACAGGAAAGGTATGTTATGAAACAAGTAATGTTTCTTTTAAAAGAAAAGTGTCCATGTAGCACTTGGGGAAGATATTGAAAAGTTCTTTTAACTTTAGCACAATAGTCCCTATGACTATTGATTTGATCCCTATGTATGTGATTACCGCTTAGTTTTGTACCATAAAGTGCCTAGTAGAAATGCCAGAGATTAATGTAATTTTGTGTTCTACATCTGTTCCAGCAAATACTTTCCTGTTTACCCATACCATTGTACAAGCAGATATATTAGTTTTAAGAATAAAAATTTGTGCCAGACCAAAAATGATAAGTATTTAATAACCTGGTGATGTATTTGGGACATTCTCAGGGAGAAAAGATTCATCAGAAGATCCAGTACCATAAAAGCAAAATTTGAGGAGCAGGAAAGTTCCCCAAGTTATAACCAGAGACCCTCAAAGGCCCCTACTCATATCCAAAAAAGTCCACAGAAATCATTAATATATATATATATATATATATATGCTCATGTTCAGTAAATGTAATGAATATGTATTAGTTTCATGCAGATAACCTGGTTTGTTAGGCTGCCGGGTGTGCATATTAGGTGGAGCAATTCCCCCTGAACCCAGTGCTGCAATAAACAAATGTCAACTTTCTAACCTAATGAACAAGTTGGAGAGTTTATTTCCTGGTTTTCAGCCACAGGCACGTGAAACGACTTTTTTCAGGAGACAAGAAATGGTTCCTAGCCTTTGTCAGCTATGACTAGAAAGAGAAAGATGTCTTGTAGAGCATTTTCAAAACAGTCATAAGACTGTTTTGGTGAACTGTTTTTCTACAAGTCATATTATCATAATGCAGCATGTGACTTATTCTTAAAAAGAATCTTGAAATACAGTTATAATTTTATTTTGCTTTTATTGGGAAGAGAAGTTCTGCAGAGGGGGTGGGAAGCAAGGGAGAGACATGGTGCAGGGCTCTTTCTGGATCCTGATAAGAAAGTTCCAACAACAAATGCTGTCATAAAAAAGATGTTTTAAAAAGACACAATAAAAGGAGGAATATAGATAGGAAGTAAATATTTCTTCAGATGATAGGAATCCCCCTTTTGTGCCACTCTAGATGCACCCTAAATAGGGGATAGGATTCTACTATTGAGAGACAATGCAGAAAGAGCTTGTGCTACTCCTTTACTGTGGTAACATCTAGGCTGTGTGTTGCCTACTTCTGCAGCGCTCAATTTGTTTTTCATTTCAGGAAGTTTTGCTCCACTCCAACTCTTTGTGTAAATTTCTCTGTGTTCTTGTAATTTCTATTATTTTTGTTTGTTGGCCATGAATTTTTCCTGTAAAACTGATCTTCAAAGCTAAGAAACATATTATTTTATCGTATTCACATTTTAATGACGCAGCTACACTGATAAAATCCTTGAGTGACTACACTAATTAATTTGAAGAATTTGGAGAGAATAACCTTCAGGTTATCTACATTCTACAGATCTACAGATTTAACTACATCTGCTTAGAAGTTCACTTTTTGTTCAACAGGTTTCAGGTTTTATAACCTCAAAATCTCTGTGCTGTCTTTGAGTTTTATACTCAATTTCCATGGCTGTCTTTCAAAATCCAGAAGTAAGCCATGTGACAGTTGTATTTTTAAGCAATATTTAAGAGGTTATTTTTCTTTTAGTCTCCTAAGAAATAAAATTATTGGATGTGAATTCTCAAAGAAAGATTAATTGCTTAATCTTTCTTCTAATTCTTATTGCCTCCCAAAACTGCACAAATTCTGTTAAATTTCTATTACAACTTGTTGGCAGTAAGTGGAATTTCTCTGCCTTAATTTTTTAAATATAATTTTCCATTGATAAATAGTTTTCCAAAGACTTATTATGGAAGTAACCAGCATCATGGGGTTGTAATATGATATTTCCTTTTTAAGTCATTGCTGCTGTTTGGTTTAGAAAGAAGAATGCACTGTCATATGTACTGAATCTTCCCATAAACCAGAGTTCCTATTTGCATTATTTAGAGAATGCTGTGATTCAGATATTGAAATGATCAAGTAACCTTCTATTAATTAATTTTAATAATTGTATCCAAACAAACTTAGGGAAAACATATTATTCAGTTTTACAGCTTCAATATCCAAAGAGCAAAAAAAAGTAGACTTTATAAAGGTGAATTAATTTTCTTTACTTTGTCTCAAAAAAAAAACCCCATAATTAAGTATATTTACTGCAGTTTGTCATTAAAAAAAGCAAAAGTTAAACTTTGATATTTGAAAGTACCCAGGAAATCAAAAATTAAGACACTGATTTCTCAAAAGCTGCTCAATAAATGTTCCCTTCATTTATATCTGGCTACATTTTCAAGGACTTGTTTTGAAGACTAAAGATCAAATGCAACTCTTATAGATAAAAAGCTTCAAAAATTCTCTGAATTTCACTTCAGTAGCTTTCATATTTCCATGTTTGTTTTTCCTTTGGCATAAATGTCTATGGCAATTATAATATTTAGAGAAATGTACTGCTACAGAAACAAAAAATGATCACCAAACTTCAGGTGTTAATACATTCAAATGCAAGTATTTTCATAATTTCAAAATATCTTCCAGGTTTCAAAACCCCAACAGAAGAACCTTTTGCAGAATGTTTGTTTTCTTATGTTTTTATTTCTACATAAACTAGGAAAAATAATGAAGTCCATCCTGAAATAATTTATACAGTATTGCTTAGCAGATAACTGCTGTCTTATTTATGTCTCTTACTGCCTGTACTTATGCTCTGTTCTATGTCTCCTAATTACAGCAGAGGTGCACAAACCATACCAGTGGTGAGTCGTATAATATATAATTATATTGCATAATATATGTATTTATTACTATGCCTCATACATAATATTTTTAAATATTAATTATTTAAATTTTTTAAATATTGTGTTATTTTTAAATAATACATCTCTTATTCAAAAGGTCATAATAGAAATATAGCTCAATGTCTTGGCAAGGACTTAAATGACAGACAGACTTCAAATTCTACTGACTAGGGTGGATGAATTTGACTTGGTAGAAGCTATTACACAACAATTCAAAGCAGAAAAACATGTATTTGCATATGCGGGGCTTTTTATGACACTAAGGACATGAAAGATCCTGAACCTCATATTCAGCCCACAGAAAGATAATCCTTTCCTCTTTCTTTACAGGAAGAAGGCAGTTCCAGAACTCAATATTAGGAAACATCATCATGCAAAACATTTGGCAACTAGTTTTTAGAGTTGCATGTCCAGGGAAAGATGATCTAAGAATGGCAGAGAAATTTATGAAGCGTATTTCCTATCATACACCAACAGCAATAATTTTGATTTCCCATTCATCTCAAAGCCACATACAACACTATTAGCTGCCTCGGGGTGGTTTGGTAGGTCTCAGGAGGGTATGTATAAAAAAGGTAGGAAGAAAGCATTCTGTGAGGCTGAGCATGAAACTGGAAAAGAGGGTAGAAAAGATTTTGAATGTGCCAAACACTGGGTAGAACAACATGCATGTTTTGGGGTTTTTTAGGGTTTTTTTTTCCAGTCTTGTTTAATAAGGGGACATTTAGACATTTTCAGGGGCAGGATACTGCTAATGTAATGTGACTTTTGGCTTAGGACATTATTGCTGTTGTTATAGTCCCAGATTGTTAGGGCCTTTCCATTGCCAGTGCTTAAGGTTTTATTCCCACTGCAACAAACTCTGAATCTCACAGTCCAAGCCATACAAACTCAAAATCCTCTGCCTTTACTATCGTATAAATCTGCAGTGATTATGGAAGGAAAGAACAGTAAATACAGATTTCATAGTCTACGATGTCTTTCTTAAATCATATAATAAAAACCTGGATTAAAATGCTAAATTAAGATTGTAAATGTGGCAGTTCGAAATATTTTGAAAAGATGGAAAGATAAGAATATAAAAATCATTCTGTATGCATACGGTCCTGATCCTTCTTTTCATTTTACTCAGTGCTGATAATCTGCAGACTTCAACAGAAGCAGGATCAAACTTCTCAAGAGCAGTGGCATTTTGATGTATTACACTAATACATCACCCTATGCAGCTCCTTGATGATGTATTGCCCTGGTGCTTTATCAAAGTGTCACTGCCCGATGAAGGCATAGCACCTTCCAGCAAAGCCCTGGATGAGAAGTTGTGTTGGAGAAGAGGTTATTTTCTGTTATACGCTATGTTATACTAAGGTATGTTTCATGCTGGTATAGGGAACAAGAACAGAAAAAGAGAGATGAGGTTCCAGGGTTAAGTGGCAGAGGTGGATACGTCCATCAGTCAGACAAAATTCACACAAATAAATTTCAGTAGGACTTTGGGCTGCTAATATAATGGTATTTGAAAATTTTGTCTTGTACTTTTTTTCAATTTCTTGATTTTTGGTTTTGATAAAAAAACCCTAAAATATGAAAAGCATTAAGAATATTTTCCCATTAAAATGGTGTCTAATGAAAGGCGAATTTTTACATTTGGCTCAATTCCTTATCCCAAATCATCATCAAGACACTTATTGACTGGGAAGACAGGAGAAACTGCACAAAATAGTTTGATAAAATTATTAAATCCTCATCTCCACTCTCAACATAGTGAAAATATTCTCAAATTGTTTTTTTACATAAAAATCTAAAACCGTTTAGAAGATGCAAAAAGATAAATAGCAAATATCACAAAACCATTCAGTATACCTCTAAGCATATTTCCATTGCAATGAAGGTACCAAATAAATATCTAAATAATCACATTATGTAAAAAAAAACCCCACAATTTGCTAAAATGGTATTAACATATTTGATGAGAGATGCATTATAAATGTCTTATAGCATCCCTATTGCTACAATTCAGAATACGAAAAGAGAAAGATGCCTAATAATGAACAGTTTTTTTCAAAGTTTCAGTCCATCTGGATGATCATGTAGGACCTGATTCTGCTATCATGATGCACACTGATTTTTGCTTTATTGGGCATTATAAATCTAGTCATTCATTCATATGAAAGTAATCCTACTAATGCCTTCAGAAAGAGTATAGTCAAGTTGAAAAATAGTTGAAAACTAGGTGATACTTTGCCTCAGTTTGGATTAGGTGTTTGTGATCTCTCTTTTCTTTAGCATCATAAAAATCACCTTTTGAGATAAAGATAATTTTTCACTTTTTGTATTTAGGACACCTCAACTATACTGCCTTACATATTGTAAATGTGTTTGGGTCTCTGTAGTCAAAGTACTTTTCCTGAGATTTACCGTTCTCTAAAGGAAGCAAGATATAAACTGGATAAACTGTTACTGGGCAGACCTTGATTAAATCTTTTCTAAGAATACAGCTTAAAGATCTGCACCCAAGGATCTTGCCCATCATTCAGCAAGGGCAGGGGAAATACAAGTACAAGAAGAGCATGATGTATTCTTCTATTTGTGAAGATTTTCCTTTGGATTTTCTTGAAAAAGGAGTGTGTTCCATGAAAAAGTATCTGTTATCCTAAAAAAACTACTAGTAGGCTTGGATTTGTTTAACTATTCACACATTACTACGAAAAAAAGTCTAATAAAATGAAATAAGTAATAATTATTTATTATGTGTAGGTTGCAGTTAGACAACCTTTTTTTTGCATTTGTAGAATTTTGCTAAGAATTCTGTTCTAATGACATTGTTCAGAGTAGAGTTTGGATATTATCCTCTATTGTGTATGTTGATGAACAATGGATTTAGACTAATTTTGTCAGACTTTATAGAACTACTTAAACACATTATTTTCTTGTAATATCTATTGTCTTACCATTTTAGCACTAGTTGCTCATTTTTTTAAGAAGAGATGTGAAAAGCCAAGAATGAGACTAGTAAGAGTACAGGTAACACTCTGATGTTGAATAATATCATTAATTTTACTGTGCATCCCACATATTCATGGAAATATGATGTGTTGAACATTCCTAACTTTCTTTGAAACAGCAGAACTTTAGAGAACTAATGATTTTATTACAACAAAATACAAAAAATATGATCTGTCAAAATGGCAAATTGTGTGTCTGTGGGTGGACACATCGCATGGTTCTTATTATGTTTCATTACCTCAACACTACATTTATAAACAGGTGAAAACTATGAAAATATAAATAAATTATCACAAAGATAAAAAAATTTATGATGGGCTCTGTCAAGTTGAAATATGAGCTACCATAGTGCACACTGTCATTTCATACTTACAAAAATCGATTTGGTCTTCTACTGACAAGTACCAAATAAATACCATTGTGTTCCAAAATTTTAACATTTATTAACTTTTACTTGATATTTGTAACAAACAATACTGCAAAACACTGATATATTTTAAAGGTATAGTTAACTTTTCCTCCTTTTGCCATAGATATTAGTTTATGTTGGCCATTATTTGATAGCAAGGTTCAGTAATGCCTGTAAGACCTTCCCATATTAACAGAGCTACAAAAGCTAGCTTACTTAGTATGGCACAACAGGTTAGATTGTAGTATATGTAAACTGTATTGTGTGTTGTAATAAAAACTGATCTCAATTTTTTAAAATTAGACTACTTGTGTAGGAGACATAAAGATCTCAGTTGTCTCAAACACTGCTAAGACCCACTAAAGGACTTTGCCCACTGCAACAAACTGTGTAGAGAAGAAACTGCTTATGTGTGACTACCAAACTCCTTGAATATGCCTCTGTGGACTCCTGGAATTTAGACTGTAAATTAAGCAACGTGATAGGAACTTGAGATATGATAAAGGTGGTACCATTGTCCAAATATGTAAGGCCTAAGGAGAGGTAAGCAAAACAAGGGGAGAATAATGTATCACTGCAAAGAATCCACAAGGAAAGCCATCTCAGCACCTGTGCTGAGAATCAGCTCTGAATGGGTCTGCCAGGGGGTCACCATAACTCACAGACTTAGAAGAAGAGATAGAATGGGAGTACAAATGTACAAATAGTGAAAAGTTTTGAATGACTTCAGGACCCTCAACACTGAGGAGCCCAGGACAAAGAGGACCAAAGGGATGCCATCTGGATCCATGGGTGGTGATATATTTCTGCTCTACCTGTCTCTCTCCTCCTCCTCCTCTCTTTTCCTATTTCTTTCTATCTCTGTCTACCTCACATTTTCTGTTAAAGAAAATCTGCGCGCTATGGATTCAGCATATGGTCTTGTTTGTGCCTTAATTCAGGCAGAGGCATCTCTCAATAATTGGATTTTCACAATTAGATAACAGGAAAAGTGAGTCAACTGCCTTTCTTGTCCTTTACCCAAACTTCTTCTTTTCTCTGGCTCTTTCATTTTCTAAGTGGAAGGAAGCTCCCCACTGCGACATAATGTTATATATTCTGTTCTACCACAGGCCTTTCATTGCCACTGTACAAAAATGACAATTGCATCTTACACTTCCTGTCCTTGTCTGTACCACTTGTTTTCTGACTATAAACCTGAGAAGAAAATAACTCAAGACACAGTGTCTTTCTTCTAATAAATGTCTTTCAACTTACTATGCATTTTTCATTTTAAATGTCATTTCCACAGTAATATTTTTTTTCATGGTGAAATTTCTTTTTAAAACTTAAAATATAATAAGATAAAATAAAAATCATATTAAACTTAATAATATGGAAACAACCATTTATTTCTGAAAACCTATGAGTTAAATATCACAAGTAAGCTATCCTATTTTTGCAAAGATTGTGTTGAGATGGGCTGTGGAGAAATAACTTCATTAAAGAAGGCTATTTTGACACTGAAACCAACATAATGGTATAAATCAGATTCTGCAGTAATTGTTTTTCACTTGATAGGCTCAGATTCCTGCTTGTATGAAGAAGCCTTTGTCCAGGCTCTGACCTGGCCAGAGAAAGGCACTGCACCAGTGGTGAGGGGCAGTCCACAGCAAGTTTGGTCATAGCCATCAACACAGTGGTTAACTTAGACCTGACATTTCCCAAGAATGCCTTCTTAGAAGTAACACTTTAAAAGTTTGCTTTTATGGCAATCTCCTGCTAATGCTCAGTCATCTGCAAAAAGACACCCCATTGCTTTCAGCTATCCAAAGGTGAGATCTGATTTGCAAAGTTATCTTGGTAAAGACAAAATTACTTCCTGTAAATATTTTCTCTACACCTGTAAACTATAACAGATTGACAGTGACCTCCCCTTCCCCACTGAGATGGTGGCTGTTGGCATATTTCCTCCAGTCTACTTTTCACTTGAAAAAAGTTAGTTGAGAGAGAAAGTCAATATTTTGGGCTGTCTCTGTCAAGGTATAAGATATAAGGTTGTTTTTATATATATATAAATATATAAAATCATTTGGATTTTGTGTACCCAAGGAGTCCAAAAAGAGTGGTTATGGACATTTACATTTGTGTGTGTACACATCTCCTTTCTTATTAGGGTGTGTAAGGTAATATCCAAACAACAATCATCACTGCAAGTTATTCTAAAAATGTCTTTTTATTTATTGTACATTCAGAGACTGTAAAATCATAAATAGTCATACCTATAACTTGAATAATACAGGTGATAGTGCTTTCATGAATTTATTTCCATATGACGTAGGACTAGATCTTTTGGAAAAGTCTAATTTAACGCCCCCAAAATATGTTAATAGCTCAGGATAATTTTTCAATTCACTAGAAGATGTAGCCACTAAAAAAGCTATTCATAATCAGAAGATTTTATTTTTAGTGTTTGAAACCCTGATTTCTTTGCCTTACTTTCCTATTGTTTTTCTATTGCTAATTTCTTCCTACTTAGTAGCACTAGCAAAACTTCAGATGCAAATTTATTCTGTTTTGCCTGTAGTTCTTCTACATAATATGAACCATGCAACACAAATATTTTACATAACATGATGCACTTATTTATCAACATATTATCTAACAGTTAAAACCATCATTTAAAAATGTCAGACATTCTTACTTCACAAAAATTTTGAACTATATGTGTTTAGACATATTTAGAAGGCATATAAATTTCAAATTAAATTGGAAAAAGATTTTCAGAGATTAAAAAAAAAAAGAAAAATCCCATTAGAAATCTTTTTTCAACCTGATCTGACACCTCCTCTTTTTTTGTTCCTGTCTACATTCAGCTCTCATCACTACTGAGCTGCTCTAGGATTGTATTTTCTGGTTTCTCAGAGCCCTCTGTCAGCCCAGGTGCTGAGAGAGCATGTCTGTAACAGGACATGCAATTATTATATCTTGATCACTTGAAGATAAATTTGACTTTTGTTTTCTGGAAATTTCTTGAAGTCGTCTGTGTAATCCTTCAGAATCCACTCAAGATACCAAAGAACACAGGGATCACTGCAGGCACAAAGTCTGCATGGTCACCCTCATAGATTCACACCATACTCATTACTACAAGAGAGAATTCATTACTGTTCCTTAAGAAATGAAGTACCTAAAGATAAAATAAATGAAATAGCAAAATGGCTAATTGCTATAATGGTTGCTTTCATCCTCCAGATGGAGATTTGGTTCCAGTATAGAGAGGATTAAGTAAAATGGAGACTCAGGCTCCTTTCCCTGAATATTCTGTACCTGAGAAAAGGAATAGTTTTAAAGGAAGAGGAAATTATGATTTACATTTCACAGCCACAGTTTTAAATGCCAACATATAACATTCAAGTATAGCATCTAGCTCTCAAAACAATATGCTTTTATCAGCTTTTGACACTTTCTCCTTACTTCCCCCCATTAGATCTTTCCAAAGCCTCCATATGTTTACATGCTGGTAGAGTTTCTGCCTTGTGTAATAAAGGTCCTTTTCTGATACAGACCTTGACCAGAAAAGCACAATCTTTTTGCATATTTTTATCAACAAATACCACATTTTTTCTGGATTTACTGATTTTAGAGCCAATTTCAAACTTGCCTTATTAAAAGAAGGGCAACTGCATTTATTGTCTGACCATCTGCTGATATACATATCCTGGCCATTTATTTTAGAATGTTTTACTAGCTGCTGTTAAAAATTATTTTGCAAGTTCATTGTTGAATGTAGATGGACTAAAATCCCACCAAAACCCATCCAAATTCCTTAAGAGCAAGCAGATAATTAACACAACAAAACACACAAGAAAATACTGGGAAATGAGAAAACATATATTAGTACATGCAAAATAGATAAACAGCTACTAAATTAATGAAGTGATATAAAATCTAAGAGACTGACTTGCCTCATAATACTTTATATTTTGTGGCTACAAACACACAACTTACAAAATTCCCATGGCAACCATTTATGATATTACAAAAGATTTATAAACTTTTGTAAAAAGATTATAACTTTTGTATTAAGGTTTACAACTTAAGGGGAAATAAGCCATGCATGAAAATTAACTAGAAAGAGAAATAATACTTTAACACAAATATGCTTAGTACACTAACAAAAATAGGAAAGAAAAATTAAAAATATAGCACTGTTCTGAATTTTATGCTTTCCTAGGCATTCTTTTTATTTTGACTCACAGATTCCTGGGTTTTAGAATTTAGAGTGCACTTTTGAATTACAAAGAGGTAAGTGTCTGTTGTAACAGTGAGTATGAAATTGTTGTTTCCATATGGAAAATCTAAGCTCCGACATTTGCTACTAAACAAAAGGGCTAATTCAATGGAGTCTGCTGCTTTGCGTCTCTAACTGAGAAACACATACCAGTCTAGCAATGTCATATAATTTGCTGAAGAATCTAAACAAAACATAAACATACAACCTTTTATTCTGCTGATGTCTGGTACGCCGAAATTTTATTTTCTATTGCCTTCTCTCAAACTTCACCCGTTCACTGAAAAGACTGAACAGAAAATATTTTTAATGATTCCTTGTCATTATTCCTTATATACACATTTCAGTGTATATACAGAGGACCAAAAGTTTTAAATATAAAAAGCTTCAGAAAAATAATATTATAATGGAAATGATTAATTGAAATTAATTTCTATATGAAGTTATGTTTAAAACATGAACATGATTGTATTATTTTACCTTGGGTGTAGTTTAGAAATGTCTGTCTCAAAATCTGCTAAGTTATTCTAATGACATGCTTATGATGAACTTCCCAGATTTGCCATTCTATGGAGTAGAAAAAAATTTAAGCAAAGTTTGTAATTTCATATTTTACTGACATTGATTCTTGTACTTCCTATTGAATTATAAGTGGGAAAAATGAAAACTAAGAACGTGTTTGAATTGTTCTTTATTACTAATATTCATAATTTTTAAGTTGATTAGAAACCTGTTGTTTTCCTGAAAGTATCAGTAATTCTAAGCAAGACCATTTTGCCTTTCTTAAAATCAGTCTTTGTGGGACTGTTTCCTGATTATTTCATAAAACAGAATAATCAGATTACCAAACCTAAAAACCTAGATATCAAGAAGCTGTGAAACCAATAGGTCCTTAAATTCCTACACTGTATGTGTTATTTTTCCTGTTCCAGTCCTTGTGTTAGCTTTGAAAGGGAATTGATAGTTTGTGTGAGTGCAGTTTACATTTTTCTACTACTCTTACTTCTCTTTTTCCTATACTAATTTAATTTAGACATTCAAGCCATATTGAGATGCATATCTTTACAACACAAAATATATCAGTGTTCTTCCATGGAAATATGTTTTCCATTATGACATTAATGAGTTAAGTCCTCCTTAAAAGTAGTGGAATACAATTTCCAAAAATCACTAAGATATTATCACTTGAATTTCTCCCGATATTCTCTCCACTTAATCAGGTCAGAAATAAGCAATAGCTATTCAAAGTTTTCAACAAGTCTTAAGAAGTCCTGTAAAAAAGAGAAAAAATATTATAATTTCATATCATACGTTAATGTCACATCAAAATGCCCATGAAGTGAACCTAACTCTCATGCTAAGCTTTGACATTTAAAATAGATCTAGATAGTACTTAGGGTTTTTGTAAACTGATTTTCTTTAGAACAGAGGAGTTGTAATTACCCCTTAAGTAAACTAAAAGTAATTTTATGCAATTTAGACGTATTCAACTGTGTAGTTACATTTTGATTAAACTTATTGTTGACCTATGTATAATCACATGTTGATTTTTTTTCTTCTCTATCTCTTTATAGTTAAGGATCAGAGGCATTATTTTTATTAGCTTACATTTTAGACACCCATCACCAGTTAACATTCTATTTCCCTAGATTTTATTTACAAGTCTATGACTCAGAGGGGAAAAACACAAAGAAATCCTTCTAATTCTATGAAACATCGCTACATTACAATAAAGTAATGAAAGGCTATTATGCTTCAGATTGGTCTCTATATTTAAGCTCCTGAAAGAAATGGGTTACTGAATTGATTATAATTTTTGAGGAATGGAATGTATATGCATGTTAAGCAATTTTCTACAAAATTACACAAAATTGGAACATCACCATAGCAATATTCTATTGTATGCAATTTTAACTAAATATTATAATCTTAAATAGAAACTTTTTTTATATGTATCATACTCTGGAAAATTCAGTTTTACTGAAAGGAATTTTTAGAAAGTGTGTGAATGCTTATGCAAAATATATTTTGTAGAATTTGCTAGGAATACCAAAAAAGTCCAAGAAAGTTCAAGTGAGTGTTTAGTGAAAACATTTAATGCCAATGTGTTTAAGGGCAGTAGTAGAGAAGATGAGGTGAATTTGATTGTTCTCTTCCAGTACCTTTCCTCCTGGTCTCTATGGAACCCAGCAGTGCTTTATACAGATGCACTCAGCCTTTCAAGGCCAGCTGCAGGATCTTAGCCACTCATTTCAAGTAAGAATTATGAAAAGGTTTATTCAGCTTCCTTGATCCTGAATAGTGAAGACTTCTTAAAGTTAGTATTTTTTGCTTCTTTCCATTTAAAAATATTCTTAAATAGGAGCTGTTCCATTATCCCAAAATAGAAAGTCAACAATACTTCAGCTCACTCCAAACCATCTGTTTACACTCATTTCTATCTCAAACTTCTCAGCCATTTGCATTTTGCCCAAGCTGTCAGTTCTTCCTTTGCCAACATTAAATAACATCCCACAGTTGTGGTAGTTCTTTTCAGTCATAGTGCTAGAATAAATTTTCATCAACAGAGAGAACATCTTAAGATAGATGTATGTATATCTGAAAATTATGTAAAAAGCAAGTAGTGCAGAAATGCTATGTTGTTTAATAGACTGTTTTCAAAATTTCAAAATTCATTAACCATATATAAGTATATAATGCAAATACAGACATTTCTTTAGTATAATTTTACCATGTAAATAATGCTATTTGTATTCTCCACACAACATGAATTTATCATTTCACCTCAATTTGTTAGAAAAAGAGCCCTATTACCATTATGAGCTGGATAGGAATGAGATCATTAGCATCTAAAATCAGATTAAAATCTTTTATCTTTCCTGGTTTAATTTTTTTAAGTAGTTTCCCTGTTTCTCATGGGGATATGCTAAATAAATTGAAAAATAAAAAAAAAACCAAGCCACAATGAAAACTCTGTCATCAAAAGATATCATATTCTTTTTTTAATATATTTTCAAAAACATCTCCTCCCTTTTGATTTCAGACACACTGAATTATTTTTTATAACATTTCAGTGTAATTAATGTACCCTTATGCATAATGTGCAGTGAAAAAAGGTCTTATATGAAGAAAAAAGAAAAATAAATGATCCAATATAAATGAAAAATACTTTGCTAGTCACTTAGCAGCAATAGGTCTCCTCAATATTATTTAAAAAAAAACCCTGATTTTTGACCAGGTTTCATTGTAGATCTTGAAACCTGGGGATTAAAATATCAGTCTTGATAATTATTAATACATGAAGCTGTGCCCAGAAATATTTGTCCCAATAACTACTTTTAAAAATTTACAAACTTGAAAGGATTTACAACGTAATCAAATTTTTCCCATTCATGTTCCATCTACCATCTGTTGTCTACAGTAGTTGAAAGATTACAGAATTAAGTTGACACATTTGGCTGTATTCATTTAAAATCCAAATCACTAAGAAACGAGAAGATTCTTTTTTCCTTCCTTTTTCAAAACATGATCTAAAAAAAGCACCGAACCCCTCTTCATAACAAGTTCTGAATTGTTGGCTGAAGTAAGTAAAGTCATTTCTTATGTAGATAACAGACTGACAGAGACAGCCGCAATGCAGTTTCTTAGCACTGCCTTACTAGTGTGCGTTTGATCTCACAAGTACCTCTTTTGGGAAAAGAGCTCACTCCATTTCTATTAATGATAAATTTTGCCATTCTAAAGAATTTCCTAAAATAGATGATTCTTACTGTGGTGGTGGTTTAAGGAAAACAAGACTGAAAACAGATACATCAGCATACATCTAGAATGACTTCGCTGGTTTCAGTGCTGTGATTTCATGCAACAAGAATAAAATAGATGGTTTAAAGACATATTTTATGGAAACATTGTAAGGAAATGTGAGCCATACATGTAAAATGATTATAAAAGAGTTTAGCAAAGGGATAAAAAAGTGAGAAAAGAGAGTATAAAAATCAACAAATACGCAAAAGAATGAGAGGCAGGGAAAAATCATCAATCATAATTTGCTTTTGATTCATTCAGAAATCAGTAAAAAATTCCCCTGCACATCCAGTCATGAGCTGCAAACTGTTGTTAGAAACAGTCTAGTGGTCTAAGGAGGCAATATAAAGATTCTTTGTTATGAGCCTGTGCTAACAGTCTGCAGCAATTCCTCAGGATTAGATACCTAAAAGTTTTAAAGATTATACATTTAAGTATGAAAAAACTTCAGCATATTTAGCTCTACTTTCCACTTTTCCCATATTCTGAAAAATAGTAATCTGGGTGAACACTATACATTTTATTCCAGTAGTGATCTGCTTATGATTTATGAAAATGTTATTTCTACTTGCTTGAAAACCAAAGACAAAATTATTTTTGCAGGTAGTGTTCTGGTTTGTAGATTTGCAAAACAACTGTCTACTGCAGGTTCAGATCTATAGTCTCTTATCTGTACATATTATTTTTTAATGAAAGAAACAAAATACAGAGCTTTTTTTGTCACAAATACATTTCTCTGTTTAAATCTTAGGAACTAGAAATCAGCCTTGAATTTAAGGTAGAAAATCTGTCTTCTCAAACATTAAAAAAAACCCTCTATGAGGTTAGATAATATAATTAATATGAAATCATCCTATCTGAAATGCGTAATACGGGCAATACAGAGCATCTGAACCTTTCAATTATAATTTCCAAAGTTTGTCATTTTTAGAGTCATGTAGGTCAGTGGTCTGAACACAGAATTTTACAGTGCACACACAATTAATCAGTTCATTAAATATGGAAAGTGACTGTGGAAGCTAAAATGCAGGTCACCTGTTCATAAAAAAAAAAAAAAATAATTTTGCCCTTGAGTTGCTGGTGCAGCAGCTCTTCCTACATTTGTGTCTATCATTCATGTACAGAAAGTTTAGTACCGGGGCCAATATAGCAGTCAATGTGTGTGTGTGTGTGTATATACATAAAATTGATATAGGAAGACCTATTTTAATTTTATTTTTAAATATTTGAATTACTCAAGCTAATGGTTAGCTTGACTAAATTGATAATTTTTAAGAGAAATAAACTCAACAGATTTCAAAGCAAATATCCATAGTATTTTGATTTGCAGTTTATCAGGTTGATAAAATGTGAGGGCTTACAACCTTCACATTATATACCTATACCCTCTATACCCTCTGTCTTACTCTTAAGTTACTAGATTTTGAGGAATCTAGTAAAGGTCACAAAAATGGGGACTTACTCCTTTTCTTTATTAAGACTCTACCTCACAGGGAAAGAAAAGCGAAAGAAAAAACACCTGTCTTTATTAAGGCCTAGGTAAAAGGACAACAGGGTTAAGATATAGCGAAGGAGACCTCTTGAGCAACAAGCACGATAGAAAACCCATAACCAGTAACCACAGAATTATATTTTTCCATTTCCTTCCTTTAATTCAGTGAAGTAAAAGCAGAAAGCAAAATCTGTACTCAAATCCACGTAGTATTTCTAATTTGTCGAGCCATAGTACAAGGCAGCCTTTGTTAAGAGCCAATTATTGAGAGAAGCCTCTGCCCGAATTAAGGTGCAAATGAGACCATAGGCTGAAGTCAATAGTGCAGATTTTAGTTATAAATGTCAGGTAGAGAGAGAGAGAGAAAAAATAGGAAAAGGAGAAGGGGAGCAGAGAGAGAGAAAAGAAATAGGAAGAGAAGCACAAAGAGTGATAGATGAAGTAGAAAGATACCCCTCCTGTGGATCCAGCTGCACCCTGTTGGTCTTCCTCTGGTCCTTTCAGTGGTGAGGGGTGGTGAGGGTCCCATGAAACACAGAGTTCAATGGGTTAGTATATGATCAGATACAGGAATGCCCAAGCACCTACTGTGCAGGGATGGGGGAAGTTCTGCAGACTCTGGATCTGTTGCAGCACTTGTGGTTCACTGCAAAATGCAGTCCTCTGGTGGAAGGCCTCAGAAAGGAGTCTGGGGGGTGCTTTGCAAGTCTTTGATGGTTTATGAGTCCTCAGACATGACAGATGCCTGTCATGTGAATACCCTGTGGGAATGACCCTCTTGGAAGAAGGGCCTGGTTTTACAATGGAGTCAGTTTGTGCAAGGGAGGGCTCTCTGCAGGGCATGTCCTTTAGCTGACTTGTCGCCTCCAGCGTGGGGTGTTCACCCCCACTGGTTTTGCCATCACCCCCCAAAAACTCTCCTCCCCCTCTGTTGTGGGGAAGTGTGTGCAAACCTGGCCTCAGCAAATGAGCCTGTGGACTATAACCTCCCCAATGGAAGGAGCTGATTTTCGGAACAGCTGTTGGGTTTGGCTTTCCTTATGCATGCACTCCTCTCCCTCATCCTTGTTTACTTCACTTTAGACTGAGATAATTAGTCAACAAGAAAGACACAAACCTGTTGGAGTGAGTCCAGAGGAAGGCCATCCTTGAGGATGATGAGAGGGCTGTAGTGCCTCTCCTAAAAAAACAAGCTGAGAGGATTGGGTTTGTTCTGCCTGGAGAACAGAAGGCTCTGAGGAGACCTCACTGTGATCTTCCAGTGCTTAAAGGGGGCTTCTAAAAAAGAGGGAGGCTGACTTTTTACACATTTAGTAGTTAGGCACTGGAAGAGGTTGTCCAGAAAGTTTGTGGAGTCCTCATCCTGGAAGTGTTTAAAACCAGGTTGAGATTGGATGCGGCCATGAGCAACCTGATCTAACTGGTGACACCCTTCCCTCTGGAAGGTGGGTTGGAATTGGACAGTCTTAGGGTCCTTTCCAATCCAAACCTTTAAAATATGTGATTTGCATATACACATATTTTAAATATATCTATAGAAATGTTATGACTAATCTATACATATTTTTAGTAGTAATATTTATTCTAAAGATATTTTCTGTATCATAGAATATTCAGACTGATTTGCATATGGATATCAGAAGCTAAACTCACATAAGCTTAGAAGTGAGAACATAAAATAATAATTGTTAATAAGGCTAGTGGAAGACATTATCCAAAGCTGTGAATCATACTGTGAATGCTCCAGAAGATTCATGGCATGTTAAAAGTTTTCAACTGGGTCTTAATTTGTTTTCTGTTGCTTTAGTGAGAAGATATTTCTTCTAACCTTATTCAGTGAAAGATCTGGCAGGTTTTCAAAACTGTTAAATCTTTTATCTCAACTTCATATTCTGTATATCTAAGCAGGCATTTTTGAGAGGAAGCACTGGTTTTACAACTTTGTTGTCAGACTGTGTTGCATCTGCCATCTAATCATTAAAATGTTTTTCAAAAAGACTAAAGATAGTTCATCAAATAAGAAAAGAAAATACTAATTTCCATTAGAGGCAGCTGAAGGAAGAAGGACATCATTATTGCAAACACTTTAGTGAATTTTTCCTTGTTTCATTTTCTACCAGCTGTGATGTCAATGAATATCTAGACCTGCAAAATTTCACACACATGAGTAGTTCTCATTGCTTTTAAATTAATTACTGTCATGATAAAACTATCAGCAAGAGACAGGCTATTTGGGATGGAATCTATACCTGGTGTTTAATTTCTTCCAGGAAATGTAGCCTCCAGCTGGCTATGTGAAATGGAGCTTAAACCTCTTTGTGACTCTAAAAGTTAGCAGAGTATTTTGTGTTTATTTTGAACTTCTTAAATATTATAATTATGTTCTTGTTTGTTTCTGTTCCTTCTTAGTCCTAAATGAATTTTACATCTGTGATATTTCAGATTTTCTTCCCAAAACAAGAGATAAATTGCATAAAATGGTATGGAAAAAAGACTAACAGCTGAAAAATATTCTTCAGCAATGTTATGAAATTGATAAGTGGGTAGAAGTAGACTTGAGTGTCAAATATTTAGGAAGTGAACAACTCTTACCCTATTTTCTCCTCATACATATGAAGTTAATTTATCTTAGTAAGTTAAAAACAATTTTCTGCAGGTTTTCTATACAAACTCAGTCTGTCTGCATACCTAAAGCTGCCAGTGGGTTGGGTTTTTTTCTAAAGAATACTTCTGACACTCTTTTCAGTTATGAGGTAGGAAACAATTTAGAAAACAAGCTGTTGAAGATTTGTTTTTTTGCAAAGTTCACATCATCCAAATTCCGGATACATAAATTGATGATTTCTAGTGTGCTTGGTTTCAGTACAGTTGTGCAGTTTTACAGCAGACAAAGACTTAAAGAGTTTGGTACTCCTGTATTCTTCTTGCTTAGGAAATAGCATCTTTTCTTTCTCTGTAGTAGTCTGAACAACATGCTGTACTTTTGTGAACTGATGGATGTATTTTTCAATCTGTGAATCTGATTCTTTGTAAATCCCTCAAAATTAAAAATATGTGCAGTCATGTAACTGCTTATGTCTTTGAAAAGGATTTCTTTTTTTCATACTATTAAAAGAAGGAGATGAAACTCAACAAAGTGAATAACAGCTTCTGATCTGATGTCACTTTTCTCAGCACAATTCCAGATTGGTTATACTTAGCATGAGAAAAAGTGCAAGTGAATAGGGTTTATTTCACTCTGAACTGTAAAAAGGATTTAGGACTGCAAAACTGAATGTTCTTCTGCTGATTAAATTAAAACAATTATCTAGGGGGAAATTCTTCAAGATTAATTTATGTTGCACCAGGCAGCTCAGAGAACATCAGTCCTGGTGTACAAGGGCAACCCTTATGTACATTACTGGGGTCAGTGAGGAAAGCTAAAACTGAATTATTAGTGTCCTGGTTAAAAGAAGAGTGATGGTTAAAATCTGGAACCCCTGTTTACGGAGATTTTTCAATGTAGGGGAATTTAATTGGAAAAAATATATAGTCTGGATTCTTTAAGGTTTCTCTGTGACATTTAATAATGGAATGCATACTATCAGTCCATGGTTATTTTAATCATCCCATGAACTCCAAAAATACAGAAATATGTGAGTGTGGTAGATGCTACACTGGAAAATAAGAACACAAATTGGAGCATAGCATTGACAATGTGAAGATTTTTTATGTGTTTGGAAAGTTACTGCAGGAGCAGAGTCAAAGAGACCTGACTCAACCTGAAGTAGATATTTCTGTGTTCCTTTTGACATGACAACCTGAGAAAGAAAGGTATGTTTAAAGAATAAAACACAGAGAAATGAAAAATAAATCAAATGCTGTTTTTATAAAGGGTATCTAAATATGGACAGTGGCTACCTGCTCTATGTCCCATATCCCTTTTAAAAAAGAGTTTGATTTTAATCTTTAAAAAAATATTTTTAAAAGTGAGCTTGGAAATTTAATGCCATATATAGATTCAAGGAAAACAAAATGTATGGCAAAGCACGGATAAAACCTTCTTTGCTGAGCTGAAAGGAGGTATGAATTTTGAAGGGGCTAGAGAGAATGCATTAATATTTTCTTTTCTGAGGACTTATGAAGATAAAGGATCTAGCTAAAATGAAAAGTGATGTAAAAAGTAAAGATTAATTTTGAGATGAGGAAATTTCAAAATCACGTGTTTAGTGATTATCATTGTTATACAAACATTATTAAATCCTGTGGGAAAACAGGTCTTCCCTTCCCCTTCCCCTTCCCCTTCCCCTTCCCCTTCCCCTTCCCCTTCCCCTTCCCCTTCCCCTTCCCCTTCCCCTCTTCCAGCCTTTGGAAGGGTGGTATTTGCAGTGTGTCATTTTTTTCTGTGTGATTATTGTAGGAAATAAATTTCCTGTAGAAATAAAGACATCACACTAGTAAATAAACATCTATTAGAAAGGGAATTTACATTCGTGTCTTGCATATCTCGAAATACTTTGTTTTTTGACATACCTGTGAGTACCTGAGAGTGCTCCACAGATCCTAAGTAACAAAATATGCAGAAGTATTTTCAAGATTAGGATCCAAAGGCTAATTCTCCAAAGTAAATATATTTGGAGTTGAAAAAGTACTGAGAGAAAGACTGATAATTTTCAGTTAAAGAAAGAAGCAATCAGGTTGTCAGAGAGCAGAAGTGTTATAGTCCCAGCTCTTATACATGCAAAAATAGCACTGCATTTTTTCACAGGCTGGTGTCTGTAGAGTTGAAAGTTGGAAAGGTCACAGAGAAACACTTTTCTGAAAAGCTACGTCTCCTTTCTTAACAGGATATCAGGCTGTCAGTATGCCACTTTACTTCTAATGTCTATGCCACAGTATCCCTAGATTTTTTCAGTAGCTTGTAATTACTAAGGTAAAAAATCCCAGTGTAGATGCTGTACCTTTTTCTAATGCATCTGGCAACATTCTGAAGACTTTCTTCAGGGTCTGAAATCTCATCCTTGTTATTTGTGATTTCAAACTAATTTCCCTTTGGACTCCTGAACCCTATTTGTTCACAAACACATTCCTTCCACCTCTCAATTCCTTCTTCTGTGAAAGCTCTCTTCTCTCTTCTTGAAAATAATGTGATTTCTTGTGACTGCTAAACATCTGCAGAGGCAAATCAGCTGCCACAATGCTTCCACAAGGAGAAAGCTAAAAATGCCCTAAACCCCAGAAACTGTGTTGCTTGAATGCACCTACCACCTATATCTTGATTCTCTTTATTTCTCTCCCTCCTTGAATTCTCCTTGAAAAAACTGCCTGAGAACTTACCTTGATTTTGATGAAGTAGTCTGCAACAAGGGATTTGCTAATCTGTTCTTTTACAGTTTTCTCACTCTTGTCATTAGTTAATATAGCCCTGCCAGGTCTAGAGCAAGTTTCTTACTTTTGTTCTGAATAACTTACAACTGCTCTCAAATTCAGTTCCTCTCTTTCATTTTCTGCAAAAGAAGCAGAATATTAAACCAAGGTGAGCACTGTGCTATAATTAATATGCAGGTGGCATTCACAGGAAGCTGCCAAGCTGGAACATATAAGACTTGATACAGTACATTTTTTCCATTAAGTTATGTAATTGTAATAACTATCAATTAAGCAGCAGAACTAATTTCCTTTAAAGATACTACCCCTTATTTCCTTTCCTAGGAGTAGAATGTATTATCAAAGCCAAACAGCTTCTGCTCAAGAGAAAATCAAGCAGGTTTCAAAGCCAGGAAGTCTCACTGTAATCAAAACTATAAAGATGTAAATGGACTTTCTAATACTGGTATTCTCATAAAACTAACAACCAGGGAGAGCAAACAAGCAGCAGATATCATGCAGGCTTAACTATGTGAGTTGAGGTTGAATTTCTCTTGGAAGCATTTTTGGCATCTATTTTTCATGAACTTTAAATGCATGACAAATTTGTGCAACACAGTTACAAAAGATCCTTTGAGTTGGCTATGGTAGTAAAGCAGAATGGATAACCATGCACTCTGAACAGTTAAAAAAATTGGGTTTTAATTCTAGAAGAAACTAATAATCTGGGGGAAGAGAAGAAATTTGTCCTTTTTTTCTTTTTTTTTTTTCCTTTTCCAGTAGGTTTGAAAGCAGAAAGATTTGAAAGGCCTTACAACAATATAGTACCTAGCATTGTTCAAAATTTTCTCAGAACCATTCTGGACCCTCAAAAGAATAAACCTGTATAGTCATACTCCTAACTGCCTAATCTCATGTTCATTCTTTGAAATTTA
This sequence comes from Emberiza elegans, assembly GCA_024865655.1. Classification (NCBI taxonomy): domain Eukaryota; kingdom Metazoa; phylum Chordata; class Aves; order Passeriformes; family Fringillidae; genus Emberiza; species Emberiza elegans. The sequence continues at coordinate 3,401,755 of JALJVW010000072.1, forward strand.
CTTTGCATAAATTAAATTACTATTTTTAATAACTATATATCTCTTGTTTCATCTAATCAGGTAAGCTAGTGCTACAGTAGGGGAAAGAAGATATCACTAGGCATGAATCCACTTGACATGGAGTAGATATTTGAAGTAGATTGTATGGATCACTGCCTAGAATTGTAGGTCCACTTACTGCACCATTTACAGACCCTTCTGCTCAGAATTATGTACTTCAATTTAGATTATTTAAATTTCAAATATTTAAGCAGAACAAATATTAATCTTCAGGAAAATTTTTTGGACTAATGATATTATTCAGCATTTGTATATGCCTTTTCTAATCTAGATTCATCAATTTTTAATAAACATTTTAGATAGTAAAATATATATTGTTAACATATAATAAACTAATAAACATGTAATGTTTAATCATACTCTAATAAACACTTATGAGACACTGATCACAGGTTTTTTAGTTCATTTTAATGATAAGAATAACATGAAAAGGAGTGCATCTTAAAAATGGAATTTTTTAATCATATTGTTATTAGGACATGAAGTACAATTTTTTTACAAAACCCTATGCTCTTGCTAGATCTTATTACATTCCAGCTTGGTAGAGGAAAAATTCCCTAAAACCACATTTACATTTAATTAGAAGGTTAGGCAACTAGATACTATTGAATCCAAGTTACAAATATATTAAAAATGCAATTATATTCTGGTATATAATACACTGAAGTGAAATTATTTCTGAACATATTATGAAGTCTATTGAAAAACCCCTTAAACATATATATACTAGATAATTTATTTTTTATACTCTGAATGCAAGAGCCCTAAATTAATTAAATGAACTTGTGTGTAGTTAATATCTTTAAATGTAGCATCCAGAGTGCCTTCAAGAGTGCTTTCAAGGGGTAAGAAGACCTTTCCTTTTTACAGCATTTGAAATTATATTAATATTTATTTAATCTATATGAGTACAAATGTCCACATGTGGAAGATCAAAAGCCTGAGGACATATTTTGTATACATCCATTTTAAGAAGAACGTGGTAATGCCTGTGTTCATTTTTTCCCATCACTTTGTGTAGGATGAAAGAAAAAAAGAACAAACCAACCTGCCCCTCTAGTCTGCATTTGTAGATGCTTGTTCTTGCATCCAAAGTGACAGAATGTTGCAAGAAAAATTATGTTGAACAGCTTCAGTTTTTTGCCACTTTTATTGTCTATCACCACAGCAGAATTTGGCAGTTTGCCCAAGAGGGTAAGGACAACACTACCAGTATAACATTATCATAAACAGAGCTGTTGGTCCGTACAGCAAGGAGTTTCCTTTACATTACTGTCATAGGTGGGGATTTTGTTTATTTTATTGTCTTTTGTTGGGTTTTGCTGTGTTATTTATAAAGAAAATTCTTCAGTATCTGTTCCTTGAGCATTGAATCACTCACTCTAGGAGGAGAAAAACAGAGGGCAAGACAAGTGAAGGGCACAGGGAAAAGATCAAGTCTGCCATTCATAGGGATCCAAATAGTTGCTTTTACAGGTCATGGTGATCATAGAAATGACAAAATGAGGCTGGGAACCTTCTAGGTCCCTGAGATAAAGTAGGCAAAATTTTAACCTGCTAGTACCAAAATGATTACAGGGTTATTTGGGTTGGAAGGGACCTCAGCAGGTCTCTAGTCCAACCTGCTGCTCTAAGAAGGGTCAGATTTGAGGACAGACCATCTTATCCAGAGTTTGATCTAGATATGTCTCAAAAACCTCTAGGAAAATTATAGCATATATTAGACAATCCAGAAAGAAAAGGGTATTCAAAAAATACTAATCAAACTCCTACCTTTAAAATACAATATTTTAAAATGAAACCCTATTGAAAAGGAACATGCAATAATGCATTAATATTCTGAAATTCACAAGGCTGACTTTTCTAAAAGTTTTTGCAAGTGCATATTTTGGCAAGGATTTTAGTGTCTTCAGTATTTGATGTTACTGCAAGTCTATTAGGCAGTATAATTTCTTTGATCATTTTTACCTCAGAGGATCTCAGCTGTGTCTTATAATCAGGGAACATGATTCTTTTTGACATGTTATCATTTTCCACAATAGCAGTTTTGGTTCAATATTTATATATTATCAGGTGGATCTATGCATAATTTGGATCTGTGGGGCTTTGGGGGCTTTTTATGCTTTTAAGCTTCAAAGACAAAAGCACAGAAGTGTATTTTCAGGAAGGGTTGCTAGTTTACTTTTAGTAATGCCATAAGTGTGATTTCTTGCCTTTGGTCAGAAATACAGGCATGCAAAAATACTTAATCCACTGGACAGACATCTTCTGAGTGTATTGAATTTTGCCATTATAGTGATCATGATTAGGATGATTGCCTTTGTTTGGCAGGAAAAATAAAACCAGATTTAGATATGAAAGAATTAAAGATCAGATTTAAAAATGAAAAAAAAAGTCATCTTATTAAAAAGTTTTAAAATTTTTAAAATTGTTTTCTACACTTAATTTTATGAATACATCTTTATTTCACTCAGATCTGTGCTTTTAAACATAAAAACAATTTATTATTAAAAAGTATAGTTTAATTTTTTATATGTATGGAACTGAATTTTAACAAGAAGCAGATTCTTAATAAGATCAATGTTTTAGCAGATTCATAAATGCTCGTAGTCTGTTTGCACCAGGAAAATATTCTTTCTGACATATATAATTCTGACATTAAGGAAGGAATGAAGATTACTGTTTTCATAAGTACTGAAAAACAAGAATGTCTTGTGTGATTCTAATAAATTTCAAGTTAATGAAACTGGGAAACCCCTGTATAATAGTTCCTTACTGTTTTGCTGCTGTTCAGAGTTTTTATTTTCATATTTTAAGTATTTTCCCATAATCAACTTGATCTCCTTTTCATTTTTCCTGCACTGTAGAGCTATACAAAGAAAATAATTTTACTAGACATCAGGATTATGACAGAATTTTTATAATTTAGAATTTTTAGAATTTAGAATTTTTAGAACTCTGATTTATAAATCATACCAGTTCTGAGGGTTAGGCTTTTGTTAAGAAGAAAAAAAAAGGTAAAAGTATCTGTGGTTTTGTTTGTTTGCTTACTTTGCTTTGATTTCTTTGTTTATTTTAATAAGAAAAATAAAAGTTTGCTATAGGGTACTGAAATATAATAAAACAGTAGAAATAGAGTAAACTATTCAAAAGATATGCTCATTGAGTAGTATTCCCAATAGAAATTCTGTATGGAACCTAGTACATTAAAAACCAAAAGCCAAAAACCAAAACCAACCAGACAAAAAAAATGTTTCACCTCGAGAAAATAATCAAGGTCAAGTCAATGCTGCAAACCTGAATATGTTATGATGTTTGCTGTAACTAAAACTGAAATCAAAACAGCAAGGGAGCTCTCTCAATTGAATTCAATGTGTGTTCACATAGACAGCATGGGTAGACACCACGATGAAGTGAATAATCACAAAGTTCCTGTTACTGATTTAGGTTGCAAATCACTCTAGGGCTGAAAGACATTGTTATGCTCTTTGTTCTGTTCCCTTTCCTTAGGGAGAGGAATGAAAGGAAATGCAGAGCTGGTGTCCTATCTATATTTCCTAACTGTAAAAGCATATGGATGACTAGAATTTTACAGACTTTGAGAGTAGTCTTTGAAATCTGGAAGGCCTTTATTAAAAAACTTTTGACACAAAACCCTTGCATAAGTTTGCTGGATTGTTTGTTCTTGTTATTCTGGGAAAAGCATTGAGTTAACAAAGAACAGCCAAGTGTTGCTTGGCATCTGGATGCCGTGGCAGATTTCTACTCTGCTAAACCAAGCTACTTCAGGAGAAATAGAAGAATATCCCATTGGCCATGCTTTCTTGAGAACAGAACTGCTGCAGTCTAATATACAGGATAGCTAAACATCAGAAATTCTACTGACAGTGTTACCAGCTCTACATTTCAAAAGAAAATTCAGCCATGACAGAGATGCCTTCCTTCAACCCACAACAAGATTTCATAAAAATCAGGAAGAGACACACATGGGAAGAGACAAATAAACAGGGAGAATGTATGAACTTGAAGGTGAAATGGTTTCAATAGGAGGAAGACACAAAAAAGTTTTCTTTTGAACATACATATATATATATATATTTATTTTTTTTCTTTTTATTCTTCTTCATGCCTGTCACACTTATGTTGTGCTGCATTGGAGAGTAGGAGGTTGACAGAATAGAGAAAAGGGATGGATTTTGGTAATGTCTCTGCCAGAATACAGCAAAACTCATTTTCTGCTACAGAGTTTAGATGAAGAAAATAAAACTAATACTGAATTTTACTCCCTGTCACAATAGACTCCTTTGACACAGAATATTTTTCTTGTTTTGTACATTTTCCAATCGGTTCAGTTCTCATGTTTCTTTAGTATTGCTTATATTCAAAGTCAGAAGTTCCCTAAGTCATCAGAAAGATAAGTTGCTCTCTCTCTTTTGTAAGCCCCCTTTAAGTACAGAGAGGCCACAACGAGATCTCTCTGAAGTCTTCTCCAGGCTGAACAACCAAGTTCTCTCTGCCTGTATTCACAGGAGAGGTGCTCCAGCCCTCTGATCATTTTTGTGGTTCTCCCCTGGACCTGCTCTAACAGGTCTATGTCCTGTGTTGAGGACCCCAGATTTGGGTTCAGTATTCCAGCTGGGATCTCATGACAGCAGAGCAGAGGGAGAGAAGCACCCTTGACCTGCTGGCCACCCCTCTCTTGATGTGACCCAGGATGTTGTTCCCCATCTGGGCTGCAAGCACACACTGTTGGCTCACATCCAACTCTTCACTTACATGTTCATTTACAAGAACCCCCAAGTCCTTTTCCACAGGGCTGCTCTCAATTATTTCTTTCAGTATTTGCTCATCTCTGGGGTTGCCCCAGCTGAGGTGCAGCACCTTGCACTTGTTGAACTTCACGAGGTTCTCATGGACCCACTTCTCAAGTTTGTTCAGGTCCCCCGGATGACATCCCTTCCTTCTGTTGTATCTTCTGCACTGCTCAGCTTGTGTCATCTGCAAACTTGCTGAGGGTGCACTTGATATCAATGTCTATGTCATTGATAAAGACATTAAAGAGCACTGCTCCCAGGACAGTGTTCAGAGAAACACTTGTTACTGGCCTCCATCAAGTCATGGAGCCATTGACCACAAATCCCTGGCTGCATCCAGCCAGACAACTCCTTATTCAATAATTAATAATAAAATCCATGTCTTTCCAATTTGGAGATAAGGAAGCTGCAAAACCACAGGCATACGTATATTATTTTCCAAATTATTCTCTATTTTTTTAAAATAAAAACAGTAATCCACTCTTTGGAGTGAGTATTCTGTCATAAAATGTTTAGGCAGGGATTAAAAGCAATCTTGATTAATTCTTATCAGTAATTAAATTGATAACAAAGGGGTAGGCATATAATCTGTCTGACATTAAGTGTAGTACATGGAATTTCATCTAGAGAATGGGTGCAAAATTATTCAGATGAGACTGGTGAAGGACAATGAAAGAATATGGAACAGTAGCATTTCAGATTAAAAATTATTGCCCAAAATTATAATTGATTAATGTGGGTTTTATGATATTAAAAGGACTGAATCAGAATTCTCTTCTATCTCTATAATATTCATTCGCTACATAATCATCAACAATGCCCTAAAAACATAAGATTCATCAAAGCAAAACTCATCAACCTCTGTGATGTTTTGACAAGAGGGAGATCATTTAGCTTAAAAAATATAGATAGCCTGAAGAAGTGGAAGAATCGTAGAAAAACCAAGATCATAGACTGAACTATTTTTTTGCAGAAGTGTGTTTTGTCTTTGAAATATTGACGTTAGAAAAGCTATGTTAAAAAATCTCCAACAAGCCACAAAATCAATCCAACTAAAACCCACTAGAAAACCCCAAATAAAAATCATCACCACACACAAAAAAAAAGAAAAAAAAAAAAAGCAAGCAAAACAAAACCCTCATACAGAAAAAACCCCAAAACCAAAAAATATCCCCAAAACGCCCAAAAACGCCCAAAATTGAACCCTTGTCAATATATTCTTGGTAAAGTACAACAAAGATAAATATTCACTGCAAACTTCAGAGAGAACTGGAAGGGGCTTCTCCTCCTGAGGAGGTGAGTTAGGAGCTGAGGGCAGCCACAAGACTGGCAGGGGCAGCCCTAGACTCACTGGCAAGTGTGTAGCCACAGAACCCAAGCAAGGAGGGCTCATCTGTTGGAGGAATTCTGGTTTATCAAAGAGTTCATGCCACCAGACAAGCCCGCAGTGATGAGGCAGGTCTGCCATCAAGATATCAGGCTCCAGATCAGAAAAGTAAATGGCACAAGAGAGGACTGAAATGTAGCTCAAGCAGAATCTGGCAGGATACATCTCAAATTAACATCATGCAAATGTGCAGCTGAAGATTTTAAACAAATTCAGCTCATGTATGGACACTTTTGTAAGTGAAAGATTGACTAAAAACAATCAAACCAAAAATGTCATATATTTAAAGAGATATGTGGGGAAATCTCACACATATCAGATGATGGAAATATGCAGCAGTAAATAATACAAATTATTTCAAATGCTTAACTTCTCCTATCAGGAGGACAAATGAAATGCATTGTGATTCAATTTATCTGTTACACTGAACAGGCAACAAATAACTGACAGGTAAGCAAACCTTCCTGTAAAAAGTTTAGGGCTGAGCTGAAATTTGCTAAAATATACCTATAGATGAATAATTTTGAATAAATAAAAATAAAAATATGAATAGTTATATTATTATTTGCTAACAAGAAAGGGTAATACTGCTAACATTTTTTTTAATAAGGAATTCTTTACCTAGATGTTACAAAATATTTCAGAAAAAAATGTGGTGTTTTTTTCCACAGGTTTTGTTCTGCTGATCTCAGTTCCTAACAAAGCTTTTCAATTTCTTGATGCCTTAAGCAATACTTTGCAGATGCATACTAGTGGCAGAAAAATAAGAGATTTTCTCTGCACATGTACATTGGTTAGAGCAAGTATTTTCTACATGTACTGTCTGCTTTGCCAGAGATGAGAAGGGAGAGTGTTTAAACAATTAAACATGTGATTTCTAGTCTCCAAAATAGGATTATAGATGTTTGAATAATATTCTATCAGTGATGAAAATAAGTAACACCATTTTAAAACCCTCACTTTATTTGCCAGAAGCTCATCCATTGGCAGGGGACATTTCACTTGGTTTTGTTACACATAGATCGTATAAAAACATCAGTTGGCAGTGTACCATTGCAGCAACAAAATATAACCCTGTTCTTCAGCAAGAATATAGCAAGTAGATCAGAGGATGTTACCATTCCTACTCAACTCTACTCTACAGTCATTAAATTACATATCAAATGTATCAGGCTTTTTTATCTTGTGTATTGTATCAGGCTTTGGTTCTCCCATTTTAAGCAAAAAGTTGAAAAGCTTGAGTGGATTTTTGAAATGGTTGCAGATAATTATAGTACTGGAGAGCATGATGTATCAAGAAAGGTTGAAGGCATTTTGCTTGTTAAACCTACACAGTAGAACCCTTTGGGAATCTAATCACAGTCTTCCAATACTTAAAATCCAGCTGACTGTAGAGTTTGTGTTTATAAATACCTCCCTCATTTAGCTATTCTATTTCTCAGAAGATACAGACATACCATCTAAATATGATAGTATCAAGATTGGCTCCTCTTAATTCATGCTGTCTTTAAATACAGTTTTGATTTATCCTCACAGCTTCTAAAGGACTTGTATCTCAGTTTTCTATTTCTTACTTCTAATACATGGATGGTCATTCTCAGTAATGAGAAACCCACTTAAATTCAATATTTCCTTGAATTTTTATGTCAGTTCTAATAAAAGGTTCCTTGTTGATGTTTTGGATTCAAAAAGTCCTGCAGTCTTAACATATGATGAATTTAAGTGCATGTGAGCATAATCTAGGGCAGTAGTTCTTCAGAAAAAATAGCATAAAGTCTATTTATTTTACATTAATATATGTGTGTGTGGGGGTGGGTATATATATGAGTTAATCAAGAGAATCTATGAGGCTACACTTTTGAATTACCTTTGGAACACTGACAGTTAATTTTTTTCATTTAGCAAAAATTATATATTTTAGTACAAAAAAGAATATTCTTTACTATATTTTTCTGTTGAATATTTACAGCATCAACCAACATGGATTTTAGACATGCAAATTCAAATGCAAAAAAGAAATTACAAGAATAATGGAACAGAAATACTGCTGGAATATTTTAAATAGCTTCTAAATTGTTAATTTAAAATACATTTTGTTTCAATATGAAACAGTTCATTTCCCATGAAGAAAGAGTGACTTTTTTCAGAAATTAATGTTCAGCCAACATTATGTCTTTTATAACCTTTCCAAAATGTGAATATGCTGATTAATTCACAAGACGTAGATCTTGAACTACCCTTCTAAGCATCAAGAGCTTTCATTGAAGGCCAACCCGCAGCAGCTTATTCCAAAGAGACAAGCTTTGACTTTCAGATTTTCATGAGGTCTTTCAGTCTTTATTTATGCTTATGCTGTATTTAGTTTATGCCATCTGCTTTCAATTATTGTGACTGCATGTGTTTTAGTTTGGGGGTTCTTATTTTATTTTGGTGTGGTTCTCTGTTTTTATTAGGCCTGTCCTTTCAGATGAAGAATTGATTCCCCTGGAATTAAACATCTTCCAAGACAGAGCAGGAAAACTAAATAAATAATTATTTACAGCATGTAAATATGGGTCATATCAAAGGTGTTTGTGTCTATACAGTAAGCTAAACTCTAGATGTAGACAAAGGTTACTAGAAAAGTTACTGTGCAAAATAACTTACTAAATTTCCAACATCTGTTTAAGACTTGGTTTAGGACAATAAAATAGTTGTCAATTATTTTTTATAAATAACATCTAGGTAAATAAACTTCATACTCTGTTGATGTTTTTTCCTGCACTATAGTCATATTAGCAAAGTTACTTTTTGCCTTTATACTGTCATTAAAGAATTATCAACTCACTGAAGATAGTTACAAGTGAAATACTTTTATGGTAAAAAAGGTTAACATTATGTGAAATAAAATGCTAAGAAGGTCAAAAATGCAGGAAGTTATCTGTTTAATAATGTACTTTGCTACTCTGGGATCCCATAATGTCTGTTTACTCAGGCAGGTGGATTTGCTGAAGTGCTGATGATGCAATGTGCTGACCCACATTTCTGTTCCCAATGGAGTGCACCAGCTGGTATAGTTTATGCTTATAGTTTAAACAAAGCTAACATTTTTCCCTTTCCATTGTCTCCTGCTGAAGGAATAGGAAACAATATAAATTTTGTCAAGTTATCTTATAGGAAAAAGTCTATACTTACAGCTATTTATGGGTTGGATTTTTTTCTTTCTTATTATGTATTATTTCTTGTGAGAATATAAAATAAAAATTTAGATCTGGGAAACATTGCTGATATACTTATGAAAATGCCTACCTTATCCTCAGATGATAAAAACAAACCTTGGGATTATTAATCATTAATAGTTGACATTATTCTTTGAACCTTACTTTACAAAGGAAAAGAAACTATTGCTCACTTTTTGATTGTTTTCTGTGGTTTCATTTCCACAGATATCTACAATGGCACAAAACCAGTATTAAGATATCTAAAGTTTAACCTCAAAATTACCATTGTACATCTTGATGGCTATCTTCTCTGAAGCTTTTGAAAGTACTACAAAAAAAAGAACAGGGTTAATGAACTGTAAAGGTTAACTTCTGTCATATTTGAGATGCATTATGTAGTTGTGATGCTTGTTTAATTAACAATAGCACTTTGACTGCTCAGATATCTGTTTAAAAAAACCAAAAATGTCTTTTTAAGAAGCAAGGCAGTTGAAATGAGACATTTTAATTTCAATGTGAGTCAAATATTCAAACATGTGAAAATGATCTCAACATCCAGGATTATTTTGGCCTAATGATTTTTCATTTAAAAGTAAAATATTATCTCTAAGTTCTTAATAACAGAACCTTTTGAGGTTATTCGTGGCTCAAGCATAGTCTTTTGCTTTACCAAACTACATCAGTGAAATTCTTTTACATTATACCAGAAACTGATCATGACTGATCCTTGTATGTAGAGTTAATGCCCATAAACAATTTTTGTATACATTTATGCAGTTTTAGGGAAATCAATATATGAATTAGAAAATATAGTGCTTACTGAAGGATATAATTACTTTATGTAGATGTAGTGGATGTGTCTCAGGTATAGATAGCTGTGGAATAGTTTTGTGGTAAAATTGCATGAGGGCTTAATTGCATGTGTTGTGAAGGTTCTGGAACCTGCACTCATGTCTGCAAGACTTGCAATCAGATCATTGACTACTGATAAATGTGATTAATGAGAACACAGATGTGTCCTTGATGAAAATTATATTTGATGTTGATCATGAAAGAATACTAGGAGGAAGCAAATGGTTAATGTGAATGAATGGTGATGCACAAGGTTCAGTATATGAGGAGCCATGACTTAATCTTTGATGCTGAATGCCAGGTTACCTGTTGGCTAGTTTTCAGGACCATGGTGAAACAATATTTCTTGATTGTAATAAAACTTGAATGCTCATTGTGAACAATGCTTTTGCAAGTTGTGGAGCTTTAATGAAATTTCTACTGTTTTTTCCAGCGGCTGCATAATGTCAAAAATTTCTTTGAAAAAACAAAACAAAACAGTATTTGAATTTTCCAAATGGGTCAGAGCTTTTGATTTTTTTTTCTTCTTATATTTTCTCTTTTTTTCATTCACTAGCTTGCTTCATTCAAAGAAGCGTATAATCCTGGAAATATTCTAAGAAATATTAGTCTTTATAAAAAGCATTTTGATATGAAATTCTCCATGTAAAGGAAGCAATTTAAATTTTGCTAGATAAAATGCCTTTATTTGTCATTTTGCACTGACATATTCAAATGAAAATGTGTACTCTTCTCTTTAATCTTTGAGATAATGTGTATTTTATTGTGCTTAGGAACCATGACAACACAGAGATGTTTTGTATTTAAACCAGATACCAGAGTAACATAAGAATATGAGTGCTTGTGTAACTTTAGACGGAATAGGACTGAGTCACTGTAATTGTGTTTTAGAATTTATGAAAATTTATTTTTCTTTGTATCTGTAATGGCTACATCTATTCTGGCATAGGCAAAACTCACTTGTGGTAAAACCTGTACATAAATCAGGCACTGTAAAATGTCACACGTTGAGCTCCTTAGTCATCAGGTATTTGGTTAAGTAATAACAATACTTTATTCATTCTTACCTATGCTCATGACACCAAGCTGAGTCATGCAGCTGACATACCTGAAGGATGAATACTATCCAGAGGGACCTGGACAAGCTCAAGTGGACACATGGGAATCTCATGTAGTTCAACAGTGTGAAGTGCAAGGTGCTGCACCTGGGGTGGGGAGTTGAACAGATTGTGAGCAGCCCTGCCAAGAAGGATTTGGAAATACTGGTGTGTGAAAAGCTGGACATGAATTGGCAATGTGCACTTGCAGTATGGATAGCCAACCACATCATGGGCTGCAGAAAAAGGTTGAGAGAGATGATTCTGCTCCTTTGCCCAGACCCCATCCACAGTACTGTGTCCAGATGTGGTGTCCTCAGCACAAAAATAGTAAAAAACTGTTGGAGAGGCCAGAATATCACAAAACTGATGAGTGATGAAGCACTTCTTCTTCAAAGAGAGGCTCAGCAATCTAGGATTTTTCTGCCTGGAGAAGAGAAATCTACAGGGAGAATGAATCAGTACTTAGAGATGGCTTAAAACAAACATGGGAACAAAATTTTAATAGGGCTTGTAGAAATAGAACAAGCAGTTAAGGTTTTAAACTAAAGAGTCAATTCACACCAAGTATGAGGAAAAAGTTTTATGATGAGGGTGGTAAGACACAGGAACAGGCTGCTCAGAGAGGTTGCAGATGTCCTATTCCTGGGAACATTCAAGGTCAGATTGGACTGGACTTGGAGCACGCTGATCCAGTTGGACATATCTGTGATCTTTGTGAAGGAATTAGACTATATGACCTTAAAGTTTCCTTTCAACCCAGACAACTTATGATTCTATGGTTGTACTATTTGTCAATCTGATATCAGAGGAAAAGATGTCATGTGAATTGAAAAAGGAAAAAGCAATTCCTTAATATATATATTATCATTCTTTTTTTTTTCTTTTTATGTTGGGAATGCTATGCTTTTAATTTGTTCAGTACTTGGAAAGGAAATTTCTTGAAATTTTCACATGCATATCTCAGTGTTCTATCTTTTTTTTTTTTTTTTTTTTTTTTTTTTTTTTTTCTCTCTGGAAAAGAAACCGAGAGAACTTTTCCTAGATTAATTATAAAAAGTTAATTCAGTCTTCTTCCTATGCCTTTTTAATATTAGTGTTTCCAGGTAAAATTACACTGTTCTATTTCAAAAGAAAGCATTTTTATATGTCAGTGCATGCCAAGCATTTATAAATGGTACTTACAGGGATTTTTTTGTACTTCTTTTCAATTGTTGTACCATTCTGTCATTACAATTCCTCTAAAAGGAAGGGAAAACTACATTTTTCCTCCTGAAGACAGAATTTAAATTCCTGATACCATGAGTTTGAAATAGGAAATACATTGGTTGTTTTAAAATTCACAGAGCATCTAGAAAACAATGCCCATTACTGCTTTTTTATGGGTAAAATGTATTTTTATTAAATATGGAAAAAAATATGGTTTCCCTTGTCCAGCTTCAGTGTGCTTAACCGAGGTCTCATTAACCTGCAAGATATTTTCTAATTCAGTCACAGATGCAGTCATGAGTAGTCGGTTGGAAATGAGGTAATTGGGGTGTGACAGAGCTCTTAGTTTGTATCCATAATTCATTCTGCATAATAGAAGAAAACGTGAAGGTGCCCTATCAAAGAAAGTTTTTATTATAAGTTTAGTTTTATAAAAGGTGATAATCGCTTTTCCAGTTTTGATATGAATGCACCATTTTACAGTACAAAGAGCAAAGCTCAGATTTCAGCAATACAAGGATCCAGGGAAATGCACACTGGTGAGCCTCACTTGATCCCTCAGAAGGTCATGGACCAAATCCTAATTTCCAGGCACATGAAGGACAAGAAAATCTTCAGGAGTAATCAACATGAGTTCATAAAGCAAATCAAGCAATCATCAAGCTGCACTTGACCAACTTGGTACCTTGATCATATCAAGCTGGGCAGGAGTGTTGATGTGCTTGACAGTAGGAAGGATCTGCAGAGGGATCTGCACAGGCTGGATCAGCAGCCTGAGATTAATTCTATGAGGTCCAAAAAAGCAAGGTGCTGTATCCTGCTCTTGAGTCACAACAATCCCATACAGTTCTACACTTAGGGAAGAGTGGCTGTAAAGATGCCCAGAGGAAAATGAGCTGGGGCTGCTAGTGGACATCTTGGCTGAATGTGAGGCAAAGTGTGTCCAGGAGACCAAGGCCAATGGCATCCTGGCCTGTGTCAACAACAGGTGGCCAGCAGGACCAGGGCAGTGACCGTCCCCCTGTACTCGGCACTGGTGGGGCTGCACCTCAAATCCTACATCCAGTCTGGGCTTCTCACTACAAAAGACATTGAGGGAATGAAGCAAGTTCAGAGAAGGGCAATGGAGCTGGGGAAGGGTCTGGAGCACAAATCTTATGAGGAGTGGCTGAGGGAGCTGGGGTTTTTTTAGCCCAGAGAAAAGGAGGCTCAAGGGAGACCTTATCACCCTCTACAACTGAGAGGATGTGGTAGAGAGGCAGGCATTTATATCTTCTTCCATGTAACAGCTGAGAGGATGAAATGACCTTGAGTTGCACCAAGGAGAGGTTTAGATTACAGATCAGGAAAACTTTGTCACTGAAAAGGTGGTCAGTCATTGAAACAGACAACCCAGGGGAGTGGTTGAAACACCATCCCTGAAGGTCTTCAAAATATGCAGGGTTGTTCCAATCAGGGGCATAGCCTGTTTGTGGACTTGGCCATGGTAGTCTGGAATTGATTACCTTAATGGTCTTTTCCCACCTAAATGATTCTATGAGGAAATGCCTTGACTTGTAGAGAGCAGTGGATTCTGACTACCCAGATTTAGGGGAGGTCTTTGACACTGGCTTCCCTAACATCCTCATAGAAAAGCAGCTGAATGAAATAAGGGCTGGATGAGCAGTCAGTGAAATGCATTGAAAACTGGATACCAATTATTTTTGAAAGAATGTAGAATGAGAATGCTACATTTTTTGAAGGAATGCAGAATTTCTGTCACTTTTACAGAATTGCAAACATTTGGAGGTGCTTAACCTGAATCTTCATTCAGAAAGGAATGCAATTTTTTTTTTGCCCTTCAATATTGGATGCTTCCCAGTATATTGCCCAGATAGAATTGAAAAGATTCAAGCAGAATGTACTTCTTTACTTTGAAAAATGGGCATTTTGCTGAAAAATATGGATTATTGTCTCAGGAGATAATTTCATTTTGTGTGACTCTATCCTTACATCTCTGGATTATTACATTATAAGAATTTTAAAGCCATAATTAAGGTTATTCCTTTCCTTCATGTTCTATATTTCTACATGGAAGAAGTTTTTTTTTTTTTTTTCACCACCAAGAAAAGATCTTCAAACATCTATTGCAGCTTCAGTTTCCTTCTTTTATACAAGTGGAGAAAATGTTATCAAGTCACTATATACATATACCTTTTATCAGTCTATAACACCTCACTGACAGGCCCGTCTTCATTTTCCATAATGTCTATATTGTGAAAAACACATTAAAAATATTCACAGCTCTCAATATATAATAATTAATAATGCTGGAGAGAACTCACTTTAAACCCCCAAAGAAATAAATATACAAAATACTGTACCATAGTAAGGGTGTTCTTCGGTGTAACTGTAGAAGTGCTATCTTTCTTTCTGCCTAATAGACAAGACTCCTTAGCAGGAGAGCTGAGTGGCAGAACTGATAACAGCAAGAGCACAAGACACTGTGGAAGAATTTCAAATAAAATAATTACCTTTACTAGCTCTGCAAAAGTTTCAGTAAATGCTGAAGAGGAGAAAATTGCAGGTGCTGACTTCAGAGAGTTGTAAAAAAATCTCTGTAGAAAATATCCTAAACTATACATTTTAAGTTTCTGATTGTTTTTCTCCTATATTGCCTCCTGCTGCTGGAAGCCCACCTGGTCTCTGATACATCTCCTATTCAGCATATTCAAAGTTTGCTGGAACTGCTTCAGGGTTGAATATTTTAGAATAATGTTAATATAGCAGATTTTGACATTTTATTGTTCAAATGGCAACAATATTTTTTTCTAATTATTTTTTTGCTGGGTTGAAATTCAAACTCCCTTCAGAGCAGAGGATGCTGAACTCCAGACTAAGAGAACTTAGCAACAATTTATTATTTTTCCCCAGTTGCATCAAGTGCTGAACTCCAGACTAAGAGAACTTAGCAACAATTTATTTTTTTTCCCCAGTTGCATCAAGTGGGGGAATAGATGACTTTTGTATTTAAATCAGCAGAGTCACATGAAAGAAAGAGCAACATCTGGCCAAACATCTACAAAAATGGTATTCATTAAATACTACCATCCTCAAAAGCTGATACACGATAATGATAACTGCTTAAATTTTAAGAGCTTCATTTCTCAGAGGTGCTCTTACAGACAGCAACTGAATAGTACAAGTCTCAGAAGTGCTGAACACATCTCAGTAAGATATCGCATTCTCTATTCAAGATCAAAATACATTTTAGATTTGCCTTAACCTAAGTACTCACTTAGAAGTCTGTCTTCAAAGATCTGTTTTAAAATCTTTGCTACAGAAAAGAATTTACTGCACAATGCAAAATATTTGAGAAACATATATTCAAGATGACTGATTTTAATAGAGAGTTATCAATTCTTAATGTATCAATCAATGTTTTAAATTCATCCTAATATTTTAGTCAATAATTCTCAATGGTTTCTCCTTTCATTCCTCACCCACCCTAGAAATTTAAAGAGAAATGAAATATATATGGAATGTGGATATTAAAAATCTTCAGAAGTAGTTTGCTTTAAAGAAAAATTCCTAAATATGGATTTTATGTAGATAGATCAACAGATGTAAGTGATTTTCAAGATATACTTTTTTTTGTCTTTGGAAGCACTAGGAATGTAGGTAGGAACTCTTTATAAATTCTTCAAGCTTCAGAAATGTTGTGAGAAATAAAACAGAAAGGATGTATCTGCTGACCCAGTGTGTAATGGAATAACATTTGTTTTACTATCAAAGCTGCATAGATGCTTTACAGATCATTAGCAACAAAGGCTTAGTTGGTCAAGGCTTTCTGGCTATTTATGATTTTTTTGTTATATAAACAGTTAATTTTAAAGTTTAATACATAGTCCAATGGAGTTGTAAATTTATTTTGAAACCATTTACAAATTACAATAATGGATTAGAGTACCACACAAGGGTACTGCAAAATTTAAGTATCACCATTCTCTAATCTATCATGCAGATCTCTAACAGAGTTAATAATGGTATGAAGCATAATTGCTGTAGTTTACTCCATAAGAATACATTGCTATTTGTGTGGAAGGAGATAAAGCTGAGGGAAGGAGTTGCAATGTTCTGTTATTGAGTTATATGTTTGAAATCCATGGAATTGCTGAAATGCTTGTGGAATTTTTTCTAAATTTTGTAATAGCTATGCTAAAATTTTGGCTGAGATGTTCTCTACAATTTTAAATTCCAGATCTCTTAATAGAAGTAAAATAAAATAAGCTGAACAAAATATGAATTATTTCCATTAAAAAATTGATAAGAAATTTTTGGGATTTTATTGATTGCATTACCACAATTCATTGAGAGGAGTATCATATCTTCAGCTTTGAAGTAACACAATAAAGGTATACACAGTCTTTATAATAGAACTTCAACTGGCAAAATCACCCCTTTCATAATAGTGAAAAAAAGTGAATGAAACTCCTAATTCATGAAGTTGAACATTTTTGCTGTCACGAGAGACATGTATGCCATTTGTTCTTGATAAAAAAGTCAGTTAATTTAAAAATATATATGCTTCTGAAATGTATTCTTCAATAAGTGCCTAAAAAGGCAATCCAGATAAGAATTCCTGAGACATTTAAACATTAGGGGTCAGGCAAGAGAAGTATTTGTTCATATATTTAAATGTAAAATGGATTCCTGCAGACAAAGAGTTCTGTGTGTGAATTACTTTGTACAGCTGATTAGTCTCATACAAGCCAACTGAGATGTGCAAAAGTGCTTGCAGGAACCTGAGCTGTCGGTTAGGCCTGTTATCAATACACTTCTACACATGCAACACATCAAATAAACTATTTCATGTGCCACATGACACCATTAAAAACAAAAAGTATCAAAAATAAGCCTGTTTTTTATCACAATCGCGTATTCAATCACCAATTTTTGGAATGTTTTTAAGACTGACCCCTTAACTCCAACAACTTAACAATGGATTCTTAAACACAGATCAGAACCGGAAAGCTGACAGATTAAAAACATATATTTTCCTTTGGAAAGGTCTCACTGATGACTTTTATTTTAATAATTTACAGTGAAAAAATTATTGTTGCACAGATGGGAGTATACCAGCAAGTGATGGTTGCCATCAGTAGCAAATGCCCACTGGATTTGACCGCACCTCACAGTGCAGTGGCTGGGCTTGCCCTGGCCTGAGCTGGTTTTAGCTTGTTTGAGCAAAAGGCTGTCAGAAAATGAGCATGGAGGCACTTATTTGAGGTGAAGGTCTCTGAATGATGTGGCCAAGTCTGAAAAACCAATGCAATCACCAGAGACTGGTAATATTGACCCTGTACCAAAAAATGTTTACAGTTTTCAGTAATACAGTGTTTGTTTTAGGCTTCTTTCAGTATTCCATTATGTAAATATCAGATGCCTCTGTAAGTCTAGAAAAGGTGCCATTATATCACATATCCTAAAGACAGACTGTGTCAAGAAGTGTCCATTCCCTCTTCCACAACATGAGATCAGCAATGCCTTTGCCATGGTGGCAATTGTTTGCCTACACTGTAAATATTCTAATGTTTGTGACATGCGAAGTTCTGCTAGCAGTAACTTCATTATCAAACAGTTATTATCTGGTAAAAAAATGCATAGAAAGATTCTGGAACCTATAGAAGGTGGCTCTTATGCAAGCTTAATGGTATTTTTAAGGCAAAAATAACTTTTAAATTAAAAAAAATTAAAATTATAGATGAGAGCTACTAATACTGTGTCCATAGTCCTATAACCTGTAACTAACTTATAATCTTGTACATTTGTAGTACTTGGGTAGAATAGAAATTAGAGAAAGAGACAAGAATAGTGTTAAAAGGAAAAATAAGTGTACTAAAACATGAGGACTTAATAAAATATTAGTAAGGAAATTTTATAACGTAAAGATCTTACAACTCTTATAAGTAGAGAACTAAAAGTTTTGCCACAGATTGATAGGAAAATTGCATAGGTTTAGTAACAAACCTTCAAGTATGTCAGTTATAATCAGGTTAAATTTTCATAGTTAAGAACAAGGAGCAGGTGTATAGATGGTACAGATACTGAAATGCATAACTAGGACAGATGGGAATAGGATCAGATGATAAACAGTATCTTTCAGCCCTATTTATATATTGATTAATATTACTGAAATTACTTTTTACTTCCCTTTTTCAACTATGAATGTAGACATCCATGGATCACAAGTCTTAATTGCATCTGTTGCTGACTTGAACAGTGACAGACAGTGAATGATTTCCACGGATGCTGAATAAAGCATTCTATGATAAATATTAAACAGATGGTCTTCATAAAAAATACTAGTTTTTTTACATTATGTTGGATTTCTCAAAAAGGGAAGACTGCTTAACTGAAAGAGGAGGTACAACATGCATAATACAGCAAATAATTTCATATGGAAATTGCTGTCTTGATCCTGTCATGGTAGTTTCACAAATATTGTTCCCAGTGATGTTGATTCTGATAGTCTAAGGTATTATTATTACTGTTGAGGCTTTGTTCTTCATTGGCTTCATCTTCAGGAGTACAAGATTCTTCAGTTGATCAAATCGAAAAACAAAAAAAGTTTTTCAAACTGGTTGTGTGATGCTGCATAGAAAAATTTTAATTTATTACAATTCTATTTAAGTTAGAATCAAACCAATGGAATCAGTATTTTAGAGAATTTTAATATATACTTTAAAAAAATTACTGAAATATCTTTATACACTTTCTGCTTCCTAGGTAGCACCAGAAAGAAGAAATATTTATTTTTCAATGCTGTGAAATCAAAAGAAGAGAAAATATATGGGGCAGACAAGTATTTTCCTTTAACTTTTCTTGACAAAATGTACACAAACACACTGCATGTTATCGTTCAAATTTTATACTTTTTAAAGGGAAATACAGAAGGGCAATATAAAGGTATTTTAAAAAGTAATCCCTTGCTGGTTCATATGGAAGAAAGCAGTGCACCCATATAATGTACTAGCTAGTAATGAATGACTGAAGTTATGTTTTTAGTAGGTGTATTTAATTTACTACAAATAAAAATATTTTTTCTTTGTACTAAGACAAAATAGTTTCCTGCACATAACTACATTTTGATACTTCATTTATTTCCTCTGTTTCTTCTTTGCATGGGTGTGTGTACGCACATGTGGATATCTAAGCTCTTTGCAAAAATTTCAGCATCATTACTCCACTATTGCAAAAACCTGAGAGGAATTCAAATTATTTACTAAAAAACATTATACAAGCTAGAGATAGCCTATTAATATATTCCTGTTTGGAAACAATCCTAGACTTCTGCTCTGCTGACTTGATAGAGTGGTTAGTAGTGTCTTCCTCTGTAAAATGTAAAAGGTCCATGAAATACATGGACTGTTTGGTGTAAAGCAATGTATTTATTCCTTAAATAGCAGTGGAGTTTAGTTAAAGAATGTAAAATAAAATAAATACAATAATAATTGTTTTTAATGTCTAAAGGTTCAGTGTACAATTTATAAAACTTCCTTCTTCTATTTAAGAACCATTCCAGTAAATGAACACTTGTCATCTTATGAAATAAATTCATGGGTCATGACAACCTGAGCTAAGCAGAAAAGTTCTTTAGTAGAGAGCTGAAGAATGCCAAAGAACTGAAACACAGACAATTGTCTTAATTTAGAATGTTAGTAAATGAATTCATAAAAATAGTCACTGAAAATTGGTCTAATATTTGTAAATCATTTCTAAAAAGGCTGTTTATATCTCAGGTAAACCATGCCTTTGTCCCCTTCCTTTTTCTGTAGCCATAGGATTTGTCATCTGCAAGAAAGTTAAATGTTGTTTTCAAATCTGGATGTGCGAAGGTCATAAAAAGTAGATCACCTGTCCATAAAACTGAGACATTTCTATCCACTCGTCTCTACAGCCTGGATCTTACCACCTTCTTCATTTAAAATGGGCTACAGATGTGCATGGAAATCTGCATTCATGGAAATTTTCCCTTAGATTTGTGACAGCATGGTCAGAGAAATATTAGATATGGGTCTATCTCCTCCAAGTTAAATTTCTAAACTGCTGAAGACAGTGGAAGTTTCTTTTCTTATCTTTAATAGGTGTGTACCTAAAAGGCAAAATACCTGTGAAAAACAGGACAAACAGCACTGGCCTATCACCCTCCAATTGCACTTAAGAAAATAAAGGATTTCACAGGAGATGATATGTGGTGTAAGGATTTCTCAGAACCTGGAGAGATAGTTTTTAGTGCAAGTCTGAAAAGAGGAAATCAATAGACAATGGTCCATGAATCTCAGAAATATTCAAGTTTCTATGAATGATAAGAAGTGTTATTCACCTTCCCTTTTAATTTGTTGCAAATACCTTAGAGGAAGACGTCCCAAGGATACATACATGAAGACCTCATGAGGACTCTGGTCTGCAAACCACTCTGATGATAAAGGTGGATAGTTCTTTTAAAATGACCTTAATATTAAAAGTCTGGTTTGTGCCTTCTGTATTATTCTTCTTTTCCCTTTTTAGACCAGTTAAGAATGATGATGAGTAAACTGTATAACATAATTAATCATTATTAAAACTGAGTAAAATCTTTAGTAAATATTTTGAAAAAAAATGGCATTATTAATTAAATATCTAGATACTGACTTCAATATATTGTTTTGTGGCACAAGATGGTGATCATGAATCTTTTTAAAAGGAGATGATTATGATCAACTCCATTTCACAGAAGGTATTTTCTAAAAATTTAATCATCAGCTTTGGAAGTGAGTTAATGGGTCCTTTTCTTTTCTATAGAGCATATTGTATTTAAAATTTCCTTTGCATATACAGAATTGAGAAGTCTGATTAAATATGCATGCAACAGAAGCTAGAAATAAAGAATTCAAAGGACAACCATGGGGAGATTTGATTGGGCTGAGCACTTCACAAGCATTTCTGTAGGGTACTGTAGGTGCTCTTTCAGATTAGAAAACTTTGTGACTAGGATATAATGACTTCCTATTCCCTGTGAAACTCTCTCTCTTTTTGTCTTAGTCACTTTTCTCTTATATGACTAATGATATCATTCAAATGAAAGCCATGAATCTTTCACTCAGTGAGTTACAAAAAGAACAGCACTTCAAGCTTTGAAATACTAACAGACTAAAGGAAAAGAAGGCACAAGAAAAAGAATGACCACTTTTCTCTCTTCGGTGACCAAATAACCACCTCAAAGTTAGTTATTCTAGCTGTCTCAAAGGCTTGCTTCAAAGAAGTCTTTTTGAACCTTGAGAATTTTGTGACTGAGAACAGAATGGATATGTGAAGCCTACAGTCAGGATGAGCAAAGATCAGAAAATAGCTGTCTGGATAGAAGTCTTCTATCAAAAGATGTATAGTTCTTACCTGGTTTATTTCAGAATCTTTTCTTTTTCAGGTATGAATATAAATAATGGATTTGGAAACCTAGGTGTTTAGCAAATGTTTTGTTTGAGAAGTGTATCTACCCATCATAGACATAACAGAAATAGCAGTCTTATTCCAAAAAACTTGTAGATCATACTAAGACAGCTCTGATCCAGAAGAATGTTTCATGGACTAGGTCTCCTTTTTCTCTATTTTATCATATTTGTACTTATATTTCAGGGATCTAGTAATATTTATATCTCAACTCTTTGAAACCATTGAATTTCAAGTTATGACCTTCTTAGCCAGATACTTCAGAAAATGAGTCTGAGACAGTCTATGCTGCAAGTCACAGGATAGAATGTTGATGCTATTCTATCCAAAGAATAGTATTATAATAAATTATTTAAAGTATAAAATATTAAAATAAAGTAATAATATGGTGCTCAGTATTTTAAATATTGTAATCAAATACTGATGTAGAAAAAAGAATCATAGAATTATGGCACCATTTGGATTGGAAGGGACATTCAAAGACCATCTAGTCCCACCCTCCTACCTTTGACATTGCCATCATCCACTATATTAAGCTCCTCAAAGCCCCACCTAACTGATCTTGAACCTTGATCACTTCCAGGAATGGGGAATCCACAACATCTCTGGGAAACCTGTTCAAGTGCCTCCCCATATTCATAAATAATTTCTTTCTAACATTCACTCTAAACCTACCCTCTTTCATTTTAAAACTGTTATTCCTTATACTGTCACTAGAGGCTCTGGTAAAAAGTCTCTCATCTTTCTTATAAGCCCTGTTTTTATATTGAAAAGCTGCTGTAAGGACTCCTGGGACCCTTCTCTTCTTCAGGATGAAAAACACCAAATCTTTCAGCCTTTTTCATAGGAGAAATAATTTTTGTGGCCCACTTATGGACTCACTCCAATAAGTCAATGTCCTTTTTATGCTGGGGGGCCCAGAACTGCATGCAGTACGCTTCATAGGGTCTCATAAGGGCACAGTAGAGAGGACAATCACCTCCATCAACCTGCCAGCCATGGAAGGGCAGTTTTTTCCCCATGTCCTGAAGAAAGAGAAAATCATTTTACCTTCTCCATGTTAAAGTCATAAGCATTTACCTTGCTATATTTTTAGAAATTAAAATACATATATATATATATGTATATATGTATATATGTCTATATATAATGTTTGCATGTTTAAAAATGGTATGCAGCCTGGAATACACAGCATGGTCATATGGAGATTTAATTTCTGTTCCCAGCTTCAAAAAATGCCACAGTATGAATGAAAATAGTCCCATGTTTAAACTTCCTGCTGAAACCTGAAGTATCTGATAGTCTCCTGCACTCACAATATGAAAGATTATATTCTGGAGTGAATGAACTGTTGTTTTGTTTCACCTTGATAACCTTAAAGTGATAAATCTTTCATAGTCAAATTGTAAGTATCTCTTAATTAAATATTTGCAGCATTTTCAAGCTAAACAGACTAACAAATCAGCCTAGAGGCTTTCTCTGTGTCATATTACTTCACCCACTGAATACTAAAGATTTTTTAAACCTTGAAGGTATTTTTGCCTCTCACCTGTAGAATGCAACATTTGTGACATTTTAAAGATTTAATTAAAGAATACTTCTCATAGTAGAATTCAACAGGAAGTATTGGATGACAAAACCCCATTTTTGTGAAATTAATTGTACCACTAATGTATAGCTGAAACAAGTCGAAAGCTTGAACCCAATAAAACAACTCACTAATCTTCAGCCAGCTATACTGTGCTAGGTGAATCATTTTGGTATTCACATCAATTATCTTAAAAAAGAAAAAAGTCTGAAAAGCTAAGGTATTGTTTTTAAGCTGGAAAAATTATTTTTCAGGACAGAATATATTGCATAGCCATGTTTATCACTCAACTTTTTTTTCTGAATTAATTTTTAAAGCTCTTTAACTTAGTTTTAAAAATACATTGTTTATATTTTAAAAAAAAATAGAAAGCCTTTTTTTTCTTCCTTTCTTTCTTCAAAAACTATTTTTTAAGAAAGAAAATTTTAAAAAAGGAAGAAGGTGCAAGGGTTTTCCTGTGGGCATATTGATAAGAGTTTTAAAAGATTGTGAATTTTGATACCATGTTTTCTTTATGGATGATATGATTTGTACAGTATTTCTTGAAGAATGCCAAATAAATTTATTGGCCCATGTTTTAAATCACAGAGATAATGGCATATTTAGAATACAAGCCTGCTTTTCTCAATTTCATAAAAGCAAGTAGCTTCCCATACATGGGCACACAGAGCTGGAATGTGGCAGTGGTGGGAACCGACACACTAAGGCAGAAGGTAAGTAGGGAAGCTGAGGGAGATTTTACCTAAATCTCAGGCAGAATGTCTCAGGTTTCTTCTAGGTTTCTTCCATTCACTTGACATGCAAGCAAACACGTATCTTTAGACTTTAATATAGTAGGAAGACTTGCTTCTAACAATAAATTAAACTTCAAAGATGATAACCTGAGAAACTCACAGATCATAGAAGGGGAAAACTGATTGGTCAAAACTGACCTGGGACTAAACTTGTAACACAGAACCAGAATAAACTATCAAACTTCATAGACAGTGAAGTAGAATACTTAGGAGAAGGATGTGAAAGATAGAGCATGGTGGAATGCTGCATTACTAGGAATTTATGACTAATGCTGAATGTAAAATCAGTAAAACAAAGGTCAGTGGTCAGAGAGAAGCATCTGTTTCTTCAGAATTGGGGGAAGGGAACTTGTAAGGTAAAGCAAACCATGTAATTGAAGCTGCTCAGTGTTTCCTCTCAAGCAGTTGTGCTTCTGATCATGGCAGCTTTGAGCAGGAAGATAAATGTGTGGCTGATCTGATCATTGATGTGGCTGACTTTATTTTGTGACCAGGAGAGAGCCAAGATGTTTTCCCTGCCACCAGTGAGAGATCATTCAACAGAGACAAATAAGACAATTCGAGACCCTAACAGAATGCAGACAATTCCATCAAATAAAAATAGATTTCTATCATGTATAATGCAATGCTAATTGCCAAACATTTTTCCTTTAATGTATCTATTATTTTTTGTCAGTTGCTAAATTAAATTACTCCCTGTCTGTTGCAAGGAATGTATTTTCTCTTATGTGTTTCTTCCAAATACAAGAATTTGAACTGGATCACAACAATAGTGGTGAATCAGTCAAGGCATTGCAGAGCAGTATTAGCTATCAATAGATAATTTCACTGTAGAATTCATCCTGATTTAGCAAAAGTGAATGACAAATTTCTTTCCTTCTATATTTTTCTAATGAGGAGTTATTGAATTGCTTAAAAAAGGGACATGATTGTTGTTTCATGTTTGAACTATGATTTTTAAAATATATAATGACTGCAAATTCACTATTGGCCTTTGAAACCAGTATAAATAACAGAATACAAGAAAAAAAATTCACTATAATGGCTACAGAGGATTGACTCTGGCTGAATACCAGGTGGCCAACAAAGCTGCTCTATCACTCCCCTCCTCAACTGAATAGGGGAGAGAAAATATAAGGAGAGATAGGGCAGGGAGAGATCATTTGTCACCTACTGTCACAGGCAAAAGAGACTTGACTTGAGGAGAGTAATATAATTTATTACCAATCAAATCACAGAAGTGTATTGAGAAAATAAAACCAAATCCTAAATTCCCTCTACCTCTCCTCTCTTCACAGGTTCAGTACTATCCTAATTTCTTGTGTTCCTTCTCCAGAACAGTGCAAGGGGACTTGGAACAGGGCTTGCATCCTGTTCTTCACCCATTCTTTCTGCCAATTCCTCCTCAGGGGTAGGACTACTCATACTCTTCCCCTGCTCCAGTGTGGGGTTCCTCTCATGGGAGATTTCTTCTGAGAGTTCTCCCATGTGGGTCCTTCAAGATGGTTGCAGTTCTTCACAAACTGCTCCACCATGGGCTTTTCTCTGCATTGGGTCACAGCTCCTGTCAGGAGCCTGCTCCAGCATGGCCTTCCCTTGAAGTGACAGACTCCTTTGGGCATCCACTTGCTCTGGTGGGGGATCCTCCAAGGGCTGCAGGTGGATCTCAGCATTCCCATGTTCCCCCATGGGCTGCAGGGCCAGAGCTGCCTCACCATGGTCTGCACCAGGGGCTGCAGAGGAAATCACAGAATCACAGAATTTCTAGGTTGAAGAGACCTTTAAGATCATCGAGTCCAACCCATGTTCTAACACCTCAACTAGATCATGGCACCAAGTGCCACATCCAGTCTTTTTTTAAACACATCCAGGAATGGTGACTCCACCACCTCCCTGGGCAGATGATTCCAGTATTTGACCACTCTTTCTGTGAAAAACTTCCTCCTTAATTCTAGCCTGTATCTCCCTTGGCACAGCTTGAGACTGTGTCCTCTTGTTCTGTCTGTTGTTGCCCGGAGGAAGAGACCGACCCCCAGCTCCCCACAGCCGCCCTTCAGGGAGTTGTAGAGAGTGATAAGGTCACCTCTGAGTCTCCTTTTCTCCAGGCTGAACAACCCCAGCTCCCTCAGTTGTTCTTCACACAGCTTGTGTTCCAAGCCCCTCACCAGCCTCATTGCTCTCCTTTGGACACGCTCAAGGATCTCAACGTCCCTCCCAAACTGAGGGGCCCAGAACTGGACACAATACTCCAGGTGTGGCCTCACCAGTGCCGAGTACAGGGGAATCTCAGCTCCAGTGCCTGGAGCACCTCCTGCCTCTCTTTCTCCACTGACCTGGGTGTCTGCAGAGTTCCTCTCACATAATCTCACTTCTCTGTTGTTGCAATTATGCAGGAGCTTTTTGCTCTCCTTGTTAAATCTGTTATCCCAGAAGCACTACCATTATTACTGATGGACTCAGCCTTGATCAGTGGCAGGTCAGTCTTGGATCCAGCTGGCACTGGCTCTGTCAGACATGTGGGAAGCTTCCAAGAGAAGTCATCCCTTGTAGCCCCACATTACTAAACCTTGTCACTCAAACACAACGGCCCACTCTCAGTATATTGAAAATATTGTCCATGTATGAAAGTGAACACTCTTTACTTCGGAGGTACAATGGCCAGGTATACAATACATAGCTCTATGCACTGGCACAAGCATGCATCCCAAAATTCTCCAAACCCTCTTGAGAGAGTAGCAAAAAGAAATCTTGACAAACTGATGTAAAGCTCTGAGAATAACTGAAAGAAGAGTTGTGAGTATTCAGTCCTGAAAAGGCATTGCTGAGAGACACAGCTATCTATATTTACAAGTGTTTCATTTCACCAAAACCATTCTGTAATCTTGATAATATTAAAGAAACCTCAGTGCTTTTTGATATGAATTGCAGCCTGGGAACTGATGCCATGCCATCTTGTAATGCCAGCTCTGCATTTGTTCCTTACACTTTTGTCATCTATAAAAAGAAATTAAAAGCTGAATAGAAAATGTTTCACGAGTAACAATGCACTTCACAATAATGTTAAAGTACTTGTAACTCTGAAAAAAGAGCAAGTTCCATGTTTTAGAGATGAATGAGGCTTTTTAACAGACCCACTAAATATTTTATCAATACTTTTCTGAGCAGAGTGCTGAATTCTGATCAACTGAAAAAATTAAGTCCAGTAAGTACAAGGATAAGTTCAAAATTTACTTGCAGATTTTATTGTTTATAGGCATTATTTTATTATTTTATATAGGCATTTATTTTTATTATTATATATAGGCACTTAATTGTTTATAGGCATTATTTTTCAAATGGCAATTTCTATTTATTGTAATATGCAACATTTACCGAGTAATTTTGTAGATACAAAAATGATGCAGCGTGTGATTTGGTGTGCCATTTCAGAGCAGCTCTTGGATTGGGATCAGCTTCAGAAACCAGTGGTGATTAAAAGTATAAATTCTGTCAGCCATTTGTAGGAGCATGCCTGTGTTGGGTTTTGAGCTTCTGTGACAGAGGATGAGGTAAAAATAAAATAATTGCTTTTAGTGGTTTGAGGGTTAGGTGACGTACAGGAAAAACACTAGTTCAGAATGTTCATTTTCCTTCAGTCCATTCTTGTTTCCATTACATTCTGAGGAATGTACTGTTCAACTGCAGATCAGCATCAGCTCTATGCTTCTAGCACTAATAATTTAAAACCTTACATCTTTGATATTGGTTCCCTGCTAAGCCTCTACCCTTTCAATTATAATATTGACTTTTCTTTCTAGTTTCTTGCAATGCTTCTTGTTATGTTATTGGTATGAATGCTCATTCCTAAAAAGATAAAAGGAACACTGCGATGTACTTCTCAGCCTTTGTACAGGGGATTGCAAGCTTGTGAAAAGTGACTTTTTTCTTTCTTTTTCTCCTGAAAATAACAAAAATTCCTAACCTAATTTTACCAAGTGTATTGAAAAGATGTATTTCTCTGTATTTGCTACGTAATCATGCTCTCCATAGGCCAGTTATCTGCAAGATACATCATAATACCTGCAGCTTGCAGAAGATGGCCATCAGTGATGTGCACGTGCTTAAGACAGGTTTTTCCTAACTATTGCAATTATTACTATATTGACATGTTTTTTCCTCTGGGGGAAAAAAAATCTTGTTCTTGCTAACATTTGAGATAAATTAACTTGGTTAATGTGTGTTTCTCTAGCACTTCCCCTGTCTTCCTTACTTCCCCAGGAGTAAATGCTAGTTCCTTTCCCTTGTGGACCAAAGTTTAATGGATGGCATGTCAAAATGGAAGTAGCAGGTGGTGTACCAGTAAGCATTTCTGCAATACTTTTGAGAAACAGAAATGTGAAATAATTACACTAAAACCAATATTTTATTTAATGTTTTTAGGCATCAGCAGGAATTTATTACCTATCAAGCAGACCTAATTTCAGGCACAGCTGAATACCAACCAGAAAGAAGGTGGCCTTCAAGTTTCTCTTCAATTTTGTTACACATGTTTTGGAGATATCAAGGGACCCAGATTAATCTGCATTTGCACAGAACCAGCTGTTACTGTCTGCATCATTAAATTTCAAAGTGTATTCCGAAAGCAAAACTATTTTTTTCTTTCAACCTCAAGTTCTTTCTTTGTCTTCTTATAGGTCTTGTTGCTGTTTTCTTGCTTCACCATCTACTTCTAAAGTACCATTTCTTATTTTTTTCCTGTGCGATTACATTTTTGACCACATTCACAAGCACGTACGGACCAGCAAATTTTTGGACTGGGTTAGGCTGTAGCTTTTCAATTTGTCTTGCTTACAGCAGGGCAATATGCTTCTCTCAACAGTACAGTGTCTCACGGCATGGCATCTCCACTGCTGCAGGAAGAACACTAACTTCACCCAGGACTGGAGTGGGGACTTCCCTTTCTTCCCTCCTTTGTCAATATGTTTTGAAGCAAGAGTGCAAAAGAGATATTTCTTTAATTCAAGAAAAAAAAAAAGACTAATAAGATATTATTCAGTTAACATGATGGTGTATCTCAACTTGTACAGCTATAAAGATCACAAAATGTTTCACACACTAACCTATCAATAATTGACATAGGATAGCACTGATACTTTAATATTTATGCCATATATCGTACTTCCAGCATTTCTGGCATTAGCTTTAAAGTTCTGTGTGAACAT
This sequence comes from Emberiza elegans, assembly GCA_024865655.1. Taxonomy (NCBI): domain Eukaryota; kingdom Metazoa; phylum Chordata; class Aves; order Passeriformes; family Fringillidae; genus Emberiza; species Emberiza elegans. The sequence continues at coordinate 3,431,425 of JALJVW010000072.1, forward strand.
TAAGAACAGAATGTTTAGTGGGTTGGTGACTTTAACATTTAAATAGTCCAAACTTTCAAATGATCTTTTAAAATATTTCTATTCTTTATTTTATGCATATTTAGTCTTTAAAACAAATAGGTTGATAAACCAGGGTGCACAGTGCTGCCCTTTGAAAGGGGAGATGAATGAGACAGTGCAAGAGAGTGCAGCCATAGCATGATAATAGAAGAGGCAAAGGCTGGCTTTGGATGGCACTGGGAATATAAACAACAATCAGGTAAAGGTAAGAGATGTGGAAAAAATTATTTTGAGGATAACAAAATGAACAAAGAGCTAGTACCTAACATGTAAAATACATGTGTTCAAAAAAAATAGAAACTTAAAATGTAATGTGGATTTGTAGACTTATATAGAAAAAGCAAGGTGTAAAGTTGTGTTAGAAAATACACAAGTAGTCCCAAGTGAATCCCAGACTAAGGAAAAGAAAATGCCACCAAAAAAACCACATATTTAAGGTGAAGAATTTGGGATGCTGTCACTTTGATGTAATACCCTAATTCTTTCTTCTTGAGAAGTACTAGTATTGTGTATTGGAACTGTAAGTGTAATGTGAAAGAAAAACAATACACAAGGAAAATTATGTTCAATAGTTATTAATTGCATTAATATTAATATTTATATTTGTTTTGCCTGATTGAATATTTTGGTTTGTGAATGCCAGCATCACTGTGCCAGACTAGCTGTTATAAATGTCATGGTTTATTTAGCTTTTATGATTCAAGTTACATTATAGTTCTTGTATTCCTGCAAAAAATGTGCATCCCTTTTTCCCCCATAAAAAAAAAAAAGAAATGCAATATGGCCAGCCTTCCAGTACAGCTCATAGAGACTCTACCACTTCCGGCATCTCAGGAGTTGCTGACTAGGTCAGGAATCATGGCTTTATTATGTGCTCAAAGCTGAGTAATGGGAACTTGTGAATTTTTTAACCGTGCAGGGTGTGCCATCTGTCATTTGTCAGGGAATGTGCACACAGCACAAATAAGGTTGGTTCATAGACCCAAACGTTGGGTTGGTGTGATCTGGGGGTTAGGCTGATTTACCTGCCTACAGTTAGGGTTAGGGTTACACCTGGGGTTAGGGTTTTTACACTAGGAAGCCCTGAGCTCCAGGCACACTGCAGCTGTGAAAGGCATCCCAAGGGGAGTGCAAAAGTGCCACAACAGGGCTGCCTCCACGGCTTTTTCCTTGGGACCATCCCTCTGGTGGCTGGCTTGTTTCTTGTCATTTACAGTTACTGGGAATGTTGGGAGCAATATGTGAGTATCTAAGCATGGAGGCTAGCAACAGATTTTGCACATCATAAGTGTATCTTTTCTGTGTCTAAGAAGTTCTATAACTGTAGCCTTGATTTTTCTGAGATCTGTATGACAGATTTTATCATGATAAATTGGAAGGACTGCATAAAGATTGCCGTATCAGCTAGTACTCTGCCAAGACAAACATTATTTGTTTACTTTCTGTCTGACTGTTATTGCCTACCACACAGTCTGCCTTTTTTATCACTTATTTAATGAACTGCAGAACTATCTTTCATTTGTGCTTGTTATTAATGTTGGCACAAAGTTTCTGAATGGGTGTGTTAATAGAATTAATGCACAGCAGTAAAAAAGAGTAGAATCCCAAAACAGAATTAACAATCTAATTTACTTTCACCAAACAACTACTGAGTGAACACATATGCCACTGAAACAGAATAGCACAAGTGCATTATCTAAAACATTAATGAACTGCAGTGGAGGTGAGTGCCTGCTCTGGACACTGAAACCTGCACATGTGTGAATTGCAAGAAGCAGGTTATACAACATCTGCCATTAAAATTTGAGCTAGATTATTTAACATATGTTTTAAATAATTAAATGACATGATTTTATACACAGTGTTCAAATAGCTTTGAAATGCAATTATTCACATAAGACATATGCTTCTGTTTTACCCCACATGCTTCTGGTTAGAAGTCCATGAAGAAGCAGAACCTGACAGGCAAACACAGCCCTCTGTAATTCGTACATTTTACATGAAACATATGGTCTGCAGTCAAGCACAGAAAGCATCATATAAGGTGAAAGCCAGTACAGCAAATTACAAATCAGAATAGCACAGGAGAACTACTTTTGAGAATGGTTTTTTGAAAGCCATTGTATATGTTTGCTTAATTTATTGAGACTATTCTTTATAAATTTCATGCAATGAGCATTGCTCTTCAGTAATAGCATTTTAATATCCTTCCAGAGACTAAGCAGCAAGGAAGTGACTGTACTCTTGTATCTCTGAGGTGAATATATGAAAGTCAACATTACTTAACATATCTCTGTTCAGCGGAGACATGGTAAAAAGAAAGAGTGAGTTAAGTACTATTTCCTCAAAATCCATTCTTTTTTTTCATCTTTGCTGTTGTTGTTGTTCTTGTTTTAGACTTTACAGTGTGTGCTAATTTAATTCAGGATTACCATTGGAATGTCTCAGAGCTGGAGAGGAACATCAGCTAACAGCAGGCTGGGGCCTCACTTTAATAGATTTGGTCAGTCAGATGAAAAACCTTCCATTATAACCATCTCCTAAATCTGATCTGTTACGTGAAAGATACTAAAGCTCTTGCATTTCTTTGTCTGTGATAGAAAATGCATTATGTGTCTTCAAGAATTATACACAAAAGGAGTTAGATTCTGTTTGTAAAACAAGCATGCCTGCTGGGTTTAATCACCACAAGCAAAAATCACTTTAAATCTGCTACTAACAGCACTTTGGCATCTTTTATTAGTGAATGTATAAAAGCCTCTTTGATTTTTTAAAATACATTGGAGCTGTTTTCTTTATAAGTGGTGGTACAACAATATTCTAACCGACCTTCATCCTTGCTATTGCTTTTGTGCTCTGCAGATTCCCTTCTAATATCTGAAAAAAAAAAATAAACTCAGGCAAAGAACTGAGATGATTAGTCACTTGCTTTTCATCTCTGGGGCTACAGTCAAATGTGCTTTCAACAGGAGTATCTTATAATCTTCAGATCAGATGTCTTTAGGTCTACAGTGTAATGTGTTTTGATGACCTTGGATTCTAGGCCAGAGCAAAAAAAAGAACAAACACTTTCTAGTTTCTATTTCAATACTAAAAATTTCATATTCTCCTAATTGATTAGAGGACAAAACCTTCTGCTGATTCAAAGACAACTAAGAGAAGAGTAGAAAGTGTGGAATTGTGCCTGACATCATTTTGTATCACCTCAATTTAAGAAGCCAAAACTTCATGTAATTATATAGCAAATATACTTCCCATTTAAATTTTGAATCCACTACAAATCAGTTTTAGTTATACCTCTAGAAATAAGTAATTAATATCCTTACACTAATTTCAACCAAACAAAGGATAATTAGAAATCGAGTGTGGGCAGTATCCTCTCAGTTCATCAGTCTGCAGAATGATTTTATATCACAATTTAAAAGATCCAAGAGACATGCTCTATAACCAGTAGCACAATACAGTCGTGTAAAGGTGATCTTTTACAAAAGTTATAAGTAGTGCCTGAGTATGTCCAGATGTGGAAAAATTACTAAAAATAAGCTGTAAATAAATTTTACTTCATTTAGATTTACATATAATGGTTTCTCTCACAAGTGCATGCCCACTTGTCACATATCATGGAATGTTTTGGATTGGAAGGCACATTAATGGTCATTAAGTTCCACTCCTTGTCATGAACAGGGACACCTTCCACTAAACCAGGCTCCTCAGGGCTCCATCCAACCTGCCCTTGATAGATTTCACTTCATGTTCTTTTGAGAAGAATCTCACTCAATATATTAGAGTCTCACTCAATGTATTATATTAACTTTCAGCCATTGTTTTCGTGCTATGAATATTCTTGAACTAAAACCTGGTGAAATGACCTCTTCAGAGACAGTAAGTGAATAAGAGTGGTTTTAGTAGAGCTTCAGGGATATAAGTAAAAGGTTAATTACCTCACATTAGGGTCTTTACAACTGTGTGTAATAGTCTAATATATCCCATATCATTTAGATTCAAACAGCATTATTTCCTAAAACCCATCTATGAATAGCAGCTACTCTTAATTGTAAAGAACTGATCAATTGACTTCTGTTGCCTTATGTTAATTTTCAGTTCTGACAACATAATCAGTAGGAGGCCAAAAACATTCTCTTAAAAACTCCACAACATCTGTCACCTGATGTATAGATTAATCATTCAAACAGCTGAAGTCTAAAAACCTTATTTACTCCATTCCGTTACCTAATTACGGCAGTATTCCGGGAAAATTTTAAACACCTCCAGACCACAGAACCAAATATACTGGGTTTTACTAAAGTTCCACCACTGTCCTAGACTGTAACAAGCCACAGAACAAAACCTTTAGCTGTCCATAATTCCAAAAGCACAGACTGTACAGAACAGTCTTAACTATCCCAGAACTTTGGGTTGTTTTACCTTTTTTTTTTATTCCTCACCTTACCAAAATGGCAGCAGCTGTAGCTGTTGGCTTTTCCTGTAGTGCCTGTCTGCAGTGGTGCATCTGGAAAACTGTTACAGGAGGAGTTTGTGATCCACATACTTGGTTTAAATGCACGTGCATGGTGACCATTTACCAACAAGCTCCCAAGGAAAAGGGGGAGTGGGGAGCTGAGGTCAGGTTGTGGCAGCTCATCCCTCCTGCTGCCCTGTTCCACGTGGAGCCCCTTCAGTGGGACGCAGTCCTTCACCAGACACTGCGGTGTGGGTCTCTCCCACAGGCCACAGCTCTCCAAGAACGGCTCCAGCTGGCACCCCAGCACAGGCTGCCCCACAGCCCCTCCAGTAAAACCTTCCCTCGTAAAACCTAGACATCCTTATTCCAAGTTTTATCCTATTCTTGAAGAGAATATCTGAGAACATCATATCTGAAAGCAAAAGCAGACATAAAATGCTATAAAAACTAATTTTTCTATAGCACAGAAGCAATCCTCAGGCACTGATTTTTTAAAAATATATATAGTGCATTAGAGACTAATTCAGATACTTCTCCCTGAATTTATAAAGTCTGACAAACTGCAAAATGTGGCATGTAAACTCCATTTCATTGACACATATACAGAGCAATGATTCTTTCTTTACATTCTCATTAAAATTATTTTCCTGTGTGTTTTAGCATAAAACTTTTTACTTCACTTATCCCAACTGACTGCTAAAAAATCAGATGTTGAAAGTGTCTTTAGAGAAAATGCTACTAACAGCACTTTGGCATCTTTTATTAGTGAATGTATAAAAGCCTCTTTGATTTTTTAAAATACATTGGAGCTGTTTTCTTTATAAGTGGTGGTACAACAATATTCTAACCGACCTTCATCCTTGCTATTGCTTGTGCTCTGCAGATTCCTTCTAATATCTGAAAAAAAAAAAAATAAACTCAGGCAAAAGAACTGAGATGATTAGTCACTTGCTTTTCATCTCTGGGGCTACAGTCAAATGTGCTTTCAACAGGAGTATCTTATAATCTTCAGATCAGATGTCTTTAGGTCTACAGTGTAATGTGTTTTGATGACCTTGGATTCTAGGCCAGAGCAAAAAAAAGAACAAACACTTTCTAGTTTCTATTTCAATACTAAAAATTTCATATTCTCCTAATTGATTAGAGGACAAAACCTTCTGCTGATTCAAAGACAACTAAGAGAAGAGTAGAAAGTGTGGAATTGTGCCTGACATCATTTTGTATCACCTCAATTTAAGAAGCCAAAACTTCATGTAATTATATAGCAAATATACTTTCCATTTAAATTTTGAATCCACTACAAATCAGTTTTAGTTATACCTCTAGAAATAAGTAATTAATATCCTTACACTAATTTCAACCAAACAAAGGATAATTAGAAATCGAGTGTGGGCAGTATCCTCTCAGTTCATCAGTCTGCAGAATGATTTTATATCACAATTTAAAAGATCCAAGAGACATGCTCTATAACCAGTAGCACAATACAGTCGTGTAAAGGTGATCTTTTACAAAAGTTATAAGTAGTGCCTGAGTATGTCCTGATATGGAAAAATTACTAAAAATAAGCTGCAAATAAATTTTACTTCATTTAGATTTACATATAATGGTTTCTCTCACAAGTGCATGCCCACTTGTCACATATCATGGAATGTTTTGGATTGGAAGGCACATTAATGGTCATTAAGTTCCACTCCTTGTCATGAACAGGGACATCTTCCACTAAACCAGGCTCCTCAGGGCTCCATCCAACCTGCCCTTGATAGATTTCACTTCATGTTCTTTTGAGACGAATCTCACTCAATATATTAGAGTCTCACTCAATGTATTATATTAACTTTCAGCCATTGTTTTCGTGCTATGAATATTCTTGAACTAAAACCTGGTGAAATGACCTCTTCAGAGACAGTAAGTGAATAAGAGTGGTTTTAGTAGAGCTTCAGGGATATAAGTAAAAGGTTAATTACCTCACATTAGGGTCTTTACAACTGTGTGTATTAGTCTAATATATCCCATATCATTTAGATTCAAACAGCATTATTTCCTAAAACCCATCTATGAATAGCAGCTACTCTTAATTGTAAAGAAGTGGTCAATTGACTTCTGTTGCCTTATGTTAATTTTCAGTTCTGACAACATAATCAGTAGGAGGCCAAAAACATTCTCTTAAAAACTCCAAAACATCTGTCACCTGATGTATAGATTAATCATTCAAACAGCTGAAGTCTAAAAACCTTATTTACTCCATTCCGTTACCTAATTACGGCAGTATTCCGGGAAAAATTTAAACACCTCCAGACCCCAGAACCAAATATATTGGGTTTTACTAAAGTTCCACCACTGTGCTAGACTGTAACAAGCCACAGAACAAAACCTTTAGCTGTCCATAATTCCAAAAACACAGACTGTACAGAACAGTCTTAACTATCCCAGAACTTTGAGTTGTTTTACCTTTTTTTTTATTCCTCACCTTACCAAAATGGCAGCAGCTGTAGCCGTTGGCTTTTCCTGTAGTGCCTGTCTGCAGTGGTGCATCTGGAAAACTGTTACAGGAGGAGTTTGTGGTCCACATACTTGGTTTAAATGCACGTGCATGGTGACCATTTACCAACAAGCTCCCAAGGAAAAGGGGCAGTGGGGAGCTGAGGTCAGGTTGTGGCAGCTCATCCCTCCTGCTGCCCTGTTCCACGTGGAGCCCCTTCAGTGGGACGCAGTCCTTCACCAGACACTGTCGGTGTGGGTCTCTCCCACAGGCCACAGCTCTCCAAGAACGGCTCCAGCTGGCACCTAGCACAGGCTGCCCCACAGCCCCTCCAGTAAAACCTTCCCTCGTAAAACCTAGACATCCTTATTCCAAGTTTTATCCTTATTCTTGAAGAGAATATCTGAGAACATCATATCTGAAAGCAAAAGCAGACATAAAATGCTATTAAAAACTAATTTTTTCTATAGCACAGAAGCAATCCTCAGGCACTGATTTTTTAAAAAATATATATAGTGCATTAGAGACTAATTCAGATACTTCTCCCTGAATTTATAAAGTCTGACAAACTGCAAAAATGTGGCATGTAAACTCCATTTCATTGACACATATACAGAGCAATGATTCTTTCTTTACATTCTCATTAAAATTATTTTCCTGTGTGTTTTAGCATAAAACTTTTTACTTCACTTATCCCAACTGACTGCTAAAAAATCAGATGTTGAAAGTGTCTTTAGAGAAAAGGAGTAAGTTGCTACCTAAAATTAAAAATATTTTGCTTGAAAGAGAAGCTTATTTAAACACACAGATTGCCATACATTGAATATAGAACATGCCTATAGGCAAATCAAGTGGAATTCCATGACAAGTAGTGGAAGGAACAAGAGCAACAAAATCAATATGGTGTAAATAATTTCATAATGGACCAGGTCAAGTTATAGTTATAAAAGCACCAGAGGATTCAGCTATCAGCTATTTTCTTGATTCTTAAACATGAATCTTATATGCTGCTAATACAGTATTAATAATTTATTTATTTAACAATTACTTTTTTAAAAAGTAAAAAGATAAATCAGTATAAAATATTTTTATCAAAGAATATATATAGCTTCAGTGATTTACACACACCTCATAATGTGAAATTCAAAATAATGAATTATAATAAGGACCTTGATAAAATATTCAGAGAGGCTGGAACCACCTGCAGCAGAAATTATACAAGGAGTAGCACTCCTTGCAGACATATTTTTGGCTAACAACAAATAGTGATGTTACAGGAACCCAGAAGATGAACCATTTCTTCCTAAGAGAGATATTTCCCAATACTGGCACACACTATAAGCATATGAAGGAACTGCCTTGGGTTAGCTTACAGAGGATTCCCAAACAAAGCTTTCTTGAAATTACTAGACCTTTTTAGCCAATACTTTGTCATTAAAGACAATATCCCCTAAAGACAGAATGTGGTGAAGAATCAATAAATGAGCAATTGTATTTTGTTGATCTTAAAAGAAGAACGGGATCCCATTTCTTTTTCTGGGTCTTGAAAAGTACAAAATTATCAGAGCTCATAAAATCCATGTATAATGAAGTCATCTGAAGATAAAGCCACTCTTTCATGTATCGTTTGACAAGTAAGTGAATTCAATTAGGATCAAAGATGCAACTAGCTGTCAATAAATTGTTAGTATTTATCAGCCTTGGCTTTATAGTCTATTAATTAAAAAGCTAGAAGAGATGCTTATTTAATATGCTGTTCTGAATATCTTTCTGCTTCACTAGACAAATTCCAGTTTCTTTTTGAATTAAAGTCCCTTTTAGAAATATGCAATCATAGATAAAAGGTTCCTTTGCTAAAGATGAACAATTTTTAAGGTGGTAAAGCGGTCCAAGTTTGATCTTAGAGTAAACACATCTTTCAGCTCAACTTACTGACTTCCTAGACACTGGATTTTTTCACTTTTGACACAAATAAAAGAAAATTAAGATTTATTATAACTCTCCCTGCTGCTTAATATAACCTTCACCTACTAGTTCATTAAAAAAAAAAAAATTAGTTCATTGAGCCTCAACTTCCAAATAGTTTCTATGGTTCTTATATTTATACTAAACTGAGGACATCAGGTACAGCTCCAGTGGCAGTATCTCTTGAACTGAAAAAAATAAACAATTTTTTCTTAGTTACCAATTGCTCAACAAATATATTTTAGTGCAAGTATATACTTTAAATGTGCTTTTTTAATGTTTGATATATTTTTTCTAGGTATTGCTATCAAACAGCAATGCATGGCTGTATATGAGACATCCATTCAGAATAAAATTTTCATGTTAATTAATTATTCCTAAATTTATTTAATATATAAGTTGATTTTGTGTCACATATTTTTACAGTCTATATAAAATTTTCAACAAGACCTTAGGCCACCAAGCCTATTATATCATTAAAATACAATTATGAAACAAAAATGCCCTAGAAAATATATTCCAACTGGTTTTGCAATCAGGGAACTCCCTTTTAATACAATGTGCTAGAGTATAATATTGTGTCAACAAGCATAATTTCAATGATATATATGTCCTATATAAAGAAAAATAAAAATTTTACCTTATGATTAAAACCCAAATGAAGCAGTTGATAACTGTGACATAGAAAATGATGCTGAACACCCAGTAACCTTATGCAATATGATTGGTGTTCTGTAATGAGAGGTTAGCACAATGCCATTAATGTCAGAGTAAAAGTAATTTCTAGGTGATTTGTCTTTGCGACTTCTGAATTTTTACTTAGGTGTAGAAATATTTTATCCTTTTTCCAGAGTCTGCAAAATTGGTCAGATTGCTGAAAATTTATTATATGCATGCAATTAGACCTGACAGTTGGGTTAGTTTCAAAATGGCTTTCAATACAATGAAAGGCTTTTCTTATGAATTACCAAGAAATTCCAAGTGGATAGTCTTACAAAAAGTTTTGTTTCAAATATGCTGAAGAATCAAATCAAGTATTTTAAATCTAGTCTATATTTTTTTCTCTTAGATTTTAAAAAAGTTTTATTTATATGATGTCTTAAGAGGAAAAGAATCCAAATCAATTAATTTCCATTCAAAATTGCTGGGGTTTTTTCTGACATCAAATATTTGCATCTTTAGAGGAAATCAGAATCATTTTACAAAAATTATTTTGGGGAGACTAACTATATTCAATAGCATTTTTGATATTTTTTTAAGAAATATTAAAATTTGATTTTTAATGAACAGATGTTAAGCATTCTTAACAATGCAGATGTCTTGCATGATAAGTTGACAAACATAAAACCCCCCAGCTGTTACATTTGTAAAGTTATGTCTGTATTCTTAATTGGAATATTCATCTCTTCTCTGTTTGTTAATTTCACTGCTTTTATGATCTCATTTTTGGCTTTCCTTCACAATTTTTTCCATGCAGAAAAGTAACATAGTAATAGATCAGTTGTAGCTGGGATGAATTGGTATGGGAAGCTTCATCCAACGTGATTATGGAAATACAGTTTTAAGATTTCAAGTGTTATTATAAGTGGTTCCTCTTGACAGTAAGGTTTTAGGAGTCATGCAAGTTCATGCTTTCTCTGCCTAGATATAAATTTTTATTGCAGACAACATAAAGTAATACCATGAAAGAAATCTTGCCTGCTACTCGAAAACATTAAATAATGCCTTCAAGATTAAGTTTATATATTTTAAGTCTCAGGATTGTCACAATATGTCACATTACATTCCCTTTTAACTGAAAGTGTTCTCACACACAGTAGCACTTGTTCATGGTCTCTTTCTCTCTTACATTTGTGTATGCATATCTATGTGTAGATTTTTGCATGCCTTGTACACACACACATAGATATAGAAATGCAAGCAAACAAAATCAAATTTCAGATTAAACGTAAGACATGCAGGACCCATGTTCCAGAACAAACTTATCCATTAATATTTCAACTAAGGTAAAATGTTTAATCCGGAGAAAGATTCTCTTGGTGATAGATTACAGAGCAAGTTCAGACAGGTATCAAGGGCAACATGAGAACAGGGTACCATGTCATTTGCCCTTGATATTGAGAGACATGAAAACAAATCATTGCAAGTAACAGTGCTGGCTTTAATAGACCTTCTATTGATATAAGTAATATCAATAAAGATATCCCCAAAATCTTCATCTATCTTTTACTGAGCTAGATAGCGAAGGAATTCCAGGAGTTAAGTACTACTTTCTGTCTTGTTATGCTTTCTTTTCAGCTTCCCTTACTGCACTCAGTAAGGAATTAATGATAGCATGAACATGATCACCGAAGGAAGTAAAGTAGTGGAAAAGTAGAAATCACATAACACAAGAAATCTTAACACCCAGGACTAGCTGAAAATAATAAAACATAGTTCATAGTCCCTGTTCTGTTTTGCTTTGATTTTGTCTTCCAGCACAGTAGTGCTTCTATTTTGATACAGTTCTGGCTGTCAGAAAGTGATCTGACTGGGATCAAAACTCAAAAGCATGGTGTACCAGCACTTCAGAGATCAGAGCCACTGTCAGTGGGATTTTGCTACCAGCTATTAGAGATAGCAAAATGGAGAGAAGCAAAGGAGTGAAAGCTGATCTTTCTCATGCTGAAATCAATAAGAGATTTGCCGCTGACTTCAAAAGAAACAGTGTAAAATACACAACCAAGGAGAGAACGGTCAGAGGAGTATCTAGAAAGAGGAGGAAAGTAAGGAACAAAGCATGAAATTTAGGGAGTGAGGAAAATTATTTGGGAAAAGGCAAAAATGCAACAGGTTAGAAAATAGGGAGATCTTTTGATCTCAGAAAATTAGTTTTTTATATCCCATCTTTATCCTAGAAGTGAGAGTGAACATACAGGTCCTAAAGCAAATTAAACAAGTGAGTTTATGTGTACACACACATGCATGCATCTATGTGAATTATAGGAATATTTGTGTATTTACTCATGTTTTCGTTAGATTTAAATTCCAGAGAAACAAAGACTGTCTGCATGCTGAGGTAAGGCTGGAACCACATTTAACACAAAGAGAACTCGTGGAAATTTGAGAGACCTTGGGCAATTTCACCAGTGCTCCCAGGCTGGAGGCTTTATGGCAGGTCTGTTTACTACTGTTCTTCTTTCAATCAGTCTGCTCTGTTTCCAAGTCGTACATACATGTCTTGCAGCATGAACTGCACTATAACATAACAGGGAAGACTAGTAAAAAGGAAAACAGCATCTGGCTCTGTTTTGGTAAAATAATTTCATCCAGTTGAAAGTTTATCCTAGGACTCTAATCTGAATTCATTGTTCAGATTTCTCTGTGTATTCAATAGAGAAGGAAAGTTTACTCCAGAGACAGATTTGTCAACATCCATTTTAGAATTGTGACATTCTTTACTCTAGAATTTTTCCCCTCCTCGTGGGAGGATTCTTATTCTTCATTGATGAACTAGCAATGCTTAATGACTCATTTAGAATAAAAAATTGCTTTTAAGGTTACAGTCAGATAACTGACTCTTTCATAATATTTATCAATTCTAATTGCATACTAAAATTTTGTATAATTATAGAAAGCCCAGTTAAAGACTATATCATTTGAAATAAGACAATATTTCAAACCTGATCAAATTCATTTATATTAATGATACATGGTTTAAAATCCACTCATTTAATTTTTGCACTTGGGATGAACAAACATAATATAACAAAAAGTACACATATACATGAAATGCTGAGGAATTTTTAAGATTAAGAAACAATTTATCCTGAATAAATAAATTACATTAGTAAATAAAAGTAAGATTAGTAAATGTTTCTGATTTCATAAGTCTTGTGCATTACCTAAGTGACCTTAGGTAATGAGTCAATAAGGACAGTACTCCATTGAAAAAATACCCATATGAATGTGTGAGGTTTTTTGTGTGTGCGTGCATTGTTTTATTTCCTTTGTGCATTATTTATTATCTGAAAAGTAAGATAAGTTGGCTCTGAAGAAAGTCATCATAAAGTGTCAACACACCAGGTAACAAATCAATGGTTCTTCAAATGACTTTGCTTTCTGGAGGAAAATAAATTTCAGTTTGGGGCCCTACACTCATTATGTCTCAGTGCATACTGAGTGAAAAACACTATCTCTGTCATTAATGTGTTTATAAAAGGGTCTTGTCTTCAACACCAAAGAGTCAGTTTTCTTGCTTGCTATTTTATGTTTTCTTTGATGTATTGTTTGACATTAAAAGCTAATGCACACATCAGTTTTCAAAGACTTTTAATTGATTTTAAAATGTAGGCAATTTTTTAACAGGAGTTAGCTTAACTACATTATTAGCTTTTAGGAATTATTGCAATACCTCTATGAGAAATTTAGATTCAATAAAAAATATATTTTTAAAAACTCTTCAAGCCTCATAGTTTAAAAAAAATCAATTTTAATGATTTAGTTTTTCCATAGTTGTGATCCACACCTGAAATTTTCAAGCCTTGATGAGTTTTTGAGTTTTTTTTTTTTTATTTGCTAAATATTTCTTCATAAAGGAAAAAATAGAGACAAGACAATTTCACTAAGTTAAGCCACATAATATCAAAAATAAGTAAACAAGCCCAGGTCTATATTCAGCAGATTTTAAGAATAGCATAAGCCTGTTTTATTGGTCTTCTTTAATGGCATGACAAAGTATCATGAGAGAAGTTTATCATTTGTAGAAATTTTATTTCCAAATATTATGTGTTAGCTGCATGGGAATACCAAAGTCATAATGAAATATGAAACATTATAAAACTGCTGATAGATATAAATTTCTGGGGCTTTTTGTCATACATCAAGCTACCCTGCTTCACATTTTTGTCTGTGTATCTCCGTAATCAAAATGGAAACAAGTGCAGTTTTTTGGGGCAATATTAAGGTAAGGAAAGCTCTTAAGACTGGATATTGTCTCTTCCATACAGGACACAGAGAAATAAATAGAGAAACTATGATTGTTCTCCACTGGTTCCGTTGAAGCTCCTTCCCAATTACCTTCCCACAGATGTTGCATGTTGGGGTAGTCATCTGACACAACACTGCTAACTAAAATAATTTTGCTCATCCACCTATCCTGTTCACACTGCTGAAACTTTTTTATGTTTAAGAAGCAGAATGTGGGCACGTTCTTCAGTAAATGATTAAACAAACAAGTAACCCAGAGCACTTACTACTCACAAAATTAATGAACTTACTTCGTGTAACTTAATGAGAGTTACTTGTATTTTGAGTTCAACTCAAAATCCAAATGTTGATTAACATGATCTTATGGTATTATTAGTTGGGCTTCCAGTTAGTAGGTAAAGAACTAAAATAAGTTTTTTATTACTCTAATTTTTAGACTAGACTTTTTAGATTGTCTGTGCAAGTAATTTTAGAACAGTAATATTTAGAGTGTTCTTATACCACTCTTAGGTGGTCTCCATTTAATAACTAATTTTAATATCTCATATAAAAGAGTATATCATTGCAGAAGTCAATTTTGTGTTGATCTAAAGCTTCTCTGTCCTATGCCTTTAGATATATAGATATTTAAATATAGGGGGGGTTGTTAGCGGGTTAGATTAATTAAGGGGTTTGTTAGATATGACATTGCCATAACTTTCCAGAAAAACTTTCCATCCCTGTTTGCTTGAATTTTGACATAGCTGTATTTCTTTCCCCTCTCTGTGAATAAGGAAACAGAATTAAAATGCATTAGTATTTTGATAATCTTTGATCTGGGATCTGCAAAGACTATTACTAAGAGGTCAAAGAAAGGGAAGGCCTCATTCTTCGATCAACAACAAAAGGGATAATTATTGGCAAAGATTGACTTCTTTTTCCTTTCTCTGCAGACAATAATTTCTTATTAATTTTGAAGCTATAAGAATTTCATACTTGTCTTCTTAAAAAGCTCTTTTTACAATTTCAGCTGTGTCTCTGGAGAATTCATCTTCAGTAAGGATTTTTCAGGATAGAGGACAGTATTTCTTTCAGTTTCTGTTCCTAATAGCTACAGGTAATAATATCACTAGGTGAAGAGATGAGATCTTCTGCATTCAGAACACTTCCTGATAAAGCCAGGTAAGATGTGGGAGGAAAATACATCACTCTGAGTTAAAGGAAAAAGTACTGAACCTCAAGTGACATCTGGAGCTGAACAGGTGATTGCAGTTTCCAAGTAGGAAGAGTGTATAAAATCAGGAAACCCAGGGTGAGGGCCATTAATCCTAAAAATTAAAAGCAAGTACAGGACAGCAGGACTTGAGTGGTCTGGTCAGAGTCCCTCTCTTATTTGAGGACTGTTTGGACAGATCAAGCACATTTTAGTAACTTTAAAACTAATATTCTGCTAACTTAAATGAAAACATGGATAGCTACAAAAGGGATGAAAGTTCAGTGGTAACTTGGCTTTCCCACAGAATATAACAGGCATATTTTTGATGTTTGAATCACTGAAGAGGGTTATGCTATTTTTGCAGATTTTGTGGTAGTAAAGTGTGCAGATATTCACTTACCCTAATGGCATAGGAAACTGGGGAAAACCAAAACTTTCTTCAGCAGACCATCATAGCCACAGCAGGCAAATATAGAGGAAACAGGACTAAATGGAGCTGAAATTTGTTTGAAATCTCTCATTTAAACTACAGAACACAAGTTTGCATGCATGCGGCTTGAACAATAGGTAGAGCTACAACCCATTTGTAAAGAGGTATTTTCATGAAGGATTGGTTAATTTACATGCAAGGGCTGTTCCCAGGGTACACAAACACATTGAACAAGAACTATGAGGGCAGCATCTAAAACCCAAACCAAACAAAATAATGTGATTCTTAGGGAAAAAAAAAAGGTGGAAACTGCAACCAGAATACAGAAGCAAAGAATTCAAAATACAGAAGTGAAACTTAGAGAATGTGGGATTTCCAAACAAAATCCTGGTTACCATAGGGAAGTAGTAGGAACAAGACATGAGATAAAAATAAAAAAAAATGAAAAATTTGAGGGAAAAAAGGTTATTTTAAACAGCTTTACTAGAAGAATAATAAATTACTGATTTAGTGATGTCAGTAATAACACCAGTAATAATAGAGGTTCCATTAATCTTACTTTTTTATATTGGATGAGAAAATATAGAGAGATCATTTTTAGCAAAAACAAAGTAATAGAAGGAGATGTATATACTTCACATACAGTGGAGGTGGAATAAAAGATTCCCCATGTAGAATTTGATGGTGGTTGGAAGGATGCAATTCCTGTTTAAAGGAGATCTATGATGAAAATAGTGAACAAAAGCTGAGCAGCAGGACAGTGCAAGACTTGGATTGGATTGCACTGTGACACTGGACTATCCACAGTGTGAAGGGAGGATGGAGTGTCTACTGATTTTACAGAACATGAGGATATTTTAGTGAAGTGTTTATCTAGAAGACAAGCTGCGGTTACAAACACATCTCCGCTTACAGTTGTGGCTGAATTCTATTAGCCCAGGTGGAAGATGGAGGAAGAAAGCCTGCAAAAAGATTGAACACATTAACACAGCCTCTGAAAGTAGCACAGACTGAATGAAAAGCCAAATTGTGATAAGAAAGCCTTCCAATAAAGGAAATACCTTCTTTGACTGAAAAACCACTTAACAGGATGCTGAAGGAAGTCACAGTCTATTAGAACTGACTGAAGACATGCTGACCAGTTTATTCAGTGAAGGGTGTTCACTGCGATGAATACGATGATTTTAGTTTTGTTTGGATAAATATCCTTTCCCTTCATAGCAGTAGTTTTCCACATTAAAGAGACAATTGGAGTCTGAGTGAAAAGATAAGAAAAAACTATTGAACTATTGAATTTCCATTGTTCTTTACAATGTGTGTTTTCAATGACTTTTTTTGTTTGGTTTTACAAATAATTTAAGCATGCTCTGTTTAAGATAAATCACTGTAATTTTCACTTGAAAAAGCCAATGTTCTCCTGACAAATACACTTGGTGTGGTAGAGTATTTCCCTTTGGTTGAGAAGCAGGTGTATGTACACTTAAGAAAACAGAGAACAACACAAATAGAAAGTATGAATGCATGTTACCTTCCTGGGAAGCTGACTGTGCTAAACATTTCAACATAGTGACAAATATGAAAAGTAAATTGATGTCATATATAAATGCATGCAAAGCTATATGTTTTGATTCAATTCAGATATGAGTCAAAATTGAAAGTAGATTGTGTTAATTGCATGATTTTTAAGGATACTTACCACTACATCTTCACCTTCAAATTCTTGATTCCTTGAATTAGTTTCCAAGATAAGTATTCAAACTTTGAAACTAGTTTATCACTGCTTCCCTCTACATTATTTTGTATTACACTACATGTCATATTAAATAAATAATAATATTATTAAGAAAAAATACTTCTAATAAATATATTCTATATATTAAATATATATGAATGTAGTACAGCATATTTAGTATTATGGAAGTATGTTCATTAAGAGTTGTCATTAGCATTTAAATGATGCAGTGATAACTATGGCAGAGACTCCTCTGCCATGAGGAGATTGATTCTCCATTCAGGTTTTGATTGCTACTGTGCAATAAATGAGGCCAAATCACACAAAAGGGAAAATGATGCTTTAGATGAAAACCCACAGATCTCTTCTAAAAGGGCATATTGCATTTGTATCACTGTATTGGATGGAATTTATGGGATGGTGGCATGGAATTAACTTTCTTCTTAACAGCCTGAATGGTCCTGTACCTCAGATTTATGAATAAAACACTTCAGTGTTTTGATAACACACCAATGTTTTGGCTATGACTGACAGTTCTCTGCAACAAGACTGCTGGAGGGGGACAAGAAGTTTGGAAGTTTTTGGGCACTCTGCCCCACAACAAGACTGCTGGAGGGGGACAAGAAGAAGGAAGTGAAGGAAGGAAGGAAAAAAGGGGACAAGGAAGGGAGGAAAAGGGAGGAAGGAAGGAGGAAGGAAGGGAGGAAGGAAGGAAGGAAGGAAGGAAGGGAGGAAGGAAGGAAGGAAGGAAGGAAGGAAGGAAGGAAGGAAGGAAGGAAGGAAGGAAGGAAGGAAGGAAGGAAGGAAGGAAGGAAGGAAGGAAGGAAGGAAGGAAGGAAGGAAGGAAGGAAGGAAGGAAGGAAGGAAGGAAGGAAGGAAGGAAGGAAGGAAGGAAGGAAGGAAGGAAGGAAGGAAGGAAGGAAGGAAGGAAGGAAGGAAGGAAGGAAGGAAGGAAGGAAGGAAGGAAGGAAGGAAGGAAGGAAGGAAGGAAGGAAGGAAGGAAGGAAGGAAGGAAGGAAGGAAGGAAGGAAGGAAGGAAGGAAGGAAGGATGTTCATGGTTATGAAATTAGTCTTCCTGAAGAAACATTATGTATAGTGAGGCCCTGCTTCCCAGAAAGCAACAAAACATCTACCTGGAAATGAAAAACAGTGAATAAATTCCTTTACTTTGCTTTGCTTATGCAGAGAACTTTTGATTCACCTATTAAACTTCCTTTATCTTGATCCACATCTAGTCTCCTTCATTCTACTTTCTTCTAATCCCATGGGAAAGGAGGGTGAACAAAGAGTTGTGTGTATGATTGGCTGCTAGCCAGGTTCAGCCCAGAGAAATAACTCATTCTAAACAATAAGCAAAAGAAGATTGATATTGATGCTTGTGTAACATGAAAAAAAATCTTTACAGTCAATACATGAATTGAAAAATATGTCTAAAATGAGGACTGAATCGGAGATTTACAATCTAACAATGGAGTGCTTTCTCTTCACACACAGTTTCCAAACCCAAAAGTGTTAAAAACAGCAGTTGATCAAGTCAGTGCAAAGCCTACTGTTTGCCAAATGAATGATACAAAAACTGCAATGATTGGATCATTGTGTGAATATTTTGAATAATGTGGATAATAAGAGTGTCATTGATATCAGTAATTCAAGCAAGATTTTTGTAGAGACAGCAGTAAATGTTAAACAAAACTGAGTGTCAGCATAACTAAAATAAATAAATACCACTTTTCTAAATTTTCAGTGATCATTAGAGCACTAGCTAAAGTGTTCAAAGAATGAATGCTTAGTGTTGAAAAGAGAGACACATAAAAAGAAGATAAGCAGAAAAAAAAATCTCAGACTTTACAGACTTATTACAGGGAAAAAAGATGTCAATTTCCTGAGGAAAAAAGGAACACAGTAAAGACACAGTTTTCAGAAGTAGCAAGGGAAATAAATTCTTCATGAGTTAAGAAACTGTTTATCACCTGTCTATATTATAATGAAAGGGAGAAAAACCAAAGTAGAAGAGAGTGTGGGAAAAAAAGAGCATAGAAAAACCTTGAAGTCCCCAGCTGCACATTCTCAGGAAATTGCTCTCTCTCAAAGTAGATGCTAAAGCAGGAACTTACTGAAGTATATGAAACTACAGTACTCAAGGCAGGAAAGAAGATACTGTGAATGAAGTTGGAAAAGAGTCTCTGGTTCATTCCAACAGGCAATAGAAAATAGAAAGGGAACATTCTTCCAATTCAGTAAGCAAACCAGAAAATATGACAGAAAATACCCATAGGGACAGACATCTAAAAATTTTTGCTATGTTTTTGGATAAGTAAGAATCTGTAGATGTATGAGAAGATGAGGCCCATACCATAAACAGTCTTTAAAGAAATCTTAAACACAATTACACCTCTGAGTGTACTGGCCCTGCCTTTGCCTACACTAAACTTCCAGAATCCCAGTCAGTGCTGGCTTCAAGCCATAGTAATTATATCAGTATAGAATTATGTCTGACTGAATGAATGTTTATTGTTTTCACTAAACATTTTACAACCAGCTAATTTAGTGGACATAAATCTATGTAGTTTCAGGGAATTACAGGTTTTGATATATAACCATTATCATCTGGAATATTAGTGGAAAGTAGTTCAAAATGTTTAAAATACGTTGTTACATTAGACTGTTAAAGGAAGAGAAGCACTTTTAAGCCACACAGTTTGAATCGATTTTTCCTTTATTATGCAGGGACATTTAATATGTAATCCTGATGACATAAAGGCAAAATGAAAGGTTAACCTTGATTTTGAAAATTGCTGGGGCAGAAGATTTGCAAGGAGTATGACATAGATTTCATTGTGTCTTTTCTTTGTACAAGATGTACATAAAGATTACTAGTCTCAGATCTTAAATGTTTTGGTGGTCTGACATAAGTCAGTTGTATAAATTATTCTAATCTTTCCTGCATTAAAATCTTCACAGGCTGGTTTAAGTTTTGTCCTGGATTGTCACCATATAAATTTCCTGGACAAGTCAAACACACGTCATTTACAATTACATTACACAATATAAGAATGAGATAATATAACCTTGCACTATTCAAGCAATGTTATGTGTAGCTTCTAATAAACTTAAGAAGATATATTATCTGGGTAAGGCACAAAACTATAACAAATGGTGAAGTATTTCTTTTTTAATGAATAGCATAGAAATAACAGTATGTATGTTGGTGAAAGAAAAATAATAGCAATAATTATGTTTATTAACACTTTTCCTTCATCATACATTGCTATTCCTCTTGAGAAAAAAAAATGGGGAGAATATATACTAAGTGTCCATATTTCCAGAACTGATAAACAGAAAGATATCAATTCCTGAACACCATGTTGTTGGAAACTGGAAACTGGAAAGATATTCTGAATATCTGTGGCTAAATCTTCACTCATGTTTCAATATGATTTCTCCAGCATCTTAAAGCACTGGTCTAAGTACTTTTGTATAACTCTTCCAGGATTTTTGACCTTTTCCTGAAGCATACTTGCAAAAATGTGGTAGAAGTCACAGAACTGTGTCTTATAATTTAGGTTAGATGTTAGAGTAGACAGTCCTCCAAAGTTCTCTTGTGTTTCCTAAATTAATAACTGGGAGGAAAAAGCCAACAACAACAACAAAAGATGTAATTTGCCAAAGGTAACTATCAAAGCTAGGAGCAGAACATAATTTTCAGATTGCAAAGTAATCTTTAGTAATATCAACATAGTTCCTTCTATCACATAGTAATACTAACAAGTTTGATGTCCTACATTAACACATAAAAAAACCAAGCTGTAATAATATTTGCATGTACAAAACATCTTATGTAATCCATGAGAGTCCATCTAATTAGACTTTAAATTACCATGAGAAGCTTCAAGTAATTATCAGTTTTGCTGTTTCTGGGGAAAACTCATCTGAGTTTCATCTGATGTTATAAAGTTGATTGCACTGTCTTCACTGGAATTAACACTAATAGACACCAGAGAGATTCACAGGTCTCAGGTTATGAAAATATTTAAGTACTTCCTTAATTTTAAGCAAGTGAATAACCCTTTTGACTTTGCTGTATCATATCTCTACAGAACTTGAGATTGTTGCCTTAATGTCTTCTTGCACTCTGCAATCAGAAAACTGGACTTTGTCACTAATGTTAAGAGGTGTTATACGTGACTAGTCCAACTTGGCACTAGTTAGAAAGCATCCTGAGGGATATGGGTCAGGCAAAGGACAAAGTCAGGACCCAGAATTTTAAGAAAGGAAATTTTTATTTATTCAAAGAATTTGTTAATAGGAAAGTGCCCTCAGGGACAGGGGTGCAGAACAGAGATAGCAAATCTTTAAGGAAACGTTTCATAGAGAACAAAAGCTCTAAAGCCCCAGATGTAAGAAATAAGAGAAGGAAGGCAAGAGACCAGCATGACTGAGTCAAGACCTGCTGGTCAAAATAAGGCCAGGAAGGAAATGCAGAGGCAGTGCAAGCAGGGCCAGGCAACCTGGAAAGAGTAGGGTAATGCATAAACTGTTTTTTTACCTGCACTGATTAGCTGTAGGTAAAGAAAAGTTTGGATTGATTAATCAGTTTTTATTAATTTTTTTCAATATAAATTTCTATGAAAGAGAAATTTGAAGATAAAAACAAGAACTTAGGAACTAGAAGTACATAAGAGTTTGCATTTCCCATTAACAACAAGTTGTTTCTGTATCCATGCACATATAGGAATAAGCAGTACAGCTTTCTAAATTAGCAGGTCTTAGAAACATGATTTGATAAAATAAATAAATAATGCTTCCTCAAGCCAGAATATTTATTGCTTGCTATTCTTAGA
Source organism: Emberiza elegans (assembly GCA_024865655.1). Classification (NCBI taxonomy): domain Eukaryota; kingdom Metazoa; phylum Chordata; class Aves; order Passeriformes; family Fringillidae; genus Emberiza; species Emberiza elegans. Next base: position 3,453,558 of record JALJVW010000072.1, read on the forward strand.
AATTCACCAACCATCTGTGGTCTAATTTTTGTTGACCTCAATACATTATGGATGGCAATGCTAGATAAATATTTTTGTTAAGAAATCCATAAGAAAATGCCTTGGGATTTAGCTGCATGGCTCACAAATCTCTTCACAGGCTGCTGGTTTTTTTATCTGTTGGTTTTTAATCTGTTTTTATTACACATTTATGCATATTTTAAAACCAGATACTAATACAAATAGGAAATTAAATATATAAGATGCTATCTTTGCTTTTTCCTACAGCTCTAAGATAATGTGTAGAGTCTGTTCCATTTTCTATCAACCACTCAGTTCTTTTTTATAATGAAAAATTAATCCTGGTGAAATGTTAAGGAACTCACTTTGTTCTTATTGCTGTCATAATCCTTTTAAGAATATTGGGATAGATGAGATTCCTTATCATGAGACTTCATTGATAAAAGCTGGGTTTTGCTCACCACAAGGTAGTTCAGTCAATTATTTATAGCCTTTTCTCATATACTTCCACCTGTCTCACGCCTCTACGAAGTTTGTCTTGACTATTAGACAGAAAGAAGTCTTGAAGGAAATAATGAACTCTTGTTTTGTCTTTCAATTTTTCTAAACTCTATTATATGCAGACTGTGTTTTGCAGTGACATTGGAGTTTGGGAGGTTTTGGGGTTTTCTTACTATATGCAAAAAACTAATTCTTGTACAGTTTTTACCTGGGGTTCTTGTGAACTTCATAGATTTATCCGTACAGGTATTTATTCTGATTCAATTTCATAAGATCCCTGGCAGCCCATTCCTCCAGCCTGTTGAGGTCCATCTGGTAACCAGTCATTATCCCAATCATATTGACTCATTACTCTATTTGGAGTTATCTGTAAACTTGTTAATCAAGCACTTCATCACCTCCTTCAGGTCATTAAAAAATATGCAGGTCCCCCTATAGAGTATTTGCCTTCCTACTGCTCCTGAGACAGACTGCGACATTTTAATCACTACATTTTGTGGGAAATCTTCCAACCTGTTCTGAACACCGTGTAGTCATTCCCCAATCCAGACCATATATGTCTAATTTTTATACAAGAGGAGCCAAGGTGACTGTTAAGACTGTTACAGGAACAAGTTGGAATTAAATGTTTTGAATCAGTGACTTCTGTAGTGGATAGACCTTTGCTTGATACCAGGTGCCTACCAAATTGCTCTACCACTCCTCTTCCAAGATGGACTGGGGGAAGAATATAAAATGGAAAACAACCCATAGGCTGAGATAAGGCAGTTTACTGAGACAAGAGAAAAAGTTTGTGCATGACTAAGCAAAGGAAAAAAAAAAAAAGTTTAATCTCTACTTCCCATCATCAAGCAATGTTCAGCCACTTCCCAAGAGGCAGGGCTTTCAGCATGCATAGTGGTTGGTCCAGAAGGCAAATACTGCAAATGAAAATGCCTGGTCTCCTCCCCACCATTTCCATCTCCTCTTAGCTTTTATATCTGAGCTGTGCCACATGGGATGGAAGATCCCTTTGGTCAGTTCTGGTCAGCTGGCCTGGCTGTGTCCCCTCCCAGGCTCTTGCCCCCTCCCAGCCCTGTGATGGGGGAAATGCTGAGAGTCAGCTCTGCTGCTGTGCCAGCCCTGCCCAGCAGCACCCAGAGCACGGCTGTGTTAGCAGCACCTTTCCAGCTGCCAGTGCACAGCACAGCTCTGGGAGGGCTGCTGTGAGAAAATGAATGCCAGCTCAGCCAGGCTCAATACAACTCCAAATGAGGCTCTCTCAGATTTTTTGTTTTGTTAGAGAAGAAGGAAGAATATAAAACTGGTAAATTGATATAATCCAATTACAAAGTCTGTACAGTTAATACTGCATTAAAATCATAGTCATCCTTAACAATGTTACATGGACTTCCACAACATTAAAGTTAAGGTGAATTTATAAATCCAAAATTCTAGTTTTGGTACGATTGATCTTTCTGCATACTCTTAAAATAGGACTATTTCTTACATTGGATTATTCATTTCCCCAAGAGTCTTCAAGATACTGAACACTCTGGCCTTCATCCAACAAAGCACTTAATCACATAATTTCCTATTCATTTTAGTCTTATGTTTTGGTGGCTTGAATTTAAGCTTTAGTGATTGTTTGGACCTGGGTCAAACTGTTCAGGAGCAATAAGGAATGATCCGGCTTTAATTTATTCAGGAGAGAAAAACAGTAATATTTGGATATAAATTATAAAAGATGTTTTCTGTAGGAGACATGAAACAGGCAGATCAGGAAAGAAAATGTATTTCAACTGGTTCAAAGAAAAAAAAATTCAAATAATTAATCTCTTGTTTCTTGTAAAGATTGTATCTAAAGAAGAAATACTATCCCTTAGGCTTTATTTTTCCAGTTTCCTTTATATTATTTTATTAGCTCTTTCTTTCCCTGAGAAGGTTTTGTATCTCACTTTAAAAGACACAATATAATGAAAATTCTGTTGCAGTTGTGCACAATTAAGTACAAGCTTGTATAATTTAAATTTGAAAATTTTATATATATGATTGTATAACTCACACTGAGACAGAACACACGAAGGAAGAAGACGAAACTGTATGATTGCACCTACAAGTACTTATCAAATTCACTAATTTGTATTTGTGAAATACATATATATTAATTGTCCTTACTTAGACACATTTGGGACAGATCTTTTTACATAGAAATATTTGTGGGAGAAAAAACAGACCACCAATTCAAAATGTCAACCTTGCACGACCACCATGTCTTAAGTGCCCCACCCAAAAGTTTTTTGGACACTTCCAGACATGAAGACAATACCACTTCTCCAGAAAGCCGGTTCCAATTCTTGACAACAATTTATGCAAAGAAATTTTTCCTCACATTTAATCTAAACTCAAGTCCTCCCAGCACCAAGAAGTCCACATTTAAATTCTGATGCCAAGATAAACAAGTCAACAGACAATAACCATTAAAAGCTTGGCAGCAATAAATGTATGTTTAGCTTTTCTTTTGAGCTTCCTAATGATGGTGTCATTAGAAACACCTGCTTAGGCCTGCAGATAAGGAGCAGCTGTTTGACGAGACCTTCCTTAAGGGATATGTAAAGTAAGCACAAGATCCTGTCTGATGATGTGCTGAGTCTTAAAACAAAGATGTCAGTAGGAGATGATGTTAATAAAAATGCATGACACATACATTCAGAACCCTAACTTTATACTTAACTAAAGAAGATAAAAGGAGATCAGACTTTGGCGACAAAAATACAAAAATCTGGTGTATTGGTGATTAGTGCAAAGATACTGAAGGGACTATGGCCAAGTAAGCTCCAAGCTTGATGTGCTATTCCATCAAATGATGCCAAGTTCTGCAGAGAGTTCAAACACGCAGTCTTTCCAATTCTAAGGTCGTTTTACCAACTGTATTTATCAGGTCATTTAGAGCTTACTTTAAAGGTCCTTCACTACCTGATTGCTTGTTATAGCACTGAAAAGGGCCTCCCACAGACAGTTTTTGGAAATAAGTTACATTTACTATGACCTGTGAGGTATGTACTTCCTAAAGAGTAATTATGGAGGAGGACAACGTGATGGAAGTAGAATGGGGCAAAATGTAGTCATTTCTTTTATTAGAAGAAATAAAATATAATGTGTGGATTAAATAAGCAAGAGGGTTACATTTAAGTTGCAGTCATGTTCTGCCACAAATGTTCCTTATTAGGAGTGAGTACATGTATATGTACATATATCCCTATTTATAGTGGAGTGTGTTAATAGAAATATAAAAAATATGCATATATATATATATATATAGCTATTCCAGGAAAAGTTTTATGAGTAATTTTCTACATAAGTATTATTTTAAATAAACCAGTACACATATGCAATTTATTTATTGTCTTTAAAGAAAATATTAGCCTCCATTAATCCAAAATTCTGTTTATACTGAAAATGGGAGTTAATACTGGAAGTGGGAATTTTCAATAAAAGATATTATAAAGTGGCATGAACAAAATACTAAGGAAAAATCCATGCCTATGTTACCTCAAAGAAGATATATTATAGAAGAAAAAGCCTCTGAATTTTCTAAACAATTTATGTAGTGTGAAGACAATGTACCATACCACAGAATTTCATTATACCCTAAAAATTTCATTTATGTCTTAAATCAGAAATTATCAAATGCTGTCAAGAAGTGAAAAAGTCAAGTTTCTTTCCTCATCTATCAATTTGAAAGGAACATCAGCCTCTGGATAATTGCTTCGGTTTTGTTTTCCCAGATGATGTGGTTTACTCTATTTTATGTCAAAGAAAGCTTAAGGACTTGTTCCTCATACACTAGGGTATTAAACACACAGAAATTTGTCCTACAGTTCAAAAAGGTTTTTTCCACCATTTTGTCATTTAATTCATTTTCCCCAGTCCTAAACAATTTAGATGTTTTAAATTAGTGTTTTCTAGTGGAAATAAATGTTTCCTCGATTGATCAGACCAACAAACTCTACTATATTTAAATCCCAGACCCGATTCTCCAAATGCCTATATAACTATTACTTGCATTCATCTTCCTGATGAATTTGACTTCAAAGGCATGAAACATGAAAGTAAAATTAATCAACTGCAGTAATATTTGCCGAATTTGGCCCTTAGAGAACATGTTATTCAGGCTAGAAATGCATAAAACACTAAAGAGACAATATTGTAAATAATAGTATTTCTTTATGTGATATATTTTGAGAAAATGTAAACACGAGTTCTCTCAATCAAGAGGATACTCTGAGGTAAAGTGCATTTCTTGAAAATCTGTTCTCTTTGCACAGAATATTCAAATTATCAACATGCAACAGTCCTTTCTTCTCCCAGGGTTATTCAGTTGTATGCATGAAGCGGTGATATTTCAAACATTATTGACAATTTACCTACTTCCAACAGAACACCTGGATGGATAGAAGACAGCTAGAGAATGGGAAATGTAACTCATTTTGTAAATGTAGAAAATCTATTCAGATTTTTCCACAGCTTGAGTAAACACCTCCTGCTTTAGGGTAAACACCTCTCACTCTAAGGACCTTAAAGATGAACTATCCTTCCTGTACCATCTCCCTGTGTCATTAATTGGCCCTTTGGTTTGTTTGCTGTTATAACAAGTTTTCATATTGGTACTGGAACAATGCTCTTTTAAAAAATTACATTTAATAAAAAGATTTACCCAAATTATTATTATTAGGGTTTTTTTGCCTCTGATAAATACATTTACACCTCTGTCGGATGTAAAAACTAAGAATTTCTTATATCTTAATTTTTCGAAGTTTTTAACATCATCTACTTTTTACATTTAGCATGTCACATTTGCTTTGTTTTTACTTTATTCTTTTTTAAAATGTATATATTATTGTCATCTTAAGTATATACTTTAATGATTCATATTATCAGAAAGGGTTGCATGAGCTGCCCATCAGAGGGCACTAACAGAGCATCCAGCTTCTTATCTCACCCTGTGCAGGATATAACGTCACCTGTGCGGCCATCCTGGTTTCAGATTCCCTTAAGTGTCTTATGCTTGAAGCTACAAATCAATCTTGTAAGCACTGAGGGTGTGCACAGATCCCTGAAGGTAGCTTTTCAGAGATACAGTCAATGCCTACTTCAGCAACTTGGATTTACAGTAAATTTCAGCCTAAAGGCAGCCAGTGCAGAAGTAAACAGAGCAACATAAGCCAGTAACACACTATAAAAATAACACTAAAATAATTTTGGCTTTTTTTTAGATAGCAATATATGTTAGAAAAAATGGTTTAGATTAGACCCTTATTTCGTATTTGTACTTTTCTCAATATTCTTTTTGCTTTTCACATCTTTCATCTCTTAATCAAACATTCTCGGGTGAATTAAATTGAACTTCACTCACGTGACACTGGTGAATTTTATTGAGATCTAAAAAAATGTAAACTACATCAGAGTTATTCCATAAGGTACCATGATTACTGGAAGAGATGCTTGACATTATGTGTTCACCCAGCAACATTTATTTGAATTATGGATGCAATTTTAACTCCAAGTATTGTAAACCTCTGTTTTATATTTCATAGAGAAGACTGCATAAAATACAGTGCTTTAAAGCAATAAAAGAAATTTAATGAGAAGTACAACTTTCACATGTATAAAATACTTTACAAAAAGGTTGATTTTATTAATATCTGTATTTTGTTCGTTTCATGGCTGGCAGTGTTGTTAGAACTCTGCATGTAATGAAAACTGGCTTTCATCCTGTTAAGAAATTATAGTGAAAGAAAAAAAAAAACCAAAAAATTTGAGTTTAACTATTAAATAAAACTCTAAGAAGAAAAAAATTTCTGACTTCTGAAACAATTATAGGAAACCTTATTTTGAAATGAATATCCATTATTTGTGAGCATCTTTTTTGAAGCTCTGCAATATGGTTTAATTTGGTTTTCAGAGATAATACATGTCATGTAAGCAATTGGTAAAAAAAACAAACCTGAATGCTTCTTGATTTGAAGTAGTAGTATGCTATTTTGAGATTGCTAGAAACTGGCTGATCATCCTCAAGGAAACTCAATCCATTAAGGGACAGGCATAAGAAAAAGATATTTATCTTGTGATCTTCCCTTTTGAAACTACGAAAAGGAACCTAGTGGCTGAATCTCTTCACTTGCCTAAAGACACGCAAAACTTCATTGTTTTCAATCACCTTTTTTCCTGCCTGTAGTCTTGGATGTAAATGAGAACACTGCAGTTAAAATTGTTGTTCATATAAAAAATCCTATAAAGAAAAATTGAATCAATCATATATTTCTAAAAATAAATTTTCCTTGCTTGTCTTTTCCCTTAATTTTTTTTCCTGGAATGCATTATTAAGATTATTAAAATGTGTATTGCCAATAAGTATCCACTACTGAAAAGACACTGGGGTTGCTACTTTTTTGACATTCATGCATATGAAAAGATAGTATTTACTTGCTGCTCAAATTCACAGTATTGCATATGTATTAAGATGCTATACTGTCTCAAAGGACATTTTATTGTGAATGAATGAAAAAGAATAAAGAAGAAATATGTAAAAAAAAATTAAGCACATCTGATTTCTAGAGATATTTTCTACCTTAACCTTCACTATAAGCAAGATTTTTGTGATAATTATCTGTATGAAGCAAAGGCAATATCAACTACTTCATTTTTAAAATCATAAAATCTTACAAAGGTTTTACAATTTCCAGATTAAAATGTAGTCTTTTAATATGTACAAAATGGTTTAGAAAACTGTGGGCAATGTTTCAGAAGCCTGGAAAAAAATAGTCTTCTGTCTCTGAATTCCTCTTCCTGTAAGGATTAAGCATAAAGAATATAGAGAAAAAAAACCTGGCTCTCTACTTGTGATGTTAATAAAGCCATATGATACAAAAAAAGTTTTTCCATCACATATGCACATGGTTGCACTTGATTGGTATGAAGCATCTCTTAAAGGCATCCATCTCTTTATGAATGGAGTAGTGATCCATCACAAATAGTTTTGTTAGTTTAAAAATTAGGAAAAGAATTAAATATATTTATGCTGATGTGCTTGTTTTGGCTGCAGAAGAGTTGATTTTCTTCACAGTAGCCAGTATGGGGCTATGTGCCTTGTTCGTGCTGAAAACAGGGTTGATAATGCAAGGATGTTTTCATTACTGCTGATCAGTTTTTATAAAATGTCAGTGGCTTTTCTGCTCCTCGCCCCACCTCACCAGCGAGTTGGCTGGGGGTGAACAAGACACTGGGAAGGAACACAGCTGGGACAGCTGATCCCAACTGACCCAAGGAATATTCCCTATCATTTGGCATCATGTTCAGCATATATACCTGGAGAAAGAAGAAGGTAGAAGGACAAGAGTTATTTGTTGTGGTGGTGCTTGTCTGCTCAAGTCATCATTACACGTGACGGAGCCCTGCTTTCCTGGGAATGGCTGAACACCCTCCTGCCCTTGGGAAGTGCTGAATGAATTCCTTGTTTTGCTTTCCTTGTGTGCATGGATTTACCTAATAAACTTTCTTTGTCTCAACCCACGTGTTCTCACTTTTACCCTTCTGATTTTCTCCCCCCTCCCGCTGAGAGGGCGTGAGCAAGTAGCTCTGGGCCTTAGTTGCCAGCTGCTGTTAAACCATGGCAGCTGGTTTTCTTCTGTCTCTGATGAGATTATTCATGTCACCTGTTTTAGACACGCTCCTGAGTAGACACGATTGTCTATTTTTATTATCCAGTTCTGTGCAGGCATCCAGAGAAAAAAGCATTAGTAACTGAAGTACAGCACATCAAATAAGACACATCTGACATCCAATGCTCTGTGTCTGGTGTAATCTAGTTATCTATATTTTCTCCATAGCTAACAGGCAAAACTAGTTATCATCATCTGGTCCTTCACAGGTAGCTCTTTTGAGCTTGGATTTGTTATCTTTAATCTGTTGTTTGCTGCCAACATACACAACTAAGCAATTAAATTTAGGCAGTTAGCTAGAGTTATGTGAGATGATATTTAGTTTAATAATTAAACCAAATAAACAGAAAATTAAACCACATAAAACAGAGATCTATTAATTTTTTTCAAAATTTACAGATGAACCCCATTTCTATGTGCAACTGAATTTAAAGCTTAACATCATCAACCTTGTTGATGATCCTTCTGCATCTGAATATTTAAAATAGGTGTATTCTAATAATATAATTGGATATTTATGTATTATTGCACTCATTGAAATCCTATCAAAATCATTGGTATTTGATTGCATTAAAACCAGAGGGGAAAAAAGGACACATTTGTACTCATTATAATGTAAAAATCCTACTATTTTATTTTGGATATTATTATGCCTGACTTTGAATAAAGCAATGAGCTTTAATGCACTACATTGCAGCTTATCCTGCAAACATCTGGAAACAAACTGGAACACATCATTAAATATCCAGGTTAGTTGTGTCTTGTAACAGAGGAGCTGCCTTAATGAGTTAGTGAATTGCTTCATTTGTTCCAAACTCTTGTTTCTAGATCTGGCTAGTAGTCAGTGTTTCTTAGCAAAAAATTCTTGCTATTTGAAAAAAAAAAAAACCATCTTTACTCTTATAGCAGGGAAATGTAGAAACTGATTTAGGCTCATCCCTCCTGCTATGGAGAAGCAATGAATAGTCTTGTAGTAGGCTAGCCAGTGCTAGAAGCAGATCAGGAAAAGTTTCCTAGAATCATAATTAAATCATAAAATGGAAGGACATAAAAACTTACAAACCCCTTATGTTATTCACAATTAACATGCATTTTTGTAGTTCTTATGATTGAATCCTTTCTCAGCTCACCTTCAGTTTATATCAAAAAATTTATACTTTTTTAATGCAAAATGTACTGTCCAAATCTATTACTTCGAGTGACAGTACATTTTTTCCTCAGTATTCCCTTTTCTCTCTTTTGGATATGTTTTTATCACCTTTTTGGATCATGAATTTCAGTGTCAGGAATACTTATGTGAATTACAAGAGGTAATCTGAGCTGTTAACCTCTTATTAGAATACAAAATCTATATGCAGTGTCACTCATAGGCCACTGTTTGAATTTTAAGCATTCATAGCCATTTATCTCTTAATACAGTTCAGGCTTTCAATCAGTGTTTAAAGGAGTCAAAAATAAAAACTCTTGCGGAAGTTAAAAAAAAAAAAGAAGAAAGAAAATGTCTTTCAAAAGAATAAAGGATAATCTCACAGTCTCCTTTAGACTTTTCTGGATTGAATAAACTGAGGGCATAATAGTTTGAAGACTAGCTTTCTTACACAGCCACTCAAGTAAAGAATATAAGCAGAAAAATATGGGGAACCTCAGTAAGAGGGGTCTTTCAGAACCTCTAAATACGGACATAATGTAAATACATTTCCATAAACCCGAAGGAATCTGTGTGGAAAGCCTGAAAGAAAGGTCTCAGTATTGGCCTTAGATTTTCTGCTGGTTTTTGTTGTAAAACTGTCCTAGTTACAGGGATAGGAGGCAGAGTTTATCATTATGTGGAGGTGACCACAATTGTGTATTTTACACTTCTCCAGGTCATCGTTGGTGGAGAACATTTTTAAGGCAGCAGGAGAAGCAGAAAGGTGGTCATTCTTCAGGCCCGGTGCTGGGGAGGGGCTGCCCAGACCGATCACCATCACTGCCTCATTTTTCTGTGCCCGTGGAGTCCAAACTTTGAAAAGCTCCTATGCAGGAGCTATGCAGTTGCTGCTGGAAGCGGAGGGCGAGGGTAACCTCTGGAGCAGCCGAGCCACGAGGAGCCCAAGCCCGCTCCCGACCCAGCCCACGTTCCTGATGTCTCGCATCTTCTCTCCCCGTGAGACAGACCCAGCGTCCGCACAGAGCCAGGCAGCCCCGCAGAGGCCGCGGCTGCTGCGGACAGTGCCGCCCTCCCCGGCTGCTGCCGCGGGCATGGAGCTTGCCCAGCACCCATCGCCCGGCAGAGCAGCTCCTGGTCCAAACCAGCTCTCCAGCCGTTCTTCTGCCCCCGGTTTTGCGTTCTCCCTTGGCTGAGAGGAGGAGGTTGAGCCGCAAAAAGAACCTCTCTGGTGCGCTATCCTTTGCTGTCATGAGCACCACATGGCAGAGGGCATGGGGGCAGCCACAATTTTAGTATTGCCCTCAACGGGGAGGGGGCGCTTGATACCTTGCCTTTGTTGGTTAAGCCATTCTCTTTCTGTGAACTCATTAATTATTATTGTTGTGTTTATTACAAGCCTCTTTAGAAAATTGCGACTCCGACTTCAGTCTGCCTTAGCATTTATTTCTCCATGCTAGAAAAGGGGGTGGCTTGAGTGGCCTTAATTTCCTCACTGAGTTTTTAAACTCAGGACAAAAAGTAAATTAAAAAGTGAAAGTAATCCATTTTCATTTGTCCTTCATAAGTTACTCAAGTTCCCACAGTATTCTTCTTTCTTATTACTTTGTCACTGTAACCTCTCATATTATGTAAATCTTACCTTATCATTAATCGTTTTTGTCGCCTTTGCATGAATCTCATTAATCTCTGGTACATCTTTACTGAGATGAAGCAAACAAACTCAAAATAAGGTCATATGAGGACTTTCTAAAACATAGTATTTCCTATATATATTTGTATTTCTATTTATCTGGTTTATTTTGTCTTGCTTTAAGATACTTCTTTGGAATAGTTTGTTGATTTGATTGTAAGAAAAATGTTTCTTTTTCTGTTTCTTCTGAATTTACTTGAGTAAAGTAAAAAGTTCCCCTTCAAACAACCTTTACTGATAGCCAACAAAGTAGTTATTGATGTATGATACACTTCAACATCTGCAAGCCCAAACTATAAATAATACATTATACTGAATAATAATTTTGTGGTGTGATATCATTCAACACAGCACTACATGGGGTATTTTACAAACACACACAGTGCTGTAATTTTAGGTTAGTCATTTTATTTTTCTGGAAGAATTAGCAGTTCAGAAATTATATAGTCACAAAAATTAGATAACAGAATCAAACTATTGAAAGAGTTTATATTCTTTTTAAACATTTGAAATGATGGCAACAATAAGTTCTTCATAACTAGATTTTATGTTACTGTGCAAATCAAAATAATCTGCCATCTGCCTTTTTTTTTTCTAGAATCAATATTTTAGATGAATTAATTCATTACAATTCATTGGACTAAAACTTGTTTCTACCTTTACCTCACTGACCCAGTAATATTTGTTGAGGCACTTGGAAAGTGTACCACCTGCTGATATCAAATGGTTTTGTTTTTTTAACAATGAGAGTATTTTCCATTAAGTAGTACTGTAATACCCATCTAAAATCCATGGTTCTTTTTATTCCGCATAATCACAGAATCATTTCAGTTGGAAACAACGTCTGCGATCGAGTCCAGTATTTTACCAATAAATAACTTGTCAGCTAGACCATGGCACTAAATGCCACTTCCACTTGTTTCTTGAACGCCTCCAAGGATGGTGACTCGACAACCTCCCTAGGCAGCCCATTCCAATGCCTAACAACTCTACATAAAGAAGTTTTTCCTGTTGTCCAAACTGAACCTTCCCTAGCTCTGCTTAAGGCTCTCTTGTCCTGTCACTACTTACCTGGGAAAAAAAGCTGACACCCACCTGCCTACAACTTCCTTTCAGGCAGTTTTAGAGTGATAACGTTTCCTTGAGCATCATTTTCTCCAGGCTAAGCAACCTCAGCTCCCCCAGCTGCTCCTCATGATTTACCCCCTAGATCCTTCCCCAGCTCCTTTGCCCTTGTCTGGACTCACCCCAGCCCCTCAAGGTCTTTCTTGCAGTGAGGGGCCCAGAACAGGACACAGGATTTGAGGTGTGGCCTCACCAGTGCTGGGAACAGGAGGACAATCACTGCCCTGCCCTATTTCTGGCACAGTCCAGGATGCCCTTGGCCTCCTTGGCCACCTGGGCACAGCTGGCTCACGTTCAGCTGGTTACCAGCATTGCCCTTTTCTGCTGGGCAGCTTTCCAAGCGCTGCTCCCCCAGCCTGCAGCACTGCAGGGGATTGCTGGGACTGAAGCACTGGGCCTTGCTGAGCCTTGCACAGCTGGCCTCAGCCCATCAGTCCAGCCTGAATACCTGTATGGACAAAATTGACACATAAACATGTTTTTTTCTTTTTGACTTTTACTTTCATGTAAGAAGTTGCATCAACCCCCTTTGTTTTCTTTATTAATCTGACTTTTTTTCCATCATTGAATTAACTTTTTTCCCCCTTGACAGTTGCTTTGCTTTCTTATTATTATTTTGTTATTGCTGAGATCTGAGGTGTAAAATACAGATTTTAATTCCCTAAACAATTGTCAATAATATTAGTTTATGAAATACAGTGTTTCTCAATTTAAATTACTTCAAATTATTTCTCAGCAATTTCAGAAATTATATATCTTAATATAAAGTGAATGCCAGGAATAATGTATAATGAAATGTCAAGACTGCCTGTGCACAAGCATAGAATCATATTGATTTTTTCTGAATGCACATAACAGTTTTTTTTATTTTACCTCTTCCCATAGTTTCCTTTGCTAACAAACTAAAAAGGATTTTCTATGAAGATTATTTTTTAATCTTTTGCTCTGCATTGGACTCTGAGTTTTGTGTCAGTGATGATAATGAATATATGAAAAGAGTTGTAGAACTAAGATGGTAAAACTAATATCATGAATTTTATTCTAATAGAGTCCCCTTTGCAGGTTGTGTTTCCTGTAGGTAGGAAATTTTCCACCTTATGAAGTGTGGAAGTGATTGTGTTAGCATTGTTTAAGATTTGCAAACATAATTAAATTCAACAATTTAGAAATTACTTCTGGAAGTATATCCTCCTTTTAATGGAGGATAATGAAATAATTTCAAAAGTATTTCAAAATAGTTCTTGATGGTTATAATCACAGCTCTTTTGATGAACTTTTACAGAAATCTAACTGATAATATGATAGTATTTGTGAATGAAAATTTGCCAGAATAAGCTCATGGCAATTTGATCAATCATTGGTTATCACAGTCATAAAATAAATCCAGCATGCTTTGCACAGGTAGAATCCATTAGGAAATTTACTGAAGACAATGGCAAATATTTCTGTTCTTGCGTGTTACCATGTTCACAAATTCTATCCTGTTCATTGAAGCTGAAATATTCAGTGAGCAGGAGCTAAGGTTGATCACTGAGATGATAAACACAAAATATTTCCCCCACACTGGGTTGCACAAAGTGGGCCTCAGATATGAAGACAGAAGTCAAATGGATCCTGTCAAATGATTCTGTGTTACATGGATCCCAAGATCAAATGAGACCTTTTTATATGTTTGATTAAACTCAATTCAAATTTGGATATAACTTGCTCTTAACTGCATGACCTTATCACAGGAAAGAAAGGGGAAGACAATCACCATGTATATTTGTGCAGGGTGAGCTTGCTTTCTTTAAGCTCTGTCATACACAATAATAGAAAATTTCCACCAGAGCTGTGAAGGAATGTGGAGAGATGGACAATGAAACTTTCCAAACTACTCTGACCCTTCATATCTACTTATACCCTCACTTGACCAGTTTCTTTCTTGCATGGTTTACAACTTCTACTTTAAGAAGTTTAAATAATCAGGGGGTTTGGGGTTTTTAGACTAATACCTTTTTGTGCTTGAATCACACTCTTCATCAAATTAATACAACTTGAAGCAGAGCGTACTTAAAATTGCTCTGTAATTTTTTCTCTGATAGGCTTTTTATATCTTCTGGTAGTCTATGATTTTGACTTTTTAAGTGCCAGAAATTCATAAAAGTGTGAAGTAAATATAGGTTTATGTCCAATCAAAAGCATGTTTTGAAAACAGAAATTTATGAACTTTTCCTCTGAAAATGAAGAAAACCTGATAGCTGCAGAAATCTTGCCTCCATGTACAGCAGAAAACATGGAAAGTTTGGAAAAGGCAGAAAAATCTGACTTATTATGTCATGAGCAAATATTTTGACAGTTCACTAGATGAAGAGAAAGTAGGGACAAATTAATTGCAAATTATACATGGTTTCTATTTATTTAAATTTTCAGTTGATGGTTTGAATTGCAAAAGGGAAATGAATATAATAATGAATGTTTTTCATAAGACTATTGTTTATCTGCTTAATTAAAGACTTCACAGTGCAAAGCCAGTCTGTTTTCATATGCTGGAAGGAAAAATCAGGGGAAAATGGGAAACAGATATTAAAAGAATGTATTCTAACTACTTTAAATTGATAAATTAATCCCTGAGAATAGAAGAGCTCTTATATTCTGAAGTATTTTGAAGGAGAGGAGATTGAGAACAGTGTTGGCCAAATATAAGAATACAATTGTGACTCTCAAAAGTATTCTGCTAAGTCTGATGTGCAATCCAAAGAACCACAAGAATTACAATGTTTCTAGTGCCTTTTTAAGAACTCCTAAGATTATAAAAGAAATACCATAAAGCGCCCTCCTCAAAAAATAAAAAAAGGTATATAATGAAGGTGAAAAATCAAGCTGCTGCTGCTATTCAGTCAGGATGAAAAATATAAAATATTGGGCACTTTTACTAGCTGGGCTTAAAGTATTCCTGTAGCATTCTCTAAATCTTCTGAGTCACTGGATGGATCTTCAGATACGTTAGAGGAATGTTAATATAATGATCTGATCTCTTCCCTTGAATTCTGCATCAGCTGTGAATTGTATGTGTGGAGACTGAAAGTGACTTCATCAACTGGAAATAGATCCATTAGAGCACTGGTCCATGCTGGTACAGTATAACCAAGCTAGAGGAGGAATGAAACACTAATACTTTATTGCTGCAATGTTTAAATAATGAACTGGATACATAGTATCTTTGTTTTGAAAAAACAGCCACCTTTCCTATGAACACTTCCCTTATTTTCTTTTACATCAGGATGGACTATATATATCCATGCTATTTATCTCCCCAGTAAGAACTGGGGAAGTTCACATGAAAGTGAAAATAGCTATGTCTCATCTCAGTTTATTGTTATTCTTGTATGCTTTTCCTTTTGAAAGTAATAATTTTCATTTGTCTTTTATAATTACAGTAAAAAAAAAAGGACCAAATGTAAAAATCACACTTTTCTGCCATCCCTTTGTCACTTGATGCTCACTTCAGATAGTTGGACATTAATTTGTCTTAGCACATGCCACACATACTCCTTTTCTCTCTGGGAATTGTGCAAATGACTGACAGCAACAACCAGAGGGGGATGAATATATTGGAATACCTGGGTCCAACACTACAATGCAACACTTGTAAATATTAACAGCAGAATAACTGATTTATTACCTGTTTGGCCTTGGTGTTTTTTGGCTTTTCTTATTTTTGTTTTAATTTTATAGTCATACTGGTACTTCATATAGGCAGCCACACTTGAGAAAACTTGTGCTTTATTTTAAGCACTGCTGTTTAATTCATGCCCTGGAGAGATGTCATGAGTAGCAGATGAGTGCAACATGCCTTATTAATTTCATAACAATGAAGTTTATAATTATATATATTCATATATATATATATATATATACACACTCTATACTGATTTATGGAGAGCTTTAGCTCTTATCTGTAAAGAGAATTCCAATTGTACTTCAACAAAATTTTTTGTTGTGATCCAAAGCCGGAAATTCTTTTACCAAGGCTAAAATACTGATTACCATAATTTCTGTGTCAGAGCAGTGAGCTTCCAAACAGTCCATAGATAAACGTAAGTATTTAATGGTAAATAATATAAATTACTCAGAAATGTTTCAGATAAGTAAAACAGAATTCATAATAATAATAGTAATTCATAAGAAATATGCTTTACAATTTACTGCATAGAAGGAGAATTCGTCTATCTACAAGTCTGAATGCTTAGACTGGCACCATGCAGCATAAGTTCAAACAGCTCTAAACACTTGCAGACATCTTAAACTCCTTTCCCAAACTTTTAAATATCTTAAAAATTTAAAGTGGATTCTTTTTAAAACAGACACCAGAAACCAAGAACGTTGTACTTGCCAACCTGAAACAAGTTCTTTATTCTTGCTCTGCTGATAAATTTTCTACTAAAAAAAATTTCATTTTTTCTCATGATCATTAACAAATCATGTTACCTTTAGTAGGTTTGGTTTTCTCAAACTAAAAGGAAGAAATGGATGAACCTCCATTTTATCTTGCTATTATTATTATATCAATTGGGTTTTTTTATTTTTAAGAAATGTTACACAATTCAAAAATAGAATAAAAAACATATATAGATGGAACCACTAGAGTTAAGTTTGTCTTACAAATATTAAAATCACAAACAGAACATAGTCACTAGTTACTAAGATATCTCATTTTCACACCAAGAAAGACTTTGCTTCCCTCTTTCCTCGTTGTACACATTTCAAAATACAGTGGCACATATCATTTTCTTACTCAGTTTGATGGTGCATTTAATTATATGTGCAAGATAAATATGATTATTACCATTAAAATATATATTTTTAAAGAGACTGCTTAGGAATGGAGGGTGTCAAGAGGATGGAGCCAGGCTCTTCTCAGTAGTGCCAAGGAAGCACACAAGCGACAGCAAGCAGAAGCTGATGCACCACCTGATGATTAAAAAGAGCTTCTTTACTGTGCAGGCGACCAAGCACCAGAACAGGTTGACCAGAGAGGCTGTGCAGTCTCCCCCACTTGATATATTCAAGAATAATCTGGACAGAATCCTGTGCCACGTGCTCTGGGATGGCCCTGCTTGAGCAGGGAGCCAGGACCAGATGAGCCGGGTACTTGGGCTGGGACCCAGGGACCCAGTTATTAGAAACTGTGGGACCCTAACAACTCAACCAATTTGGTGACTCTGTGGTTTTGTGAATTTTTATTTATTTAAGGTGAAGCAGGATTCCTACCAAGCTGATGTGCAGACTTGCCAAGAAGTTAAAGCTGCAACTGATAAACTTTTCCATATTTAAATTGCTAAGTAAGGACTGAAGAGAAACCTGTAGGTAGTAGAGTGTATAAAATGCTTATATATTCTATTCTTAAACTATTTCTAGTATGAAAAAAAAAAAGACTGCCATACCTAGAAACAGCTAAAATACATTTTCTGTCACAGGTCTAGGGCTGGAGGGAGGCTGGGGGAGAAGTGGTATTTTTTTAAGAGATTTTTTTTTAGTATTTTGACAGTGAGTAGTCCGTTGGAATATCCTGCTAGTCAAAACCAATTCATTTTGACAAAAATGCTGATAGAGAGAGATGGTTTTGCTTCCTTCTATTACAATTTTTATGTTTGATAAATACAGTTGACCTCACTCAATTGGACTATTCACAATGGAAATTACCTTTATTTATAATTTTTATATTACTTTTTACCTTTTTAATGCTGCATTTGTGTTATGTTAATTTTCAGGAAAATAATGATTTAAATATTTTCTTCATTATAAATATATGTAAATGTAGAATTTTCCTCAGGATAAATTCTGATCCAATCTGCCTGCTCAGTAGGTATGTGTGCAGAGGTCTGAGTGACAATAATTGGAGAGCAGACCATGAATCACAAGGGCTTTTAGACCTGGGTTTCAACAGCAGCAGAGGCCAGGATATCTGTTTCCCTAGAAAACTGTAGTTTTCTTCAAATTTAGATGCTTCTATGTAGGTGCTGAAAGCATCAACAGTGTAATGTCACCATATGGAATAAGACAGCATTCTCATTGGGCCGTGGTCTTTTGTCCAGCCTGACAGAGAATGTGTCAGATCTTTTAACCCTCATGGCCTAATTTCCTCTGTACTACATTGGACTTGTGACTGGCTTGCCAAATCTTTTAAGGTGAAGTTTGGCATATATATACACACACTGACATATGCATGCATATGTAGGTATGTAGATGCAGCAATCAAAACTTTTTTCTTATTTTTCTCTTTGATCACAGTCATCTAATGAACTTTAGTTAATATGCTTGCTCTCTTCTCCATTTCATATCTATTAAATGCAAAGAAATATTTCTGTAAAATATAATAAATATCATAGTTTATTATATAATTAATCAAATGAAATAAAAATGTAAAAAAAAATAATTCACAGAGGAATTGTACTTCATATAATATGGCTTTCTCTTGTCTGGAGAAAAGGAAAATCAGAAGTGACCTTATCACTTGCTACAACTACCTGAAAGGAGTGTGTAACAAGGTGGGGCTCATCTTCTTCTTCCAGCAACCAGGGACAGGACAAGAGAACAGAGCTGCAGCTGTGCCAGAGGAGGTTCAGACTGGACATCAGGAACAATTTTTTCATGGAAAGTTTTGTTAAACATTGGAATGAACTTCCCAGGACAATTCCTGGAGGTGTTCAAATAATGACTGGATGGGACTTAGTGCCATGAAGTAGTTGACAAGGGGGTGATCAGGCAAAGGTTGGACTTGAAGATCTTAGAAGTCTTTTCCAACCTATATGATTCTGTGATTATGTGAATATCTAGAAATCTTAATGCTGCATTGCCAAATCAGTGTAGTAGTTCTGAAGAGAGAGTACAAGGTGATTAGTGTTCACTGGAGAAGAAATCATAGCGAGTTGCCTGTGAGAATACTATGATTTAATTTACCTTTATGATTCTTAGTCAAATGGTTCTAAATTAATTTTTAGGCTTTAGTTTAGTTACTATTTGCTTAGAAATTAAATGCTTGCAGATGCTTAAGTGGGGTCTGTTACATTGCGTAGCTTCAAATATACATACTACATTGAGCTGTGATAATCAGGGAGCTGTAGCTCTTTAAACCTCTTTTTAATTCTCACCCTTTACTGCTTGATTAAGAAAATGTTTCTTTCAAACATATTTAATAAGTTAATAGATGGAGGCATAGTGGATTTGCTCAAAATACAGTTTCCTTTTGAGAAGTGACTGTCTGCTAATTTCTTACCATGTAGTCCCACTCTCTGTGCATAAGATGTTCATATACCTGCACTATTGCCTTCTATTTGATTTAATCATAATAATTTTGTTTTTCTTCTTCAAACCAAATGCTACTGTTGGCTTCTGGTAGTGATGTGCATTTTGATAGGCAAATGGTAAAGATAAAAATGTGCTCCAAGTATTTTACAAGCTAAAATTGCTAATTAAGATTAGCTAGTATTGTATTCTTTATGGAATTAAAGGAAATGGATTGGCCTTTACCAGTGACAATATTTAAGTAAGATGCATTTTTCTTTTGCCAGCAAACAAAGGAAGTCTGGTAGATTTAGAGCTCAGATTTGTCTTTTCTCCAGCAGTTGAAGAGAGTGATGAAGTACATACCTTAATTAGCTTTTAATCAAATCCATGTATAATCTACAAGTTCCTCACTATGAGGAGAATAGAGGTTTTATCATTTGGCTATTTCCAGACTCTGCCATTTTTGGCACCACAATTTGCTATCTTCTGCTTCTCTGTCCAAGGAATGCTTTTCTTCTCAGTGACATTTGCATATGTACAAAATTATACTAAAATTCCTCAAAATTATTACAAGATCATTATGTAAAAAATCATTAAAATTATGTCATCATTAAACAGAGTTAGAATTGCAGCAACTAGTCTTCAATGCTAATCTTTTGTCAAGAAAGAATCCTGCAAAGTCCTTAGCATATATACTGTGCTGCATGCAAATAATTACACATTTATCCAGAATACTTCCCTAGAAACCTCAAAGTTGATCTGCAAACAGGAATTAGACTTTTCTTTGAAGTTCAATAGGTATATATATTTATAAATCAACTTTTTACCTCTCATAAAGAAATTACTGGAGACAATTACGAAAACGAACATATCCTAACTGGGACCCACACTTTTAAGTACTTAGGATTGTGAGGGACTTAGGATTGTGAAGTGTTAAATGTTAATAACTCAAAAGTTTGGCCATTTGCAAAACCAGTGGGAGATTTGCTGAGGCCAGGTTTTCACCCCACAACCTAAAGGGAGCGGGAGAGTTTTTGGGTGTGTGTGTTGGGATGAGGCCTCTGATCTGTGTACGAACAGCCCAGGTGCAGGGGGTGAGCATCCACCACTGGACAATGACCACACTAAACAAACTTCTGTTTAGATAAAGCAGTTTAGCCCTGCAACTGATTTTGTTCTTGATAGCCTGGGACTGACTGATGAATGAGCCTGAAAGTATTCATCCCTTCTGATAAGGCATAACTGCCTTAACTATACTGGTGTGAGAAATGGCTGTCATGTGTTAGAAGGCGCTATAAACCATCAAAGACCTCTAAAGCAACCCCACACTCATTATCTTGGGCCTTCCACCAGAGAACTGCATGTGTGTAGCATCAGACAATTTAAAACTCCCCCACAGGTGAGGTACTTGGGTGTTCCCACCTGACACCATTGAACTTTTTTCAGGAGTTCCCCTCAACCCCGATGGATCAAGACTGCAACCATCACTTTGACCAATGGACATCAAAGTTTGAACAAGTCTCATTGCTGGATCTATGGGTGGTGACATCTTTCCTCTCCCCTATCTACTCTTATCCTTTCTTTCTCTTTCTTTCTTTTCCTTGTATATGTTCTTAATTAGATTTTTATACTTATATATTGTTATATTTCTATAGATAATAACTAAACTAGCTGTATGCCTCCTTTCCAAATTGCAACCAAGTTGTTCTAAAATAAACCTGCCATAAATGCGCTGGTCATTCAGTGTTGTTGCACTCTAAGCTGCCACAGGGGATCTATTATCAATAACCTCAGTTACCCCTTCTTCAGGGGCAGGTTGTGACAAGGATAGATAAAAGGAAAGTACACAGTGGACCTGTACCCAAAGGACTATTTTTGTGATTCTTTTTGGCAGAGTCTTGGTTTTTTTATCTCTTTGCAAATCTACAAATTTTTTTTTTCCAGGGAAAATGGTGCTTTTGGTTGTTTTTATGATTCAGTCAGTGATTTTCAGTCATAGGTTTGCTGTGTGGGAAAAAGGGTGGCCGATTCACTGGTGTCATAATTGCAAAATATTGTCTCTCTTTAGTACTTGATTGTTAAATTGCCTTTGGAAAGAAATTAGTTTGTTGATAGCACATATATACATGCCTGCCCTTGAATTTTTAAAGCTCCACCTACCCACAACAAAAACCCTCAAATCTTTGTGCATTTCTTTGTCATATTTGAGAAAGAACAAAAGCTCTTAATTGCACATCCTCTTGGAAGCATCAATCCTAAAATGTTGTGTGGCGTTGTTGTGTTTCTCACTTGTAAATAAATTAATTTTCAGATTGAAAAAAATAGAAAGAGGAAGTTTCAGAATGCAAAAATTAGTCTTGAACACTAGATGGAAAAAATTAAGGAACTGAAAGCAGCTGAAACTACAAAATATATATCCTTAAATTTATTAAAAGAATAAAAAACTAATAAAAAATAGAATATTTTCTTTTCTAACATTTACTCCAGAGATTTATAAACTCATGCATATTATATGATAATACAGATTTTATGCAAATGTTTTCTCTGCAATCTGAACAATAACAATAAATATTTTCTGGGCCAGTGTGAAATACCTGATGCTTGTGTAAGCACTTGGTCTATTCAGTTTTTTTTCCTGACTTATAAGATTGGATCTGGTTTCTGTTACAGCTTAATTTCCATAATTCACCTCAAATCCCTGGTAACAAATATTTCTGCAAGCAACACAGTATGGAGTGTGTGGTATGAGTTTCAGTGAATTGAAATTCAGGCACTATTTTCTTCCATAATAAGATCACAACTAAAAGGTCTTAATTTCCCAAGGAAAACAAATCGTCAGGGAAATATTTGCATTTTACAGTTTATGTAAACTACTTTATGCCCCAAGGAAAACAGAGTACTCTTCTTCTCCATGAGTCTTTAAAATTCCAACATATAACCCTGTAATTTGAGAAAGAATAGATCATTGCCAATGATGATTCATAAGTGTATGTATCATTCAGCATCACAGCTCATCAAAATTTATTTCCCAATTTTGCATGGAGTTGAAACTCATTCGCAGTCCTATATTTTCATGCTCAAAAATTGTGTTTATCCTGTGTTTTTCATTAATATTATGAACGAGAAAAATATGAACATCACTTTACACTGTAGAAGACTTGCATAAGAAAGAATAGTATTGATGGAAATGTAGTACATCATTGTTCGAATTTGACCAAACTAAAGAAAAAAAATAGAAAGGAAAACAATGTATCTGTGTACAAAAAAAAAAAAAAAAAGAGTAAACAACAACAGTAAATGCTTACTGCTAAAGTTACTTGCTGTTTTATTAGGAAAAGCTATGTGTTTTTCTATTTTCTCTTTTTTTCTTCAGGTCAGGTAGTAATTTGATTTATGTACTACATGAAAGCTTCTTCAAAGAAGATGTAATAAGATCATACTAAACACACACAAAAAGGAGGACAAAAAAAAATTGGCAAAGGTAAATTAATTACATGATTGATGTAACATATATTTCTATTTCTGTGAGTAATCTATTGGCTTTAAACAGGTTAAAACTTCTGCCAGACTTTAAAAAATACAAAGTTTTTAAAGATACAAAATATCTCATATTGTTTTTTAAGTTATTAGCAACTGCTAATAATGCATTAATGCCCAGTATGTCACAAACAACATTTTAAAGTAAATAAAGAATCAAACACCACCTACACATTTCCTCTTGAAGAACTTGCTATACATATAGTAATGTGTCTCTCTATCCTTAAATTATTTTTGTTTAGCCTTGTAAGCTGAGGCAGGAGAAATTATTGCAACAATAATTTTAATAAACAGTTTTATTTTCATTTTGTTTATAATCATAACTTTACCCATTTAGATTGTATGTCTCTTGAGAATAAACAGTTTGCTTTTTTTCTCCAGAGAAGTAAAACTGCTGTTCCCCAGAAAAATCTGTTGTTTTGACAATGTTAAAAATAGCTATGAAGCCAAGCTATTGGCTGATATCTATATGGCAGTCTATGTTAGCACTAGTTATGAGAGCAGAGAAGTATTTGGCATTTGTATCCCTGATTGATGTTCACAAACATCCAAGTATTGGGTGACTTCTGAAGTGTACAGCAACAATTAAAATGTCATTGAATCTGAGCCAGCCCAGGTGGAAACAAATATTTTCAGGGTACCATTCCTCCTAGGAGAACAGTGAGTCTTGTTGGGCACAAGAAAGTCTTGAGTGGTCTGATGTTAATGAATCAACCTCTGGAATAGTTTCTGAAATGGAAACAGACTTCCTATAAAAGAGAAGGGCATACAGGTAGTAAAAGACAAGAGAAACAAAGCTAAAGGATAACTTAAATGATGGAGAAAAATTAGAGATAAGACAACAAATAATCCAATACAACTACAAAGATAAATAGATTTTGCCAGCAAGTGTGCTGTGCAGCGTTTCAAAAGCTCTGCATCCTGATGACATAAATAGGACACTTACCTAAAGCATGAGGTGGCTTCTTGGGGGTTACCCACCCATGGGAGCACGCATTCTGAAAATATGGTTTATACCTATCATTGATCTTGGCACAAAGTCATGATAAATAAAGGGTGCACTTTGAGATCCCTCCATGTAATAGCTACAGACAAATTGATACCTTCAGTCCGTTCAACATGAAAAGATCCGTTGTGACTAAAAAGAAAATAATTTCATCGGAAATATTCAGCCAGGCCCACTCAGAATCTGTTCTTTTGCTGTCAACAGATATTCACAGAGCCCTCTCAGAAGAAATTAATGTCATCTTTTACCCATATTTCAGCCTAGTTTTTTGGAGTAATTTTTGCTATGTAAATAAATTACATAGTGTTTAAAACTTGTCAACACAACAAACCCATTGTTTTCACTAGATTATAATTTGCACATGTTGTCTAACAGAGCTGACATGCTTTCCTGGGATCTGAAGAAATCACTTTGAGGTTTATCTAACTTGGAACACTTGTTTTCAATTCTTTCAGTACAAAAATAAACCAACATCAAAATAGCTGTCATGTGTGTTACTCAAATTATGTAAGTCAACTGACAATTGCTGAAGCCATCCTTTACATCAACAGCTATGAAATGCTACTGTAGTAAGTGGTTGGAGACCACTGGTATTGTTAAACATTAAGAATCCATTAGGCAGCTATTACAGAGATGTTGAAATAATTCACCATAGTTAATACTAATATTCTGTTGCTATCTAAGCAACTATTTTAAATATTTTAAAAAACAAATTTGGTATCTTAGTTGCAGCATCTTTTACAGCTGTATGTTCGATTTGGATTTAAATCCCAATTCATACTTTCTTTTGCTAGCTGGAAAACTTTTGGAGTGTTTGCAAGTGGTTTTCCCACTTGTTTTGGCCAGGAAGCAACCAAGAAAGATGACAGTCAGCTTGTTTTCTCTGTGGCAGCTGCTGTGAAAATCTTTAGCTCTGTACTTGGATCATGAGAAAAAACAGGCAACAACCTAATAGAAGAATAAGAAGTGTTTAGTAATGAAGAATTTTGATAAGTAAACTGCATTAAAGTTTTTTATTTGCTGAATCTTTTGGAAGAACTGATTTTTCATATAAAGAAAATGTCATTCGTTTGTTGGATTAGGGCCTCGGCTCACCAAAACAATCTAATTTCAAGCTGTGGTACTTAGCTTAACAGGGAAGGTCATGATATGAGGGTTAAGGCAGTAGAAAAAAAATAAAACCACAGAAAATATGGTATAAAATCTAAAATACTGTAAGATACTGGATGAAAGGAAAACAAGAAAAGGAAGTGAAAATTTTCATGCACACATTTTAATACAGGGAGAAAATCAAAACATAAACACGATTTCCTATTTTAAAAAATATTGTTAATTATTTCTCTTGAGTGAATTTTGTGTGAAAATTGTCAATTACATAAAAAAGTGTCAATAAAAGGATTATAACATTGATTAGAACCCTCACTACTACTTTTTTATATTGGTATAGAGCAGAAGATTAAACTGGAACAAACACTTCATTCCTTCTCCCTTTACAAAATGATTCTTTTCCTACTTTGCCTCTCAGTCTTATCTCAAAATCTTTGAGCCTTCACAAATTAGTGTAACAGTTTGCACATGAAGCTATGTGTTGCACGAGAAAAAGCACAATGGAGAATGAAATGGTGCAGCAGATCTGCAAACAGGTTTTCCAGGTATGAGATCCCTATGGAACAGCTGGTTGTAGTTACAGAAAAATACAATTATATGACCTGCTTCAGAACACTGCTTTTGCCACTGCTTAATAAGAAGTAACAAAATTCAAATTTTCTTACTCTTTGTTGTACAATTGATGTGCATAATTTAAGATCTAGATTTTGTTGTCACTTTCCAATTTTGTCTTTTACAGATACTAAAGACTGCTTTTCATTTCCATTTCTTAATATTATACAGTCTTACTGGGATGGAGCATTTTTGTCCCAAAGCAATTAAAAATAAAAAATAAGATAGAAAGTTTTGTATTTTGAAAAAGAGATACAATCTTTTGTTTCTTTAAATTATTTTAATGACAGCAAATTTACAGAGAACGTGTCAAAAGGGGTCAAAAAGTAATTTTCATATCAGAGAAAAAAATTACAGAAAAAGGTTTTTTTTGGTATTTATAAACTTAACACACTTAACACCAACAGGTCAAATAAAATAAAAGTGTGATTCTTTATCCCAGGATTCCTATTCCAGTCCACTTACAAATTACCACAACTTGATCTAGCTTTCAGTGAAATCAAAGACAGCTCAAGCATGTGTTAGAATGGGCTCTGGATTTTGTGGAGATTTATTCTGCAGTATTTTTTTATTTTAAGGCGGCATGATAGAAATGTAAACTGAAAAGGACAGATTAAAAAAAAAACTCTTTTTGGATGCAGTGTTAAAAAGTTTATGCCCTTTCCTTTCCTTTGAGATTTCTAGTAACTTTCCCGGTATTCTTTCCAAAATAATTGCATTGTTTTTTATCTAATCTTTAGAGTTTGACTTTGCTCCTGAGTAACCAAATATGTTTTGGTCATGATTAGGTCGATTTTATAAAGTAACAGAAATGTTCATAATAGAGCTATTTACAGAAATATATCTAATATATATATCCCTATGACAGATGTCTCTAAATATATCTAATATGTCTAAGATATCTAATGCGTATTTGCACTGCTAACACAACATAATTATTTAGGAATCTAAAACCAAATATCTAATTTATTTGGTTTTTTAAAAATATTAATAGAATTCTTTAGAGCAACCCTGTAACTGACTGAAATGTAAGACATTTTTGGAACAAATATTTTATTTCAGTTTTTAGTCACAGAATCCCAAGATGGAGTACAGTTTTGTAATTTATTATTCAGGCCCTTTCTGAGCCTTCAGAGAAATCTTGTCATGTATTATAAGGTGTCATATCTTGTCACGTCTGTAAGACATAATACTTCATCCAAAGTGGATTTGGTTCTATAATGCTTGTGGAAACATTACATAACATGGCGTCTTAGCAGTTAGGGTATAGAATTTATCCATTTAAAATTATTTTTCATTATCTACTGAGAGAATCCTTTCATTTCCTTTTCTTACATTTTAAATTTTTAAAATTTTTTTTAATCCATTATTTTTACTTTATCATTATGAACTACAGAAACAGATTCTGAAGTTTCTACCTGGCTCGGGAAATACAATTCTATCAGAAGTTTGATGGATCTTTTTACTGCTCAAGGGCACTCATCTAGAACGGAAAAAATGTTGGCCAAAAAACAGTGTAAAACCAGTCCAGAGAAGGCATAGAATAGGATTAAAATAGAGATTGAAGGGAAAAGATGATATGAATTTGAAAAATTACTATCTAAATGACAATTATATAATGGCATACTGTTAATTGTCAAAGAAAATGCTTGACTGAAATACAGTTCTAAACTAAATAAGCTGACTGTGTTATGGGTTAATGAACTGTCATAAAACCACATTTCAATAATTCATTTAAACTTTAGAGATTCCAGAAATTTCTATTAGCTGGATTGCCTACTAGTCATGTCTCCTATCTGGTAAACAACTGCTTTAGAATTGATTTCTTGCAGCTTTTAGCAAAGAAACCAAAAAACTCTACTCTTCCTTTTTTTTTTTTTTTTTTTCTTTTTTTCCCCAACTGTAATAATGGAGGATAAACCCCCCTATATCAGTCTCCAATTTGTTCTCAGTAACAACACATTCTATTGAATAGATGTTTCTTTTCAGTAAAAAGCAAACCAAAATACTGCTAACAAAGAATGTCCATTTTCAAATTCAGAGTAGCTCAAAATGCATTTGCCTGCTGAACAGCTCCTTATCCTCGAACTTGAACTCCCTTTTGAACAGAAATACTTTCTAGCATGACCCATTTTGCCACTGACATGTCACTTAGCCTCTTTGAAATGACAGTTCCTATATGCCCTTCACACTGCACTTATTGCAAAGTTCTTTTATTTTATTCAGAGCCCCCATCATTGTTTTGATTCCTTTTTATCACTACTGACCATCCCTGACAAAGCTTCCTAGGCCTAAAAGTAATCTTAGGAGAACTGGCAGAAGTAAGGTTGAAGTCTCATACAATTTGTTCTTCACTTTAAAGTATTTAGTCATTCGCTTGGGATGCATGATTACCTAAAACTCTTCATGCAAATAAAGACTGAATTCACAGAGGATCTGGCATTCTCAAATTTACTGGTAAGCCATTTTTACAGAGAACATAGAAAAATGGATGAAGAAGCAGAAAAAACATTTTCTAGAATTTTAATTCTGTTGAGCATATTTCTGCTGTGATGTAATAGATAAAACATTCAAGTATTGAATAGATTGGATATGGGTATGCACACAAATACTTTCCTTTTGCATACTTAAAGATTTTTAACTGTATCAATATGAGTGTTAGAGTACATATAGCATCAGGAGGATCTTTGTACTTCAAAACTTCCTAGCCTGAAGAAAAATTTTCAGAGAGCACCTGATACTGCACTCATCCAAGGAACTGAAGCCCATTTTCATAATATAAGAAGTTATGATAGTAATCCTTAGTAGGAACAAAGCCAGTTCAAAGTGCAGGATGTTCACAATTCATGGGTGTAAATACAAATAAAGGAAAAAAAATTACTCAAAATAATGGATTTTAATTTTGCTAGCGGTCATAGAATGCTAGAATGCTTTGGGTTGGAATGGACCTTTAAGATCATCCAGTTCCAATCAACCTGACATAGAAAGGGTCACCTTTTACTAGACCAGATTGCTCAAAGCCCTGTCCAACCTGGCCATGGACACTCCCAGTGATTTTACTGCTACTCTCCCTACTACACACACACATATACACCAAAGCAAAATTTTTGTTCCACTCAGAAAGACATTAAGAACTTGATCATTTTCAAGTATGTGTGTAATTCAAGATTGGATGCTTGTCCAAATGTGTGAATAAATGCAAACTGTATTCTTTAAAAGGAAATGCTTTTTAAATGTAAAGAACTCAGGTCAATGAAACAAGCCAGAGAACTTTAGTGCATCTAAGTACTTACTCTGATTTAGATATGAAACATTAGATTTACTAGGAAATACCACTTAAAGTGGTTAATATTTTATTAAAATATATTACATCTTTCCAGTAAAATGTTACTAAGTAGTTGGACACTGTGTCTAACTTTTAATGAGACAACAGGTCTTTCATCTTACTGCCAGCAAAAGATGCAGACTTGTAAGTAGCATTTTTCATTTTTACCTTTTTTTTCCCCTTACAATTACTCATAGATTTCTTACCTTCTGCTACCATCATGTTAGAACAAAGATGTGAAAAAAAAAAATTCTATGTGACATCTCTTCATCTGTTTGGAACTAATAATGCCTTCACAGCAAACAGTTGTTTTGGTACGTGCTGGATACTGATGTAAAATAACAGTGGATGAAAACATATGGAATAGTTACCTAATTTGTGCGTGCATTTCCTGACAAAATTGGGTCATTCCTGCAAGTTTTGCAGAATAAATTAATTCAGAGGGAAACAGTGAGATTATTTTAAAAGAATGTTTGCTCTATAAACCAGGAAATAAAAATAGAATGTTTTGTTTTCTGAATAAAATTGTCACAGTTGAATGATACTTTAGTCTTTTTATTACTGTCATTTTATTAACTTTCTATACTCCAGAAATATATTCAGTTCTCAGTAGAAAGCAGTACAATATATTCCATAAAAACCAGCCAAAACCCCCTATCCAGCTCCTGAATATGAAATATTATGGATTAGGAGTGTAAATCTTCACCTAGACAAGGAGACTGCTAGAATTTCTGTTGCCTCACAGGGTTTCTCTGGCCCCCCATAGAAGCTGCCCCTTTAACAACAGAAGTCTGCTTGTTGGGCTCCTCCTCACCGGCTCTACAGAGATGTCCATCTCAGCAGATAGCTAATAACCAATCTGCCTTAATCAGCAGTCCAAAAAATATAACTGCTCACCTGTTGGAAAAGAAACACTGAAGGTTTTCCCTCTCAAGGCACGGTTTACAAAGACCTATGTCCACGAGGTGGGAACAATTGCACAGACACTGCCGTGCTGATGACACTATTCAGCACATGTGAACATGTGAACCTAGACAAAAGGCTTACATGGGCACGGTATAACTGTGTCCACTGGTTCTTAACACCATCAGGATTCAGGTGGCTGTGAATAACTAGAAGACTTTAGGAGACTGTAAAGACTTTGGTTTGCATTAAAAAATGCTTCTGCTCTGAAGCCAAGGAGGGTAATGTTAAACCTTCCCCAAATGGAGGGCACACATTCCAGATAACATAGGCATATATTAAGTATATGTTCTTAAGGGTGAAAACAACATTTTAGCAAATATAAAATTATTCTGTACTCCACATTTATGTAAATTAAAACATGTGTAAAATGAAGAGAAAATATCATAGGTTTCTTAATTGCTAAACTTTTGAAATTAATTTGCAGTTCTAGCTAGCAAACGAAAAGGTAAAAAAACAGATTATTTTTTTGTTTAATTTATTTTTCATTTTATTTGTTAAACACGATAAAACATGATAAATAGGGTAAAGATATTATTAGTAACTACCAGAGAGTTGAAAGAAATAGCCCAGTCTAAAAACCTGAGTTCATTGTCTAAAGGGAAAAAAAATTAAATAGCTTTGAATACCTTGAAATGTCAAAATGAAGCTAAAGAAATGTTGATTACTGTCTTTGCTATTTATGACCAAATAAATAGTGAATGTATAAAGACGCATTAGGTAATGCATTAAGACCCAATATTTTCTGATGTTATCAGTGTTCTAAGTCTTCCGCATTATTTTCTGAAGCAAGCAAATAGTTTAACTTGTGTCACTTAGTTTGGGATTTCATAACCATATTGTTATAAAATAATGGCAGATAATGTTCAGGACCAAGGAAAAGGAGTCATCATTCTACTCTTTGCAAATGAATATGTGTATGTGTGTATATGCGTATATATATATGCATATATCAGTTGGGGAATACTAAATCTGTAGTGGAAGTGTTCAGAAGACTAAAAAATTATGGCCAGTTTTAAATTTTTAAAAGTGATTTCAGTAAATTATTTTATTATTAACAATTTTCATGCTAGTTGTTGTCTTACACGTTTTTAATTATTGTCTCTATGTGGTCAAAACTATTAATCTCAACAACCATATTTAAGTACAAACTCAAATGTACTCAATTAATACTATTCTTCTAATGCCCTCAGCCCACTTTACCATACAAAAACTGAAACAAGTCCTTGGGTCACAAATAAATATCCTGAACATCAGTCATTTTGAAGAAAAGTGCTACTTTCAATTGTTTGAATCAATTTTTCTCCCTAATAAGAAAGAATTTCCTGAAATGTTTGAGAAGAAGTGTCTAGTTACTGATATTTTCTGAGGGAGGAAGAAAATGTAGAGTATTTATAATATTTTGCTGTGTGATAAAGATTTTTTTATCTCTACAGGCATGTTAGACCAAAAGAAAAAAGATAAATAAACATAGAGGGAAAACAAGAAACCCTGAAAATCCTCAAAACAACACACCAGAGACAGGAGTAGTTTAGCACCTACTACTTGTACGTTTGATTGGAATAAATTCCAGATATTGTGGCAGCTAGGTTGTAAAATATGAAGCAGAAATTGTGCTATAATTTTCACTAAAGCTTCTTTCCTACACAAGAAAATTCCTGAGCTCTTCATTAAAGGCAGCACTGAACACTTCATTAATAATAACACATTGCACGTTCTTTAAGAGAAGGTTTTGTCAGTTACTGTAGTGGGTGAAAGGCTGTTTTGGTTCAGGTGGGAGGGCCGAGGTACCTCCCCGGGGGGGCAGTTTTAGGGCTGTGGATCATGCCCAGAACTCTGGTGGAAGGCCCCAGGAATGAGTCTCGGGGTGCTCAGTGGTCACTGGTGCGTGCTGTCTTTGTGTGACCTGAGATAGCTGAGCCAGGCAGCTGTGCTCTTTAAAAACTTACAGGGGCAGTGACCATGGACGTGAATGTGGAAGTTACAGAATAGCAATTTCCGTCATAGGTATTTATGGAACACATAATTCAACACTGAATTATAAAGACACTTTATTTCTATCTTGAGAAGATCAGGATACACAGATAAGAGAAATTCCATTACTGCATTTTTAACACAGTGTGCACAGACTAAAGCCAATGTGAATATATTTGATTATTTCAGAATTGGAATATGCTTCTTCATGAGTTCATCTATGGATTTTTTGAATCTCTAATGCTTTCTGGACCCTTCTGATGAGTGTGTGTGTATGAAGAAAGAAAGAAATATATATGTGAAGAGCTGTCTTACCATGTCTACACTTCATCTAAATACTTGCAAGTTTTTATTCTTCAATCCTGGATAAAAAAATGTAAAATGACAAAAAACGTCCAAAGCTGTAATGAATTATAATCTAAATAACATATACAGGTTCCTTCTGACACAAAGGGAGAAATAAAGAATTGAAACGTGAAGGACACCAGACATTTTGTAAGTATATTCAAGGAATTAGTGTCTCTAGGCTTGGAAGATATCAGCAAACAGTATAAGTGAAGGACCTCAGTGGTTATTTGAACCTTTTATTTCATATATGATGGGAAGGGTTATGATATATTGAAAGTGTTGAATTTAGAAGGGAAGTTAAAATTAGCCCTAGGCTATGCCTAGAGCTTGTAATATCATAGACACACCTTTGGAGCAACCACAAAGTTTCTAGACCTCAGAACTGTGAAGAAAGTTTTCTAAGTGTTAAATGACTGCAATACAACATTATAGTGGGTCAGCTGCAGACTGAGAGCCTGAGGCTGGGTTTATATTACAAAGTTTTGCTGCCAGAGCTATATCAGCCTGCACTACAACAGCAACAACAAAGAAAACAGCAGAAACCCTCTGTGACACCTGTAGGCTGGAAAGTCCTGCGTGTAACTCTGTCCACAAAAGAGAATTTATGGCTGCCCAGAGCAACGCCTTGCAAGGCATGTAAGAAGGTGGGAGTGATATAGTTTAGTGGCAGGAATGTAGTGATTATTGTTAGATTGTAAACACATAGAAAAATCCAGATTGGTGTGGACAAAGGGTAACCTGCCCCCCTGGGACCCACTTAGGTTTCACTGCCCATAGAGTTTGCAAAGTTCACTCTGAAAACAGTTTCTAATTGGGAAGTGCAGTTTTTCCCAGCTGCTGTAGCTGCCAGTCCAGCCCAAAGCCGCCTTTCCAAAGCAGAGCCCCTGCCTTCAGCAAATGCTGCCAGGCCAAAGAGGGAGTCTGCTCTGGTGCCCTGACCTTCTAAAGGGACCGGCACCTCCCAGCTGCCCCACAATTCCAGTTCTGATCCTGCTGACCAGTGATGAAGAGACAGTAACAATTCTGGGGCACAGATGGGTATCAATACAATAACATTTTGTGTTACCCAGGACACCCTGAGAGCTGGTTTTCCCCTACAATAACACATATGTCTAAAATGAATTTTGCTAAAACCATCTCAGAGTTGACTCAAGCTATTATCCAAATGAAAACTCTGAAATTTGTATTTCCCAATATTGGATACATTTGAAGATAATTATAGGCAAACTCCACATGTTTATTTTCTATGAAACTTTATGTATTTTTCAGTACACCCTGAGCTTAATTACACACTTCATTTTAGCTACTTTACAGTAACTGAGCTATAAGCTAAGCAAAGAGTCCCTTATGGTGTGATTACTTCCATATAGCAAATATTAAAATAGATCTCTGACCAATATTAAAATACATTCTGCTAAATTTGAATTTAACAATAATAGGAACAACAACAGATACAAAAAAAAGAGGGTGATAAAAATTTTCAATTACCTTCATATCTTACTTGATTGCTAAGAATTTAAACTATCATTTGCTATTATCATATAAACTAGATGAAATAAAAGCCATAGGCATAATGAAGAAAGTTAAGAAATAAATATGACTGATGCTTCCTACAGTATATAAATTATAGACTTTTTGAAAAACAATTGTGACTTCAAGGGTTTTGGGTTTGAGGAGAGTGGGGCAAGGGCATGAAATTCTGTGGAGAAATCACCTGTTTCACTAGATCTTTAAAAATGATTCTTTCCCTATACAGTTGCAGTGACCCTAATCGGAATATCATTGATCATGAGGAGTTAGTGTTCCACAGAGTGGTGAATCTGGGTAGGCACAGATCCGTGCCCTGTACATGAATGTCTGGGCCATCAAACATGTATTTCTTTACTTCAAGATAAGCTCAGATAGCAAATCCTGGTGGAGAAGCCCATAGCTCTTCCCATTGGGTACCTGTAGGCAGGTAGAACATAAGTAAATAAAGGTAGTATAGAAAGTCATCTTACTCCCTAAAGAGCTGCAGCTGAGCCAATTATTAGAGATTGGGAACAGGCCTGAGTTTAACAGGCCACAGCTGTAGCCAATCAGAAGAGTTTTATAAAAGAGTGGATTGGTTGATTGAGGGGAACTGGAGTCTGTCGGCTGCTGTGAGGACAAGGAAGAGTCAGTGCCTAGAGGAGATGCCTATGAGAAACATGCTATTTCTCCTTTTCATTCTATTGTTAATTGTCATAGAAGTTATCAATGTCTTTTGGAATATACAGTCTATCAATATTACTCATAACAGAAACTAGCCATAGTGCATTACAATAATCATAGAGAATTAGTTCACCTATAACATACTTTTCTACAACCAAAACAAATGAAAAAGTGTGGTTCATACATTGTACTGTACAAGTAAGATATAGCATAAAAAATATAGCCTTAAAATTGAGTTTACACTTTTCATGAATCTTATAATAAGTGATTTAAAGCACATTGATAGTGACCATCATCATTCTTAAATTCTCAATAATTGAATGTGGGTGGAAGAGAAAACCCAATTCTTGGTTTAGCAGCCATGGGAAAATCACCTATTCTCAAAAATATGTTTTCTGGTCATACTCACTTTTTGAAGGACTCGATCCCAGTATCACTTTGAGGTACTTAAAATGGTATTTTTCTTACTATCTTGTAGTTTCTAGGCAGAAGACTCTTTTTAGCCTTATTTTTCATGATATAAGAAACATGAAAATTTGTCTCAGATACAGCCTAGTTTTCAAGTAGCTCATCATATGAACTTGTTTGTCAGGTAAGCATTTTAGTTTTAATCCGCACATAGCAAAGTTACAAGCATCAACCATATCTGTAGTTGGTAAAAAAACCCCACAAATAAAACCTTAACTCAAATAAAAATTAGCAAATATTTATAAGTGGGAAAGATTATTATTATTTACCATCAGTTGAACTTTGAAAGTTGTGTCTTGAGTAAAAAAAGTCAAAATCAGGCAAGGTTTTTCAGTGTAAGTTCAATAACAGATATCTAGAAAAGGCAAAATGCAAATGAAACATGACACCCTTCATCCCCTGTAGTTAGCATGGATATTTTCTTCTCTATCTCTAGTTAGTAGATTGGCAAAAATATAAACTATAATAAACTTTATGATGCTTGACTAGGAAGCTTTAAAAAATCCCACACTGCACTAATGAATTTCACTTGTCAAATTGTCACTACTTCTCTTTGGAAAATAAGTAAGAAACTCAGCAAAGCTCATGTCCTGTTTGAGGAGAATCATTATTTTTTCATTTCAGTTTCTTTATCTGCAACAGTATACAAACACCTATCTGAAGCCCTGACTATCTGTAATGCAATAATAAACCATTCAAACCTGTACAAAATTAAAGACAAAATTCAATCTAAGGTCTCATGAAATACCAATAAGACAATGTAGTCAGAATATTTCACAATTTGCTAATTATATTTCCTAAAACTTTTCCTAAATTTTGCTAATTTCCACAAGTGACAATGGACAACTTGTTCTGTTTTGCAGTTCTGGGCTGGACAGACTGTTTGGTCCATGAGCCTTACAATTTATTGGAATTGTACTCTACTGATGCTACTTATCTCGATTCTTTGTTCATTGACTTATAATAGATTTAAGTATAAACCCGCCTCTGCCTGCAAAGCTAACAAGAATTTTCATCCTGGAAGACGTGCCAACATATATACTAGGTCAGACTGAGTGATTGGGTCTGCCTTTTACCTACACACCATGAACTTATATTAATAATTGGCACAGATGACAGTGTAAATGTTACTGCTGTAATATAAAAGTCTCTGCAAGGAATGGAGGAAAGGAGGAATAATAATAATAACAGTAATAGTAATAATAATTTTAAAATTGAATATATTTATATGTAAAATCATAAAAAAATTAAATTGAAAAACAGAATGTCACTCATAGTTCTTTGTAATGTCATATCAGGGCAATGAAATGTTTACAGAGATTTAGCCTACCTGCTTTCTACTCTCCATATTTTTGACAATGCAACATGAGATATAAGACAACAACATGGAGAACAGCTCTGATTTGCAGAGGTGTCAGACAGACTTTCTGAAAGAAAGCATAAAAGTGAAGTTGATGCCTATGGGGAAACTAGAGAGGGTGAAGAAAACGAGACAATGTTTTAAAAAAAAGTTAGATAGTAGAAATGTCATTTTTGTCTGGATTAAAATAAATTATGAAGATTTAGAATTGTTTTTAGAGAAATTGAAATTAGCTACAGCTCAGAGCATAACACTAAAGCATTAAATATTCTATTGTTTGAGGTTTTTGGGAAAAAATGCCTAAATATACCTCTGGTCAGAGTCATAGATACTTGTTCAGGGAATGGAGGAGATCTAGAA
Organism: Emberiza elegans; assembly: GCA_024865655.1. Lineage (NCBI taxonomy): Eukaryota > Metazoa > Chordata > Aves > Passeriformes > Fringillidae > Emberiza > Emberiza elegans. Next base: position 3,490,246 of record JALJVW010000072.1, read on the forward strand.
AAGAGAGTTTTTTTACCTACTTTGTAATGAATTTGCTGAATTATCTACCAATTTAAGAACGCTGTAAGTAAAGATGGGCAATGCATAGCACATTTCTATGAATATATACACATCTATATGAATATGCACTTCTATTAAGTGATAAATCATTTACTCAATAAATTAGATGGATACCTGCAAACTACATGCCTAATAAAAGTCTAATTTCAGAGTTTATGGATAAAAGTACAATGACAGAGGGGAAATCTAGGATTATTTCTCTAATGGTCTTGTGAGCATGGTCCTCTTTTTTCGTAATGGCTACTCTACTATATTGACACTATTTAATCAAGAATATCATGTACATATCAGAACAGACACTAAGACACATTTTACTCACAGAAAGAACAGTGGCCCCAAAAATAGAGACATTTTTTATTAATGTATTCTGTAAACCATGCCATACCCCAAAAGGTCTGATAAAACAGAAGACTTTCCTGGGAGAGGAGAATAGAATAAATATGTCATTTTTAATTTTAAGAAGGCTTAACACTCTCTTTAAATATGGCCCAGATGAAATCACTCCACATTTTCAGTCATTTTCAATCATTTTCAATAAAATAACAAACCAAAAGAGCAGAAGTTAGATGAAAATTAAGGGATCATAAAATGAGACTAGACTTTGTAAGTCTAGTCACGTTTTATGATGGGTCAACAGTAGCATCATATATGAGATACAGGAGGTAAATAAACTGTTACGTACTCTAGTTTTGATTTAAAAACAAAGGTTGAGGTTTTTCTCCAATAATACTTGCTCAAAAAATGAAGAAATTAGAGAGTGAAATTCCTGAAAAAAATTTAGAAAGAAAGATGCATGATGAAAAGGTAAAGAAGATGTTGACCTCGGGAAAGAAAGAGTATGGTGAAATATTTTGAAAATGTAAAGAGTTAATGTAAAAAAATAATCAGTCCTTTGTCATACCCACTGTGTGGGTAATGAGGAAATTGTTTTGTTTTCAAACCCATAAAATTCATGTTTGAAATTCCACCTATAAGGAATTTTTAGTGATCTGAGGAGGTTGGAAAATTCCCCTTGTGAGATATTTTACAAAGCATGCCAGACAAACACCTACCATTGATTTCTTTATATAAAGTACTGAAAGAGTTCCCACAGGACACTTCCCATCAGAAAATATATAAACATTAAGGTTTATTTTTATGTTCCTGTAGTTGTAGCTTGTTTCACATCAAGGAGGATGGGTATTTATCACTTCCATATCCTTTGGCAGTGAGAAGAATTTCTTGGAAATACATAATGAAAATGTATTGACTTCATGCTGATCTCTTGTTTTCAGTGGAAGTTGCTTACCCAATTAATTATTTTGTAAAATATGTTCTTCCCCTTGAGTGTTCTTGAAAATAAAATGATCATACAGCCATTCATATAGGAAGATTTTAGAAGAGTCAGTGCTTATGCATACAGTCTGGTGACAAAGCCTTGAAAAGAAATTCCAGGCAGATAAACAGTCACAAACCTCCAAAAGTCAGTCAAAGGCACATGTCACTTGGCCATCTCCATGTTGAGACTTCAAACGAGTTTGATGTCAAATAAAGTTACAAGGTTATAAAATTTCACCAAAATTCTCTAGAAACCATAGGCTAGTTTTGAAACCCTACATCAATGGCCAGAGCAATGAAGTAGTGAAGTGTCCCCTGGACTGGAATGCAAAGTGAAGAAACCTTGTGAACAACAAATTGTTTGAAGAGGTTCAAGCAGAAGCTGTATTAGGGTGTAAGGTTAAATAATAATTTGGTGATAGCTAAGAAGATGAAAATATAACCCAGAGTAACCTCAGATGATTATACAACAAAACCAGAAACCCAAGAGAATTTGTATATATGCGTATGACAATATAATGAACTGGACCAAGATCAGCACATGCATACTAGGAATTTTGTCATAGGCATGGTCATATATGAGTGACCAATCACCTCTGATATTATGATTCTTTTCCTTGTTACCTTTTTGTGTAAAAAAATGCTTGTTTCTTATGAGGTGGGCAAGCTGTATTAGATGCCTGGCATCCTGTTCTAAAATAAAATATTTTTTTCTTGGCGAGTTGATCAGTTCTTGCAAGCCAGGTGAAAGGATCCTCCTTTAGAATTAACAAGTTGAAAACAGATCCTAAATTTGGCAGTAGCACCTCCCATTTTGCTGATACCTGTCAGGCTCTAGCCTCTTCTGTCCTTATTTTCATGCCTTACAGCACAGCGCCTTGGCTGCAGAAGGTGCATCATTACCTTCCCTGCTGAGTTCAGGGAAAACTTTGTCATCTTCCATTCACCTCTGTGTGTGGGGTGGAGGGATGAGAGCAAGTAAAGGACTCTAGACTGGAAGCTGGAGTAGGTCTGCAGCCTTAGCAGATTACATATGCAAGAGGTATGAACTGGGCAGCCTGGCATTCAAGGGTAGCTGCTGGGCAAATGAGATACTGGGGTGTCTGAGACACGCTGCTGGAGGGATATATATATAGGTCTGTACACACTTTTTTTTAAGACTTAAATCCTGTATCATAAAGCAGAGCTTCACAAAGTCCCTAGACATCTTACGTAAACCAACAGAGCAGGAAAACATTCTATACCACAAAATTATCTAAACTTGAAAATTTTATTATCAAATTCTGTGTACCATTGTAGAGAAATGTGTTAATCTCTAAACTACTTACTATGTCCTCATTTCTTTCTTGAAATTGAAAGACTATGATGTTTATCAACATGTAATGGTGTTTGTTCATTATGTTGATTTTTATTACAGGATCCCACAATTTGAAATAATTATGAAAGAAACAACAGAAACAGATTTTTGATTGTTCATTGTTTTTGGCATCTGTAGGAAATATGTCGGCTTGACATCAACTGTTAACAAGCTTTATTTAAAATTTAGGGGAAAACAGTTGTAAATTATAAACATTGTCTATAATAGAGCTTTGTAGTTTACATAATTATATTCTGTGAAAGAAGGGAGGCAAGCTTGGTCTGACTTCATTTTTCCATTAGAAAAGATTCAACTGTCTTCATCCCATGATACCAGCTGCACTGCGCTTTGTATGAGATCACTGTGCTTAATTTCAATAGCCTGCAGAAAGAGTTTGTATTTTAAGTCCTGTCTTTTGCAGATGTGCCAAGGGAAAGATAATTTTGGTTTCTCTAATCATATGCAGAAAGCTAGCCCTGTTCCTAAGCTTTACTTTCCATGGTGCTTCCAGAATAGCCCGTACAGAAATCATAGTTTCAAGTTGAAGTACATTTTAAATCAGTCTGTTTCCCAAAAGAATTCTCCTAAAGTACTTAGAATTTGTACTAAATATGAATTTTTTTTTACTCATGGTTATACTAAATGATATTTGAAAAGAATGTGTGTAAAGATTTTGCAAATATAAGATCAACATTTAAAATAAATGTATTAAAGGGTGATGATAGGAACATAAAATTTGACTCAACAAAACTTTTAGATACAACACCCTTTGCACCTTCATCAAGAACTTTCATTGGGGCACTGAATGAATGTTTACAGTGAATACAACAGAAAAAATTATTCTTTTTCAAGATAAATATTCATCTTGCTCTTCTAACTTAAGCTAAATGCTCATGAAAAATCTATGAATTTGAAAACTTTTAACTCCCTTTAATTATCTGAAGGCATAGTGTATGTATTTCCTTCTACAGAAATCCTTAAAAATAATCCCATAGTTTTATTTCATGTTTCCATTAGGGAAAGGATAGTACTTAAAGTAATGTCTCTTGGAACTGGAATTCTGTCATGTGAATGTTAAAGAAGGTTTTAAACTTCCATCCTGGCAATACAGATGCTCAATTAAATAATTTTTTGCTCACAAACATTACTCATTTTAACTGAAAATCAACCTTGAATGAGTTATTTCCTAAACTTTGGGGAACATTAGCGGTGCTAATTAATTAACTAAATTGCCCAATTGTCAAATCATTTAAGATATTTAAAATTCAAAACTATCACATCTCATTTGAATAAATTAATAATTAATAACAATGTTAAATGTACTAGGATAAAATAATGTCTGTGAATTTTTTCTGCATGGTAAAAATTCATTACTGTTTTTATTAACAACAATCAAACTTTTAGTGCATATTCATGTGCTTGTAAATATTTTGAAATTATCTGATTAAGATAAGGACAACAGATTAGATTAAAGAAAGGGAGAGCAATGGAAAAGCCAGTCAATTTTAGTGTGTGGATTGGAAAGCAAGACAGACCTGCACCTAGTGGCAAAAAACTCCTAAGAATTCACAAATATGAATAGCAGCAGTAAATGAAGCTATATATAAAGTACACTAGAATCTTAAAATTATTATGTGAAAATATGACATTAGCCTGTGCGACATCAATAACAAAGTAAGCTCTCTAATCTTTAAATATTATTTATGCCTTGAAATGAAGGAGCAGAGAAATAATGAGACCATTTTTTAATGTTAATCCTTTCTTAGAAGATTAGAAAGTAAAACTAGCCAAGCAGATCCTAACTATTTCTGAAAGCAAGCCTTTAATCACATTATAATACAGCTGAACACAACTTGGTTGGGTGCTTATTTAATTATAATTAAATGCTTGCAACACATGTGTCAGTGACAATATCCCTATTCCTAGACACCAACACTAGGATATATGTCTAATGATGATTCCACACTTAAGCTGTTGGGAAGTGTCTTGAACATAGTCTCCAATGGATTATATCTGAGAAAAGAGATTGCAAAGAAAAAAAATGTCCAAAACAACCCTAGTACTGTATTACCAGTGATTGGGAAAACTGCTGAAGTAACAGCCCGAGACACCTACAGACTTTATTGGTACATAGACCTATCATTGAGAAAATTCCTCTAAATTGAAGTGTTCTATGCATTTTAGATTATTACACAAAAGTTCAAAGCCCTAGTCCAGTTTAGGTAGAACAGATATTCTGCTCTAAATCCTATAGAGATGCCACATTTACTGTTAAACTTCCCACCATCCTATGATATAGCTCCTTTCATTTTTATTCAGAAAAAATATTGAAATATCTTAGTTTAATCCAAGTTTTAAAAATGAATATTTGACGTTCTGCATATGATTCTCTTCCAGATTCAGTAATAACCTAGAGAAGTTTTTATAAATCATTTTGCTTCTCCCTGAGGAATAAACTGTTGCTGTGTCACAAGATCTTTGATTTCTGTGGGTTTGATAGTGACATAGATAAAGTTAGTGAAACAGCAAAGAAATGGCACACAATCTGGTAGATCAGACAAATATATGTGAAAGTACACTATATATATCAGCTGTAATCCATACACAGAGCTATTTGAATCAACTGTCTCTTCACCATGGCTCAATGCACCTAAGACGTGCCAAATTGTCTAACGGTGTAGACAGCTCTTTCACAAAAGTCTGTGCAGAACTTCCTGCAGGCTAGCAGATGTGTCAAAGGCCTCCTCTGAAGGGTGACATCTGATAGTCACTGATCTACAACAGTTCAACACATACTATTGAATTCTGGATGCCCCTAATTACCATGTGACTGACACTGAAAATACTATGTGTGCCTTCTTCAGACAAGGAAGGGGAAAGTTGCATTCCAAGGAAGGCAACGTTTCTTTTCATATTTCTGAATTGCCTCACTAAAGCACCATTCAACTCTACTTAGAACAGTATAAACTGTTCTAAGGTAGGTAGTCTGCAATCTTTACATCTGTTACATCACATATGTAAGCTCCAGGAAGGCTTTAATTTTCTCTAAAGGTATTGTCTGGGCAACAATAGGCTCTTTGGTGCCTATTGGGAAGGAATCTTCAGTTAGAGGGCTACTAACACACTGTTCTGGTGACAGTAGTTGCGAAATAGGTGATTGTCAGACCAGCTTTATATGGCTGGTCTTGGTTCTAGCCTGATGCTAACTCTCATTCTGCAACCCCAAGGCATCTTATCTGTTATGTAGTGGCATTTCAGGAGGAAGGGGAGGATTCCTCCTCCTATGAGCAGAGTCTCAAGAGTTCAGTCTCCTTTGTCTCATAAACTGTTGAGTCTGTCACCTCAGGTTTCAATGCAAGCTTACCATCCCTTTGCAAAGTCTGAAGTCAGGGTTCTCACTAGCTTCTGACGTTTGTGGATTTGACAGCTGGATCACTTGGTGGACAACGAAATGGCAGGATGGTTGCACTCAAAAGAGTTGCAGTCTGTGGCTTGATATCTGGGAGGATGTCAGTGACACATGGTGTTCCTCAGAGGTCTGACTGGGACAAGAACTACTTAAATTTTTGTCAGGGACATGGACAGTGGGATTCAGTGCACTCTTCAGCAAGTCTGTGGATGACACCAACCTGTGTGGTGAGGTTGCTACTCTAGAGGGAAGAGGGGGAAGTGATAACATCCAGAGGTACCTTGACAGGCAGATAGGTAGGCTCATGCGAATCTCATGAAGTTAGCAAGGCCAAGTACCACTAGATCCTGCACCTGGGTTAGGACATGCCCAAACACAAGTACAGGTGGGGCAATAAGTGCATTGAGAGCAGCCCTGCAGAGGACTTGGGGATATTAGTGGCTAAAAAAATTGTGTATAGGCTGGCAATAAGTGCTTGCAGCTCAGAAGGCCAACTGTATCCTGAGCTGCTTCAAAAGAAGCATGGCCAGCAGGTCAAGGGAGGTGATTTGCCCCCTCTACTCTTTTCTCATGATCCCATGTAGAACACTTGATCCAGCTCTGAGGTCCATAACACAAGAAGGACATGAACATGTTGGAACAACTCCAGAAGAAAGCCACTAGCTCAGTAGAAGATTGATCTCCTATCAAACCTCTGATAAGAGAGTACCTCTCCTATCAAACCTCTAGGCTTTGTTCAGCCTAAAGAGAGGGTCTGGGGACGCTCTCTAGAACCTTCTAGAACCTTCCAATACCTAAAGCGAGCCTAGAAGAAAGCTGGAGAGGGACATACCACTATTTACATGTCTCCAACTGAACTTTATGAAACTGTTCACAACACTGGAGGTGCTGCCAAAGAGTTGATTTTCCACTCATCTCACTGTCCACTAACCTGGGCAATATTTTCTTAGCATAGCTAAAATTCATATTTATAAAAAGGAGAAATAGAGTACTGACATGGTTATCTTCATTATTTTCTTCTGAAGCAGTTACAGAATTTGGATTTCATATTTAGAAGAGCTTTTTCTTCTCTTTTTCTTGACTAAAGAATTCTCTTCAGTAAGTGTTTTCTCTCAGAAAGTTCTAGTTTTGGAGTCAATCCATAAAGAATTGTCAATTTATTTGATTTGACAATCCCACACATATAAGAAAAAAAAGGACCCAATATCATCTACACGAGTCTAAAAATAATAACCTTGGGTATTACTCTGTACTTATAAATCAAGAGCAATAGTATAACCTTGTAGCAAGCATGAATAATGATTTAGCCTTTTTTTTCTACCCCATGTTTATAGAAATGCAGTCTCTTGTCCCTTGGTTTGTTATTTAGTTAAAGGACAAAGACAGGTAACCAAACACGTAAAGCTATTATACATTGATCTCATAGGAGAAGAAAGACCTTCTTAAAAGTCTGAAACATTTTTGGGTGCATATTTAAAACAAAAAATAGACTTTATTCTTTGACACTTTTCAGCTAGCTACATTTTCACACATTTCAAAACATCACTTTTTACATTTTTACATTTTCAGGTTTTATTTTAATGAGTGTTAGATAAATGATTAACCTGTGTTTGGGAAAAAAAAAGGAAAAAAGGGTTTACTTGGGGTAAATTGTAGTCTAGAGCATTTTCAAAGGGTTGTCTGAATCCTCATTCTGCAGATCCATTATGACAGACTGATGTCAGTACCTCACATTTGGCTCAGAGGTACATGTAAGCAAAAAAAGCAAACCAATCTGGCTTCAGACTGACTGTTTCAATCACCAGCTGGCTAAGAATACTAAACTATACATTTCCCAGAGAAAGATTATAGAGTAGAAAGCTCTAATCCCCATACCACCTCCAGATTCTCATGAATTAATGCATTAGTTCATAAATAAATTACATACTCAAACCTCTGCCTAAACTATGTTCAGTCATTTCCTTGCATCCCTATGGGTAGCCGAGTGTTCACTCAGATTTCTTTAATTGCTAGTTGACATCAGAAGGAACACTGAACTTTCTCCCTTGCCTCTCCCATATGTATACTACACACTGATATATTGTTAGTAAAACCAAAAGAATGGATGGATGGTAATGAATGAACTACATTTTTACTATTTCCTGAAATAATACTTATTAATTATTGAGATGTAAATGTTAAAGATTCATATTCTTATGGCAAATAGATAATGATACTTAGGATATTACAAGTTTTAAATGGTATGTTGCTTTTTTTCTCTAATTTTTTAGCGGTCAGTAGTGCAATATTTTCTGCTATTTTTTATACTTTACACTATCTGCTAATTAAGGACAAATCTGTCAGTGCCCAGTTACTCAGTTCTCTGGAAGAGTTAAGAGAATAGATGGCCTATGATATCAGTAGGCATCATTTCATTCACTGAATGTCATAGAAAAGAATAACAAGACTGATTCTTTGTATCCATTTGTATTGTCACGGGCTGGAAGAGATTTGATGATTTAAACAACAGTTTTACTGTGGCTCTCAGACCGAGAAAGAAATTTCAGGTTCTGTGGAAAAGTAGAATTTTATGTTTTCCTTTTATTGACATCTACTACATGACTTAGGCACATCTACATGGTTGGTGTTTTTTCGAGGCATCAAATTCTTACATATTTACCAAGTAGCCCAAACAAGAAAGTTAACTAAATAAAGGCTCTTTTCTTTTTCCAAGAAAGCTCAAGAACTGCTTCTGTTTTTTGGGGTTTTTTTAAGTAGAATAAATTAATAGAAAAACACTACTAAGAACTTCATATAATGTCTGCAAAAATCTCTCATTTTTAACCACAAATAACTATATTCTTTTGGATGTGTCTGAAGAAAGTAAGTTAGTGGAAACTTAAAGAGATGGGAGTGTTTTTCAGAAAGAAAAGTAAAATAGGTGACATTAACACCTGCATTCAGGCTTCCAATCTAGAAAATTAAGATGATCTGAGGACTGGATCACCTCTCCTATGAGGATGGGCTGAGAGAATTTGGGTTGTTCAAGGTGGAGAAGAGAAGGCTCTGTGGAGACCTTACAGCAGCCTTCCAGTACTACCTAGAGGGGGCTTTAGGAATGAGGCCTACAGCCATAAGATGTGCCGTGAAATACATGGCAAAGGGATTTCCATGGGCTTGCTAGGTTTTCAGACAGAGGCCAGATGGCCATTATCACTGCAATCAGCCAGCTGGAGGATGGAGGGATGCTAAGATGTCACAGTTCTGTTCTGTCCTTGCACAAGACCCACAGTCTTTATAATCCCTCTCTTTATAACATTCAGCGTCTCTCATTCACGTGTAAAGTGGCCGACCCACTACCATTTATGGCAGCAGTACCAGATTATTTGACTACAGTTTCACCTCCTCTTCTCCAAAAAGCATAAATTGGCTTTTGAAATCCTCTATGGCAAAGGATGAGGATACGAGCACCTTGCAAACAAGTTGACATGTTTGTGGTTCTCTCCTCCCCAAAGCAAGGACAACCTTCTGGTAATATCTGAGTCTCTGGCTGCATTGTAGTATACCTGGGAACACTTGTACCCAGCACTGTGCACAACTGACTGCATCCATGGTAGAGTGGTTGCAACTTGATCTTTAAAATTAACCCTTCCAACTCAAACCATTCTATGATTTTATAATCTAGAAGTCCTAGAAAAGAACTGTTGTCTAAATAGTGGTACATCCAAAGGCTCTGAGCAACAGTTAGGCAGTTAATAAGAATCTGAACTTCTATTACTAGGATGATGCAGATGAAGATATGTAGAGATTTTGTACTGATATCTACTTGAAAAATCTCCCTATATTCCTCCAAGACTACCTGCCATTCCTTCCACCCTCTGTAGACTTCCTTTTTTGGCTTGAGTTTATCCAGAAACAGCTTTTTCAGCCATGCAGACTTCTTGGCATTTTTGCCTGACTTCCTCCTTGTTGGAATGCATCACTCCTGAGAGCAGAGGAGGCAATCTTTGAATATCAGCTTGCTTTCTTGGGCCCCTCTTCCTTCCAGGGCTGTCCTATGGCACTCTGCCAAGGAGATCCCTGTAGAGGCCAAACTCTGCTCTCCTGAAATCCAGGACAGCAACCTTGCTGTGTCCTCTCCTTGCTGCCCTAAAGATCTTGAACTGTCATTCCATGCTCACTGCAGCCAAGGCTGTCCTTAGGTAATGGACTTCAAACAATTTTTCATATTTGCATGGCAGATGAACATCTGTCTGTGACATTCACAAAAAAACCCCAAAACAATAGTGGTAAAATACCAAGTGCCATGTTTTCTAGAAATGTCTTCATTAAAATTCTACAGAGACAGTGTAAATAATGATTCAATTTTTAGATAATAAGTCACAAATTCAGTCTGATATTGTGCTAAACAGAGATCCTCATTTGTTATATGTGATCTCTGATAAAGATCCTGCAGATAAAATTTGAGCCCTAAGTTTGTCCTCCTTTTGCCAGTGATGTGATGTAGCAACATTAGTAGTAAATAAAAAAAACCCCAAGCCTTTTGAAGGTTGCCTTGTCAGACCATGACGCAATACATAAACATATACACAACTGTATCCTAAATAGCCTTTTATCAGAGCTCAACTAATACTGCAACATAAGTAGTCTGACAGATATTAGCTGATTAACTAAAATTTTGCAAAATTAATTCCAAATTTATTTTTTAAATTTATATTTTTATACATGAATATTAAAAAAAACATTATTAGAACTTATATTTTTAGTTATTTAGTTATTTAAAGGTAGCATCGATGTGCTCTGATTAAAATAATGACTAAATATGCTTTCTTAACATCACTGAAATTTAAATTTCACATAGGTTCAAGTTACATACTGTGTATGATAATGGACACTGAATAGCAATTGTATTGATTTTCATTTTATTATTCCAGCCTTACTGTCATGTAAATGGAATTACAGAGAGACCCACAATTTATGATGTTTAAATCTAGTTTATATCATGAGAATTCTTATTTTTCAGAAAGAATATTAGTGCATTCCAAATCCTTGAACCACGGGAACTGTACTTTTATTTCCTTTAATTTTCCAAATAAATAAATTAAATCAAATTCTTTGTCCCCATGGGAATACACTTGTTAGCTATAGTCTCTTTGGAGGTAGAAATTTTGAGCTATCTTCATTAATATTCACAAAATTCAGTGGCTTCCTAGATTCATATCATACAAAAAGTCTAAGGAAGGTCAAACAGAGAGGTGAAGCACAGAAAATTAATTTCTTGTGAAGAAAGGGAAAAAGAAACACTGCTTCTGCATCCTGTCTTCAAAGTCATACCTAGAAAATGCTTCATTTTGCATTGAACAAGTGGGCTCACAAGTCATTTTATAAAGCAATAATGAAGTATTGATGTTTATTATTACTTAGCCAGGAAAATAAACTTCATATATGTTTTGCATTTTCCTAGGGTATTTTTTTAGATTTCATACAGAAAATGATAATCTGTGGAAACGTTTTATAGAATTTAAAAAGATATAAACATAAAGTAGAACTAGCACAAAAATAGTGACATATGAGACTTACTGATATGGCCAGCATATAAATAATGAACTGTGTTAGGCTGATCTTGGCTGCCATATGCCCACCCACCCTACTCCTCAACAGGAAATATGAGATAGAAAGGCTCATGGGTAATGATAAAGACAGGGAAATCACTTACAAATTACTCTTACAGGAAGCCAGAATTAACACAGGAAAAATTAATTTGATTTATTGGCAATAAAAATTAAATTCGGATGGTGTGGAAAAAATCCAGAAACTTGACACCTTCACCCACAACTCCCTTTCCCCAGTCTCAATTTCAGTCCTACATTTTCAGCTCCTCTCGGAGTGAGTCAGTTGATAACAGCAGCTCTCTGGCATGACTCCTTCTGTCATGCCTGCTCTAACGTGTGTCATTTCCATGGACTGCAGTCATTCAGGATTGATTTGCTCAAGTGTGGGCATGGGCAGCAGTTTATCAGGGAATAATATCTGCCTGCTCTCGTCCTCCACAATATTAGCTTCACCATGCTCCTCTCCAGCATAGGATGGAAAACACTCTTTTTGAGTAGACTAACATAATTACATTTTTACATTGTAAGTCATTTGTTTGATAGAGTTACATGTCTAGTCCAATATTACTTTTACAGTCAATGGCATCTCCAAGAGTAACTACTGAACTGCCGCTACTCTAGATGTAGGGGTCAGATAGGAAGGTTTTAGCAGAATGCTACGCCTGACCACAGAGAATTAGAGATGTTAGTGAAAGCAGCTGTATTTCTCACCTACAAACATAACTTTTATGTAGCTAAAGTCAGCTAAATTGTAGCTAATAAAGTTAATAAATAATAGCATTAGAATAAATAGGAAAATGTTCACTGTATTTTATGGACTGTAGCACATGCTAACATGAACTGGATGTTATAAGGGTTTTTTGAAACTATTAAGTGCTAGTTTATTACTCATCGTTATTTTGGAGTCTGCTTTTAAACTTGATAGATTCTCAGTGAATAATATTATGGACTGATGATAAACAAAATCCAAAACAGTTAGAAAGCTCACGTTAATTTTTACTGTAAAGTACAAATAATGTCAATTCATGCTTGAAAGGATGTACCTCAGACAATTTCCTCATCATTACTACCTCAAAAATGCTTTATTATAATACATTCAACAAAGGTCACATCTAGTTTAAGTAGTTTTTTGTTTGGTTATCTCAAGTGGATAATAATGTCATCTGCCATTATTTCATTTGTAATTCATTATCATTATGTATAGTGTGTACATAATTTGTAAGTAAGGAATTGAAAAATACAACTGCAATAGAATGATAGGTTTTAAACTTTGCACATAACACCAAATAAGCTGATAACTATGCAAATATAATAAAATAATTTTTGTATGTATTTTGCTTTCTTACAATTGTAATGACTTACTTATAATTTAAGAAATCAAAATTTATGCTGATAAATATATTAATCAATAAAACATTAAGATCCATACATGTATAGATTCTGCTGAATTTTTTTTTTCTTTTGAAACACAATTTATAGTGGAGATAACTGTGTATTGATTATGAAAAGACTCCTCCTCTGTTATTATTTAATTATATTAAAGTAAATAGAAAAAAACTTGTTGAGGTCAATGGTATTAGTGACTCTTTTGTTAGGAAAAACTATTAGATATAATTCTTGTAGTGCCTTACGAAAATACTTACCCTTAAATGTAGCAACTTTCCTGTGGCAAGAATCTCCCCCCAATCCATATGTTGTGCCATTTGACCACTGAGAAAAGCTTCTTATTTGTTATAGCTGAAAGCATTTTAAATGGACAGAAAATGAGTTGGTCAGAACTCCTTGGAGGAGGAATATAGCCATATCTTGAGCTTACAGTTGTCTGCAGCAAAGTGCCTATAAGCTACCATGAAAACTCTAAATTACTAATCTTCAGAAAGCTAAAGCCCTTGGCTCCAATCATTTCACCTAGTTAGTGAAATTTTATAAAGTAAAAATTTAATTTATTATCTATTTTCTCTCTGTTAGACTCTTTCACCTTTTTTTGAGTGAGTGAGTGATGAGTTTTCATGCAAATATCTCTGTAAAAAATAATAAAATAGATTAAAGATGGCACATCCCCTCAACCATAGGTTGATAACCTTAGGACAGGCAGATGTTTGGATGTTTTCTAATGGGACTTATGCTCTCAGCAAATACATACGATGTTCATGCATGGTTTTGATTTCCACACACTTAGCCAGCTGTTAAAATGACACCTTACCTCTTAACAAGCTAGTCATTTTGTTCTCAATATATATGGAAATCAAGTAAAGGTAGCGGGAAGTGGAACACCTCAATAAAGATGAAAAATGGCTGCTTCCATTAAAAATCTCTCCATTTAAACTATATTCTGTCATATTCATCTATAAATCTCTAAACCCCTTAAAAATAGTAATTGAATAAAACACCCATCTCTGTCGTCTTTGTTTTATTGAAAACTATTTTATCATATCCTTTATTTTGTATATGTTCTGTGTTTTTGAACAGTATTTAGAGTTTATAATGTCTTCAGTCAATATCAATAGCTTTCTTATGGCATTGATGTCGCAAAAGAACTTGTGCATTTGACACCAAATAAGTATTATATTTAAAATACTGTTTGTATTTTGACTTAAGGAAATCTTATCAACATTTTCATATCAAATTTCAGATCACATTATTCTGTAGAATTTTTAATATTAAAGAAAGAAAGGAAGAAAATATCAATAATTACTTAAGACTTTACACCTCTTTTCACCATTTGCTGACAAGACAGTGATTTCTCTTGTGAGATCCTTGTTTCACCATGTTAAAATCCAGTCATGATCTAGAGATTTGACTACTGACATTTTTAAAAGCTAAATATAGAAACGCAAACCTAAAAAAATGTGGAGGGTTTAAAATGTAATAGTCTCTGTATCTGGGTATCCACACAGGGTTATCTTATAATCTGGAAATTTTCAAACTTGATTAGATAAGCCCTTTGTGATAAGATTTTCTTGGAAGTCATTCCTAAAAGGCATCCAGAGGCCCCTTTCTGACTTTAATTTTTCTATGAAGAACAATTGTGAGAAGATAATGTTAGAATAACCTTGATAACCTTAAGTTTACTTTTGTGTTGTTATTGCTACTTGTTGTGTTTGAATATTTTTTATTATGTGGTAGACACACCCCTTAATAATTATATTACACTAATTATTAAAGATTAGCACTTCACCTGGGAACTTGTTTGTTCAGAGTGTCAGAATCAACCAGTAATCACACAAAATATGTGTACTTTGGACACCTTTAACTTTCAAACAGCTCTAAACATTAAAGTGCAAGAAAGCAGTAAATTACACAGAACTTCCCTTTTTTCAGTATACTGAACATTTAATGAGCAAAACATGTAATTAAATTCACCTTGTAGATGCATATTGTGAGAAGAAATTGTGAGCATGAATATGTAGGGAAAGATAAACTATCTTCTGCTTAGAAGGGACTGGCTGGATAAAAATTGTCCAATTGTTATTGTGTGGAAACAATAAGAGGGAAAGACTGAAAACCATATATGTAAAGGCATAAGAAGGTTCAAAATAAAGAAAGAGTGTAAACACAATTTTGGAATTAATACCTGCGCTACACATCAATAGCTGAGATCCACTTTCAGATTTATATTTTACTTCATTTATTGAAAAGAAATAGAGGCATTTAATATACCTCCTGTTTTTCTGAAATCTACTCCTCCTTGGTCTCAAATACATCTCTTAAAAAATATACTATTATAAAGAGAACTCGCTTATCATGGTACCAACCTGAATATTTTGTGAGGTTATAATGACTGTGAACTTCTTTTGGATTAAAATATCTTCATTAGAGATATATGAAATCAGAAGTTCAGAGATGATGTTAAAAGGTTAAAGGACAGGAATGTACCTTTGGTTAAAGGTTTTATTTAATGGTTTGTCTTAACCAGCTGTGTGTTTGGTGAAAGAATACTGATATGTAAGCAGATGATGAAATAATAGATTATTAAAATTACTAAAATATTTCTACCAATTAACACATATTTGCATCCAGCACATATAATTTTATAGTATTTGATAAATTTCCCTAGTTATTTTCATTCTTCACAGATTGAGAATTGTATTTTTAACACTGTGCTAAAGAAAACAGCATAAAAAATCCATTTGGTAACTTGTTTTTTCTCATCTATATAAATTTCAGAATTTTTTTATGTTTTTCAAATGAAAAAATATTTTACATTCTGAATATAATGCATTTTACTAAAAAAATATGTCACTACTAGCTCATTTCTCATCCTGCAAACCTTTTGTCCTTTGTTATTTTGACAACAGTCTGGAACTAGAAAATATTTTATTGAAAAGCAGTAGAATTGTCACAGTGATTTGTTTTGCATTTTATTTTTTTGAGTCAGTAATAACCCATAACAAAATGCGTTTGAATATATTTTTCACCTGTATTTCAATGTAAAGGATGTTTTGAAACTATCTATTTTGACTTGTGTTTGTTATATATATGACATCACATTGACTTTCAAAGTCATGTGATACTGTCTCTTCTCCCAGATTAAGAACTTTCATATTAACTGATTGTTTTCAAATAAAATATTACTCATTCCAAAGACTTGAAATTCTTGCAAATTCTTAAGAATGTTATTTAGAAATAGCTTTCAATAGTTTCTAATGGAGAACATGAACAGTAAAATATTTTCAAACATAGAGAATGTAGAGTTATCTTATAGAATAGATCACCTCCTTTTTTGTTTTTCCATCCTCACATCTTTCACATCTCCATGTAATTTTCTTTTAGGACTGGTTTTGAAATATATTTATCCAAAGATAATAAATATGAGATGGCTCTATATGATTAAGTTTTTCTATAGTGTTTTATTAGTTTCTTTTCAAGTCTTTATTGTTAATATTAGTCCTTTTTATTAAATATTATTATAGTAAAAATATTGAATTATACTTTAAAATTATTATTTCTAGAATTGTAAAATCAGCAACCAGAAGCAAGCATACAGCATATTCACATCATTATTCATTATTATTGTGTCTTTTTTGTCTTATTTGCTATGCACACAGCTTTTTCTAGCACAGATCGCTCTTTCCCCATGTCAGTTCTATATGCAAAATAATGGAGTGTGATCTCTACCTGGACTTCTAGGCAAGAGTTCAATTAAGATTAATTTCAATGCCAATATCAACTCATTAATACAATTATGATTACGGTTATTTTTTTTATTGATATTGTTTTTTAAAATATTAAAAAACCTATGGTAAGTATTGAACACAATGGAAATCAAGCTAAATAGAAGTCATTAAAAAGAACAGGCATTTCAATGAAATCCAATCAACAGTAATGTCCTATTATTACTGCTATTAATGACAAGTAACATCAGCAAAGCCAACACTGAAATAGTAAACATACTTGACTTTCTCTGTGTGAAATACTTGGGTTTGGACCAAATTATTTCTAATTTAGGTAAATTTTTAGAAATTTTCAAGTCCATAGTTCTTGTAATTCAAAGATCAAAACCACCGAACAGTATTTCTACATTGATTAAAACCTGAAAAAAGACAGACACTTATTTTTGGCACTATTTGTTGTGATTAAATAAACACATTTTCTAGCTGCAAGTCCATCGGGTTAAAGCAGAACAGGAAACAGAAATGTTTCCTCATACAGGGGGAATAGAAATCTCTTCTATTTGAGATATTTAAAATAAATGAAAAAGAATCAATACAAAACTTAAACCATACGATGAATGTGATCTGTTTTCATTTTCTTGATGAGATGAAATATCATACAGTTTTACATATAAATCATTAACAACTGAGACGTTAATTCATAGTAAAATAAACTAAATCAAATCACAGTAAAATTAGTACAACATATTTCCTTCAAATTATTTTCAGATAACAGTTTTGTGTAACCTGACAACTGTAGTTGAAAGAAGAAAATAAAATTACTACTGCAGTTACACTTTTTATCTAGGAAAAAAAATCTGTTTAAAAATCTAATGTCTTCATTAGACATTAGAGAAATAGAAACTAAGCCAAGTTCAACAATAGAAGTACCCTTGAAAATATGCATACTTCAATGTCAGAGAAAAAGTCAACATATAAATTAAATATTTACAGGGAACATTCTGGGAAACAAAGCAATTTTATGAAATCTACGTGACAGACATCTGCAGTTAAGCAGTTTAATTTATATAGCATTTGCCTTTCGTGAATTGAAAAGATTATTGATTTGAACTTTTTAAAATTATTTTTTAATTATAAAGGAAACCTGTCTGAGGCATTAATTTATCTGTAACTGGAAGGATTTCCCTTGCTGATTTAATCCTGGATAAAGTGAATTCCTGAGAGTGATAATATTTATGTATGTCTTTTTTCTTTAAGATGCTGATTATTGCTCTCCTGCTTTCTTTCCTGTCTCATCTCTTTCCATATTGCTTGCAAGGAATTTATCCTACTGGTCTAGATGTGTCAGGCTAATGTTGGGAGAGAGTCAAAGTCCATTACTTTCTATTAAATTGAGATAATTGCCCTGTTGTCCTGTGCTAAACTATAATGAGTGTCCTGTCTCCTCCAATACTGGGAACCAAAGCTCCAGCCTGATAATCTAAGAAAAAGCACATTGTGCCTTAGCTTTACACACAGTCTTTCTCCATCTGTGTCCCTGTCTTGTGAGGGTTGATAGAACCTGAAAGAGCAGTTTTGTGGCTTCAGTCTTTTTTGCAAATTGGAGTAATGGCAGGTAAAATAAATGTTGGTCCTGCTGAGGAGAGTGAAGAGAAAAAGAGCAGAAGAAAGGACTCAGGAATGTAGGCTAAACAGATTGGGCCAAAAGTACAATGAATATATGCCCAAAAGGCAGTTTAACTGGTATTAAAGGAAACTGGTTAAACAATATCAGGAGATTTATTCAGAACTATGGAGCCATTGGACTATATGAATTGTTTATCAAGAGAGGAAGTTTACCTATCTCCAAAGAACCAGCCTAGAGAAGAACTGCATATGGATATTCTTATCAGTTATAGGAAAGTCAGAGAAAAGTAATTATTAATTTGAGGGAAGAAGGACAAAGCTCTTTTCAAGGTTATTGCTTATCTCTGTGGCAAGCTTAACTCTCATTTTCCAAGGATTGTGACAGCCGTCTCTGGATCTAACAAAACTTGTATCTAGACAGCTGCTCAGAGATCCTTCTTTTCTAGCCCTTTTTCGTTGTTTTTTTTTTCTTTTTCTTTTTTTTTCTCTCTTTTTTTTTTTTAGATATACACTCTCTTTAAAAAGACCTGTTAATACTAATACTGTTATCACTAGCTCAGCTAGTTGGAGCATGATGCTAATAGCACCAAGAGAGTGGGTTTGATCCCTCTATGGCCCATTCACTCAAGAGCTGGACTCAAGAATCGGTGTGGGTCCCTTCCAACTCCATGATTCTGTGATCATCACTCAAGAAACCACAATACAGGACTAGTTCAGCTCAGGTTTTCTTCTGTTAGCATTGTTCTGAATGTGAGCTCATTACCCAGTGTGCAGTGTCAATTCACGCGCCAAGGTGAGGCATTGCTCTTTTTGTAATTTAGTTTGCACAAAGCAGGGAGTGCGTGGTAACCCACAAAAGGCTGGCTCCCAGATCATCCAAATTTATACTATTTATACATTTTAACAAACAAAAGCATCAGCATTTATTGGTTACAGAGTGTATAATGAGTCAGTAGTCATGCTCTCTCACACCAATTACTCTTTCACCAGGTACTGCTCAGTTCTGCTGACTTCATTCCGGGGGGCTATTGTCCAAACAGCCCATTCATCTGGGATTGCCTTCCCTATTCCTTAAAAGACTAGCCAAGCATGAAACATTCACAATGCAATTGCTTAATCATAACTGTCCAGCTACAGCTACTCATTAACAACTGAAAAAAATTGAAAAGTTTGATTCAGATCTTGAGGAACTCAAATTTTGAGAGGTTGAATATACATGTGATGGGTAAAAGCCAGGATACTACGTGTAAATTACTATGCTTCCTAAAGCTAGAAATCAGTCAGAATCAGGCAATGGTTTGTAAGTCTTGAGCTAATGAGGAGATATTATAAAAGAAGGTAACCAAACTTAGTCATGGAAAAAATAGTAATTTTGTAGAAAAGGTATCTGACCCATAACCTACTAAGCAACAATACAGTCCCTCACAATTAGCCTTGAATTTGTCATCCAGTATAATAGAAACATTCTGAATAGCACTTAAGTGTATATTTAACATTAAATTTTCCCTTGATTACAGATTGACTTAAATAAATGGTTAATCTTTTCTTGCATGGTTTCCCTGGGCTTACAAACCAAACTGTGCAGGATATTTTAGGGAATCCAGTATGTTAGAATGCAATAAAATATTGCATAACATTTTCCCACACCTTTGCAGAAGAATATCTTCTGATTAAGGCTCCTGACATAAATCAGTAATCTTTTACTAATGCACCAATATTTATTTTATATTTTCATGAAAAATTGAGTGAATTAATTGGAGAGAATTATCATAGATGTTTGTTTGAATATGTGCCATCAGTATAAAACCTAGAAAAAACAATGCCTGATTGTATTATGGCTGATAATCTTTTATATCAGGGTTTTTTTCAATCTTAGGATGAAGTCACTACATCATTTTTTACATAAGGTGCACACTTCTTTCATGCTCAATGAAAGCGTATTATACACATAGAGAAAATACCTATAAAACCCCTTCTACTATAAAGTATAAAATTTTATAAAGCTTCTAGTTTGCTGTATTTTTACCATATTAATTAGATACAATAAATAAAAACAATATTTTTATTTCCTCTTTTTTTTTTTGTAAATTTCTCAAACCTTTTCAATACATGAAGAGTTGTGATTGTTTTTTCCAATTTCTATTTTAAAGCAATGCCTATGAAAATGACTGATGAATCTACCAGAAGAACTTCTGAGCTTTTTGTGCCTGTCTATTTCAGTGATCAGCCTGATTGCAAAGGGTAAGCAAATAAATGTTGCCATGCATTTTGCACCCCAAAGACCTCTTCAAATCACAGAAGAACTAATAAATGAAAACATTTTAGAGGCTTTATGAGTTTCACTCTTAAAAAACTTAAATTTTCACCCATTTTTCTTATTTAAGAAATTTTGAGGGGAAAGAGGTAGGGAATCAAACTGCATTTTAAAAGTTGTTTGCATCATAATAACAGTTTCTCAACAGTAATCTCATATTCTCTCATTGCCTTCTAATTACTACTTAGCAAGCAGATTAAGTTCCATTGTGTTCCAAAGCAGCTTCAACTTGCTGTATTGCTTATCAGTATAACCAGCTGTTCAGTGGTAGATTTGGTGATGACGGCATTTTTAATTGCTTTTTTCGTTTGGCTAAGTAAGTTCAGATGGTCACTAATTAGTTCTGTCATGCTGAGGTAGTTTTGTTATGAACAATGCAATCAGTGTTTCATTGAAAAGACAATTTTCCTGAGATCAACACTGCTTAATTATCCCTAGGAATCTGTCCTCAGTTTCTTTTTTTGCTACTCAGTTTCTTTTTTTGTTATCACTGTCATGAGTAAGGTGATATGAATTAAACTGAACTGCCACTTAAAAGAAAGCTTCTACTAGTGCACATAATGATTTCACATTTTCCTCTGCTCAAAAGCAATCAACTGAAACAGTCATAAAGACTTATTCTTTATTAAGGTCTATGCCTTGCTTTAGGGCAGCCCAAGTTATTTCAAAATTATAAGGCATTGAAGCAATTTATGATATTCACAAATGTGTCTGTGTATCTCTTACATAAAGCATCATGAGATGACAGGCTTTTTCTTAGGTATTTTCATCTTATTTTATGTAAGAAAATAGCCTCCCTGAAATACCAGAAGAATGTCCTAGTGGCTCTTTTCTTCAAGATGAATAAAAAGAAATGAAAAATCAACTAATGCTGTTGAAAAATCATGAATATTGATTATTTTTTCAATGTTGTTTTTATTTAAAATCTAGTGTTGATTTTTTTTAATTATATAGGAGTGAGTTTGTATTTTATAGTACAAAAAACTCAGCTGGAGACTAAAGGATCAATGGAACCCCTAACAAAAGTTTTACTTGCAGATTTTTAAATACCTGGTTTTTTTTCCCTATTCTTTATTAGAGATCCTCTTTCAGAAATATTTTATTATGCCTTATGGTTGTGAATGCAAATGTATACTGATTGAATTGTTACTAAAGATTTACTTGTAATGTATCATTTCTGCGGCCAAGGTGCATAAAAATTTTTGTAAACTTCTCTGAAACACCAAATAAGTATGTAAAAATGACTGTATAGAGTGCAGCATTTGTGTAGCAGGATTTTTTAAAATTAATTTAATTCCTTAGCAGTTTGTGTAACTTTAAGATGGAACAGTGTCTCTTGACATTCTCACAAAGCTGGATCTCTTTCAGTTTTATGTTTATAAACATGTGGAAATGCTCTATTTTGATAAGACAATTTATGTGTTTGGGCTAACAACTCTTTCTGTTGACGGTGGGATCAAATCACTAGAGGGTAATTGATGAAAGATGTGAAAAAAAATTGAGCTAAAAATTGCATCCTGCAGGAAATAGGTGGTAAGGAAGGCTGGGAAAAATATACTGTCATGATTTGCTTGGAGAATATTCAGCTGCATTTAGTCATTTTGCATTCAATATGTCATGGAAACTCCATAAGAGAAATTTCCATCTGAAGAGTCAGATGTGGAGGTAAGACAGAAAGCATGGTAATAATTATGCAGCACTGAAGAATGACTGCAGCAGTAGCACACAGAAATGGATTTATACCTGCTCATTGAGAAAAAAATGGAAAAATCCAGTTGTACAGGTAGTGACTCTATCCATTCCAAAGCATTATTCTAATATTAGTTGCTGAATCATAATTTCTTGCATTCCATCAACTCCTATTTATAGTTCAAGAATACTGAAATCAAATTTATTAAGTATATAATACATTTCTGCTTGTGAAAGTAATCAAAAAACCTCTTAACATTTGTTCGATGTAAATATTTGATTACTCAACATTTGTCTGATTGTACAATAATTGTTCCCTGTAGACAAAAATGATGGAAGTGTAAATCAGGAGTACCAATACCAAACAGATAGCAGGAACAGAAAGATATTAAAGGCACCTGAACACAGTTCTTATCAAAATATTCTTTATATATATATTACATATATATAACATATTTACCTATATGGGAAAAAATTGAGAAAGCGAGTTTCACATAAATTATTTATAAATTCAGATAATGAAATAAGTGAACTTTAAATGACACAACTACTTCAGAATTACTAAGCTTTTACTTTGAGAAGAATGCTAAAATTTTGAACATATCTTTGAATACTGTAAGATTGTTATGCTTTATCTTTGTAAAGATATATAAGTTGTAAAATTAAACCTCTTCTAAATGAGGTTAAATTTTCAGTCGACATTAACCCTTATCAGTATGCAGCTTCTTTGTGGTCCTGAAGTTGCTATAGGATGAGAGAAATACTATTTTTCTAAAATAATAAACCACAGGATCATAGTATGTTAAGGGTTGGATGGAACCTTAAAGATCATCTAGGTCCAGTGCTCTCTGCCAAAGGCAGGGACATCTACCACTAGATCAGGTTGCTCAAGGCATTATCAAACCTTTCCTTGAGCACTGCCAGGGTTGGGGTGTCCACAGCCTCCCTGGGCAATTTGTTCTAGTTTCTAGCCACTTGCATAGTAAAGAATTTCTTCTGGATATCTGACTTAAATTTCCCATCTTTCAGTTTCCTTGCACTAGTCCTTGTCCTATCACTATAGTTCCCAACAAAGAGTCCCTAGAGTCCCTCTCCAGCTTCTCTGCAGGTCTCTTCAGATCCTGGGAGGCTGCTGTGAGATCTCCATGCAACCTGCAGTGCTACAGGCTGAAGAGCCCCAACTTTCTCAGCCTGTCTTCCTAGGGGAGATGCTCCAGTCCCCTTATCAGCTTCATGGCCCTTCTCTAAATTCCCTTCAAGAGTTCCCTGTCTTGACATGGAATCAGACTTTTTTTTTTCTTTAGAAAAAGAAAATGGATATATAAACTAATAGTAGGAATCTTAGATTCCTAAAAAACAGTTTAAGATAATATTGTAGGTTTTCTTTTTTTAGGGAATTTTCTCCCATCCAAAGGGAAATTCCCCGCTGTAAGGGGAAGGGGTTGTCTGGGAAATGGATAGGGGCGTGAGAAACGATACTCACTTTTAAAAAATTTAATAGGTTTATTAAAACCTTATCAAAATACAACAGAAGACTGGACAAGGAAAAATGCAGCATCGTGAGCAAAGGATTCAAACACCAGGTGCTCGTCTGCAAAATGGATGTTCCGCATTTTATAATTCTAGCGCCTCCCAAAGTCTTGTCAATCAACTCCTTCTTCACTGTCCAGTGGTGAAGATCACTTTCCTACATCTTGATTGGAGGTCAGGTGTTGCCATAGTAACAACCCAACCCTCCAACATGCCCCAAGTACTAAGGCTATCCCACGATAACAATGCAAGGGGGAGGGAAAACATAACTATAAATCTGCAAAACTTCATTTAACATATACTTAATATTCACCCCTTAGATGTGAGAGTCAACCATCACATTGCTCATCAATAACAGGGACAGTTAAAAAAAGGATGTAGCCAACCACTCTGACACACCACAGTAATGGCTTGGACAGGGGAAACTAGAATTTGGGAGTCATGCCTGGGGGATAGGGGAGCGGTTCGAGAGTTGTGATGTAGATAACCTGAGAGGCATTTGGGAGTGGACTCCAGGACTCTTGCCTGGGGGTGAGGGGCTGGTTGCAAGTCCCGTTTTTTGGTTTGTCCCTTTTTCTCCTCGAGGAGAATGGTCATGAGTGTTACAGACGGCATTTGGCTGCTCAGGGATGCTGCTACACTTCAGCCCCCCGCCCCGGGTCTCCCCGTCTCCACTGCTCCGCTTTCTGCTCTGGGGATATTGCTGCAGTTTAGCTTGGCCGCCAGAATGTTACCCAGACCAGGCGCTGGCTGTTCTGCCTGTGTGTTCGGCAAACACGAGTCACTCCTGTCCTTGCCCAAGCTCCCACCAGCACATCGGGAGGCTTTCTGAGGCCAAGGAAATGAGGGAACCATGGGTGGTTCACCCCTGAGGCCATGGGGGAACCATCACAGCCCCTCTGCCTTGGCGGGAGCCACCGCAGCCCCCCTGCCGCACACCAGCCAACAGCAGCCCTTGCAGGTTGTGATTGTAACGACACCAACGGGAAATTGCTAGATGGGCAAGAAAGGCTGTTACTGGCGTTTCTGTTTGGTGGTTTGTGCTGGGTTTTGGGGTTTCGTTTCGTTTTTTTGCTTGTTTGCTTTTGGGGTTCTTTGTTGTTGCTGTTGTTTCGCCGTCTTTATGTATATATATTTATATTCTAGTAAAAAACTGTTATTTCTTTTTCCATATCTTTGCCTGCTAGCCCTGTAATTTCAAAGTCATTTGGAGGGAGGGGTCATCTTTTCCATTCTAGGAAGGTTCCCACCTTCCTTGGCAGACACCTGTCTTTTAAACCATGACAGATAACAATATCAGCCTTTTATCCAGAACCAGTGACACTGGAAAGTGTTTTAGAGAGTTGGTTGTCTCAGAATGCAACCTCAATCACTTTACACCTAATTCATGGAACTGCTCAGAGCTGGGCAAGGGTAAATTTTGAGAGATGCTATTTTTACACTAAACTTAAGCAGGATTAAAATATTAGCTCACATATTGTTCTGCAATTATCTATACCTTGTAATTAATTTAACTGACTCTTCTTTTCAATGTGTTTGTTTTTGCCATCTGGCATTTTCACGGAATATCCCAGGCACACTTCAGGGCACATATATCACATGTACCATTCCCAGTGGGTACTTTGAATGTGGCAGTCTGTCTTAGAGGAAAACAAAGTTTAGTTTCTTTGCTGTGAACCAGGTAGTTCTGCTTGGACTCAGAATCACGAAACATTTCTTCTCAGTAACACATGCCTTGCCTGAATTCCATACTAATTCTATAGTAAGGAGTATAGAGAAACACATTGGTGACTTACTCTTCAAAGCATGAAAACAATCATTTGCATTTTTAGAACATGCTAGATTTTTTAAAAATCTTCTTCATGTGAAAAACATTAGGAAATATGCTCAGAATCATAGCACCAAGGCTTTGGTTTTGTTCTTTCCTTAAGGATACCAAAGGGATGGCAGCATTAGTCCTTAGTATCCAAATACCTTGGTGCAAGGGGTATGATAGTAATAGATTGTTCTTTCTTACATTGGGATTTTCTTGGAAGTGGTTTTATGTTTGTTGGCAAGCTTTTTACCCTTTTTTTTTTCTTGTCCATTATCTGCAACTCCATATTAACTTTACTTTACTTTTATCATTTACAGTTTGGTTTATATATGTTTGACCATAGTAATTTACTTTCTGTGTAAACAACAAATCTTTTTTGTCCAGTTCCATATTGCCATTTCTTCAACTGCACACTAGGGAGGATTTTTGAGCCATGGAGTTTCTGGTGTGTGCTTGGACCTCATCTCTTACTAACTCGTGCCTGTAATCCAGCACACTTTGTTCTCTGCCATCACTTCTTAACATCTGTATTGTCATACAGATGTGATCACTGTACTTGCCTGACTAAGGTCATGTACCGTGTCATTACTCTGTAGTCAAAATCATCTTATTCTACACCTAACAACTACTTTGCTATTAATTTTATATTTAAAAAGGATAGTTTTACCATACTAAAGTATGTAAAAAGAATTAGCCATATTCACCTGGTCATTAAGCAAATTGTCATTACAGATAAACCAAGTGAAAACATAGCTCCAGACAGGTCACAGCAAGTTCAAATTGAGTAAATCTGTCTCCATCCTGAGACTTTTCAAAATCTGCACAAAGCCTGGGGCTTCATACTATCTGTGGCAGAACTGTATTACTGGGCCACAGGGCTATATTATGGGATGAAAAAGGCATGGGGTCAATGGCAGTCCTCTATAATCAAATGATAAGAAAGTAACCCAAGATGTACTGTGACAGTAGGAATAGGATTCTTAGCTACTTATAGCGAGAAAAATATCTTTGGTGTCATTAAATCTTTGTCCTGTCCCAGAATTATTTCTGCTGGTTTTTTTGGTTTTTTTTTTTTTTCTTATAGGATGATTAGTTACACCATCTCCTTAAGGGGGTAGGAGATATGGGATTGAAATTCTTGCCTATGTTAAGAAGTACCTTGACGTCTCTAAGACTTCTGATGATAATACCCTCATGTCTCTGGCATTTGTTTTCAGTCAGGTGAGAATCTTTGGTATCACAAATTTAAAAGCTGTATCTGTCCTACTTTGAGGAAAAAACACATGAATATAAGACACCACTTTCTATACATTTCATAACAGAAATTCAATACACCAGGCTAATTTTACGTACCAGTAAGCACATCAGTCAGAACACAAAGGCAACCATTTACACTTCTCAGAACACAGTAGCTTTAAGGAACACTGTACAGTTTTTTATAAAGAGTAAACTATATCTACATATCTGTAACTTACTTCCAATAGTGATTTGATCATATGACAGAAGCTTGTCAAATTATCACTATATGTACTGGTATGACCCAGATTGGTGTCTATTTATGCAATGTTATATCAGTATGAAACCTATGTTCATTATGTCTGGATACCAACAATTAAGTGATTTGTAAAATATATCACATTTTACAATTTTATTTTCAGAATATATTAAACCATAATAGAAAACAGTTTAAAAATGTCAACGCTTTTTTTTACATCAATCTTGGTAATGGTTTGATGTACAACTTTTTCTGAGCTGTAACAATGTATAGTACAGTACAGGAGCTGAGAAGTGACACCAGCCACTGGGAAAACATGCACAGACTACTATGAGTAAGTCAGAGATGGAAATCCAACTGGCTACTAATATAAAAATCTCCCAGATATATTTAACCAGTTTCAACCACCTCCCCTAGCAAAAGGACTTGACATTTCAGTAAGTGTTGTGACAGAGTAAGACAATGGTTTTAATGTATTTCATGATGAAATAAATATCTTTTGAACTGTGTAAGAAAATATGCTATGATGACAAACCCCCAAGCTGGAAAGATGGAAAGATGACTCAATCATTCTCTGCACTACCCACTGCAAGCCTGACAGTGCTACTTTTTAATGCATATTATTTTCTGGGTACTTCAAACCAAAAGTACATAACAAACCATGATAAATGAATATCTTTGAAAGTTCTTTCTTGAACCCAAAGAACTGATTGTTACTATACTGAAATTGGATTATTGCTGTTGTAGGAACTGAATGGTAACAGTCACCCCAGAGGCTTGTTCCATGTTTACTTCTGCGAACAGCAAATCAGCAAATTTTGACATCTTAAACACAAACTCATTTGTTACCCTTTCTACAATTATTTTATGAACTCAGATCAAGGTGCTCTGGACCTGTGTTGTTTTCACATCTTGGTGTTTATTTCAAGCATGCTGGGGGGGCAGCCAGGGGCTGTCCCAGGATTAGGTGGGCTGATGGGTGCCAGGGCCCTGGGGCTGAGCTGGGGCTGCTCCAGGGCCATGGGGCTGGACTGGGCTGCTCCAGGGCCATGGAGCTGAGATGGGGCTGCTCCAGGGCCATGGGGCTGAGCTGGGGCTACTCCAGGGCCATGGGGCTGGGCTGGGGCTGCACAGGGCCATGGGGCTGGGCTGGGGCTGCACCAGGGCCATGGGGCTGGGCTGGGGCTGCACCAGGGCCATGGGGCTGAGCTGGGGCTGCACCAGGGCCACGGGGCTGGGCTGGGGCTGCACCAGGGCCACGGGGCTGGGCTGGAGCTGCACCACGGCCATGGGGCTGAGCTGGGGCTGCACCAGGGACATGGGGCTGGGCTGGGGCTGCTCCAGGGCCATGGGGCTGAGCTGGGGCTGCACAGGGCCACAGGGCTGAGCTGGGGCTGCACCAGGGCCATGGGGCTGGGCTGGGGCTGCAACAGGGCCATGGGGCTGAGCTGGGGCTGCACCAGGGCCCTGGGGCTGGGCTGGGGCTGCACCAGGGCCATGGGGCTGGGCTGGGGCTGCTCCAGGGCCCTGGGGCTGGGCTGGGGCCGCACCAGGGCCATGGGGCTGAGCTGGGGCCGCACCAGGGCCCTGGGGCTGGGCTGGGGCTGCACCAGGGCCATGGGGCTGAGCTGGGGCTGCACAGGGCCACAGGGCTGAGCTGGGGCCGCACCAGGGCCATGGGGCTGGGCTGGGGCTGCACCAGGGCCATGGGGCTGACCTGGGGCTGCACCAGGGCCATAGGGCTGAGCTGGGGCTGCACCAGGGCCATGAGGCTGAGCTGGGGCTGCACCAGGGCCATGGGGCTGAGCTGGGGCTGCTCCAGGGCCAGCCCATGGGTGAGACCTGGCTTGGCAGGGCTCGTGGCTGGTCTGGGCAGGACTGTAGGGAGCTGGGAAGCAGATGGGATGGGGACTGATGGCCATGGATGTGAGGGAGCATTGCACATGGTGGCGTCCTGGGCCACGGACAGGGTGGGGACAGCCATAGGGTGATGGTCAGGGACAGTCAGGCCTGGTGGTGCTCTCAGGGCCCTGTCAATCATTTCAGGCACCTGCCTTGCTTGTTCTGGCCAGAACTGTATGAATCCCGCCAGAAAGAAAGTTATTGTGTGTTGAGAGTTTTTTGCAGGACAATGGGCATGTGCAACATATGCACAATCCAGCCTTCATAGAAACTGAGTAAGGTCACAACGCCCTTGAAGGACATGCTCAGAAGCAGACAGTTCAGGATGCAAAGGCAGACAAGAAAACAGTAGCAAGATGCATGAAGAAGAAAGACTAACTAAAATTAACTGAAATATTAAAATGTGTGCGTAAAAGGATTTAACCAATTGTGTATTACCTTGAGGCATGAACAATAGAAAAAAGTATAAATCTAGCTTGCTTTTTGCAATAAATTGGCTTCACTTGATCATATTGATCATGGCGTGATGTCCTGTTACTGATCCTCCGCAATTGTGCAGCAGCCATCCTTACTGCCAGCTGAAACTGGGGGACAATAATTTGTTACTTCTGATCCTCAGCTGTGAAACAGTGAGATGAAAGCATTTTGTCCATATGAAAATATGTTTAAAAAACTCTAAGCAAGCATGCAGACTTTAGAGGCACCCATGAAGCAAGTTGGTGACTTTTTACAAAGCCCTTTCTCCTTCCTTCCATGAAGACTGCAGGACCCAGAGGGACTTTGGAAGGAAGAGCAAAATGCTAGAAGGAAGTGACATATACCAAAAAAGTTTTGTATGCTAGTTTTAACCCCATTATAAAAGCTATTTTCTTTATTAATTAGGTAGTTTGAGCAATACTGTTAATATTGTAACTTGGTTAATTAAAGGTGGGGGTTTGTCTCTTTTAATTTGACTGCAAAATATTAGCTAATCTAAGAAAGAATTCTTGGCTTAAGAAAAATTCAAGAGGAAAATCCAGGAAAAAAATCTATTTTTTTCATTTCAGATGGTATAGTTCCCAGAATCTATTGCAGACGATATTTCTATGACACAAACAGCAACAAATGCTCAATACACATAGAGAAAGAAACAACAGCTTTGCTAAACTGAACTTACATGAAGACAAATGTTATATAGTGCACTTAGAAAGAGAAACAGGGAAGGAAGAAGCCTTGCTCGTCAGGGTGTGTATCATCAGTCTCAGCTAAGACAAAGAAAATCCTACATCTTCAGGGTTGCAGTAAAGATAATTCCTTTATTTGGTCCATTTTATTATATTCAGTGCTTTAAAAATAATGAACAAGTTTCAAGTTATATTTTTTGATAAGTTGCACTACTAGGAGTGGTATTTCCTATAAACTACTTGAGTCTGAACAACTGAACATCTTTTGCAAATTATTTAGAATCAATTTATATCAGTACCAGTAATATCAAAAGATTACAGGAAGTTTTGTGGGATGATTGAAAAAAACAAAATACAAGTGCAAATTCATCTGATTTTTGATACACTCATGCATGTTTAATAAAGTATCTTGCAATAAGAGTAAAATCAGGACTTGGGCACATAAACACATTCTTGTCAGGGGATCTGTGGCAGCTTGTATATATGCTTTTCCTGTGTGGTAACTTCTGTGTAAATAAAAAGTAGTTTGAAATACTATATTTTTCTGTCTTTGAAAGTATGCTAGTTTGCTTTTTGATAAATAAGTATCAATATAGTTCCATGGAAAGTTATCATTCAGTGGATGAACACATGTAACTTCTAATACATGCCAAATTTCTATTTTACGTTGTTTAGTTACTAGTAAGTAAGAATACAGGCCATAATTGGAAGATAATTTTGTACTTGGCAAAGCTGGACATTCCTTATATATAATGATTAAATTAATGAGTTAATGAACATAAAACTGTAGGTGTTTTACTACAAGCTAAGGGAAACCAATAAAAAAAAGTTGCAATAGAAAAATGGCATTATTTACACTGGCTAGTTAGGTTCTATGACACTTTCTACTGTTCAATCAAGAGTCAAAGAGCAGAGTGTTGAGAATGATGACAAACTGCAAGAAAGGTCTTTCACTAGGAACTAGTAGAAGATGACCTAATTTTTTTTCACTTAAGTAATTTTTGCCCAGAACACAGCTATCCACTTACATATTGATGTGGACAAACAGGAATTCTACACAGAAGATAGCACCTGGCAGGTAAAAGTATGACTTGGTAGTTGAAGAAATTCTGACTGCACAAGATATTTGTCATGTGAGGAGCCGGCAAATGTACTTGGTCATCCCTTTAATCTTGAAAGATTCCGTGATTCTACAACATGTTACTGGGATTATTTTCCCTACAAAATTTCAAATTTTGAATCAAAATTAGGAAATTTAAATTGCTTAACTTCTAAGTAACTTCTGATTTTTGCAGGAGGTCAAAGTAGATCATCACAGTGATGCTTCCTGGCCCGATAATTTACAAATGTAAAAGGAATAAATATTAATAAGTGTAATATTACAATCATGCTTCAAGAGTTTTAGTGCTCTTACAAATCATAAAACATTCATAAGTCTAGCTATGAAAATAGCTGTTAGTGTCTGAAAATAGCCATTAGTTTCTGAAGCATGTGGAAACCCCAGACTGGTCCTTCTTAAAGCATGTAAATTCTTGGTCATAGATTTGCGTTCCCTATGCCAGATGAATGAGGAACAGAATTGTTTAAATGTTTGTCTTTCACACTTTCCAATATTTAGCTGCTTTAACATTGAGTTAGAACAATGGAAAAAGAGCCACAGTCCACACAAACTCTGTTTCACCTATAAAACAGAGTTTATAAGTGAAATTTACTGTGGAGAGATTTGCAGACAAATGCCCTGAGCGGAGAGGTAATTTACTTCTCCTAACCTCTACATTTCATATTTTGTGTTTGAAAGTGTTGCTCATATTAGTGAGCAGTGGTGATGTGCTATTGTATCCTGTATTTGATCTTGGTATGACATCAAATATCAATGATGCTTCTAAATTTTTTTTGAAGTGTACCACAATACCTGCATAAAAAATTCCAGACCCCTTGTACTTTTTCTGATATTTGTGTTAACACTATTCTGCTAATAGGTCTACACTGGCATTTTAACATAAAAATTTCAAACCAAATTAAGTTATGGATGAGTGATTATTTTTCAAAGAAAGTGAATTCAAGAGAGCATAGGAAGTATACTTATTTATTATGCATGATCTAATTCTCAAAGACATTTGAGAATTTGGAACCTACAAACTACAGATCATAAATGTGCTATGAACTGTTATTGTATATACTAGGAACAGAAATGAACCTTTAAGGTCCAGAAAACATACAGTTGTATTTAATGTACCTGTTGTCAACGATAATTGCTGCCTAAGGAAATATGAAATGCTTTGAGAAATGGCTGATATGTAGGAGCTTAATTTTGTGGCATAAAAATTTTACAGCACAGCAATAAAGTTAGTAATAAATAGTAAAGTTACTTAGTAGTAGTATAGCGAAAAATGTTTTATAATTGTATATTCATTCTTACCTTGTCATAGCACCTGATGCCATTGATAGAGTCTGCTCATATTTGCTTTTTAGACTGTAATATAAATTTTATCTTGGGTACAAAATAGAAAAATAGGATTGTGGCAGGTCGACCTTTTCTGGCCTTCAGGTGTCAAGTAAGATGTCCTCCCACTCACCTCATCAGCAGGACAGGGGAAGAAAATAAGATGAAAAACTTTGAGATAAAGGCATTTTAATAAAGAGAAGCAAAGGCTGCACACAGAAGCAAACTATACCAAAAATATTTATCCTGTACTTCTCAGCAAGTAATGTCCAGGTACTTCCTGGGATTAGGACCTCAGTATGCATATCAGTTACAATCTTCATGCTGTGCAAACACTGCTAAACCATAGTTAAGACATTGGTGTGTACCATCTGAGTTATACAGTACCTCTCTATAAGGACTTATAAATATAGGACATCATTTACAAAAGCAAATTAAATATAATCCTACATTTTCAAACTTTTAAATCAATTTAATATTATAATGCCTGGGTATCTAGTATTAACAATCTAACAAATTAAAAATCTAATCTAATATTAACTATAGTAGAAGATTATCTTATTTTGGAGAAAGAGCCATAAAATATTATTTTTCATTTTCATTACTATTAGTAAATTGAAACACCGTGTTTTGCATAGCTTCTAAGTCACAACTACAATGAAAACAGATATTTTATCATTTTAAGTGGTGCCATTCCAGTGACTGACTATAGTCCTCCTCCAACATTCTTCTAATTATCTATCTACATCATCATTTATTTTGAGTAGTTCTCTTGGCAGGTAAACTCTGTTTGAAAATCAGTGCTTGTGGAAATAAATCAGCAAAGACAGTAAGATATAGACCCCCTCATTAGCATGATATTGATTTCAAGTGAACATTTGTCTTGTTAGTGTTCTTTTAATTGGAATTAGCATCATTACAATCTTGATCAATTACTGTATTGTAATTTCAAATTCTGTGCTCTCCATCTGCCCAGTTAATGTGAAAGTGTGTTTTGTTTTCTTTTTCTAATCTTTGAAGCTAAGTTGAAGCAGATGCTTAGTTTCTAGAAATTAATCCATCAAACATTTTCAGTACGTATTGTTTCAACTACTAAAATCAGTTCTCTTGAACTGCAATCACATTTTGTCATGGCTTGATATTTAGTAGGAATAGTTGAAAATAATTTTTAGAGATGAGAAATGCCAAGATTTCTATTAGTATATAATTATTGTTTTTATTTAGTTGTATGGTATGGATGATCACTCTAAGCATGACACAGGATTCTAGAACACTAAAAAAGACAATTTAGAAACAGAACAGGAGGTGTTGTGGAGAATCTTAGTTGATGCTTTCACCATTTGAGAAGTCATGCATTCAACTGATCCTCAGGAAACTGCTGATTCTTTAAAGTTCTAAGTCACACTGCATGCAGTTTTTGAGTTTAAGGATGTTTTCCATACAGTGAGAAATATCTATTGTTAAACATTACACGTTTCAAATTATAGGGCTACAGTCACTTCCTGACGCATTTTCAAGATTGATTTTCCTGCTTTCCTTCACTTACTTTTCACTTGTTTCATCAGTACATATTAGATGCTGATTCAAATATTTGATGCATTCATTCAGATAAGTGTAACTTTCAGATGAAATTACATTCCCAAAATGATTTTTTTTTTCCTGAGGGTCTGAAACCCACATTTTTTTTTTTTTGATCTCAAAGTGCACCCATTTACAAAAAGGGCAGAGTACAATGGAAGTATTAATGCCTTCCAAGGAAAACTCAAAAAAAACTGTGGTGAGAGTTTTTATCAACAGAAACAGAATGCCATTGGCTTTCAGCTCAACAAGAAGAAAAAACAGCATCCAATTGAGGAAAATGTCAGCATCTTTGTTGGAATTCCTGAAAATTCAGAGTGATTTTTGTCAAGCAAAATCTCTTTGCAGAGTTTTTGGCCATCTTTTAAAGATGGCCTTTTTAAAGCCAATGCTGTATTTAGTAGACAGAACAAGGAGTCACTTTCTGTACTTTCACAATTGCTATTGATTGTTATGATCTGCCCCTGAAAGCTAGGGTAGCTCAGGGTCTTGTTAATAGATCCCTTGGGGCAGATTAGAGGGAAATGACACTGAATTATTTGTGTTTATAAAAAACATATACATATATATGTATGTAGGGTTTCTGTTAGAACAATTTGGTTACAGTGGAAAGGATGTATTGATCATTCTTAATAGTAATATGTAATAGTAATATATGAGCATGAAAATAACACTTAAGAAAATGTATAAGGAAAAGAAGGAGAAAGAACGAATAAGAGTAGGAAGAAATCACTTCATGTGGATCCAATGATGAGACTTGATTGTTGCAATTTAGATGTCCATTGGTCGAAATGATGACCATAGTCTTGATTGGTTGGGGGTGGATGAAGACCAGGGAACACAAAGTTCAGTGGGTTGATGTATGTTTATATACACAAGGGAACACCCAGGTCCCTGCCCTGGAGGGAGTTTTACACTGTCTGTTGCAACACGGTGGACTGTGCTAGTGGAAGGCCCCAGAAATAAGTTTTGTGGACATTTTGGGTGTCTTTGGTGGTTTATGACACCTCCTAAGACATGACAGCTGTCTCTCATGTCAGTGTAATTGAGCCAATTAAACTCCATCAGAAGGGATGAGTAAAGTCAATGTTCCAATATCTTCCCTCAGGGGGAAGTTTTACAAGTGAGCCAATTATGTAAGGGAAGACTATGGCATGGTCAGAACTATCCCACCTCACATCATCTGCCTCTTGCCAACCTCTTTCCTTTGGTTCAAACTCTAGCTTGTTGCTAAAGAAGCCTTGATTTGTTGTGGTCATCCTCAGGTGCCCATGCCCTCTGCACCCGAGCTGCTCCTTCACACACCATTGACAAAGCTCATGCCCATTGTTTGAGTCATTTGCCATTAACTTTACAGCCTCTCAAGGATTCCAGTCAGAATATTTTTCCTAGTCATTCAGTACATATCAAGACAAGGAATTTTAGTCCTACAGACCTACAATGGAAACTCCATCTACCTAGCAAAGTTTGGTGTCATAATTAAAAAAGCTAGAAACATGGAATCTGGGCTAATTTCTAAGGGAAATGGAAGAAAAGTTGTTTTATGTTTACAATGAGAATCTCTTTCCTCTAAAGTACTGGCTTCATTTTATGTGTTGCAGATTCACAAAATACTCTAAGTCACTGATTGAATAGTCTGTTAATTGGCTAAATAGCTTGAAAATGTTTAAAATAAACTAAATATGTATCTGAAAATGCATAGAATACAAAGCATGAAAATATCTCTATCTCAGAGCTAAGCATTAAATAATATTGTGAATAATATTGACCTTAAATACTCTCACAATACCTGCATTTCCCATCCTCCACAAAGTCTATCCTAATTCCATTGTGCACACTGTTTGGTTTTAGTTACTAGTGCTGAGAAACTAGAGGTTATTGATCAAACATTTTTACAAATGTGCCATCTTTGCATGTTGCCATATTTCCTCCATATATTTTTTTTTACTTTGCTTTATATTTCACTACTCTAATCTCTTACAATTATGAACTATACTTCACCTAAACTTTTGAAAATCCTAACCCTAATCTGGCAGAAAGGGCATTTACATAATTTTAAAAAATAGTTTCAGAGATTTTTTAAAAATTTAACTAAAGTTTTATAAAGATAAGAATAAAATATATCTGGAAAAATAGTATTTTATGCACCAGTTAAATCACTTCCCCTCAAATGCACAAGAAGGTGCTTTACAAAATAAATATATATACAGCAAAATATATATATACCAGAAACATTACTGGTTTTCAACTTACAGAACTATATTTAAGACTATCGAATTGGAAATGTCAATCAAATAACATTTTAGCAAATGTGAAAATACAGAAATTTTCTTTTATGCCTGAGAAACTGGAGATGGTTTTCAAGACTTTCAATTGTTTTTGAAATATTGTGTCAAAATATTTTAATTTCATTAGTCATAAAGATATTGTGTTCAAGAATCAGCAATGAGGATTATTTTCAAAAAATAACACAAACATTTCAAACTTTAAATGCAATAATTGTTTTAATTTATAATTTTCAAGCATTAAGTTCAGTAATTTGTTTTCCTTTTTTAAAAATCCCTTCCTCAGTAGATATTTTAAATCAAATTTTAGCATATTTAAAATATTTTGTTCCCTCTGTGGTTTAAAATCTAATATATATTAAGCATGTACATAGATGTATATAATATATAATCAAATAGATTTAATTTAATAAGCTTTAATAAATATATATATATGTATTAAGAACAAAGTCCAAAAATACAATAAAAACTTAGATGTATATGAATATAGTCTGAATTTTATGAAGTTAAGGAGCTGAAGTTTCATGCAAGTGATTAAATTGCTACTAAGGAAACAGTTTGGCACACCAGTGTCTGTTTTGAAAGTTACAGTTTTCAATTAGCAATTTTTTTCTTGCCCTTATCTTATTCCATCACAACCCCATCACTTCTTACACAGGATTTGCCAGAGTGCAAAATAAGCAATGAGATGGCTTGGGATTTTTTATATAGCACACAGTTTGACTAGTAAAGACACAAAAGGATCCGTATGAGCTGCTTAACATAAAATGACTTTTCTTTATTTTCTGAGATATTTTTTCATTTTTTAAGTTTATAAGTTGAAGCACAGTCATTAAACAATAAAATATTTTAGGATTCACAGAACCACATTTGAAGCTGTTTTTTCAAATTTTGCACTGACATTTGGAAGAGATTTTGTAACCTGTTTTTATTCCAGGAACACTTTTTCTCTATCCTCTAGACATCAAAGCATTTGAACTGATGCTACAAAACAAGTTTTTTCTTCCCTCTTCACTTCTCAATCTGTCATTTGCATTTTGAGTCTACTTCAGATATCGTAATTCTGGCAAATATAGCCTCAGAATTAATGAAACTGACAAAAGTAGTGTACATAATGGGAAATTTCATGTCCCCTTGAATTCATTTTTGTGAAAGTTAAAGCATTTTTCAAATATGGATCTTAAAGTGGAAATTTCAGGCAAATTTCTTAACACAGCAAAAATAACACATCTAAACCACATTTGACTTCAAGAAGAAAATGTTTATTAATACTGTCCTAGAATTTCTCATGACATAATTAAAGTACTAGATGGTGAAGGCTAAATAAGTCTCACTGGTATTTGAGGTTGTGAGTATTTTTATTTCTTGGTATTTACTAATGGTTCTCTTAAAGAAACATACAAAATAAAAATAAATAGCTCTACCAACCCTAATTTGTACTAAAAAGCACAAATTAATCAATATGGAAATACACGTAGAGCTTTTGTAAAGTGGTAAAGTTGTATGTTGCAAAGATGAACCTAACCATAACCCTAACCCTAACCCCAAACCCTAACCCAAACCCTAACCCTAACCCTAACCCTAACCCTAAACCCCAAACCCTAACCCTAACCCTAATCTCTGAAAGTAGATAAATATACATGCAATGGGGCATGTTTGGCTTTTCTTTTTTTTTTCTTTTTTTGTCTGTGCATGCAGGTATCAAAAATGACTGCCACTCTTTGTCATGGTGAAGCTGGTATTTATGTTTGCAACTTTCATGAAGATGTGTTTGGTTTCTTAATGTGTCTTAGCATTATTTGTGTAATAATTCTAAGAGGCTCAAGAATCAAGTTTGGAGCCCTAAGATATCCTAGATTTGGCATGACACAGATTTGGAAATATTTTTAACCCTTAAATGAAGTCTGGTTGGATATGTTTTTGGGCATATAGCTACACCCATATAGACAAGGAATGTCCACTGAGGTTTAAAAGAATTGTTTTGGAGATACTAAAGTATTAACTGTACCAAATAAGCCATAGAGTCTTTTAAAGTGAAAATAAATCACCCATTCTGAGGAAAATGGGGGAAAAATATTTGCTTCTCAGTTTATTTTATTTAATCACTTAAAAAACCCCAGAATGTTAAAAAACAACCAAAACCATTCTGGATTGAAAGACACTTAATCAAATACTCAGATTTCCTGATAAGAAGTGAAGTGCTTTTTTGAACAGAAGTGTCAAGAAGGTCTACTCCTAGTGCAGAGGAGCAGCACTCACCATTTAATCAGTTTCCACTAAAAAAATCTTTTATGGTTTGAATCTGTGATTTTGGTATTGTTTGCATAAAAAGCCAGCAAAGTAATTTGTATTTTCACATCTTTTTGTTGTTAAGATCTCCTTACTTCTTTCCTTATCTCCATAGTGTGCACAATAAAATGTCATCACAATTTTCTTTATCATCCCTTGGTTATTGCCAGAGCAAATATCCTAGGGGGGCAATCTCAACATTCTTATTTACTAGGTCAATATATGCAATTATTTTAGTTGTGTCTAAAGGGAAGGAGATATTATTTTCACTACAGTGTATTGGCAAGGTCAAGCCAGTTTGGCGTTTTACTTCTGTCATGGTCTGCTAGCGCTGTCTTTGAATTCTCACGATCTGGCCTGGTAGTGCCTTATACTACAAAAGTTCTGTTCTAGGATGATCAGGGAAGGATTACTACAGGGAAATCATCTTATTACTGCCCAGGAGCCACAATCCAAAGGACTGGGTTGATAAAGAAGAGTTAACTGAGTCACCTAGGAAGTTAAATCACTCACCAAAGGCTGCAATGAGCTTTAGAAGCAGATTTTCTTCAGTCAGATCTCCATTGCTAGCATGGCCCACTCTAGTCACAGAACTGGTACTTTATTTCTAATCGAGAAGTAATTAAAAAGATAGATAGGAAGAATTATCTTATTTCTTGATATTCAGCAGGGAAAAAATAGTATTATTTCTGCATTACTGTTATGGATGAAGGGCACTGAAAAATGTAATGTAAAAAGAAAATTACTAATAATATGAAAAAAATTCATTAAGTAGATTTCATAAGTTTGCATGAAAAAAATGACAAGATGGTTACTCAGTCTCCTCATTTTTCTCACACAAGATAGACAAATTTAGGCAGATATTTGTGTTAAAAATACAAACTGGGCAACAAGACTTCCTTCAAAGAGAGCTAAAGGATAAGATTACTGAAGACAGTGACATACTCCCTAACCAGTTACATTTTTATTTAGTAGAAATAAAAATGGCATATTATTTTTACACCACTTATGTTTTTAATTAATTAAACCTAATACTAATTAATTGGTTTTTGCTACAAAGAATTTTCCCCAAAAGCATGAGATGGTGTAAATACAGAATCCATTTATTATTTCCATAACAGCTATGTTCATTTGTCTTATTCAAACCCAAGCCCAATACTCTACATACCATTAAGAAAATGTCATTTTTTAAAAAACTGGTTGATGTTAGTATTTATTCAAATTCAATTTAGGAATAAGCATAGTTTTGTGACTTGAAATACTTAAAGTGCTGTGAGTTTTTAGGGATTTTTTTCTTTTCTGTTTTATAGTGAAATTAAAAGTGCTAGACTGTTTAAAAACTGTCCATGTCCATAAATGTTTAGTATCCCTACTACTGCAGAAACCTTTCTATAAAAGGCTTTTCATCCACTTTTGTTATTTTCAAATGTTTATTTTCTTTTTAAGAAGATAGCTATAACCACAAAAAGCAGGGCTCAAAAAGCATCTGTTGAATCCACTTATCAGGCAACCATCAGGCTAAAGGATATATTTACCAATATAAATTTGTTTATTTATTTGGTTTAGAAGAAGAGAATTTTAGAATAGATCATGGTTTTATGTTATTTTAGCTTTGTAGCACTTCAAAAATAAATTTTATCAAGCTAAAATATCAGAAATGGCAAATGAGCACAGACATTTCCTTAATTATCTTCTGTAATATTTATATGCAGTAATGGGAAAAATCTGTACATGTTCTTATGTTATATATTACCTAAGAGATTATTTTGTTAGGAATATATCCCAAAACATTAAATGGATTTGAAAGTGTTCAGATGTTTTTAGATTTAGAAAAAATTGCATTTTTTGGTATTACAAATGTATTACAATTATGCATTATATTTGAGAGGACCAAAAGTCTGAGCAGTGGTCATTACTTTTCTCTATTCATGGAACAACAGTGTTGGTTTTGCCAGAACTTCCAATAAGACATGAACTATTTTATTCCTAAAAATATTTAAAATAATAAAATCTTTCCAGTTGGAAAAGACTTCCAAGGTCATCAAACTCAACAGCTAATGTAGCACCATCATGTTCACCACTGAATCATGTCTCCAAGTGCTACATCCATAAGCTTTTTGAAAACTTCCAGAGTTGGTGATTCCTTAGGCAGCTTGTTCCAAATAATACGTCAAAAAATGTTTCTCCCTTGTTTCATAACATAACATTGATTTAAATATTCCAAATTAGTAAACAGATTAAGTAGCAAACAAGATATTAAAAGTTTCAAATCCACATTAGTTGTTAACAATACCTTAGTTCATTATTATACTTCAAAGTTATAATAAACTGTTTTGTAAAATTAGTTACCAAAGATTTCAAAATTATACCTACCCTGAAGACTCCTGAGTGGAGTACTTTGGGTGAACAGATTAACAGGGTTCTCATATGTGCTGCCGTACGAAATCAAGCCAGAGGGATCTAAATTTAGTAAGAAAACAGGACCAGCATTTGCTATACTTACTTAAATTAATGGAGAGATATATGTCAATGCCAATGACTGTCGAATAACACCTATTGAGTTATGAGGGTGATTTTTTTTCATTGAATGTCTGCTACCATAATTGAAAGTGTTTAAATTCAGCTATCTTCATAGGATTTTGAGTCAATATACAATTTTCAGTAGTAATAAGATTTGGGTGTCCGGTGTTGATTTAAGCAAAACCAAAGCTACAAATATTTTTTGTATCCACAGTTTTTATTTATTAATTTAGGTTTTTTGTATAATGACTTGCTGTAAATTGTCTCTAGTGTTTCTTACAGGTTTTTTAAAATATGTAACTATATATGCTTGGGTTATCATTTTGTTTTTTCACATCACATAAATTTAAAAATAACTAGTACATGAAGCAAAATCTAGTGCATAATTAATCTTTGTTGGTAGGTTGTTGCACTTTTTTGTCACAAAATACTAAAAACTTGATGGCAGAAGACAGAGAAGGGAAAAATATAAAACTTATTTTTTCTGAGTTGCTTCAGAAGAATAAATTTGTCTAATTTTCATTGTCTAGTTTGTGGTCTACTCATACTAATATTCTTTTTTTATACTCATACTTTATTTTTTTTTAATAATTTGTCACATTTCTGTCATTTTTGGGAAGGTTATGTTGGTGAAGGTTAAGGAACTGGCACCCTGTTTTCTCTTTAACACTTTTTCCCTGACATAATGAACATCTTTTCTCCACTTTTGCTATAGTCAGCACTGACTGGGATCTAATAAAACAAGGTCTTTAATAGCTCAAAATTGTCCCTGACATTGTCTTGTCAGTTGTAGTAGACCTTGAATGGTACAGACTGTGAAAATCCTTCAAAGACATTTTGACAGACTGGCAGAATGTTTATAAAACTAGCAAAATTTTATATCACTTTAAGATACATAAACCATAATGAAAACTACTTGCCAGGCTATTGGATCATATGTTCTACAGTATTTATTTCCAAGGTTAATGCTTGTTGACTTTGCAGTATAATGTGCATTGACAGTGAGGATTCATTGCCATACAAAAGCCTAAAGATCCTCTCCTAGCAGTTTTAGATCAGCAGCTTTTTGTATGCCTTTTCTATGCTTTCTGAGCAATAAAGTGTGTTCTTGTATTCATGAGCACAGCATTTGTCAGCTAAGTTCTGTAAAGCCTAAGGACGTGTATAAATTTAAGTGCACTGACATGAGAAGAGACTTTTTTAATTTACCACAACAAAAGTATATAAAATTCATTTTTAGACTCCTTATCTATGCATTGTTTGTGCAAGAACACAATTAAAATTAAGAATTTACCAAACTTGAAACAGAAAATATTATGTCAAGAATAATGGGAAGGAAGGCAGATTTTCCAAACTTATTGCTAAAATTTCAAATTAATATAAGTTTGAAATAACCATGAACAAGTTACTCATGTTCTAAAAACGTGGTATCAGCTTCTGTAAATTAAACACTGAATTCAATAATATCAAGTCAATTTGCTTCAGTGGATATTCATGATTTTAATTTTTTTACTTTATGTAAATGTTAATTTGGACATTTATCAGAGAGAGAAATCCACTCAGATTTTATTCTGTAGTAAGAATTTTTTCTGCTATTAAAAATCCTGTCTATCATACAGGACAAAAGAAAAGCAGTTTCTAAACTTTAATTTTCATTTCTTCTGAAAAGGAAAGATGAAAAATATGTATCTCAGCTTGCTTTGCATTTTTGCAGGAATATTATATGAAGAAGGGAAGAGATATAGTTATGGATAATAAAACTGAAATAGTTTGCTTGAAGGAAACCAAAAGTGACAATGTCCAATAAAAACAAACATACCAATCATCTCCATCATCATCATCACCATCATCATCATGACTATGAAATTTGGGAAAGAAAATATTTCTGATCCTTCATTCTAGAAGGCTGCATAAACTTTTATGCAGGTAAATTATGCCCTAACTTAGTTAAAATAATATTTTCAAAGGAAGACATTTTCTTAGAAGTTTAAACAAAGCCATAAAATATTTAGAATGTGTCCAGGCTATTAAGGTATATTATAGAAATACAGAAAATATGATGCCATTTTGTGTCCAGGGGTATGACACTCTTTAATTCCTTGCCACTAAATATACTTGAAAATATCATGAAACCCAGCATGGCAACCAGACTCCTATAGAAGGGCATGCTTGTTGCAGACATCTTTTGTGAAAAATCCTTTCTTAGGATTTCTTTCTTCTGAGAGCTGCAGTTTCAGCCACAAATGTAAACAATTGTTATCTGCTGCTGTGGAATGCAACAGGTGCACCTGCGATTGGCCTTCTATGGGTGTTTGTATTTCTTGACCAGTCATGGCAGAGCTGGCTCTCGCTCTCTGTCGGAGCCAGCTCCTTTGTTATCATTCTTGCTATTCTATTCTTAGCTAGCCTTCAGAGAACTTCTTCCTATCTCTTTGTAGTATAGTCTTGATGTAATATATATATAATATAATAAATCAAGCCTTCTAATTATGGAGTCAAGATTCTCGTCTCCTCTTCATCCTGCAAACCCTGCATCCCCGAGCGACAATACATGCTGGGAACTTTAACTTTTTTTGCAATATTTACATGTATCTGGAATCTAAAAGACAAGAATTTCTTATCCATTTATTAAAAGCCACCATTATTCCCATTAATTCCATTTAACATGGGAGTTTGCCTCATGGGAGTTTTACCAACAAATTTATTGGTAAATTTTATTAAGTATCCCTTAGATTTTCTTTCTGTTGCCTAATAATTAACCTTTCACTTATATATGAGAAAACATATTTTTAAAAAAGAAATCTTAAAATATATATTAAAAAAAGTAAAAGAAAAAATTCCTCAGTCATGAAGTAATTTTGTTAATTTTAGGGATTTTATCTAGTCAAAAGCAGGATTAAGCATGGTATATTCCAATAGTTGCATTTCTATAACCTCAGGACAGTCAACCATCTGGTACTTCCTGGCTAAACTTGTGTCCTTCACAAACACAGTTTGTGATTATAGATGGTCTCTTAGATATTTGTACTCATGTCCATCTGTTCATATGGCATCATGCCTACATGCAAGTCAGTCTTTTCACTAATTCACTGGTGCCGGACATCGGCGAGTTTAGATTGGCCATCTGGATAAAATTGCAGTTGCCATATTTCTAGCTGCACATAGCTGCCTCAGTGTCATCAGTTTCATGATGGAGTGACATACTGCTGGACATATAATTTCAGAGTGATGAAATTACGCCTTCAAATCAGTAGATTAATACTTATGAAATTGTTAAAAGCAGTAATAAATCCCTCTAAAGCAGGGTAATCTGGTGATCAAAAAAAATTCACTAACTCCTATAATCCACTCAACACCATGAGAA
This sequence comes from Emberiza elegans, assembly GCA_024865655.1. Classification (NCBI taxonomy): domain Eukaryota; kingdom Metazoa; phylum Chordata; class Aves; order Passeriformes; family Fringillidae; genus Emberiza; species Emberiza elegans. The sequence goes on from JALJVW010000072.1 coordinate 3,535,108, forward strand.
GTTATTATTAGCTGGAATAAAGTGTAGGCCAAATGAGAAGTATTTTGAAAGAATGCTTGTACTTGTACTGGGATGAAGTTATGAAGTTGTTTCTTCACTGGAGTCCACACAATCCACAAATGCGTACTTTGCATTTGCTGCTCGGTGTCAGTAACCACCATTGTTTTGGCTACTGCTGTGCCTGCAGAGCATCAAGACTTTATCTGTCCCTTCCTCCCCCAAAGTGAGTATGCTGGGTAAGAGCTTGGAGGGAGCACAGCTGGGACAGATGAGCTGAACTGTCTCGAGGGGTATGTAAGAACAAACATCATGGTCAGCAATAAAAACTCAGGGAAAGGAGAAAGAGATGTTTGCTGTTATGGTGGTTGTGACTGTTATGTCCTGCTTCCTAGGACATGAGATTACTTCCTGCCTATGGGAAGGAGTGAATTAATTTCTAATCTTGTTTTGCTCGCATGTGTAGCTGTTGTTTTTCTTATTAAACTGTCTCTATTTCGATTCATCAGTGTTTTCACCTTCCTTCTATCTTTTCTTCCATCCACTGGGAGAGGGGAATGAGTGAAAATCAGGGTGGTTTTCTGGCTGCTGGCTGGGTTCAACCTAGCGCAATTCTGAAATAGCATTTACAAGCAGAAATTTTCTTTGGAAAATATAAAGACTATTAAAATCCACAGATGTCAGTTGACCATTCAGGAAAGTTAATATGTCCAATAAAATATTGTGTTTTTTCAGGAAACAATTGATTTTTCACTTGCAAGGATTCTTCTGAAGATGTGGACCTTTGGTTTTCAGCAGCAGAACAGAAATAACAAATACGAAATATGAAAACTGCCAATGCAGAATTTGTGTACTTCTTTAATCACCCGAATGAAGAATAAATATATTTATGCCTTCAAGCACAAGTGACTGACATTTTCTATTCTTAGAGTTGTGATTGAATACATATAGATTGTATACGTATATATAAACATATACATACATATAAATCTACTCCTTCTCCTTCTATCCAGTGCATTTTTTCTTATTATTTCGTGATAAGTTTTGAGATGAGGTATATGCATGATCCAAAAGAGACTTTTTGAATTAGATTAATTAGTTATAATTATTATCAATAATGAAACAAGAAAATATTAAAAAATCAAACTTAGGAGTGAGCTGGATAAGTCAACGAGTCAACGAGGTAATGAAAAGAAAAGAAAAAGGAAAAAGCAAAAGCAATAAAACAAATGGTCATTGTGATTGCAATGAAATCTCTGTATTCTGAATTTTAATTTAATATATTTGCACTACAGATCTACATAGCAAGGCCATTTTTAATGGATTTTTTTTAGTAGGAATAATTAACTTCATCTTATGTTTCTTAAGTTTTTTGTATAAAAGTTCAGAAGATTAAAGAAAAATGGATTTTTTTTCTCTATATGCAATCATCATAACCAAACCAACTGAAGTTTTTCCTCATTGCTTCTAGTGAAGTATAGATAGTATAAGTGACACAATGGTGTGATCATCTGAAACTCTATGCTCAAACATGATAATATTAAGGAAAGAAAAAAGCACATAAACATCCAACTAAGTCTCAAACTCCTTATATGCACAGTGAAATAGCATAACATCACATACATTAAAAAACCTGAAAAATAAAGCTGTATCATTTGTAAGGCACATAAAGTACCTTGAAATATCAATTTATTCAGAAATCTACATCTATCTTTCACTTATGTATGTTAAATGCTTTTGACTCTGATATGTTAACTCAGTCAGTGCAGCCTTCATAAGGAATATCAGGATGAATTTTGATGCTCTTGCTCTTGCAGTATTATTCCATGATTGCGGTATCTACCACACATTTTCTCCTGGAAAAGGATCTTTGGGTTTAGGAACTATTTAAACATTTGTGACATTTATGTCCTTCATCCATTTGTAGCAAAATTCTGAAGTGCCACATTTTACTACAAATGGATGAAGGAAATTATTACTAATGTGGCCTTCATTGCAAATGTTTAAGTGGAATTACCTAAACTATACCAGAAAAGAGTTTGAAGCACATGTGAAAGAAAAGAAGAAAGGAAGGAAGACATAATTTTCTGCTACTCTGTGAATCATTTTTACAAGTAACTGCTGAATTTTTTTCCATGTTTTAATCAGTTAACTCCAAATATATGATTCTAAAAACAATGTTTTGTGACAGAGAAACATTTGAATTTATGTAGAGAATGAGTTGTAAGTAAGAGAGATTGTGATTGGTATTAAAAACAAACATGCAGCACAAAAAACATTTGGAAAATGGATTGTTAGAGTAAGGGTTAATGGATATTAGCTTGCATTAAAATATCATAAGTCATAAACGTTTTGTTGTGTTCTGAATAAAAAGGTATATCCAAGCTGAAGCATGCTTAATATTAAGAGTAGAGCATGTTACAGCAGTAAAAAACCTGCACCAAAAACATGCATCAAAAATATCTGTCTATTCAAGTATTCAGAGGACTCCATTAACCTTCAAAGTTGCAGATACCTTCAGGTGTCTATAAATTAATTTATTTTTCTGGCAAAGATGAAAAATGGAAACATATCCAAGGTTCTACTGTATGGAAATTGCAAAGTGTTGTCAAGTTATTATTTCAGTGACAAGTGATTTTTTTGACAGAAAATACTTTCTTCCACAAGAATTCTGCAAGCATATAAATGATTGCCCAAAATTTGCTTGGTGTCCAAGATGATGGGTCAGCAAATAGACTTTCTACCTAAAGAAAGAGTTAAGCATGGGCTCATTAAAGGATGGGAATGGAAGGCCATAAGTACATGACAAAATGGTACTAAAGGAGAAAATACACATAACTGAAGGTTGCAAGGGGATTTTGACATTACTGCTTAGAAGGATATGTGCTGCAAGACTTGCCTGGATTGTCCTGTATACTAATGGACAGAATTTGACAGCAAACAGCAACTGTAAGTGCAGGGCCATGACATTGTCAGAAAGCCAAAAATTTAGTGAGATAATACACAATTGACACATTTTCATTGGTAATTAAATGTGATTAAAGGATAATCAGGACAATTCTAATTTAAAGTTTTCTGTAGATGATGTAAGGCTGAAGGTTTTATCTGCACAGTCCTAGAATGTAACAGAGGTCAATATAATTTATAATCAAATTATCATAGCAGATTTGCGAAGTATGGGTGGAACAGTGATGCGTTCGGTTCCCAAAAAATCTGCTATGTAAAACACTGCTTTGGATCATTTCACGTTATTTTTCATGCATTCAATTCTTGGCCACATTTTTCCTAGTACTTTAGATAATAATTAAGAAATTATTATCCAAAATGTTCATATTGATGCATTAGAAATAAAACTTTGGTCTAAGAGAAGACTGATGGAAAAATGCAAATGTGACTAGCAATAAAAGGCTATTATTCTTGAATTCTACTAAAAATTATATTTTTACAAAAAGAGTTTAATTATTTACAAGCATTAAAAGATAGATATTAGGTTACATTTTTTATATTTCTATGAAATTATGCACCCTTTTCAAAATGATGGAATTCCAGAGGATTAATGTCTCAAAAAGGAGGAAAACTGTTGAATTTTAAATAAATTCTGCTTTTTATGTGAAAGCAGCTTCATTGATTTCAATATATTTTATATCTGCAAACCATAAAAGAGGGTTTTCCTACATTTTTCTTGAATTATAAAAGGTAATTTAAGGCTGATAATGAAAATTCTCATGTTCTCTTTCTTTTCTCTTCCTTTCCAAAATTTCTTTCTGAAGCATAAATTCTTTCATCATTTTACAGAAGGTAGTATTTTCTTGATAAAAATCTGTGCTCTAAACACAACAGTAATTTCCATAAGTATTCTTCTGTGAGGTTCTTGTACACTTCAATTTTGGTGTATTACATAGCAAAGATAGAGTTGCAAATACCATTCTTAGCTGCAACTGGATACTTTTCTCACCCTTTTGTGCATATAAAACTTTCTCAGACTCAGTGACATTAATACAGAAATTATCGGATCATAGTTTTTGCTTTCCTGTAATCCTTTTCTTTCTAACACATTTGAATGGTAAGAACAAACCTGAGTGTATGGAGAAAAGATACATGTGTCTATGAAGGTGCTGTGCATTTAATCCAAGTGAAGGAAGAATTAATATTTTCTAATAGCCATTTCTAGAAAGTGATTTATTCAGCCTAACTTTCTTTCCAATCAGGGGAATTTCAAGCTAAATCAGTTTAGTTTAGAATTATGGGTGAGTTATTAAATACCCATAGAACTAAAACTGAGGGACATGAATATGAATCGAAGTCCAGGAAGGCGCAAAAGGCAGATGTAGTATTCTTCTGCCCAGATACAGGCAAAGGGCCTGATATGAACAAAGCACATACAAAAAGTTGGGGAGAGTGCAGTTAGGGAGTTAAATATTGTTCTGTCTTCATCATAATTTCAATCCATGTTTCACCAAAGTGTATGTTTCCTCAAGATAAAATTTAGTACAGCAAGGTAAGTAGAAACTCTCTTGGTAGGGCAGAAATTAATTAATTATGTTTTATTTCCTTTAAGTATTTAAACAGTTTGATTGCTTAGCTGAAATGATTTTGTATTTAATGAAAAAATCCAAGTTTGTTGTTTTGTTTTCCACAGTACTGCAGCAAAGTCAGTGGACAGCTGTCCACTGATGCCAGTAGTCTTTGCAAGCAATATCAATGACCTGATCATCCAGGCTATTTCACACATGAAAGCATATTGCCTTCAAAGGAAGTTCTACATATAGAAATATTTGAGAATTGAGTTTGAAATTGAAAAATTACTTCAAAATTCCAGCATATATATTTTAATATAATCACAGAATAAATTGAGTTGGAAATGACCCACAGGGATCATCAACTACTGCTCCTGCTCCTGCACAGCGCCATTTCAGAGTTGCACCGTGTGTCTGAGAGCATTGTCCAAACACTTCTTGAACTCTGTCACACTTGGTGCTGTGACCACTTCCATAGGGAGCCTGTTCCCTCTGGGTGAAGAACCTTTTTCTAATATCCAGCCTAAACTTAGGTGTTGAAAAGAGACATTAGGTGTGTTTAAGAATTAATAAACATGTTTATTATGAAGGGATAGTATGTAAACTGCTAATATTAAAACATTTCACCAAAAATAGAAATTATTCAGTTTTAGGTGAATAAAGCAGTAGTGTACTGTTAGAAATTCAACCTTCTTGTTATTGGTGCAGCACATATTTTTTTATAATTTTTTCTTTTTTTGTTCACTCTTTATGTGTCATACCTTTTTGTATCACACCATTTGACTAGAATAAGTATTCAAAGATATAATAGTCAAAATTCTTCATTGATTTTTCATTTAGTTTTGGCACAAAGCTACACTTCAGATACTGCAGATGATTTACAAGATTCCCTGTGTTAGGTCCTGCCTAAAGTCATTGCAGGAGATGCTTGTCCTTACAACATAAACAAAGGGAGAGGATAAAAGCAAGAGCACGAGGAATTAAGTTCAATGACCAAGGTCACTGAAGAACTTGTCTGGGACAATGAAAGAAGCTAGATTTCCTGTTACCCAGCCTGATGTTTTATCACTGAATCACAATTGAATCACAATTGTTTATTACAATATTTTTTAATAGATTCTTGCAGTATGATAGAAATAATTTTGTTTACATGAGCAGATTCCTCACCCTCTCACAACATCACTGTGAAGACTATTTCAGATTCTCTGAATTCTGACATTTCCTTGAAAACGCATAAATCTTTGGGAAAAGTGTCCCTAATGTAGTTACATAGCTATCAAACCTTTCCCTTCGAGAGAAAGAGCTCCTTTCTTTAAACCTTGGCTGTTCTCAGAGCATCTTAGAATGATGCCAGTGTCCCAGCTGAGTATATAACATCTTTCTTTGATGATTTAAAGCCAACTAATCACCTCATGGATAATGTCTTTTTAGGACTCAGTCTTGCAAATCTGAGTAGAGTGGCCAGTACATAGTACAGCAAAGCACAGCAAAGCACATATTCATTTAACTAGTCATATTATTTTACATATTTTTTTCCTTTGAATTTGAAGGCTGGTGCAAGCACAACTGGAAGGATCCTAAAAAATATTTTTTTAATGTTTAGATCACAGTTTCTGATCTTCACTGTGCTTTGTTTTGAAAACCAACGTTTCGAGGAGACAATCTAAACCTTTGAAGTTGACGTATTTGGAAATATTTTTAGGTTTCTCAGTTTTTTTTTTTTAATTTTCATTCTGTTTTTTAGATTTATGTTCAGAAATTAATTCCCTGTTAATAGCACAGTTGTCATTTTTAATTGTGAAAGAAGAAAACACACCTTACTCCAGTCATTTAAATGTTTCAAACACTGGATTAAGCAGCAGAGTAACTGGGGCAGGAACTCTAATATCTATTAAAATGTGTCTGCATTTGATTTAAATTTTAGATATTCATGTGCATATCCAGTGATTGATCCAAAAACACCAAAAGAAAAAAAAAAAGGTTGTTTTTCATAGATACTAATATCTAGATGTGACTATAATGACTGGAAATGGTTTGCAGGTCTGGGTTATGAAGGTCTCTACTATTTTATTTGTTTATGGATATATGCTTGTGGAGAGTAGAAACTCATGGAAAAAATGTTAATTGAAATCAATAAAGAAAGAAAATAACAAGCTGGAAAAGATGGCAAACAAGAAAATTTAGAAGCATTGATAAAGTGTCAACACCAATCAGCATCAAGATTAAGTCTTCACAAAGTTACAGTGTCCTTGTTTTGGTTGATTTACGTTAACTCCATTTGGGATTAATTTAAAGACATTTTGGCTCAATTGACTTAAATTGACTCAAAGACAAACACTGAACTAAGTTTTAATCTGATACCTCTATCTCCATAAAAAGCTGTAGCATCATTTGAGTAAAAAATAAAGTTTTCAGAATTTTAATGCATTGTTTGAGGGATTTTAGAAATATGATTCTAATTCATAGTAGTTTTCAATAGCAGTCAAGAACCACCTTTTTCAAGTTCTTTAAATAATGTCCTTATCCTTCAATTAGTGCACATTAAAAAAAAATATAAAAAATTTAGATCTGGTAATATATAACATTTTTAATCATTTCCTTTGTGACATGAAAGCAGATGGCTATGGAAAAATGCATCACAGCCCTCAAGTCTAGCTTTGACTTTAGAGACTTTGGAAAAATAGCGTGTGCATCAAGCTACTTGAAACTGTTTACTTACCTTGAAGATATAAAGATGAAGGATTCAGCTAAACTTGGCTAAAGTTGATTCCGTGAGCTCTAGGGATACGAAAGATTTCAAGCTACTTGCTCACACTGTAAAGCCATCGCCCTCCAGGAAAGGTTAAATACTCTATTATTGAAGTATCTGTCTGACTACTCACTTCCTTTAAAATTCAATTTTATACCTGAAGAAAAAGCTTTCTGCTAATCATTATAAATATCCCAGTCTTTTTCAATTCTCCTCAGTTCAACTAATTGAGAATGTCCCCTTATTTTACAGTTTTTGTCAGAAACTAAAATGAGAGTAAAGAAAAGGCAGGTAACCTTCATCTCTCATAAATTTATGGCATGAATTTTGATTACACAATACTCTCCCTCTCTCTGTATATATAGATAGATATATATATTTATATATATATATTTATATAAAATAATATATTTTTAATATATAATTATATATAAAAATATAGATTTCTATAAAAAAAGAAAAAAAACAGCACAGGAGGCTTGGAGAGGTTAGTGCAGGCTGAATATGATTTAAAATATCAAAAAAGGTTATAATAAAGACAAGAAATATTACTTAAAATAGGTATGTGGTAATAGAGAAGAAGCTCAGTATTTCTATTGCACACCACCTATTCCATAATTTCAGATTTCATGAGCTTCATGAACACTTCTGAAGCTCACCACATAAAGCATGTATTTTCCTGTTTTCTATATCTTTTAAATGCTGCAGTTCTAGAGGAGATTCAAGTCATGAAACATAGATTATTAGCAATACTAATAATTTAGCACATCCAATTCTATTAAGAAAACAAAACTCTATGCTCACCTGCAGTCAGGGAAAAAAATTGATGAAGAGTGGTATCTATGCTTCCACACAAGTCTAAATAGAATTCAGATATTTTTCTCTTGGTATAGTGTAATGTTCTCTCAGTTTGACCTGAGTGCCATTCTCAGCCTGTCATCTACAGAGCAGCTGATTTAATTATACTCTTTACTCTTTGAATGTAAGTTCAGAATTGAAAACAAAGTCCATTAGCTAAGTTTGATCTAGATACATATGCCATTTTTAATGTCTTTGAAAATAGTTTATTCAGATATTGTTTAATTTTCTGTTTATTTGAGACTTTGAAGTCCTGGTCTCTTTTGTTAAGGGTTAATTAAACAGACCATGTGGGAAATGACTGAACTAGAGATCCATTAAAACTGTTAATTGGGTAGCAGATAATTGTTCACAGTTACGACTTTGTTTTGACATCAAATTTTCAACATTTTACAGTAGGTGAAATTGCTACTCCCTGCCTCATGGGACTTGTTATTTATGGTAATCTCCCGTGGTTGAAAAGAAACCTGGTGGCAGAAAGAAAACAACTTTGCATTCACAGTGTGAATTCAGATTGATTTTTTTTTCTTAATGTGGGACAAGGATAAGTTTACACAACCTGGGAAAATACTTAAGGAACTTAAAATTGTCTTAGTGGGATTTTTCCTGTTCTCCGATTATAGAAGAAAGAGAGGGTTTGACAAAATATAGAAGGCAACAAATGGTTGAAAAACAAAACTACCTATGTTTTCCCCCTCATGTATTTATCCTGACAACATTGATTTTGCCAAATACTGAGCTCCAAGTGAGTAGACAGAAGAAATATCTTTAGGAATCAATCTAGGGGTTAAAAATAAAAACAACAAAAGAGACCCCAAGATTGCAAAACAAAAACAAAGGAAACTTACTCATAGATGCAGAGACAATAGAATTGTAAGGGGAAGGACTGAAAATGATAAACAAATAAGGAAGACATTTCATACAGTGAATTGGGGATGTGAGATTAGATGTTTCTAGCCTAGTTTGAGAAATAAAATAGAGAATTAGAAATTATGATTCAAGATATAAAGAGACTTCACAGAAAATACAGTTGGACCAGAGCTGTTGAAGGCTCAATTCTTGAGGAAGAAGAGAAAAAAGTAGAAAAGAAATGTACATGAAAGAAGTGTCCGAATGTTAAAGAAAAAAGAGGTAACAATAATACAATAAAAACTATGTGAAATACCTATCATGTGACAGTAAAAACTTAAAATTTCCATGATGGAAAATCTGCTCTAGATCTCCAGTACTGACTATAAACAATAGTATCTATGAGAGAAAGAAGCAAAAATAAAAATAAGTGAAAACATATGAAAATTGAAAACTTTTATTTCCTGTAGGAAGTACAATCGAAGTGATTGATAGTTGTTCTGGGAAACAATCTTTAACAGCTTTTTCTTTAAAACAACCAGCAGACAACTGCAAGGCTTACTATTTTAACCTCAGTGGTGTCTGATGATACTCTCACTACTCACTTATACCAAAGCTGAAAAACATAGTGATTTTGATGATAATGAAATTCTCATTTTAGTCCAAAATAAAAATATAATTTGTTACTTTGGCTAGCAGTGCTGCAGAAAGGAAAATTTAGATTACTTTAGGAAATCAGTAGCAAGGCTGACAGAAATTGAGAATGATTAATATGATTCCTTTTGAAAGGGGTAGAACAGGGCAAAATAAGCTTCAAAAATTGTCTTGCTTTCTAAAATTAGAGAGATGGACTTTGAGGGTATGTTATATATTTATAATAATTTTTTATCTGTCAAATTCTTTAAATTCTTTTTTTTGTCTTAATCCTTTCAAAATGCATGTATTTCAACATAAATGAAGGAGGACAAAGTGTTCTTTGGTGTAACTAAAGCTGTGTTTCTTAAGTTTGGTGATAAATCTTCCTATAGTTTTCATCAGTCATAATCATCTGAAATAACTATGACATTGCCATACCTTAGAGTAAATTGCTGTAGAAAAGAAACAAAAATAAAGAAAACGTATGCATAGAAAAAAAAGTAGAAAGGCAGATTTCTTGCTTTCTAGCATCCTCTAGACATAATTTTACAAAATTAAGATTATGACACTAAGGAAAATATATGTAGTTGTTTTTTTTAAAATCTTTTATCTTTAAAAATCTCCTTGTTGCTTATATTTCTGGATGGTTGGTGGTCTCTTTCATAGGTAAAAAATTATTAGTTATTTCCTTGTGATTAGAAAAAATTTGGCTTCCTAACTCAGATGGCCTCTCTTAATCTCATGTTCTATATCAAAAAAGGTGTTCTGCTAAAACACACAGTTCACACTCCTCAAAACAATACACTATGGAAATGTTTCATTTTGACAGTAATCTATAAATTACATTAAAAATTCTTGAATTTAAGTCATCTGAATAGCTATAAGAGATTAATATAAGAAAGAGGAGCCAGTGCTTTAATTCAGGTGTTACTTCATGTAGTTTTGAAATTGGTTTTTTTAAATTATTTCACAGAGAGAACAGGAAAACTTCCTGTCTCAGATGAAGGAGGAAGAGCAAATGCTGCAAAGTAATTGCTTATGCAATATCAAAATGTAGCTAACATTCAAGGGTGAATCTTATGAAAATGCAGAACAATTTTATTTTAGAACTTAAAAAGAGTGCCAGGCATGCATAAACCATGATTCTTATGACGTATTTAAATATTAAAAAGTCAAAATCCTTCATTTGACAGTGTCTGACCTTTAAGCTTATCTGCTTTGAAAATACATCTTACCTATCTACCAAAACTTTAATCACCTTCTCATTTCAGATATTGAAAGAAAGATTCCATTTAAATCAAGCAAAGGTCATTCTTCTTTGAAATATAGATTACTTACCTGCAGTTTTTAAAAAAAGGAAGACTGGAGAACAAATTCAGGAGAAACAGCTTTCTCTCCATACTGAGATAGTACTGAGTCAGCAGCGGAAAGGATTAAACATAATTATGTGTAAGTCCCAGAGACCATAAGGCCCAGAAAAGAAATAAAATGCAATTCAGTTTCAAAATGTATGAACTTCATTTAGTTACAAAATAAAGAAATGAGATGTTGTGTTATCTACTCTTTTTGAACTACTGAAATAGTGGTTAGGTTAGAATGGCACCAGAAGCATCAAGAGATAAAACCAAATGGGTAATCTGTCTGAGACAATTGAAATTAATATGAAGTTTTAAACCTCTGTCTGATTATTTACAAGCTAAGTAAATTATCAGTTTCTCTTACCTGTTAAATATATTATTTCTTTTACTAAGATATTGCATTGTATTCTAATGCTTGTCCTCAAGTAGCAGCAAAATTTGAATATTTAAGATATAATCACAATATCATTTCTAAGTCCTCAAATGACTGAACATTTAATAGAGAAAAACAAGTTCTGCTATCTGGTCTTCTAAAATAAGATATAGCAGAAGAGCTACTTCCAGCTTTTACCCACACATGAGAATCTGAGTTTGCAGTTTATCTGATCTCATACAGGTGAACATTAAATTGTTTTGAATGTACAAATTCTAATATTAACCTATTTGGAATTATAATATATTTTAAATAACAATTGGCTTTTGGTTTAGTTTTGCATTGTAAATTATAACCTTTTTTTAGAAAAGGTCTTAGTTTCAGAGTCACAGAATCAATTAAGTTGGAAAAAATCTTAGAGATCATCAAGTCCAACCTGTGACCCAGTACCAACTTGTCAAGCAGACCATGGCAGTGCTTCCTCCAGTCTTTACTTAAACTCCAAGGACAGCGACTCCACCACCTCCATGGGAAGCTCATTCCAATATCTAATCAACATTTCTGTGAAGAATTTCTTCCTAATGTCCAACCTCAACATCCCCTTGTGCAGCTTACAACTGTGTCCTCCTCCTATTATTAATTGCCTGGGAGGCACAGCTGATCCCCACATGACTGCAACCTCCTTTCAGGCAGTTGTAGAGAGTGATAAGGCGACTCCTGAGCTTAACAGGGGGTCTTCTCCAGGCTTAACAGCCCCAGCTCCTCAGCCACTTCTCATAGGATATGTGCTCCAGAATCTTCAGCGGTGTTTTTGCCTTTCTCTAGACCTGCTCCAGCGCTTCAGGATCCTTTCTGGGTCGAGGTGCCCAAAACAGGATGCAGTACTCAAGGTGTGGCCTCAGCAGTGCTGCTACAGGGGAAGAATCACTTCCCTATTCCTGCTGGCCACAGTGTTCTTGACATAGGCCAGGATGCCACTGGCTCCTCGGCCGCCTGGGTTCAGCTGGCTCATGTTCGGCAGCTGTCTGCCAGCACCTCCACATGCTCTTCTGCTGGGCAGCTTTCCAGCCACTCTGCCCCCAGCCTGCAGCACTGCATGGGGTTATTTTGGCAAAAGTCTAGGACCTGACACTCGATCTTGTTGAGCCTCAAGCTGTTGATCTAGTCGCATCTATGTAGCTTGGCCAGATCCCTTTGATTTTCTCGACTTTACGACTCTGATAACCTTCAGTACATTTTAAATAGAATTTATTCGATTCTTGTAATGCTGGGGCACCTAAAAATACACATTATATCTTCAAATATGCAGGTTTTGATATTTTAATTGGAGGTTTAAAACAGTCAATGCAGAAATGTCTTTAAAATTAATAAAGCCATCAGTAATAGACTATTAATGAACATTTTTAGACAAGAATGGCAATTTTAACAGGTATTTTTGCACTGGTATTATTAAAGTTTTCTAATTATGACCCATAAATAGCAATATATCTTTGATCTAACTTTCATAGGCAAAATCAGTAACCACAAAAACATTCCCAGTTTTCAAGGCAGATTTTAGCTGAAAAAAAAAGAAAATCATTAAAACTTTTTTTCAGAGAAAAGTTTATCTTCTTTACTGTGATTAATAGTTAGTTCACTGCCATTGCCCTCTGGTAAGCATGACTTAAAATATATGCTCCATATTATTTAGAGTTAAACCATTTCAATATAAGTACTTTGGCATTACTTTTTATCCAATGTTTATCAGATCAAACATCAGTTAAAACTCCATGGCCATAAGCTAGTGTCTTTACAATCCAGTGTTAGGGATGGTCTAGGCACTGAGTATATATATATATATGTGTGTGTGTGTGTGTATGTGTGTGTGTACCTATGTATGAATCCCAATAAATAAATCTGAACATTCTAAAATCTCCCAGACTCAGAATAAATTGGTTGATTGACATATTAATACTGGAACTTGGTCAAATGCTGCTTTGCAGCCAGTGATCAGCTGTGCATACACACACAAAATTTTGGAAATAAGGACTGAAGGTTATGTCCTATTATGTGAATACTAATCTACTGTAATTTAATTATGGGCTAGTCAAGAAGGCAATGACTTATATGCATAACCTTAATTTTGCCATTTTATGTCTTAAATGTAAAGTATACAATCTTATTGCTTTTTGCTTTGAATATTGTTTTAATAACTTATTTACATAAGAAAAAATGTAAGTATTTGGTCCATGAAATATTTTCAGCTTGCAAATTGCCTAATATTTAATAATCCAAAATACATAAGAAATATGCAAATATTTAGTAAATAGAGCCATAAAGTTAACAGAAAACAAACCTTTATCACACTATTGTGAGAAAAATGGGATATATTAGGTGACTGCTCATTACATCAATGATGTAATCCTCTACAAGCAGCTTGTAACAGAGCTTTTGAAGGAGACAATTACACTAATCCCAACAAAAAGAACAGGAGAAAAAGAGTAATATCACCACATATCAGTAGGCTAGCATCATATTCAAGTGATACCCTGTGTGAGGAATGCAAAGTTATAAATAGTGTTTTCTTCAAGCAGCAGGTATCTGAGTTGCATTCTTCCTTCTCATTTACCTAAAATAGTCTTCATTTTGCTCTAATTGTTGTGATTATAATGTAATTTTATAGTGATTGGTTAGGAAAGCCATAATTTTCCATATTATGAAGCAATAATGTGGAACTCTCCTTGTAATGATGCAGAAATATAAATGGGCACCTATGTCAGAACTCTATTGAATTGAGCATGGAACATAAAAAACTCTCCAGACAATCAAAAGTTCTTCATTTCAAAATCAAAAAGCAAATCAAAAGCAAAATAATTGAAAACAGCCAGGTATGAAGCGAATGAAACGTTCCTTAAATGTAAAAATTCTAATCCATTCCTGAATGTGTCTGAGCAACGTGCAAGCATTTACAAAATATTGTAAGAAAAAGCTGAGAATTGTGACAGAACTACTATGGAATAAGACTGAAATCTTAACTAAAGATATTGGCCACAACCACTGAAGAAATCAGCTTTATTCCTCTGTCTTAGCAACAGATGACTGCACAGCAAGTCAAGAAAAGTTCCAGAATACAGACTGAAGAACAGGCCAACTAAAAGTCAAATAAATAATTTTTTTCTGCTAGAAAATAGAGATCTTTACCAATGAGCATGCACACAGTGAAAAAGTTTACCCTTCCAAACCAAGCTTGTCATTTAAGATCCGAGAAAATCCCCAAATTAATTACAAACTGAGCTACATAATCCTAGTTTTCTCTCTCTAGAATCAAGATAAAAAATGAACATATTGGTGGTACTGGGGTGGGGGTGGGGGGGTGTTTTCTTTCATATTTGTTAATATTCCGTGTAAACTCTTTGCTTTGGGTAACACATGACCTTGTCACTGGACTTTTTCTGTTCCCTGGATCTTTTCTCAACCTGTTTCCAAAACAGAAAGTTTCTCAGTTACTCAAATTACTAGGGATGCAACTCTCTATTTCACAAATCATGTACTTTATCATGTACAAAACCAGCTAAGGGGCTCAGAAAAACATAATTGGAAGCAAATTAACTCCTGTAGCCAAGTTTCTATGGGACTACAAATTGAAGGGCTGACCCATCAAAATATTTGAGGGCAAGTCTGCCATCCAGAGGGACCTAACTAGGCCAAAGGAGTGAGCCACAAGGATTGCAAGTGGATTACAAGCTGGGTATGAGCCAGCCCTGGCTCTTAGTGCCACCTGGCACTAAGGAAAGTCAAGAGTAACCCAGGCTGCAGTAATAGGATCACAGGCAGTAGATCAAGGCAACTCCCCTACCACTCGTGAGACAAAATTGAGATTCCTGCATATAGTTTTGGGGGCCCTAACAGAGAAAATACACTTACAAACATGGGTGCATGTGGTGGAAGGACACCATGCTGGCCAGGTGCTGGAGAATCTGCCCTTTGAGGAGAAGCTACTGAAGCTGGGCTTGTTCAGCCTGGAGAAAGGACAACAGCAGGATCGAAGAGCAGCCCTGCAGCTAGGGAGAATGTTATAATGAAGACCTTACCAACACAGAGAGAGGGTCTTTACATTAGTGCATGGTCAGAAAATTGGAAATAACAGTCATACACTGAAACAAGTGAAATTGAGTCTGGGTATAAAGAGAAACTTTTCTTCATGAGAACAGTCAGGCACTAGAAGAGGCTTCCAGAAGATATTTTCAATCTTTATCTTTAAAGGTTTTTGAGACCTAGACAGATCAAACCCTAATTCTGACCTCACAGATGACTGTGTATTGGGAATCCTGAGGCCCTGTCCAACTTGAATTTTCCCATTAACCTATGTTATTTCCAGCATTTGCCCTGGAACACATTGAAGAAATAGACCCTTCCAGTGGTTCTTGCATCATTTCAGTGAGATGAATTGCAAGACTGTTTTTCTTTCTGATTGGTGGAATAAAATTAGGGGTTAATTTAACACCACAGAGCCTGGATAAAATTCTACTGTGTGGAAAATATAATTCCAAATTTCTCATTGGCTTCAATTGAATATTCTTTTATTTTTCACTTCTAAATTATTACAGTTCAGGTGGTGTCCAACAGAGAAACCTAAATATGAGAATGCTTCTAACCTGTACTTCCCCACAGTTTATGTATGCAAGATGTTCATTGCAAATGACCTTAAAAAACATGAAGAACATTTCATTTTTAATGGAAAAGCTTTTAAAAAGCAATTATTTAAATAGTGGGGTGTTTTGTTGTGCAAATAGGTTACTTTCTTTATTCCTGTATTTCTGTAAAAATATGTAACTGTTCTCCATTCTATATTTGTAAAAAAACCCACAATAAATACACACAGAATATTTTCTACTTTATGTTTCATTTTTGAAGCCAAGTGATTTGAGGAAACCTGTGTAAGATTTTAGGTACCATTTGTAAATACTCAAATCTTCCAAAAAAAATTTGTACTTTTATAACTTTGAAGCTCATGCAGTTATTTTAGGACATAAAACATTTTGCATGTTGGTCATGACAAAGCTATCTATGTCAAACTAAATGCTTATTTTCACCTTCTAAATACAATTTGTAACACAATCACAACAAACAGATAACAGTCACAGAACAAATAGCAAGTGTAATTTACTTTCTTCTCAAAACTTTATTGTGATTATTCAATCATTGCAAAAAATATGTGATGTCCCTCTTTAGTTTACAATTCATCATTATGCAAATGAGAAAGTTTACATATTAAAATAATTCTTATTATTAATAGTTCTATTACTCAATCAATTTATAACAGTCTTAATATGAAGAAAAATATTTTTTGAAAAAAAATTTATTTTCAGAAATTTTCTTTGAGAGTATGGATTGACTGAACTGTTAGCAGCAGTTCTAGATTTCCATTCATACCTTCAAGCTCTGACCTGTCTTTAAAAGAGATAGGAGGATTTCAATTGCAGTGGTGTTTTAGACTAGTGCTGAATATCTAATAAAATACTTAAAAGCCTATGCTATGAATGCTGTTTCTGCTGTGTTTTGATTGAGAATAATGATAAAAAACATTTTAAAAATATTTAAATGTTATTAAAAATAATGAAAAACCAACTAAACTCCAGGTTGCCAGTATCTGGAAAGCTGAAACCAATTAAGATTAAAACGTGTTAGATTGCCAAAATCATTATCATCACTGCTGTTTAAAAATAAGAGAATGGTGCCACAGGATAGGACAAGTATTTCACATAACTCCAGAGATCAAGAAAGATTCTTCCTCAAAGATAAAAGGACATATTTTACAAATATATATTAACATATAAATACTTTTAACATAAAGACTAGTTCTGTTAAAACATTTAATTTCAAAGAATTTCAGACAATATGCTATTATACTGTTGAAGACAAAACCACTGAGATTTTCTCTGTTTTCTTTCACCCTTTCCAGTTCACCCAACAGTCTCTACTATTATCTTGCCCATACTCATTCACTCGTTCACAGAAAAAATCAAGTCCAAGCCCTCGAAATCATTCGAGTATGGAAGACATGAGTGTGGCCTTTCAATAATTCAAGGTGTTTTATAAGGAACATGGGGACACACTATATAATCGACCTGCAGTAATGGGGTAATAGTTTTAAACTAAAAGAGGGTTCAGACTCCTAAGGGGGAAAATATCAATAATGAGGGTGGTGAAACTCAGGAGCAGTTATATTTCTTCAACTTGTACACAACATAACTTGAAAATTCTGAATGTATTCAAAATAGGATAATTTCCAGATTCGAGAATTTTTTTTTTTGAAAAAAAGAACCAAAGACCACCAAAGAAAGAAATAACAGAAATTCTGTATTATCTTTCCTCTTTCTGTCTCCTTTCACATATTTATATTTTTATTTGCTGTCTGCTATTTTCACTGGGACCTGAGGATCTGATTCCAGATATCAGCCAAAAAAAGAAACACAAAAGCTTAATTATCCTTTTATGTTCATCAGTCCAGTGAATGTTCTCATATTAAATTATGCATTTGCTACCTATGCAGCATTCCCATTTAGATAAATGTTGCATTTTTCCCTAGATGTAACAGATTGAATTAGTTTTGCTTTACGTAATTTTGCAACATATACACAGTAAAAATCTTTCTTCCTGCTAGCAAGTCTTCCAAATACTAATATCACAAATACTGTGCAATACAAATACACATCTTCACAGTTCACTAAAATCACATCAAATATTCTTGTAAATTTAAAGTGCAAAGGTATCATAAAAGAAAAAAGATAAATACATGTCCCCACACCTCCACCCCCTTCCTGGAAACACAAAGGAAAAAAGCTATTTGACTTTGGTAGTTCTTACCTTGAAAATCTGCAGGTTATGCTTCAACACTTTATTTTTTATTAATCTTTTGCCCAGCACTCTACCAGGTAATTATGACTCCAGAGAATTCATGTTATTTTAGTACTCAGTTCTTAAGAAAGTGTTCTAAGGATCTATAGATCTTTAAACAGCAGTAGAGTACAGAAAAGATACAAAGATACCTGCTTCAGAAAGATGTAGAGCACAAACTCAACCAAATACTTTCAAACTCTTGGAAAGGCCTTCAGAAGTTAAATCTGAGAATAGGAAAAAAACAAAACAACAAAATAATTTTCATTCTTTAAAGAAAAATCCCAACCAAACATTTTAGCTATTGAGTCATTGAATAACACTCTTGCATAAATTACAACATTAAAATACTGACAATACACAAGGAATTTGGGCACGCAAATAGTCACACAGATTTCAGTAGTAATAATGTACTTAATAAATTAAAATTAAGTGCATGTATCTTCTAGTGAATTTTTCTATTGCATTACTAAATATTTTTCCAGTGTGTCCTATCACATACAACTTTTTTTACTGTTGTTATAGATCAATAAATCTGAAAGGGTGAACAGAAAGATTTACTCTCATGTATTTTGGATCATTAATAGAAAAAAGGTGACCATTATATGCTATATCTGTAGAATATAATGTCCTTTAAAAATGTCCTTCAAAATAATCTCTAAGGATGATAAAGCATCTGCAAGAAACCTTAGCTGTTAACTAAGAAGGTTGTTGATGACAAAAGACAATTCCAATCACAGCTCTTTTTTAAAAGGTATTTATCTGAGTTGTCCTTTCATAAAGGCAAGACTTAAAGACTGAATTTTTGCAAATACGTTTTCCTCCTCTTTTTTCCTAGTAATCTTCAAAGAAACAAAGAACAACTCTAGCAACACAGAAACAGAAAAATATTGACATTATTTGAAAACCCCCTTTTCATTTCAACACTTTGGATAATGGTGTATTTTTAAATTCCTACCTGATCCTTTTCCTGTTTTTTAATTCCTACCTGATTCTTTTTCCTGGAGTTAACATGAAGCTACTGGTCTTTAGGGTGTGTGGCTGGTTCTCATGCACCCCAGGAAATGTGATTTTTGCTGCTTGTGAAAAAGACAAGGCTTTACAGTGACTTAACAGCACCTGCAGAAGGACTGGAGCACCCAGAGGGACATTCCCATGGAATATTCCAAAAGAGATAGCAAGAAGCTTTAGTTTAACCATTTTGATGGCAGTTATGATAGTCTTCTACAGCACTGTTACAGCATGTTTAGACTGAGAAAATTCATTGCTCTGTAGATGTGGTAAATTCTCTTTTCCTGTACAACGGCTTTGAATGCAATGCCAGTTACAATGTAAGGATTCTAAACAATATAAGAATTCTCAATCCTAGAAGAAGGAAAAGATTAATGAAAAAAGATGCTTCTTGAAAAGGCCCTATTTTTTTTAATGTGTGGGGCAGAAAAATAAAAAAACAAATAAAAAATTAAAACCCAAAGACTTTTATAAAATTGCATCACATACACTTCATCTTGATGAAAAGCATTAACTAGAAGACCCTTCTGTGAGCTGATTCTGCTGCTTCAACACAGCAATGAAGTCTTTAATTGGCAGAAGGAAAGTCTATCAGAATAGTGCTACTTAAAAAGCCAGTCTCAGAAATGAACACAGCTCTGGAAAACAGTTCTTTTCTGGTTCAAAAATTGCAATTATTGTGGTTGCTTTTTCAAAAGATCATATTTCACATAGAAATCCAACTCTATTACAAATAGTGTGCAAAGAGCAAAATGGTAGAGTTATTTGAAAGGTTGCATACAAAATAATAGATGTATCTCTCAAAATGGTTTCCTCCCCATTCTACCACAATTATTGGTTACAACATCGGGTCAAATTACTATTTTTAGAAAGGTGTTTTCTTGTCTTATAGCTAATGAGTTGCAATTTTTCTACTTTACTACAAATTTTCATCTTTACTAACTTTTTGCTGTAACGTATTATTTTTTTTTCCCTCAGCAGACTACAACATTGTCTGTTTCAGAATTGCAAAAATTTACCTATAACCCTGCTTTATAGAAACAATAAAGGGTCAAATCTCATTTTTTGAGAAGGAAACAACTTAAAAGGAAGACTGAGACACAATTTTACGACAGCAACATGTACTTCAGAATCTCTTCTATAGAACACTACACAGAACAGAAATTTTTTCTTTTCTCATTGATCAGAATGCTACATGAAGCATTTCAAATGCAGTGAACATCACTGGTTCAGGAAACCTGAAACTGGTGCTAATTGTTGAATCCAGTTCAAGCCTAGGTCCCTTCACTATTGACCCCAGTCATTGGACTATGCAAAACTGAAGTATTTCAGCAGTCCAGTGAGAACATTTGTGAATGCTTTTCTATCCCAATGGAAAAAATGTGAAATCTAATTGACTACTGTCGTGGTTTGACAGGAAGTGGATTTCTGGAATTTTGTGGTCAGCCCAATTGGATGCTCAGGTTTTGGTATTGACATCTGAATTGACCACTGAGATTTGGATACGCCTCTGAGAACACACAGGGGTTAAAAGCAGAGCTCTCCCCTGGGAAGCTCTCTTGGGACTTCGCCAGGAAAGAGGTCGGACCTGCCTCCCCATCCAGCTGCTGCTGCTGGGCAGGGGAGGGGCAGCCATGTGGTAGGCCTGGGCCTGGATAGAGATGGGGGATAGGCCTGGCCTGGGGCCCTAGATGGAAGAGATGGAGAGATGGGGGGGTGGAGAGGCCTTGAAGATGGATGGGGGGGAGGAGGCCTTGAAGATGGCAGGGTGGGGAACACCCCCCATTGGCAGCCCCCCCCGGAGAGAGAGAGAGAGAGAGATGGTGCCTGTGGTGCCTGGGACTGAACTGTTACCTTGAAATTTGATATCATGTGCTGCCAGCACTGCCCGGCCTGTGGAGAAAGGGGGGGTTTGCACCGAGAAGGAGTCCGACTGCTTGTAGGAGCTTTTAACCTTTTTTTGGACGATGAAAACTTTGCAGAGTATTGGCCTTTCCTGGAGAGGAGATGGAGTGAAGAATGAACAGGGAACTGAGCAAGAGTTAAAGGTCTGAGCAAGGGAGAGATGTGAGAAGAGCCCTGGGTGAAAGAGATGTTGGAGTGGCATTTTTGCTGGATGCTTTTTGTATAGCCTTGGACTGTTCCTTGTGATACAGAGACTGCTTTCACGGGGAGCCATATCCCGGAGTTAGGAGGGCAGTTTGGGAACTCCTAGGCCCCAGGGGGTGCAAAAAATACGGGGGAGACAGGTGTCCCAAAGTTGAAACTGTGCCTTTTTGGAGTGGGACGATGAATCCTTAAAAGACAACCCTCAGAGTAGCTCTGGTCGGTGTTCAGTGGTGAGAGCATTGAACGTGGAAAAGGAAGAAGTTACCATGGCCACAAGAAGGACTCCTCCTCTTAGTAAACTGAAGATTGAGTACTCTGAAAAAGGGGGTGCTGGACCGAGAGTTTGATTGATTTGGGAGGTGTATGGTATTGGGAATTCGGTGGGAAGGAGAGGAGATGTATTTTAAAAGTTTTCACGTTCCTTGTGTGTTTTTTTTTTCTTTTCTTTCCTATGTAGTGTAGTGTAGTGAATAAAGTTTCTTTTCTTACTAAGTAGGAGCCTGCTTTGCTTATTCTTGGTCACATCTCACAGCAGACACTGGGGAGAGGGTATTTTCATGGGGGCACTGGCATTGTGCCAGGGTCAAACCATGACAACTACAAAAGCAAGTTGAAAAATAATCCATCAAAAATTTTTCAAACATAAATATGAATACTGTTCAAAGGGTGGCTTTTTTTTTTCCATGTGGCTTAGTTTTGTTGCTTGTAGAAGACATAAAAAATTACAGATGTTTTTAGGTTAGTCTGTATTTCTGTAAAAAAAGCAACTGTAGCACAGCACTAGTATGCTTTAAAAACTGAAATGTAGGATAAAATTGAACATTTGTAGGTATTACAGTCTACAAAAAAACCCCAAAACTCAAACTTATTTATACCTTGAAATCTATTTGCTTAGCAAAACTCTGCCAAGAGCTATTATTTTTATGTTTTGAATGATTGAAGTGTTTAATGATAAGGTGACACAGTTTTGTCAACACAGCTGTTGCTTTGTTTCTTTCATTTGCATAACCATTAGGATTGCAAGGAAAAAAAAAACTAGCATAGAAACAATTAATTGTTTATAACAGAATGTTGCTTGTAAGCATAATTAATTTCAGTTGACCAGTGTCCTGTTTGGTACTTTATACAAAACTTTCTTATAAAAAGTAAGGTATAAAGCAAAGACAGATGTACTATGATGGGAAAAGCAAAACAAAACCACCCCAAAAGAAGAACAGAAAAGTAAAGGAAAAATATTTGAGCTCTACTCTGAGATGTAAACTGGCAGACTGGGACCTGGAATTGCAGATCAGACTCTACTAAACACAACCACTGTGTTTATCATATCCACATACTACATTAAATAGATAATTACCATTATTCAGTGTATTAATAGTCTACAAAAATATAGAACAGCATGACTACTGAAAGTTCTTAATGAATACTGATCACTTTGATGTAGCTTTCACATATCCCAGTACATGTGTCTTGGACGGACCTGCTTATCAGAAGAAATGATGACACTTTTTTGATGTTTACCTTATTAGCAAAAATGAGGCATTTTTTCAATATCGACCATTATGAGTACTTCAGAAGATACAGTATCAGTTAATTTGGGAGAACAAAAATAGATTTAAATTTTTAAAAAATATTTTAAATGTAACACAGACATAGCAACATTGTTTCAGACCATAAGTCTTTCAAGGATTTTTTGCATAGCTTCTCTTTAACTCCTGCTTGTGTGTTCTCACAACACACAAGGTCTTTCTTCCACTTCTTTGTAAGCTGTCTATGATGGCTAAAATTTCTCTTCCAGTGTTTCTCTTTTATTAAAATAATGTATATTCTACACTTTATTTTTTATCTTTTGGTTTTTTTGGGTTTTTTGTAGGGTAAGGAGACTGCACAACGGTAAATAATCAGATAGGTTTTCCAGTATCTGTAAAGAACCTCTTTCAGATTGTTTTAATCACTACTCATTTGACTCCTAAATAATAGCTTCTCTCAATACTTTCTGCAGTCAGATTTATTGACTGTATGACTGTATACAAGACCCCTTCAAAACAGAAAAAAATTATTTTCTGACTTTAAGAGCTTTTCACTGTTCTCTTGTTTATAACCTGTGTAGGTTCTTAGCTGGGGAAAACAAACAAAAAAAACCCTTAAAAACTAAGCTGTTAATGAAGTTCATGAAAGCTTATTGTTTTCAAAGAGGTGCATCAGAATAATTTAAAATGGATTTTAAAATTTTATAGGTTTAAGCCACTAATTTGAGGGATAATGTGGACCCCATATTTCAGTATAGGCTAATTGGTTATAATTCTGAAACAATAAAAAAGAAAACCTACTCAAAAGGAAAACGATTTCCCCAGGGACCTGAAATCAATGAACCAACCTATTTTTAAGCAGCTATAAATAAACATTAGACACTTTTCCATACAAAAAACAGGGAGAGGAGAAACTGACATAACAGCTTTAATCACGGAATCACAGAAAGGTTCAGGTTGGAAGAGACATTAGGGATCATCTAGTTCCAACCTCCCAGTCAGGGCCAGGGATGCCGCCCACTAGATCAGATTGATCAAAGCCACATAGAATCTGGCCTTGAACAGTTCTAGAACTGGGACATCCACAACATCTCTAGGAAAACTTTCCTGTTGTCTCCCACAACCACAGTAAAGAATTGCTTGCTAAAATCTAGTCTATGCTATTTCTTATGTCCTAAGTGACCACCATAACAGATGGAGCTCAAGTCATGGAGTAAATGGACTCAATTTTTATGGACATTTATTCCATGGGGGCAGACCACAGACAAAGAGAATGATATCACATCAAAGACAAGGAACATGGTAGTAGTTCATGTATTAGACAGGGCAGGACCTGAAAATGATACAAATGATATAGAAAAGAAGGTGTGGATTTTACTAGATCAGAGTAGGATTGTATTTCTTTTTGGCAGCCTATATAGCTCTGCATTTTGTATTTGTTAGTAAAACTGTTGACAGGAAATGCTTTTTACTTTTCTTGCTGGGCTTGCCCTCTCATCCAATAATTAGGCTGAGAGTGAGCAACAAAGCAGCCAGGAGGACAGACAGGAGGACAGATAGTGCTCCTTAACTGACCAAGGAGCATTTGATACCATATCTTATGCTCAGCAAAAACTTGACTACGTGTGGACATTCATGGTTAACTATTATGCGTGTGGAAAGCCAGGATTTCCAGGATGTGGCTCACATCTTTCCACTGGGAAGTGAGGAATAAATTCCTTCTTCAGTTTGCTTGCACATGTAGTTTTTTGTTTTTGAGTTTTGGGTTTTTTTTTTTTTTTTTTTTTGCTTTGTTTTGGGTTATTTTGTTTGTTTGCTTGTTTGTCTTTGTGGGGGCTTTTTTTGTTCTTAATTTTTGTTTTTTTTTTTTTTTTTGTCAATCAAGGAACCTTCTTGCCTTTTTTTTTTCTAATTTCTCTTCAACTCACAGGAGAAGGTAGTGGGTAAGTCATTCTGTGGATGCTCAGCTGCTGGGTGAGAAAAATCCACCACAGCACCTTAGTATAAAAATAACAATTTTTAAAAAAATATAAGAATATGGGATTTTATTAATTGCATTTTCTGGTATAGAGAGACCTGAGAAATGAGAGGTTTTGCATTTATTCATGCAGAAGTCCATTTAAATATTGCTGAACATTAGTCTTTGCAAGCACCTAATGAACACAGTTAACTCCTCTGGGCACTTCTACAGCACTGATGATGCTAAATCAATCAAACAGAACCCTTGTCTACAGCCCTGATACAGTTCTAGAAAAAGGCAGGATAGGAAGTTACTTCAGGCAAATTTTTAATCAGTCAGATTTTGTAATTGTCTTCTGTTTTCAAGAAAGCTGGATTTTTTTTACATTATTACTTTTTTTAAGGTTGATTAGGTTTTCTATTAGAAAATAACATTTAGTGGCACATTATTTTTTCACGTTTCTAATAATAGACTGGACAAGAGAGGACTGTACTGTGCTAGTGAAGGACTAATCTTGTAAAAAATCTACTCTGGCAATCCTAAAAAACTGTGTAACCCTTGT
This sequence comes from Emberiza elegans, assembly GCA_024865655.1. Classification (NCBI taxonomy): domain Eukaryota; kingdom Metazoa; phylum Chordata; class Aves; order Passeriformes; family Fringillidae; genus Emberiza; species Emberiza elegans. Next base: position 3,560,489 of record JALJVW010000072.1, read on the forward strand.
AAAAAAAAGGAGACCTTATCTTCCTGCCCTCAGATTTTAATTTTTTTTTCTTGTATTAATGTATTTAATCAATGTGTCATTTTGCTACCAGTAATATTACATTATCTGGCCATGTTTTGGTCTTGTAGCACAGAACTGAAAGAGAAGTTGACACACTTGTCAGAAAACTAGTTTTCTTATTATGTTTTAAACCTCATTAATCCTTCTCATCTGACTGCAGCTACTTTGGGGGCAGGGACTGAAACCTTTGTTTACATAGTAAGGCAAAATTTTATATGTAAGGCAAAACTTCAAACACTAAAAAATAAGAGAAACAAAATTTAACACACCAACATTTGCACAACTATCAGATATGGTGTTTAGTAGTGTTTTCATGTTTTGCACTGGAATTGAAAATATAATAAAGTTTAAAATACTGAAATTATATCTCAGCATACAATGGTTTTAGATTTTGGAGGGTTTGTTTAAGTGAACACATATACCCAGCAATATAACATAAACCTGCTTTATTTTTTTTCTCTGAAATCAGTGAGAGCAAATTGTAAAGAATTGGAAATCCAAATTCAAAATGCAGATAAAACTTACAAGAATAAGTATACAGGCATTCTTTTTTAAATTTAGTGCTAATGAGAATAGAGGAAAACAGCAGTTACTTATAGGAGCCACATTTGTTCTTCTTACCAGCTCAAATAAATGAAAAAAAAATATTAGCAAAGCTCAGACATATACAGTTCTAAAAGTCACATGTAATAAAGTTAACTAATTTGATAAATTTTATATGAGGTCTCTTTACTGTAACATAAATTTGTGTGAAATTAAGAATTTAAACATTATTTCACAAAAATTATTGTTTTAAATTAGTATTTCCTATAATTGTGAAGTTCCTTTTTGAAAATATTTTGAAATTATATAAAATGTCTATTGGTTCCTCACTGCAGTAATGTTCCTTTATGCTCAGTAGTGATCACTTTCCAGAGCAGTGGGTTACTTTTAGGCTTGGTCTGTTCAGGATGAAGTTGCCTACAAAATGTCTAATATATGTTAGTTAAAAGATCAAGAAAGGAAAGAAATTGTTTATAAGGACATAGAAGACAAATTGTCTTCATGAGGCATGTTCACATGAAAAAAAAAAAAGAATGAAAAATAAATATTAAATATTCCACGTCCCTCCCAAATAGACGATATTTGAGCTTCTGCTTGAAGAGGAATTTCAAGACACTTGAGAGTGGCCAGTGGAGGACTGCCATGGTGATCCCAGGGACCTTGATTTATTCATTCCAATGAAAAGGGTTAGAGTTCAAGAGCTGCTCTGAAACAGTGACCACAGTGTATGTGGGAGAAACATTTATCAGGGCCAAAACCAGCAAACAAGAAAAGGAACAAAAAATGTCAGTCACATCTGAATGGTCAGGGGCTTTCAGGCCATCACTTAGAACAAGAGACTGAGCCTGCTGGCCTTCATCAATCAGGAGGAGATGAGGTTAAGGGGTGCACTGCTTACAGCTTTGTAAGATCTCATGTTGACAACAATTCTATTAGAAGCTGGGTGTTGGATCAAACAATGCCCAGAGATTTCCTCCAAACAATATGCTGGGATTCTGTGAAGGAAATCAAAACTAAAACAAACAAAAAAAAAGCCACACATGGACAACTTAGCTGTAAATGAAAACAAAGGAGACCTCTCTCATTTTAGTGGCCTGACAGTGCAGGTTGTCAGAGTTAGTCTGGGCTTGCTTTGGTTTCAGCTGTTTTTATGTTATTTGGATTGGCGGCTAGTGGCCAAGTGGTCAGTGGGGCCTCACCTGCTTCAGCTGAAGTTCTCTAAATGCCATAGTTAAGATTTTTGCTAACATTTGCCAGTCTGCCTGAGAGATGATGAAAAGTAAGCAGATTTGTGAGAAAACATATGAAAAACTCTCAGGTGGAATCCAAGACTAAGGATGAAGAACCTGCTCCATAAATGCCATCCTCCTCCTCCAGTGCCAAATGAGGGAGAGATGATGGCAGTTTGCTAAAACTGGAAGTAAGCAGCCAGGGCTGGCTGCTCTGCATGGGGAGCTGAGGAGTCACACAAAAACAGCACAGAAAACTGTCCTTGCTTTCAAAGGATCCAGGATGAGGAGTCAGAAAGACAGGAACAGGATCAGGTCTGAGAATAGTATCCACAAATTCCTTATTCTGCCCAAGGACAATGAAGTCTGCTATAATCTGCATTTTCTTATAATTAGGGGGTGGGAGGGAAGAGGGCTGGTGTGTGTGTCACTGTTTATTTTTAAAAGTATTTTAAATTGAATTTCACTTTAATAATTTATTGTTTAATTATGAATATGTGTTGAGTTGACCCTGGGTGGACATCAAGGGCCCACCAATGCTGCTCTATCACTGCCTTCAGTGATATCAGCTGGGCAGGGGAAAAAGATGTAACAAATGGATCATTGGTTGACATCGTTGGGCAGGGAGAGATCAATTATGGTCACAGGTAAAATACACTTAGGTTGGGGAAATTAATTTAATTTATTGCAAACAAATCAGAGTAGGGTAATGAGAAATTAAAAAAAATAATCTTATAACATGTTTTCTCCCATCCACCTCCTTTTCTCCCCAGCTAAACTTCTCTCCTGATTTTTCTGTTTCTTCCCTCCAGGTGGCTCAGAGGGGTAGTGACTGGGGGTTGTGGTCAGTTCATCAGACTCTGTCTCTACTGCTGCTCCCTCCTCACATTCTCCCCCTGCTCCAGAGTGGGTTTCCTCTCACAGGAGGCAGTCCTCCATGAATTTCTCCAATGTGAGCCCCTCCCACAGGAGACAGTTCTTTACGAACTTCTCGGCATGGATTCAATCCACAGTCTCCAGCATGGGGTCCCTCACAGCGTGCAGAGGGGTGCCTGCTCACTGTGTCCTCCCTGGGCTGCAGGGGCACAGCTGCCTCACCATGGTCTCCTCCCTGGGCAGCAGGGAAATGTTGGCTCTAGTGCCTGGAGCACCTCCTCGCCCCTTCTCCACTGACTTTGGTGTCTGCAGCGGCGTTCTGCTCACATAATGTCACTCCTCCCTGGCTGCTGTTGGGCAGCCCTTTTCCCCTTAGATCTGTTATCCCAGAGGCACTACCATCATTGCTGATGGGCTCAGCCTTGGCCAACATCAGGTTCATCTGAGAGCTGGCTGAGATTGGCTTTGACACACATGGGGGAAGCTTCTGGCTGCTTCTCACAGAAGCCACCCCTGTAGCCTGCCCTGCTCCCAAAACCTGTCCACACAGCATGGTATGAAAAGAGAAGGCAATACTCTAAACATAGAAAGACAAAAACATAACAAAATTATCCATGTACTAGCACTCTGGAAACTGTCTTTACAATCTTTGTTTCATTGATTTTATGGATATTAAGTGTCCACAGAACTACAGTGTGGAAATTATACACTAAGCGTGAGTTAACATCATTTTAGTAAGAATGACCTGATGAAATATATCTGTATCCTAAAACTGTATAGTACAGAGCCACAACTGTATAAAATTCAGGTTTCCCTTTGCAGATAATTGTATTTTGTTTGTCCTGTGGTTCTCAGAAATGCCAAAAGAATCTGAAAAAAAAAATATTCTGAAATTATGGTAACTTAACATTTTATTTGATCTTGCAGAATTACAATTCTTAGCGATAGCTTTCTTATGAAAAAGAGGAAAAAATAGAACAAATCAAATGACAGCATGTCAGAGTTCTGCAGTTTCTTTATTTTCCGTAGTATCTTAGTATTTAACATTAACATTAGCTACAAGTAATATTTTCTTTATTTTTAATTTGAAGAATTTATGTTTCATTTGCAGATTTATGGAATTCCTAAGACCATTTAAGAATATAAGAAGCTATTACTTCCAATATGGAAGAGCAGCAATTCATGAGCCTGAGAGTTTCTTAGCCTTCTTTGCAAATATGAAGATACAATAAAATCTAAAATAGAATCTACCCTGAGTCCATAGGACTAAGAAGTATCCTCACTGCAAATGAGATTCAGAATATCATGCTCCACTTATTGCTGCAGGAAATTTCTACTTTTAGAAATCCCAGACTTTAGGAGAGTAATTTTAGAGAAGTTTTTAAGAAAAAAAATATCTCTGTCAAATGAACAAATATTTCCCTCTATCTTTTTACACATGAAAATCTGAATCAACTTATTGCTTTTTCTTTCCTAATCTTTTTACTGCCATTTTCTCCCAACTCTTTTCTACTAATCAATAAATATTTTTAGCAGAATCAACTCTTCAAGGAATGTAATCAGTCTTGATAACAGCATCATTTACTGTGCCAGTATCTAATAAAAACAAGCAAACCTTGCAGTACTGCTATTCAAAACAATGTCTAAATTATTATGTCCCTTTATTTTTGGGGGATTTAAACAAACTTTTAATAATTATTAAGGTAGTATTATGTTGTGTAGCACTTTGAAATGTCATATTAAACTTTTTTGAACTGATATAGAATGCTGTGAAAAATTCTGAAGACTTAGGTCTACTGAATAGTCAACAGCTATCAGATAATCACTTGACATACATATATTTCAATGCAACAACAGAATGAAGTTTGGTTTGCTGCAGAATGCTAACTCTCATGATCTATTAAGAACAACAACTGATAACAAATTAGGAAAGTGATGACTGGAAATAGGAAAAATTAGAAAAATTAGAAAATAAAAACCTTTACAAAATGTAAAATTTTCTCTAAAAAGTGGAACCCTTTTACATAGTATTATATCCAAGAGATCCCTATGATATTTACTGATTATCTGTGACTTTTAATATAATCCTTGTACAATTCATTATAGCTCCTAATTCCTTAATTGTAACTGTTATGATTTTTTCTCCATTTTCTTTTATGATACTCATTTCACTGTGTTACAGTTGTCATTAAAAAAAAGTCTGTTTCTGCATGTCCATAAGATCTATATCTATATCTACATTGATATCATCTATCTATATCTATCTATATCTCTATATCTATATATTTATATATATATGTTAGAGCTTATGGACATGCAGAAGCATATAATTTTTTATGTATATATGTTGAACTGTTTTACCAAAGAAGCAAATATTGCTGAGGTGACAGTTTTGCTTTTTTCCATTCTTAAAGAGGGAGACTTGTCTTCAAACAAAACAAAAAAAAAAATCAAATAAAGGCAGAGGGAGAATATTCCAGACCTGTATTTTTGTGACATGGAGCCTAAATATTGCAACCATTTTGGTGGGTCACTTACAGCTCACTTACTTGTAGAAACAGAGAATGGTTTGGGTTGGATGGTACCTTGGATATTATCTAGTTCCAACTGTCCCACCATGGGCAAGGATAACACCCAGAATACCAGGTTCCGTGAAGTCCCAACCAATCTGGACTTGAACACTTCCAGGGATAGGGCATCCACAATTTCTTTGGGCAACATACGCAAGTGCCTCACCTCCCCCACAGCAAAGAATTTCTTCTTAAACTCCAATCTAAATTTTTCCTCTTAAAGTTTAAAACCATATCCTCTTGTCTTATGACTATCTGCCCATGTAAAATAAAGCCATCCTTTCTCTTTTTATAAGCTCCCTTTAAGTGCTAGAAGGCTGTAAGATGTCCCCAGAGCCTTCTCTTCTCCGGGCTGAACAACCACAACTACCTCAGGCTGCCTTCATACGAGAGGTGCTCCAGCCCTCTGATCATCTTTGCTGACCTTCTCTGGACTTGTTCCAACAGGTCCATGTCTTTCTCATGCTGAAGACCCAGATCTGGGTGCAATACCAGGTAGGATCTCACAAGAAGAAGGGGAGAATCACCTCTTTCAACCTGCTGGCCATTCATCTCTTGATGGATTCCAGGATGACATTGGTTTTCTGGAGTGTGAGTTGGCATGCTGTCTGGCATGCTGTTGGCTCATGTTCAGTGTTTCATCCATGAGAACCCTTCAATCCTTTGTCACAGAGCTGCCACCAATGAGTTCTTTCCCCAGCCTGTGCTCATATCTGGGATTGCCCTGAACCAGGTGCAGCACATCGCAGTTGGACTTCTCGAACTTCATGAAGTTCCCATAAGCCCACTTCTCAAGTTTGTCCAGCTCCCTCTCAATGACATCCTTTCCTTCTACTATGTCAAGTGCACCATTCAGCTTGGGTCACCTGCAAACCTGCTGAATGTGCACTCAATCTCACTGTTGTTGGTAATGATATTAAAGAGCACCGGCCCAAAGACAGAGCCCAGGGGGCACCACCTGTCACCAGCCTGCACCCAGACATGGAGCCATTGACCACATCTCACTGGCTGTGTCCATCCAGTCAAATAGTTCTGTCTTTCCCTTGGAGATAAGAATGTGAAGTGGGACCATGTCAAAATAGTCCATCTCTTGTCAAACATTGCAGTTGCTTCATCATGGAAGGCACCCTCCTGGTCAATTTTTTCTTCATAAAGCCATGCTGGCTGTCTCAGATCACCTCCTTGTCTTGGATGTGCTTTAACACTGTTTCCATGAGGATCTACTTCATGATCTTAACACACACAGAGGTGAGGTTTACTGATTGGTAGTTTCCTGAATCTTCCTTTCTCCCTTTTTTAAGAATAGGAGGTGTGTTACCATTTTTCCAATCCTTGGGAACATTATATTGCCATGACATTTTAAATATGATGCTTGGCAACAACATCAGCCGGTTCCATCAGAACCCTTGGATACACGCATGCCATCAGGCCCCATAGACTTGTGGTTGTTCCATTTCGTTAGTCTCAAACCTGTTCTTGACTTACAGTGGTATACAGTACCAGTATGTGAGGCAAAAGTTTAGCTAAACACCAACATTTTGCACAACTATCAAATCTGGTGTTGGTTAGTAGTGTTTTCATGTTTTGCCCTAGAATCCTCAATTAGAAGAGAGTGGCTACAGAAAGTCAGAGACAATTTCAATACCATGTATACAAGCAGCATAATTGTTCTGGGTTATATCCAAAATTTGCTAGTAAAATAGAGTTTAGATGTTTCGGGGTAATGATATTACAATAAAGACACAATGTTTTATCTATAAAAGAGATGCTGCCTAGTTATTTTTATTGGATTGTAAAATATGATTGTATTTCCTATCATCGCCTGAAAATATTCCATAAATTTTGAGCTATTTGATACCATGGCTTGATAATTATATCTTGCAAGGGGAAAAAAGTAGATTTATTGTAAGCTTTATGAGCTCATATAGGCAGAGAATAACAATTATAAATAAGCTTTCTTCCTACAACTGAAAAACATCTGCTAATTTCTTCAAGGTTAAAAGAAACATTTGTGGTTAAAGGTGTGATATATCTGTCTTAGTTAAATGTTTACACATCATTTTTATACTATGCTGGTATTGTCTCATTCAAATATACTTGAATTTTAATAGAAACTAAAATTATTTCTTCTTGCTCAAAGCCTTCAGTTCTAGATGAAATTTTTGCTGTTTGTGCTGATTCCAGTGAAATATTTAGGACTGTATCTCACTACCCTCCTAAGTCATTGGAAGAATCCCTTCAAGATCAAAAACATTTGAGCTGAGTTTTTTTTACTGAAACAGAAGTATTCCACTCAGATATGAAGGTTTTTCACAACTCTGATGCACACAAAATTTATCCTAATGAACTTCCTGAAAATAAACTTTGGTAAAGTGGATTTTTTCTGAGTAAGGAACAGAACAATCCAAAATATTAAGCTAAAAAGGAAATTATATATTTAAAAAGCTTTTCCCCCCTCACAATTTATCTTGTAATATTTAATTTTACCTCAACCTATAACAAGAACAGAAAAAAAATATTTTGTAATATACTAATGATGCTAATGACTACCCTCAGGTGCTCCCCAAAGCTGGGAAGCTGGGCATTCCCTGGAGATGGGGATTTAGATAGCTGCATGTTTATGTGGGAGTTCTCTCTGGGTTGCCACATTCCTTCTAAAGACAGCTTTTCCCCAGGTGAAAACAAAGCTAGGTCTGCTCTAGCTGGGTGGGTGATGACCACTATTTGAGCTTGTCTCTGGGGCTGGGAGGATGCCTGTCCCCTCCTGGGAGAGCTGCACACGCCACCTTGGCTGCCTGCCCTGCTCACAGCGCTCCCAGGAGCCACTTAAATCTCATTGACATCTCTCATTGCCCCTGGCAATGCCCTCGCCACATCAGCCTCGCTTGCCAGCACTGCTGACTCTTGGTGGGTTCTCCACTCAGGTTCCCCAAATTCCAGCCCATTCCATCCCATGCCCAACCCATTCCAATGTTCACTCCACAGAAATTACTGTAGCTGCTGCTGCTGCTGTTCACCTCATTAACTGTTTATATAGTCCATTCATCACTTAGTGTGATAGGTGCTTTTTTTTTCAGGTGATCAAGTGATCTTTTCCCATAAGTATATTTTTACAATTGAGTTATCTATAGGAATTTTATTTAAAAAATATAATTTACAATTTTTTGGGAGTTATTAATTCATTTAATGAGCTTCCTTTTCTGTGAAACCTGAATTCTGTCTGTGCAAAGCCATTACTGAACTGATTGAAAATGTATTTTACTTAACTTTAAATTTTGAAGTGCAAGCAGCAGGAGAGACAGAGTGATATCTATTGCTGAATATAGGATCTGAAGTCTTGACTCCTAGTAAACCACTTTCATGAATAAAAAAAAAAAAACATGAAGAAAACAAGTCTTCTTGCTCCTTCTCCCAAGTACTTTGTAGTGTTTTCAATAGATAATCAATGCATATGTCAACGGTAGATAAAAGTTCTTTAATTACTGTGGGTTTTATCCCTTAAATTGTCAATGATTTCACAATTACTTTGGTTTATTTACACTAAAGGTAACCTTTATCACTCTAGCTGTATCTGGTGAGGCATGAAAACTCCAGGCAACCATTCATTGTCTTGTTTATTCTTCAAATTCAAGATTATTAAATTGACCTTTTGCTTTCATTAAAAATGGACTCTTGAAAAAAGTTTGGAATAAAATTCAAACCATTAAATTACAATTATTTCTAGGTAGGACTGAATTTTTTTAAAGCACTACTAAAATTAATCCTGTACATCTGGTCCAAATTAGTAAAATTTCAATGTTTATCTCATTTAAAATAGATAAATTTTGACTAGATAGGTTGCTTTTCTTACTGTATCTCTAGAATAGCTAATTATGCATTTCATAGTCTGTGTGGTGTTTATTCTAATATATTCCTCATTTTGATTATTCCCTACAGGCACTCAAACAAAGATATCTTCATCACTCTTATTTCTTTCTAACTTTACACAACATATTTAATTAATTTATCTTTCAATTTCAGTTAAATGATAGGCAATTTCATGAATATCAGTTTCTAGGCAATTTCATGAATATTAGTTTCTAAGGAAAACAACAGCACTTTATGAAGTGCTTCTATCATGGGCACACAATTCTAAGACTCTGTAGATAATTTGGGCTTTAGTTTGGCTTTTATGTTTTTTTACTACATCAAAATAAGATCAATAAGAAATCTTCACCTAAAGAAATTTCTGTAGGCTCAAGGCGATTTTACTTCAAATGAAAGTAAGAGAGTTTTCAATCTAGTTCTCTTATTGCAACCTCAAACAAAATGGATAAATCCAGTCTGGAATCAGAGCATATATAGCACCTATAATTCAGGTATTGATGAGAGGATGTGGAATCTCCATCTGTGGAGACATTGAAAACCCAACTGAACCTGCTCCTCATCAGCTTGTGCTAGCTGACCATTCTTTGAACTGGAAGTCTGATTCCCAAAACATGATCTAACATGATCATACATAATTTTGATAGGTCAAAGTAATTTTCTTTTAAATTTAATTTGCCAAAATTTTTTAAAATCTAAATTTATCCTTAATAGCTATGATACTCTTTGAAGTGTTAAAACTTTACATCAGTTTTCAAGGATTTAAGGACATTTTATTCATAAATTTAACAGAACTTCTGTTGAACCTTCTTTCTGGGGAAACATCTCAAAATACAAAAATATTTTTCATAATTCTGTATGGTTTTAAACAATAAAATGTACTGATGGCATGCTTTTCAATAATGATGTAAAGAGAAATTCAGTAATTTGGATCAAGCATCTAAATATAACTTACTAAACAAGCATGTCTATTTTTTTCCCCTTTTTCCTGTAATCTACTTTGCGCTTAAAGTAGGGTTCATATGTCACCCTAGAATCCTGCAGAATACCTGAATGGGTGCAGTACTAACAGACTCTCTCTAGAATTTGAAAATCTTTCTAATTTCATTGTCGTACGAACTTTCCTCTGAAATAGTTTCACCCATCTAAGTGAATACCAAAGAAAACCATACTTGGATAGTTTGGACCCACCTCTATATAGCCCATAAAATGGACGTTTCCTACATGTACAATGTAGGACACTAACCTGGTTCTCATGCTGTCACAGCAGCTGATCTGGGTAGTTCCTGTACCTATATAGTGCAGCACACTCACTTTGTTGTCTGCTGTTCACTAATTGATGTACATCTGAAATTGTAGATGTGACCCCAGAGCTGCATCTGAGTAAGCAAAGGATACAAAACCCTAGTATTTTCTGCTGCTTTGAAAATCTGCAAACAAATGTCATTAACAAACTATTACCTCCAAATCATGAAAAGAAACTATTCTGCTAGGAAAATATTCTTTCATAAAAGTAATTTTCACAGTTTTGTAAAATATCCTTAAAAAACATACAAATGGGCTTTCAGAAACATACCTACCTAATTCATACCTCTAATTAGGGCCAAATTTATATTGAAAGACCTTTAAAATTTTTTTTAAATTAAGTTGGTTTTGGCTTTGGATATAGAGTGTTCTCAAAATTTTACTTATATAATTTGCTGACCAATATAACATACTTATGCCCATAAATCTGCTTCTTTTTGCAATATATTTATATATTAATTTCTCATTCAATTCAGGGTTCCTCACAGTGTTAGTAAGTATTACTTTATAATTTCCATGTTCACTAACACTGGCAAATGAGCTGTTAAGATGATTCGTGCCCATCCAAAAAAAAAAAAAAACCACCAAAAAACCAAACCAAAACAGAACAAAACAAACAAACGAACAAAACCAAAAACAAAACAAAACAAAAACAAAAAAAAAACAACCAAAAAAACCAAAAAACAAAAAAAACCAAAAAAAAAAAAAGGAAAGGAACCAGTGAGTGGCTTTGACTCTTCTGGTAATGCTGCAGGAAGAATTCCAGCCCAGCATTTGCCCTCTTCCTCTTTCTCATCCCCTGTTATTTTGTGTCATAATGTATCATTACAGAGTGATGTTTGCTTCTGTACAAGTCAGCAAAAAAGAAATTGCATATCCCACTTTGGCTTCTTTTCTTTGCATTAACTATGTCAGTTTTGATTTGTTATTTTTCAGAATGTTTCAAGCACTGCCAACTTGAAATATTTTATCCTTATAGAAAAAAAGATTTTTTTTAAGTTGGAAAGGCATATTGAAATTTTTCCTATTACTTCTGCACAAGCAAAAAAACCAGACTAATATTGCAATATTTATATTTATTGCGAATGTTTTACACAAAATACTGTGAAAAAATAAGTCTTTTCTTTGGGGTTTTTCATGAGCATATATTTAGCTTTTCTTGTTATTAATAGATCAGTTGAAGCCCAGTTTGTTTACAAATAAACATTGGAATTTAGGGATACGGAATGTTAGCTGACAGAAATGCATATAATAAAAAAAAACCTCTTAAAATGCATTATACAGATATATGACATATTTCAGTAATGTTAATAAAACTATCTGAGATAAATTTCTTTGTAGTGGCTTGTGTAGGTTTTTTTAAAATGATCTGTGCTTCAAATAGTGTTGGTAACGCAATGTTGTATAAAGTTTCTTGTCACTAAAGATGTACTACCTGAATACACCTCAATACACTTTTTCAAGGTTTTATCCTTTCTACATTGAAAATCATCACTCAGAGAAACTCTTCTATGCATTTTGGAACTGCTAAATGATGTGAAAAATTTTGGTGAGAGAAGCATCTTTCAACAGCTGATAGAAGTGATTGAAACTCCTGATTATATCTGTAAGTTGATCTAGATGTCTACTTGTCCTTTGATTTTGGGGCACCATAACAGTATTTGAGTAAGTTGTTCAATAAACTTGCTCAGTGAATTTTACTCAGTTTTTCTGACAATCCCGTCTTTTGATATAAATAGGAATGGTCCCTCTATAACGGCGTAGGGCTTTTCAGTCTTGCAATTTGGTGCCTTACATCAAAAGAAATTCAATCACTTTATTATTCATAGCAGAAGTTGAATGGAAAATTTTATTTCTTGATGTCGGTTCACTCATTTCATGCTTGAAGTACTCTATACTTTTATCTTTGAAATGAAGGTGGCAGACTTGGAGGAAACAACACAAGCTAAGTGGTTTTAAACTCACTAGTTAAGACTTGTTTATGCATATACTTAAAATTGTTAGTTCTTACCTAATGCGGTACAAGAGAAGTCCATCTGGATGTAAATCAGATATAAGTGGTGTTACCAGGTTTACTTTGTGTTTCCAGACAGATGGACAGGCTTACACAGTCACTTTTCACCAACTGCTTCTGATAAGCTCATTTTGAGACTGCCTGTTCATTCAAATGAACAATTTTGTAAGATAATAAGTTTGAACTGAGACTTAGTTTCCTGCATAAAGCCATTGACCCATGGGTGAACAGAGAACTAACAAGTTCCTCTGTGTGTTAGAAAGGGAGTAGCAAGTGTAATTGTAACAATGCTTTTCTTACCTTTGTAATGATTAACCTAGTAAGCAAGAATCACTGCCAAAGGGATACAATGATTTGTGTCAAATTGCCAAGAAAAAGTGAAATTCATTAGAAATAAAAGAAAAATCGGTTGGATCTTACAGAAGTTAATCATTTTAATGATAGTGATACTCCACTGTGCATTCTGTAACTGCCTGTAAAAAAGACAGAGTCTGTCTGAAAATCAATGCCTACCGCCCAGCAGAGATAAGAATAGATACTGCTGTTACTTGCTTTACTCCCTCGCCTTTTTGGGATTTGAAAGAAATAGTCAAGGAACCTTAGAGGATTGTAGATAAAATGCTGAAAATGCTGGCCTCACTGACCACTTGGCCACCAGCCACCAATCCAAATAACATAAAACCAGCTGAAACCAAAGCAAGCCCAGACTAACCCTAACAACCTGCACTGTCAGGTCACTAAAATGAGAGAGGTCTCCTTTTCATTTACAGCTAAATTGTCCATCCGTGGCTTTTTTTGTTTGTTTTAGTTTAGATTTCCTTCACAGAATCACAGCATATTGTTCAGAAGTTGTTTGGTCCAACATCCAGCCTCTAATAGAATTTTTGTCAACATGAGATCGTGTCACTGTGACTTTGGCTAGCTGAGTCTTAAAAACCTCAAAGAATGCAGATTCTACACTCCCCTGTGTCATGTGCTGTACTACCACCCCAGTGGAAATGCATCTTTTCCTTAGAGGTAACCTGAGCTCCCAAACTGTAACCTGTGGCTATTGTCCCTGGCTTAAAACCATGTTGTGCTTGTAATTTCTCCTCACATATCTGTAAGCAGTGTAGCCTTTAACCTCATCTCCTTCTGTCTGATCAAGGCTCACAGGCTCAGTCTCTAGTTCTAAGTGATGGCCTGAAAGCCCCATATATGACCAGACATGCCCTTTACATTTATTTCTTCCTTTATTTTTGGTTCCTTTTGTGGCCCTGGCAAATGTTTCTCTCACAAATATTGTGGTCACTGTTTCAAGCAGCTCTAGAACTCAACACTTTGAATGAGACCCAAGTGTTAGTGAAGAGTTTCTTCTCTCAGGGGCTCTCTAGCATAACTTGAAGTTACGACACCCAGAACTGTAGTCTTGGTATTTTTTCTCAGGACATCTGCCCAGTCTGTCAGATTGCCCATCAGTTTAGAGATTTTAGGCAAAGTAAATAAACAAAATATTATTTTTAAAGTGCCTTAATAATTACAAATACTCAAAATAGATCTTAGACTATATGTATTCCTATTCCTGATTTTCCAAATGGAATTTTACACTGAGGTTTTGAATGTTTCTACTTAATTCCCCATTTCACTGTGGTGAATGGAGCATAACCTCACAATGGTTATTCAGATCATTAAGAATCAAATTATACAAGCTGTAGGAGAGTATGTTTTAAAAATAAAAGCCAATTTTCTTCACAAATATCAATTTTCTGCCTTTCAGAACCATTTCAATTTTTTTTATTTTGAATAGGCTACTTAAACTGCATGCAATTTCTGCCAGATTTAAGAAATTTTGCAACCTGAAAAATATCTAATTAACTGTAACCCTCCAAATCTTTTCAGACTGAAAAAATTAAACTGGCTTTTTAAAAATAATTCATATTGAAAAATGATCTAGTAAAATTAAAATTGTTTTTCAAATATATATGCCTGTGTTATAATAATTATTTTGCTATATGATAGACAAAATATTTTCAAATATATGATCTTTGTTGTAATGCAAATGGAAAAATTGATTTTGTGTAACCCCTGTTAAAATAGCTTTTCTTACCTTGCTGCTATAACAGAATAGTTGTCAAAATAAATTACGTATCAAAGCCTTTCACTTCTGAGCATAGCTTTTTTTTTTTTTTTTTTGCAGTCTACACAAAAGACAAAATGGAATAACATACTTTAATGAACTCTATCTTAAGTGAATGCCCTAGGCAAAATGCAATTTAAGTACAAAGAATAAAATGAAACTCTAATATGTGTCACTAATCAAAAATGTACAAATGAATCCTGATTTTTGACAAGAGTTGCTACAAACAGCCTGTTGCCTCAGGAAGATAGCACTACAGCCAAAATTATTATAGATAATTCTAGTATCAGCAGCATGTGTATTTTATTTCGTATGTGTTTTCATTCTGAACTCTAGAGGCTCAGTTCAATAGTTATGCTCTTGTACTCTATTTCCCCCTCTAGATTATGAGAGCAAAAAAGGAAACCTTATACTCAAGTAGACTTGCATATGTTTTTTACTTGATTCAGCTACCCATTTGAAGATCTTCTTGGAATTACTCTCCATGTAAATACCATGACCTCCAAAAATAGTCATGGATACAGCTATGTATTTATTCATTGCCTTCCCATTAGAAGAGAGATCTATTTTGAAGTGAGGTAATGGCCTTATGCTTTAATTCCCTTTCTTTCTCAATGCGTTCTCATTGAATCACAGAATGGTTCCAGTAGTAAGGGGCTGCTGGACAGGTCCAACCGAGTTCAAACCTGCCACTCTAAGGAAGATCAGCTAAACCAGGCTGATAAAGACCAAGTTCAATTGAATTTTGAAAATCGGCACAGAGGGAGATCCCATATCCACTCAGGGATACCAGATGCTTTTGCATCTCTTAGACCAGGTTTGCTCTCTGGCTAGGCCCTGCACTGGCTCTATGGCTTGACCCAATGCCGTCTCATAGTTTTAAGTATTTTTCAGAGTTCCAAGAAAGATACCTGAGCTTCATTGAAATCCTTCTCCTAACTGCTAGTCTAGTGTTTTTTCTCAGTTATTATTACAGAAGAACTTGAACAGTTTGCTGGGTTTGAAGCATCTCTATCCTGAAGGAAACTTCAGAGGGATCCAACTATTAGATGGTTTGATTACTCTTTAACTCCAAGGCCTTTGCTCATAACTGCTATTCTTAAGAGCCTTGTTTTAAAATGTGTTTAGGGAATTCCCTATCAGTTGGAGCTTGGGCAGTGACCAGGCCTTGGCTCTACCTGGAAGGAAAATTTGCCAATAAACCCAGATTTTTCTGCATCAAAACTGGATTCAAGTCACTTTATTTGGCCATTTGACCCTTTTTATATAACAGCTAAACCTATTTTTAGAGTGAGCTTGGGAATTATTACACAGAAGTAATTATCCAAGCCCTCATTAAATTGAGGTTTGTCAGCTGTTTGCAGACTCTGGGATGATAGCGCAGTATTTCAGACATTCCTAATTACCTAATTTCACAGGTATTATTAATTATGTGGGTTATCTGAGATATTACTAATTGTTGTACCTGACTTATTCCTGATTGCTGTCAGTTTCTTGTTTGCTACATGTATTGTTTTGCCTTGATGTTTCTTCATGCTC
The DNA here is from genome assembly GCA_024865655.1 of Emberiza elegans. Lineage (NCBI taxonomy): Eukaryota > Metazoa > Chordata > Aves > Passeriformes > Fringillidae > Emberiza > Emberiza elegans. The sequence goes on from JALJVW010000072.1 coordinate 3,576,605, forward strand.
AGAACCAGGCATGCATCTCATTTCTAAAAAATGAAAAGAAGGGGAATTTAGTGCCTTAAGAACATCCAAATAATGTAATATGTACATTAGAAATTTAGACAAAAAAAATTGAATGATACAATATTTAGATTAGAAATCTAAATCCCATTTGACTGTGCAACAGCAAAGCCTAATTGATTCATTGACTTGAAGAGTGGGCGTGCTTGCAGTTTGTCATCAGCAGGTTTGAAGTGGTCACCTGTTCATTCAATCAGATGCTGATCACCTCTGAGAAAATGAGGCTCAGTGAAAAGAGAAATAACCCAATCACCATGCAGCCTTCGTGGCCAGAACGGGAATAGAAGTAGGACTGCTAAGACATAGCTGTGTCTGCAAACTACAGAGGCAATTTGCTGACAAAAGCCTTATCTCATCATCACAGTATAGTGGTCCTACTAACCTTCTTCAGTTATTCACTGTTCCAGGGTCCAGGAGGACATTGAGTGATGTCAAACATCAACATTTTCAGCTAATGAACTTTCTCCTGAGTCTCAACTATTTGGACTTCAAAAGAGTGGTCATTTATTTCCATTTCCCTAAGAGACATTGGATAGTATTCTTTTGTTTTCTCATGCTGCGAAACCCTGTGACAATGACATGATAGAATTTGATAAGTTTTGTTGATTGTAATCAGTCTTTTATGTATCTTATCCCATATCTAACAGATAACCAGTAATAACCTGAATGAGATAATCCTCTCAGAAGAGCAAGCTGTTTTAGCATCAGAACATATGATTTTAAATTAACGAAAAGGGTGAGATGTCATAGACATGTAGTAGAGTTATAGAAGAAAGGCCTTATCAGGCCTCACTGCTAAAATTGCCAGAGCTGGCCTATCATTTCTTCTAAGTGCAGCTAACAAGCAATTTGAAAGTTCCCATGTGAAGCTATTTTGAGAATGAGAAGTTCATTTAACACAACAGTCTATTCTGAGGGTGAAAAACAAATGCACCTGCGTAAACAATAAGATTTGTCCCAGGAGAACCCACAAAGAAAAAATGTAAATATATTTAGAGAGAGAAAATCTGGTAGACATATACAATGGCCCTTACTGTCCAACGAACCAAGTTTCACTGTATTGCTTACCAATTAAAGTTTAACACAGCGCCTTCTGACATTTCCTATAAATATGAGCTTTGTGAATAGATAATTGACTTTCTGCATGAAGAAAATGGAGTCTCAGCTGATTTATTCCAACACCTAAATATCATAATTTCTTGCAAAATTTGAACAGAATTTTGTAAATTAACTATAGCTTGTATTGGAAGAGGGACAAACTTTACCTTAGAGTTCAGATTGATATTTAATCCTGAAAAAGACTGCTATCTGCTTTCAGTCTATGCATACATCTCTGTTCAATGTCAGTGAGAGTTCTGCTACAGTCTGGAGTCAGATAATAGGTCAAAAGTCTGGAGTCAAAAGTATTTGGAATGATAGCTCCAACATACACTAAATGAGCTGTCATTTTTCTTTAACGGGAAAATAGAGTTAAAACAAAAGTATCTAAAATCCAGTGTCCCTGATATAGGGTTTGCCCAAGATTTATCCAGACATATAGGCATAAGTTTTTGAATAGACTGGTTTAAATACAGTTGAAGACTAAAGGGAAATACCACAGGGAAAGATCAAAAAGCTTAGTGAAAGTAATAAGATCACTGGATTTAGAGAAGAATGTTTATATTCCCTGAAAAAGAAATGGAAGTGAGAGTAAAGAGGCCTGAGAGGCCTGAACTGGATTCTTGTTCAAGAGCCCTGCCTCTGCAGAAAACTACTTTAAAGAGATAAAATCTTACCTAACATCAAGATGCAAAGCCCAGCACTTGTAATTTTGTTTCTGGATTTTGTCTAAGAAAAGCTATTTGAAGACACTGATGGCTGGCATTTAAAAGCAAATCAGGGCTTTGGTTTTGAGAGAAAATTGTTAATTCCATAGATTCCACCTTGCTGCTAAAAGGAAGGAAGGAAGGAAGGAAGGAAGGAAGGAAGGAAGGAAGGAAGGAAGGAAGGAAGGAAGGAAGGAAGGAAGGAAGGAAGGAAGGAAGGAAGGAAGGAAGGAAGGAAGGAAGGAAGGAAGGAAGGAAGGAAGGAAGGAAGGAAGGAAGGAAGGAAGGAAGGAAGGAAGGAAGGAAGGAAGGAAGGAAGGAAGGAAGGAAGGAAATTATTTCCCTAAGAGCACAGCAGAGAGGGAGATGTGTTACTGTATCCAGCCATATTAATTGAAGACATATTGCCAGTACATTATGTTAGCAAAAACAGTACAGTTTTCTTTTGTTTATAATCTTCATGATCCTCTTTAAACATCTCCTTGACACTACAGATTAGTTCTCATCTTGAGTAAGCACCCAAAAGGTCACAAATAATATAAGCATCTTATGCTTAATTAAAATATTGAAAACCCAAGAAAATTGTGTTGACACAGACAAAATACATGATGTAACATGTCAACAAGGCCTACCAGTTAATTCTGTCTAAAAAAATCTTTCTGCCAGTTCATGTAATGATTAAATTTTTCGTGTTTGTTCATAGAGGGAAATCATCTGGAAGTGAGAATGAACATTTTTCCATTTCTACAAATAATATTAATCAATCAGCATTTTTTGTTAAGAACATAATTATGGGCAAATTGCTGTCACATATTTGACTTTGGAACAGGAATATCTTTCAGGAATACTAAAAAAGAATATTATTTGCAACACAATTCCTTTAAAATACTTGCTCCCACACTTCAGTTTGATTGCTTTAAAGAAAAGTGAGATACAATACTACAAAAATATCTATAAAACATAGTTCAGAAACCCTTTTCCAGAGAGAATATATCATTCTATGTAAGTAATATTTGGAGATATTGCCTATGTTCTGATAATGAATATATAGAATTCCACAATAGTACGCACAAAAATCTGGGATGGACTAATCCTTTGAAAGAGTTTAGGCATGCAGATGAAAACCTAGAAAGCCTTTGAAGAGAAATATCTGAATATTGTTGTGAACATATTGAATACAAACCATCAGTATGCCCCTGCGGACAGAAAAGCCAATCACATAATAATCTATTTTACAAAGGGTGTGTTCATCTCCTCACTTTTTTGCAGTGTGCTGTGTCCAGTTTTGGCCTCCCCAGTATAACAAAGCCACCAATATCCTTGAGCCCCTTCACTGAAGGACCATCAAAGTCATGTTAGAACATGAGACAAACTGGGTTGGTAAAAGGAAAGAAGGATAGCACTTTCAGAATGGTCTGGCATGGGGACATGTTTCCAGAACTGGTTGTGAATCTCCAACCTTGGGGATTTTCAGAACTTGAAACTGAGCATCCTGTTCTAACTGGATCTGCTTTACTAGTTACTAGTAGTTATTGCTGGATAACTGCTGGTTTTCCTTTCTAAAGGACATCAAATCAGTGGTTCTATATGGTATATTAAACCTGGAAGGTAAGATTTATCCCTATTGTTACTGCACTCACAAAATCATTGAGGTAAACCTGAGAAGTGTTTCAGCACCTTTCAGGCTTAAACTAATTTTAAGTGCTAGCTAGATGCAACCTCCAAATGTGGTCTAATCAGGAAAGACTCCCCCACCCCATGGGGACTTTAATTTCTTCTGTTACTTCCTTCACTGGTTCTCTTGCTTTCTTTAGAAGAGACACAATGAGGGAAAAGTGTTTTATAGGTATTGCATTTACTATTTTGGTATGTTTAAAGATACCCTGTGGAAACTGGAAGACTTTAATAGTTAATTTACAGAATTTGTGGTAGGTGAAACGGATGAGAAAATTCTTATGCCAAAATGAAATAGTTTTCAGTATGCTGCAGGTAAATTAAAAAAAAAAATCTCCCAGAAGAATGATGTTTTCTCAGACCTAAAAAGAATAACATTCAAAGATCTTACTGGCCTTAGGCACTGCAAAACTTAATCACCAGTTATACTTCAAATTAATTTTCCTTAATTCTTCACACAATAATTATCCTCTCTATTTTCCCCTATCTTTTCACAAATATCTGTCTTGTTGGAGGTTAGATTTTGCAATGGTCCTACTAGAAAAGTGAAGAAATATATTAAGTTCAGTCAGTCAGGTCATACTGTGGACCAGTGCTCAGGTACAGCAAAGACTCATTAAATCACACAATATGCTGAATTGAAAGGACTCACAGGGATCATTTGAGTCCAGCTCCTGGCCATGCACAGGACCATCCCCAAGAATCACACCATGTGACCTAGTGTATTACTGAAATATTTCACACAAACCTCCAGAAAATTAGGTCCTGCTCTCCAGCAGCCAAAATGCATCTCACAGGGTTTTTACAGTGGCCATCAGCCAGTATCCTCAATATATAATGCTTGTAATGTTTCAGTGAGTGTAATTTACCTTGCAAAATAATGTATTTGTGGTGGCTCTTGAATTACATAAGGAAAAGAAAAATAAAATAATTAATCTGAAATTTCATTTTGCCTCAGCTTATTGAATCTACTCAGAAGCAAGAGTGAGTGATATTGGCCAGAGACTCTTGAAGTTATTGTCTTAAACGTTCTTAAACTTACAAGGCTAATGAACCAAATGAATACACTCAATGCCTCTATTTAGGTGAAAACCAATTAAAAGTTTCTAATTAGAACCAGTTAGAGTATTAGCTCCTATTTTCCTTCAGTACCAGCATGAAGAAAAGGAAATTAGTCACTTTGTGGGGATATCCAGTATATTTTTACTTGTTTTTCTATCCTTTTGGAAATGTCTTTGTACTGGAATGCAAAATTACTGTATGTAATACAATGGCTGAAGTTTTAAAAATAATTAAAATTTTAACTTTTAAATATTCTTTTAAACTGATTTAATGTAAGGACAGGATGAGAAAGTATTGTGTTATTTTAATTCAGGAAGACTGTAATTAATTGTTTATTAGAATAAAATAGATAAAAATTACAGTTCCTACAATATAAATTGCAAAATCAGATTTTGCTATAATGTACCTAGTATATCATTCTGAAAATAGTCTTACAGGTTAAATATGTCTCTGCCAAAAACATAACTGAAAGCACCATAATATACTTAAAATCCATTTACGATTTTGGGACTGAAGGGAGAATAGGGCAGATATATGCTGCAGGAAGTACATGAGAAAATAAAAACACAACATCTCCCTTGTCCTGCTGGCCATGCTGCTCTTGATGCAGCTGAGGACAAGGTTGGCATCTGGGGCTGCAAGCACTCAATTGGGTCATGTTGAGCTTCTCATCAAACAGCACTCCCAAGTCCTGCTTCTCAGGGCTGCGCTCAATCCATTCTTCACCCAGTCTGTATTTGTGCTGGGGATTGCCCCTACCCAGGTCCAAGACCTTACACTTGGCTTCAACAAGTATTTAACAGCACAGAGGAAGAAAATAAGAAAGGAAGCAAATGTGTCAAAAAATAAACATAGACCTCATTTATCAATTGCCACCACAGGCTAAACAGACTCTGCCTGGGGAGAGTAAGTTTAATTTATTGCCAATTAAAACCAACCGAGAATGGTGAGGTACAAAAGCAAAAAACTTCAGCACCTTTCCCCTAGGAAACCTTTCTCAAACTCCACTTCTTCACTCCTAACTCTTCTGCCTCCTCTCCCTGTCTCAAGCAGCTCAGGGGAAAGGATGCTGATGGGTTGCAATCAGTGCAGAACAGTGGAAGCCAAACCTCTGCTGGGTTTCTAAGGCTGGAAAATGAGAGGGATGGATAACACTGTGCTGGAGCACCCTGAAGGGGCAGTGACATCTGATCCTCTTGTCATGGACTACAGCAGCAACATATTACCATACATACACTGTGTCCAAGGCTGCTGTGCTTCATAAGGCAGCTACAATATGATGTGACTGATATCAGGAAAAAAAGAAAAAAACACCTTATTATGAATATCACCAGTATTTAGTACCAGGAAGTGTGTGGGGAAGAAATAATCACAATTATAAAATAAAACAAAGAGGACTCAAATGCAGAAATGTCCATTTCTGTCTATGCCTTTTCTCAATGTATGCTAAACTGAGAGCTACACTAAATGATTAGTCTAGACTTCTTGAGACTAAATATAGGCTCTCACAGAGCAGACAAAAAATAATTTTGATATAGGAAAAAAGAAAGGAAAAATAAATACTGCCAAATCAAATATTTTGCATAAAATAGCCACTAAAAAAATCAGAAATCCTGCTATTGCTGTACTGACCACATAAGATATCCTATCCATGGACAATCTGAGGTTTTAAATCAGATTTCATAATTATTCTTGTGTCAGCAAGAGTTTACTAGTCAAGGAGGAAAAATGACAAATTGAAGAGGTAATGGCTTTTCTACAATATTTCCTTCACAAAGTAAAAGAGAGAAAATTGATGAAGGTGTATTCTTTGTTCATGTAGTCTTCTTTTTTCTTTGTGATTGTTCTATTTCATTTACAAAACAAAATGTTGTTTTGTTTCTCAGAATTTGCCCATCCTGTAGCTTAACAGCTACAATGAAAAAATTTTGGGTTTTTAAATCAAGTAGCTTGTTTCTTGTCACCCAAATCACTTTTTATACAACCTCTCTAGATTAACTGCATTTACATAAAGTGTTTCTGCCAGTACTGCTACATCAATGGAAAATGCAGATATTTAAAATCACTATCACCAGAGCTATGCTGCAGAGTAAACCTCAGTGTATTTTCACTGTGTCACCTCTGATGAATGGGATTACAATTGTTTTGATAGATTGAGCTAACTACTTGTTTATGCATATACACAAAACCTGTCTTGCATTCTTTCTCATAAATTATGCAGGATTATCCTCTTGAAATGACTTTGCCTGTCTGACATACCCAACCTTTAATCTTCCTCAAATGCATGGCATTGACTCACACTTCATAGGTCTGACAGAGAAAGATCACTCTACTTTTCCATTCAGGATTCCAATTTCTTGTAATAGTAAACAGTGTATTGCTCAAAAAACCCCCAAACTCAAACCCAAAACAAAACCAAAAAAAACAAACCACCCCACAAAAAATCAAACAAACAACAAAACAAAACCAAACCAAAGAAACCCCACCTCAACACCCCCAAAAAACCCTAACAACAAAAGGAAGTAGAATGCATGGCTCCTGGCAACAGAATATATACTTCTCTAAAACCACTGTAAATGAGTGGAAATACTCAAATTTGGTCTGTAAAGTCCTAAAAAAGTTTGAAAATGATCCGAAGTGACAAAAAGTAGTTAGGCTTGCAATCTTTTTTTCACTATCAGGAAAATTTATATGATTTTTAGCTTTTGTGAAAATAAAAAAAATCTATGGAGTTAAGTTTCAAAAGATTAAACTTTTTCAAAATTAATTATGCAGTCTACAGTCTTCATAAAAACAAGTTACATCAATGAAACAAAGGCAGTTACGTGGTCCAAATATAAGAAATTTGGAAAAAGTAAAAAACCCCAAACCAACTATAAAAACTTTATTAAAAAAAAAGAGATTGTAAATGGACACATATAACCAAAGATGTTTCAGTGTACAGCCCAAGCACATTTCAAGGGCTACATTTTCTTTGAAAAATTTTTAATGGACAATTGAAAATAAAGAAAGCATTGCACTGCATCTTGTTGTCTTTTATACTTGTCTTGGAAGGAAATACTTTCTAATTTTAACTGTGCAACATGTAGTTTAGATGTTCTTCCTTAACAGGCAACAATGCAATTTGAGATTGAATCTATTTTAGTGACAATACCTTTCTTCAATTTTTGTTTTAAATCTTTGGTAAAGTTATTTTGGAGGAAGGAGAGGTGGAGCCTTCTGATCCAATACGTTTAGTCTGGCATGTTAAATTAATATAATCTTTTGGCAATTTCTAATGACCTTCTAGCTATTACATGTATGAAAAATAAATAGAAGTGTCACGAAAACATTTAATCTGGAACCAGTCTTTTTTGTCTCTCCACTAATAAAGGTATCAAAAAAAAATAAACCTTTATTGTGAGGCATGTTCACTGAACTGTGCTTGTGTCTACTATGATTATAGTCTTTGGAGATATTTGAATAATTTGCTGCCCAAACCTGCCTTGTTCCTGCTACTGACAATCACTGTGATAGCATATGATATTTGACCTTTCCACTGATGTCACCCACAATAGGCCTTTACAGAATAACGATTAAAAAGAATCCCAAGCCCCACAAAGCACGATATTTATGTGGAAATGAAAGATAAATCTCCAAGTTCCTTTTGCTAGATGCAGATGCTTTAAAAGTCGATAAAAAACTTCCTGCTTTTGCTGTGGAAAGCTCTTGTGCATATTTGCTCACCCAGCATGAGTGAGCAAATTTGCACATGATGAAAGGAATTTATTGCATAGAATGCTTTCAGGTGTGGAAAGCTCTTGTGGAAAAGGAAGGAATAACAGCTAGGTGACCAAATTACTCGTAGTTCAGTCAGATCAGGATAGATGAAGAAAATTGTGTTTTCAAGGTATTAATGTCCTAATGGCACCAGCAGAATTAAATGAGGTATTTTAAAGTTTCCAAGCAGACAACTACATAAATGTGGATCCTTGACATTCTGTCTCTAAATACCACCCAGAAATTTTCAAACTGAGCATTCTGTCATCAAAATTATAAGAACAAGAATCAGTAAGAAAACTCATAGAATTTATAAGACACTTATATTTTTAACCTGGATACAGTTATACAAAACCAGTTTACTGGTTTTAGAATTGTATATTCTTGTGAACAAATTCCATTATATAATTTATAAAGACTTAGAAATATGGCTTCACAAGAAACTGAGTTCAGTTCTTCAAGATTTCTCTCAATGAGTACTTTACATGCTTAACAGTAATGATAGTCTTACTCATGAACATGTAAAAATTCTGTATTAGTTTGCTTTTCCTTACATTTAAATTATTTTAAGGATGGAATGTTCCACATGGTAAGCAGACACAATCCAATTTCAGCCAGCAATGTACCCAGGTGGCAAAGAAGTCCAAAGGCATCCTGGCTTACATCAAAGACAGCGTGGACAGCAGGGCAGTGGCTATCTCCCTGTACTCATCACTGGTGAGGACCCAGCTTGAGAGCCATGTCCAGTGTCCAGTCCTGGGCCCCTCACTTCCAGAAAGACTTTGAGGTGCCAGAGCATTTCCAGAGAAGACTGATGAGGCTGGTGAAGTCTCTAGAGAGTGAGTCATATGAGGAGTGGCTGAGGGAGCAGGGGTTGTTTAGCCTGAAAAAAGGAGGCGTAGGAGAGATGTTTTAATTCTCTACAACTGCCTGAAGGGAGGGTGCAGGAAGGTGGGGGTTGGCCTCTTCTCCCAAGCAACCTGTGATGGGATGAGAGGAAATGACCACAAACTGTAACAGGGGAGGTTCAGGTTGGACATCAGGAAGAATTTCTTTACTGAAATTATTGTCAAGCATTGGAATAGACTTCCCAGGGAAGTGATGGAGTCACCACCCCTAAAAGCGTTCAAGAAATGACTGATGTGACACTTAGCACTATGATTTGGTTGACAGCATGGTTTTGGTCAAAGGTTGGACCCAGTTACCTTGGAGGTCCTTTTCCAACCTATTACTAAGAAATACTTATATTGCATTTTTGTTCATCCAGCATGGAAGAGCTGAGGACAGGAATGTATTGAATAGAGTACTTTCAAAGAATTGAAAGATACAGAGACACAGATGCATGACACAGTTTTCTCTAACAATTTAAAATTAATAATGAGGACATTTTTAATAATTTACTTAGGAGCTTTGCGCCCAAACAATTCAGGGGCAATTTTGAAGCTGCAGGATATAAACAGTTGTTAATTAAAAATTTAGCTAATATAAGATAGGAAAAAACCCCTCCAAAATAAAATATTTAATGATAGACTATAGGCTCAGAGTTTGGACAGAAGTTCTTAAGAGGTCAAAGCAATTTATAAAAAAGGATTAATAAATAACAAGTTTTGCTTTTAACCACTAAGAAATTTTTTCTCCATAGTTCAAGTTCCCGCTGAGTCAAAGAAAAAGTCTTCCAATTTGCACATTTAGACATGATTTCAATTATAGATTGTGAATAAAGAAATATTCTCTTTTAGCTTACTTATTTGCATTCATATGTTAAATTCTGGATTCCAGAATATAAAGTGAAGAAAGTTCCATGCATAAATGTGTGGTGGAAAAATTTCAAAACACGATCTTCCCAAATATGCCAGGGTTTTTTTTTGCTGTATTGCCTTGTTTTTTTTTTTTTTCCCTCTTAAAGCAGAAAAAAAAAAAAAAAAAAAAAAAGGCTCAAATACAACAAAAACTCCATGAAAAGAGATATTTCAGTATTTTGTCCTGTCAGGTTGTTTAGATTTACTTCTCAGTAGAATTTCTTTCTCTTTCCAGTCAGGATAATAATTAAGAAAGTACACAGAGTTAATGTGCTTTCATGCTCCAGGCTGTATACATTGTAATGAAGATCGAAAGAAAAGGAAGAAAGGAAGGAAGGAAGGAAGGAAGGAAGGAAGGAAGGAAGGAAGGAAGGAAGGAAGGAAGGAAGGAAGGAAGGAAGGAAGGAAGGAAGGAAGGAAGGAAGGAAGGAAGGAAGGAAGGAAGGAAGGAAGGAAGGAAGGAAGGAAGGGCGAGCACTTTCCACTTTGGGGTTTTGTTTGTTTTGTTTGTTTTGGTTTTTTGGGTTTTTTTTTTTTTTTGGTTAGTTTTGTTTTGTTTTTTTGGGATTTTTTGTCTTGAGGATGGAGGAGTGTTGATTGTTAGGTTTTTTTTCCTTGAAAAATGTGCTTAACTAACATTCCATTCAAAATGCTACATGTTAGAAAGTGACATCCTTTCAAAATGAAGATTTGACAGCATAGATTTAAAGAAATGCTTAAAAGTTATTGCTCTAACCAATGGTTTTAGATACAAGCTCTGCCAAATTTCACTCAAAGTTTCTGCAAAATTTATGCTTCAATAAATCAAACTCTAAATTGAAGCCTAAAACGAAAGCATGACAATGAACTCTACACTGTTAAAAATTTCTTGAATGACTTGACTAACATCAGTGAGTTTTTGTAACAACTTCCATGACAAAATCTAATCCTTCAGGTAAAAAGGAATAGAACTGTTTTCACTGGACAATACCTTTTTTTGCCATGACATTGTGATCATGTTTATGATGCATTTGTGATGAATTTGACTACATCATGGAAATCAAGTCTGGAACATTTGACTTAGTCTCATTCCCCTTTTCACAGAGCTAGTTTCATAGATTTAATTAACAGTAAACAAGTAAACACAGATAAAAATTTAAATATTTTTTACCACTGAAATCTACCAGGATAATTTCTCATTCAAGAGAATCAGAGTTAATATTATATAGAGAGATCAATAACCTGACAGTTGTAGTTTCCAAAACAAATTGATGTTTGAAAGTCACATTGTCCAGACAATATACATCCTTTATCCTAACATGCCTAATTATATATAGCTTGAAAATATTTTAAACCCACAAAGCAGTTAAGTTTGGATACTTTTTTAAACCACTGTTCAAACTAAATCCTTTTCCTCTAGTATGCAATACCCTAAGGTTTTGTTGCTTTCTTGGATTTTCTTTTTGTTTTGGGTTTTTTTGTTTGGTTTTTTTGTTGTTTTTCTAATAAAAAAAATTATAAGCATACTACAATAACAAAGTGTGTATGCAGTACTAATATCAGAAGAATAAAAGAATCTAAATATTTCATCCTTTTTTCAAGTAAAGTAAAATTAACAGGACACATACATATGGCAAAAAAAATTGGATCACAATATTATATGTATTAATTCTATATTTTCCTTTGTAGCTTTGAATGTCGGGTTTTTCAGTCACTAATGCCATCAAGATCTCTTGCAGAGATATTTTAGAAAATATTCATAGCCATTGAGAGATGTTCTTCCTCTTTGTTCACTGAACCTCTCAAAGAAATAAATGTATATGGAAAATACTTTAACTGAAGTTCTTTATCTATTTTGTCTATTTTACTACAGTCAGTGAAGTTTCACATAGTTATGTGTATGAAAACTTTAAGCTGCTTTGCTTTGTGTGGTTTCTATTTTTCTGTAAACCAGCAATAAAAAATTATGGCATCTTTATGCTTGACTGTTTTGTTTGCCTTTTCTTTGCACAGTATTTTATGTGCATTCCTGTTATGGTTTTCTATTGACTGCAACAGTTTTCTGATATTCTGCTAAAGCTATTGGGAAGTAAACTTAAATTAACAGAATATATGGGTGTATGCCTCTCTTTCTTGTTATCAGTTGCTGACATTCTTCTACCTTTTACTTGCAGTAAAATCTCACATGCACTTTAAATTTTGCAAAGATGAAGAAAACCAAAACAGAACCAACACAATTTGCTCTTATGAGACTAGCAGCAAACACTGAATCTTTTTTTCTGGCCTTCATATGACTGTTGGCCTGAATAAAGAAGAATCCCTACACAAGGATTGGACCACTCAGAACTCTGCAATAGTCCTGTGTTTAGCTCCAATAAAAATAAATGCAGCTCACTGTTCTTGAATGTCTCCTTCCAGACAGACTCCAAGATGAGACAATGAGCATCATTACAGGAAAATAACTGATAATTTGTTGAGAATGAAACTGATTATTTGGATCTTAATAGTCCTTAAATGAAAAGTAATTTTTAAGAAGTCTTAGCTGATCTCATGTCAGGTAAATTTATACTTCTTGCAAGACAAAGAGAGTATTAAACTCACATTAAATATATTATATTTTCAAGATGGGAAATAGACATGCTTTAGCTATGTTTAGTTTGTGATAGATTTTTTGTCAGAAGTAGAACACAGATTAAATACTACATGTGATTATATTTTTTTTGGAAAACCTGTTACATGCTACAGTGAGAATGAAAAGCAGAACTTAGAGAAGAACTCAGTGCAACAGTGAAGGAAGTCAGTGCTTTCCAATGTTAAACATTTGTTTTTCTCTTAAATTAATAGATACAAAATTAACAAAAAAATAATTCTCCACTAAGGCTAGAGAATTGGTCAGGTTTTGACTGATGTAGAGTTAATTTCCTTTACAGTGTTGAGTACAGGGCTGTTTTGGATTTGTGCTGAAGACAGGGCTGATAATACAGACATGACACAGCCAAGGCCTTTTGTGCTTTTCACAGTGCCTCACTGGTGCGGAAGCTGGGGGTGCCCGGGACGTTGGGAGGGGACACAGCCAGGACAGGTGACCCAAAGTGACCTAAGGGACATTCCACGTGAATGGAATGCGAGATCATGCTCAGTGTGTAAAGTGGGGGGAAGAAGGAACAGTTGGAGTGTTGGTGTCAGTCTTCCCAAGTCACCATTACGTGGGATGGGGATCTACTCTCCTGAGATGGCTGAACACCTGCCTGCCCATGGGAAACAGTGAATTAATTCCTCGGTTTGCTTTGCTTGTGCACAGCATTTGCTTTCTCTATTAAACTTTCTTCATCTAAACCACAAGTTTTCTATTTTTAACCCCTCCAATTCTCTTCCCAGTCTTGCTGGTGGGGGAAAATGAGTGGCTGTATGGGGCTTGGTTGATGGCTGAGGTTAAGCCAGAAGAAGATTTTGCATGGGGTGGCAAAGAATATTTTTTTTTTTCTTTTAAAACAGTTACATTTTAAAGTCCTGTTTACTCTCTTATAATTAAATCATTAAATCAATTCAATCAATTTCATTAGTATTTCTATTCTACTTCAACTGGGTCTTTTACTACAAAGAAGATAGAAAGATACCCCCAGAATAGTTAATTTTGAAGTCCAAGGAGCTTCCAAATTTCTTAGTTAGTAGCATCCATCAGATCACCAGATCAGCTTTGGTATCCTATGGCCTTTGCTGAATCAAAGATCTATTTGCAGTTTTCCTGTTAACTCATAGGGGCCATCATCAGTCAACAGAACTATGGAAGAGTTAAAGAACAATTCATGAATAATTGTTATTTGGGACTACATATTCATTTCTTATTATAAGATTTTAACTGTTTGCCTTGAAATAATTTGGTTTTAAAAATTCTCAGAAATGTATCTGTTGGTTGGTTTCAGGCTAGCATTCCTGAAAAATAAATTTGTATATATTAGACTCAAACATATTATTATTAATTGTAGGAAAGACCATGCTTATTTAAAGTCTGTCCCTTCAAGATCTTTCAGAGGTCACAATTTTGACAAAGAAATGATACCATTTTTGTTTTGTTAGGGCTATCACAGGGTGATCCAGCATAATGTAGGCCCTGATCCTTTCATCTTGTGTATTTTATAAAGCTCTACATCTGCCTGTCAAAAGAAAGAACAGAAAGGTAACAACTGCTAGTTAAATCAAATCCTTCCACAATTTGGGCAAATTTGGTTTGCATGTGGTGCACGTTAGCCAAGGTCCATGTCAGCAAGAATGATTGTGTTCAATCAAGGCTAAACTCATGGGTGAACAAAACACAGTCCAAGAATAGCACAGAACATGCTGTCTGATAGGATAGCTTTATTATGGACAGAAGAATATTACTCAGACTTGTGTACAGATATGGCTGGAAGCAAGTGCTAAGATTTTAATGATAATCAGGCTTAAGGATGAGTCTAAAGCTAATCAATTAAAATAAATTTATGGTTATTTTAGAGATGAATTTCAGATTTTCAAAATGTCCAACTTTAATTCATATTTTCAAGATATTTTAATTTTATTTGAAAATAACCTGTAATAGCAGCAGGAATACCTTTTGCAACAGAATTTAGGAATCAAAGGTGAGTTGTTTTTAATATAGACTTTCAATAAAAATATTTCCTTTACCAGTAGGACTAATTTTATGAGTTTTTATGAGTATTATAATCCTGTAATTAGGATATATTGCCCACACTGAAAGAAGCGTGTCCCACTTTGAGACATGATCTGTTTAAGAAAACAGTCATGCTTCACATCATTCTCCTATGGGCATTGGAAAGAAATAAATGTAATAAATTTAACTCATATCGTTAGGGAAAAGTATATATTTAAGTTAACTGTTTTCATATTTTCAATATAAATTTAATTCAGACATGGTTGTTTGTTTTTTTAGACGAAGGTCTTAAGTTTATATAATTTATTTTTAAACTGTATATTAGTACTTAGGAAAAAATTCAAAAGCAAAACAAAACATTAATCTGATACTTTGAAGTCATCACTCATGATTAATAATCTAATTTTTGTTATCCTCTTTCTTTCAGTCTGGGTCTTAACCCAGCTCTGTTCTGTCTTGTCTTTCTGTTTTTAGAATATACAACCTTATGATGAGGCTCATTTATGTTTGGTGAGACACATCTCCACCTACATGAGATAAATAAGAATGTTAGAAGTCAGAAATACAGTTTTAGTGCTAAAAAGCTAACATTTTCATCTATGCAATACAATTAGCATTGCAAGTTCCACAGCCTAGGATCTAGAGCTAACATGGAAATATATTCCTGCTGAATGTTAGAGGACCAAGATTACCATACATTTAATATTTCTGCCTTATTCATCTATGGGAACCTTCATGAGGTAACATTACAAAAAAGTTTATAAATTAACAAATCAGGAAAGGATCATGCATTTTCCACACCAAAGAAGAGTGCTAAGTGCTAATGGGTGGGTTGCAGTGAGTACTTGCCACACCTAAAGCTTGAGGATTTAATACACTTGTAGAGTTAATACTCATGTTAGAAGCCAATAAAGAAATAAACTTGAGCAGATCCTTTGCCATTCCTAAAATCCTCCATCATTTCTAACACTATTGAACTTTTGCCCTACTTTCTAATGGGGAAGCTTTGCACATGTATTTAATGGAGTCTTTTCTCGAAGAACACAGTTCAGCTACCCTCTAGATCATTGGTCTAATAGAGATGTGGCAGACACCTAGAAATTTTTGTAAGATCACAATTTTGGTATCTATGTGGCTTAGGAAGAATACAATCATATTTCCCTGAGACCTAAGTGATCTGATACATATTTTGGAAAAAAAAGTAGCAAGCATTTGGAAGTGTGTAGAAGAAAGACCACTGCCTGTTTAAACCAGCAGCTAAAGACATTGTATGTTTAAGTCCAATATCCAATGAACTGAGAATCTTATAAAATGTCAGAAAACTGCCGTAGCAATTATAGAAAACCAGCCTAGTTTTAAATTGGAGAGTGTGAAATTGTGTAATGGGTGTCCCTGGCCAGCCTCTGTGAAGAGAGGCTGGGTTTGCCCTGTGCCAGGCACAGCTGGTTCTAGTTGGCTCCAGCTGGCCTCAAGAGATCCACAACAGGACACAGACCAGCCCCTCAGCCAGGCTGGTGGTGGCTCTGTGAAAATGTTACAAAAAAATCAAATATTTATTAATAAAAAAAATCTATTATAAATAAAGTTTAAAGAATTGCCTGATTAGCAATTCTTGAGAAATCAATCAGGTGGATGTTCTGCTTTTAACTTGCTGTCCTATTTTGGAACTTTCAACACAGAGGCAGCAGAGATATTCCTCAGATGACCTCAGAGAACCTTGATTGCATAAGACCAGGTCTGTGACAGGGTGGATATGGTGTTTTCTACGAACTGCTTGAGGAAACTGGTCACTTCTGAAACCTTTGTCTCTCTAGTTATACTTTCTTCCCTGTTCCTTTCTTTTGAAGAAATTAGATGCAGAAAACCTATGTAATGGCCAGTTCACTTGATATTTTAGTTGATAATCGATAATATATAAAGTATCTATGCTGCAAAAAACCCAACACTTGTTAAGTTGGAGAAAAATAAATAGGAACTGGTCCTTAAGTGAATGCACCCACAGACACTTGGCATGGAAAAAGAATAAAAATGACATGCTGACCTTTAGAGAGATTTTTATTATATTTTTAAACTAGCTATAATGCTGCAACCTTTCAAAGAAAACAAACATTTATATAGATATTTAAAGAATATAAATACATTAGAAGTTTTCCACTATTAAAAAATATTATATCCTGAATTGATGGTGGAGAAAATAACATATATATCACTGTATTAATTATAATTCTACCAATACCTAAACATTGAAGAAGCTGTGCATATAGTAGATGTTATTTCAAATTATATTTTAGCTGCAGATTCAGCTATTCAAGTAAGATCATATCACAATGACACTGATTGATATTTGTGAATCGACTTTAATCTTTAAAAGCCTTTTTTTATTTCCCCTATGGTATAAGTGATGGGGCTTAATAAGACAGAAATAAAATATTTCTAAATAAAGTCAACACATCCTGGTACACCCAAAGAATATAGAATCAAAATAATCTGAAACTTAGTGCTTTCTTCCCATGCAGTTTCTCCAAGGTTGAAGGAGAATGTCTTGCCAAATATTATCAATAAGACTGGCATGGGCTAAAAAGCACTATGACCCCCAAAGAAGAGAACAGGCAAACTACTATTTCCATATGACATATTTCAAGGAGTCTATTTCTCAAACAAAATCTCTATGCCTTTTAAACACCATGGTTTGTTTTTTTTAAATTTGTGATGATGAGTTAAGAACATGCTCTCAATGAGAGCTATAACCAATACCTGTATATGTTTATACCTGTAAATTCATAACCTGTTTTATATTTTATGACATGAAACAAGGAGAGAATAATTCCTTGCTGATGTCATACTATGAACAAAGCACAATATAAAAAATTTAGAAGGATAGTTGAAAAAAAAAAATGCAAAGACATTATTTTAGGCTCCAGATATCAAATAAACCCTATATTTTATGCTAATTTACAAAGAATAGGACTAAAACTTTATATTTCTACATAAAGTATTACAGTTACCACTTAGCCTTGCATAAACCCCTAAAACCAAACAGAACCATAAAATCCCTACAAATTTTATACCCAAAGTGTTCAAGGGATAACAGGTCTTATTCAATATATAAGTTAAATGAGCCATCTTTTCAGAGTGTTGCAAACATATCCAATTTATTTTCCATAACCTGTAATTTGGGGATAGTTGAAAAATGGGCAGAAAAAACATATGTATGATTTTGTCTTTCATTGAAAATCTTCCTTATTAGCTTTCTTGCAATACCGAGATCTTAACGTTTTCCAGATAGCTAGCATTATTTCAGGCAAATGTTAGTATAATTCAAGCCCTTCAATTTAATATGAAAAACAAATTATCAAGATCTATTTTAGGCTGTCATTCAAATATAACAAAAGTTGTTTCCTTTCTACATCTTCTTTTTAAATTTCATTGTTTTTTTCTTAAGTTTTTGTTATATTTTTACTCACTAATGTAGCTCTTTTTTGCCATATCTAAAGCTATATTTCTTCTCTATCTGTTTAACAATGAAACAGTGCTATAAAAGGCAAGAAATTTTTCACATAAGGACGCGCTGCCATCCGACAAAAAGGTAGTCAGCCTTTTCCTTTTAAAAAATATCTGAAGGCAAATTGATCAAAACAACCTGATGTATGCTAACAATTACTTTGTAGACATCCTCAGGAGACGATTCTATGCTATGAATTCTAAATGGACAGGAGTTTGCTACCTTGGTGCTTCAGGATACACCGGCGCAATCTGACTGAGGGCAGTGCAACGCGAAGCTTACAATAACGAGCCCTACTGAGAGCCAGTGTAATTGCACAGACTCACTACCAGCTTTATATGCAGACACAGCTGGCTTTGGAAGTCTAGACCGAGCTTTCTTCTGCCAGCAAAATAACCTATAGAGCTACCTTAAATGGAAAAACCCCAGTCTTCGGGAGCTGACTTGACTTTACGTGCCTTATTGTGTGGGCACAGGCTGCCCACTGTCATGTGCGCTGGGTGCTTTGTGTTTCTGTCATGGATTGCCTAACTCTCCCCAAATCTAGTTCAAATAATCCAGACACTTTTCTCCCACTCATTGAGCATTTTAAATACCATACACCTTCCTAGAATAGAATACCACCTCAAAAGTGTGGAAACTAGGTAGGGGGAGAGCAGAAGGGAGCCTTCTCCATAAGACAGGGTGAAAACAAAAGGAACTGAGAAAAAATAAAATAAGTTCTGAAAATAAATAAGTACAATAGTTTTAAACCACCAAAACCTAGATCAACATTTAACAATTTCTCATTAAAACTGAGCCTTGTTATTTTACCTCATTTCTTGTGTACAGCATAACATAATGCTTCTTCAGAAGCATTATGGTTCTTATGCTAAACCCATGTAAAGATAAATCTTATTTTGAAAATAGGTTTTCTAGGATAATGTTTTCTCTATAAATAACATTCTTTATAATGACATATTTTTAATGTTACCAAGTTGATCAGCTGACTTATAAGCTTCTCAGCACAGTATTGATTACAGCAAGAAGACAAAAATGTGTATAAATTTAAATGCCTGTTCCTTGTAGAAGGAAATATGGAAGTTCTCTTACATTTTGTGTCTTTGGAACTTACTGTCTTTTTTCCATCTTTTTTTTTTCTCTCCCCAAAGCCACCTCTGCATTGTCACTTTATGAATACTGAAACACAACACTAAAGGAAGGAAACACAGTTTGGCAAATGCTCCCTAACCACAGAGCCTGTCAAACATTTCTGATCACAGTTCTTGCTGGCAGTAAGCCTTCAGCTGTTTTAAGGAAGTGTGACAGACAATTTTCCACTCTTCTTTGTAAAATCACATCACTTTTTAAGGTTAAGTTTGTAAGAGAATTATAAAAATTATTTGAAGATGATCCAGTCAGTGTGTTTCATGTAACTAGCCCCCCATTGTCTTGCAAGACCAAAGCCTAAGAACAGTGCTCTCTAAAGATGAAATAACTGCTATGTGTGTTCCCAAGGAAGTTTCAGAAGATGCTGTCTCTTTTTAAGTAGATCTGGTCACAGTTCTTTCTGATGAATAAATTAGTCTGATTTTTTTTCTTCAGTATAAGGTTTAAATGATAGACTTTTTCTTTGGTGGAGAAATGAGACTTTCAAATCATTAAATAAATCATATTTTAAAATCATAAATTAAACAAGTCAATGTTTAATTTAATTTAATTTAATTGCATTCTAAAACAAAGTAAAAAATTAAGCATAAAAAAAACCAATGTTTTTTGTTTAAGTCAATGAATATCAACCACCTTTAGAAAATCAGTTATTGGTATAAGAGAAGTATTTTTTAAAAATGTAAATTCCTTTAAAACTCACATCTTTTAATATCAAAATATTTTTAAATGTGCCTCTTTCCTTTTATATGTCCTCTCTGAATATTCAATGATTAAATTTTATTCAAAAGTTCTTAAAAGTTTTTTTTATTTCCTGTTTGACAGGCTGAGGAAAAATTGTTGCATATTTTCAGTTTTTAACTTATTTTTTTTCACATAATGATGTTATTGTTGAGAAATTAAACTGCAGACACCATGAAAAATTAAGATTGTTTTTTATTCCTTGTTGCTTGTTTCTTTTTAAAAAAAAGACTTTGCTTAAAACAAGGGATATCTAATTACAGTCAAATTTGAATAGCATTTCATTGTCATGTTGTATTTGTTCCTGACTACCTTTAATATTGTAATTATTTACATTGGTTTAAAAATGAATGTAAAATTATTTTAAAAATACATGTTGGTAATATTGATGTCTAATAATTTATTGATATTGTTTCCTTATATTAGTTTCTCCTTCTTTCTATAATCATAGAAAAATTTGTGCTCTATGTATGTTTTATTCTTTATGTACAAGTATGGTTTTGTCCTCTTTGCCCATATTCCCGTAGACAAATACATGTTGAGAGGTTTAGGTTTTTTCTGTAGCCATATTACCAAATTTCAATATCAAAGAGAGTCTTTAAGAGTAAAAAAAGCAAATTTGATAAGCTGGTGAGCATTTATGCAGGACCTGAGAGGGAATGTTTAATCACAGAACAATTTAGGTTAGAGAAGGCCTTTAGGAGCATTGAGTCCAACCAGTGTCTAACATTGCCGAGTCCACCACTGAGCCATGTCCCTGTGGTCACATCTACACACCTCTTAAATATCTCCAGGGATGGTGACTGAACCACTCCCCAGTCAGTCTGTTCCAATGCCTCATAAATCTCTGGTGATTACATTTTTTCTACAATCTAATCTGATATTGAGAAGCCCATATGTTAGCCTGAGTAACTGATATTTATGTCCACATATGCTCCTCTAGAATGTGTTAGAATACTCTGTTGCCTAAAGATTTAAAGCCTTTTTCATATTTGTAGTTTTATAGATTTTTAATATGTAGTAATATAACTTCCAATATTTTTCCTATCCGTTTTCATAGTTTATCTAATTCATTTCTAACACATTTCTGAAATTCTGTTTAGTCTTATTTTCAAGAAGAGAACCTCTAATAAGGACGGTTTTTTTGCAACCAGAATCTGAGAGGATAGAACAAGAAATAAGGCAAAGAAGCCTCTGGAGCTATTCCAAGGGGCAGACCCAAGGGGGCAACTAATAATAATTAATTTTTATAACCAGCAGGTACATCTTATTTGATGTACCTGCTAGATATAAAAAATAATTAACCTTATAAAAATTGTATTATTTGTTTTTGTGTGTGCACAATGCCATATTTTGTGCACCTGAAAGCTTTCATTAAATAATTGCTTTTTTATCCTACCACTTTAATTCTGTTTTAAGGTTGTTTTTCCTTCTGTTACTAGGCAACAACCCCATCGTGGATGGACTGCACTGCACTCTAGTGGATAGCATGAAGGAGAGAGCATTCCTAGCTGTCAGTAGAAGACACATGGTTTCGTTTGTCATGCAAGATCACAGCACAGGAGAGACAAAGAACCTTTCCATAGATGGTGTAGGTAGAGTGTATCATGGGAATTAATTTGGATTTTGTCTGATGCTGGGAAACAATAGGGCTCTCAGCAATTGATGGCATGTGATTTACTCACTATCTATATTTTTCTTTCAGCTTCCAATTCTACTTCACTATTTACTGGCCAGTTTTTCTTGGTGCAGCATGAAAAAAACCCTACACTCTGCACAACTACCCGACACAGCACACTTATCCATAGTCAGAAATAATTCCACCCATTTATTAAATCAATTATTAGAATGGGAACTCCCTTTCAACTATACTGGGATTTTAAACCTTCAAGATGCCCAAATCTATCAGAAATAGATTATTAAGCAGGAAGGTAATAGAGTGTATTAACATCTTCCTGAACATGTTATTTGCTTGCACAACTGTTTAACAACTAAATTAGAATAATAAAGTCTGAATTCTAATTTTGCTTTCAATCTGGAATTTTAAAAACATAATTTTTAAAATCTGAGTCATTCAGAGAAAAATGGAACATTGTTAACTTATACCTTTAAATGTGGCAATGTAGACAGTTATAAAAATTAGGTTCAATATATTTTTCAATGTCATCTTGTAATTCCTGAGTCAAAAGCATAATGTTAACTACCATTTAATATTGCTAGAAATGGATATTTGAAATAATATGTGTGGGATGCCTAATATTACTGTAAATAATATTTTAATCTTAAAATATGTCAGTATAGGTATATTTATATGTATTTGCATTTTAAAATATTAAATTAAACTTGCAGATAAAAAGAAAAAAAGTGGGGCTTGAGAAATTTAATAAGTTTAGTCTTTGAATAATTTGTGAGGATACTGCTATCTTCCATCAGTATGAAGTGCTCAATATTACAGCAATGTTCTTGCAGGCTCAGTTCTGTTGCTCCGGACATCTGGCAGATATGATGAACAACACGAGTGCCTTAAGCCTTTTCTTTATGCCCATTAAACACATGGTGAACGGCTGACAGGTAGGCCATTGAAGTCTTGTAAGGACATGCTCAGGGCAAATCCTCCACTGTGGTACCAGCTCTACAGAGTGAGAAGCTACAGCTGAAGACCATCTGCTGTAACAAGGATGGTGCACCATTGCCTTGAGAGTCTGAGAAAACCTGGAACCACAGTGACTCTGCGCTGCACTACTGCTGTGTAGAAATAAAGGCAGAATGCACTTGGGAAAATAAAATCCATGGTGTGTGACTGCTAACATACTATGGCAATCTGACTCATTTTTCATCAGCCAAGCTACAAAACAGGGGTGCTTCAGCTATTAAAAGAAATTTTCATTGTATATTTTTACAAATATTTTCTCATTCAAGATTAAATTGCTATCCTTTATGTTTAAATAGAATCCTCAATAGCAATCTTGCAAGCCTAAACTCTTAGGATTTCAAGTGTGTTCTAATAATCAAGCATCCTGAATACAAACTGAAAGAGCCGAGGTTTAAATAATAGTGGGAAAGTATTAGGCTAAAGTATTAGGCTAAAGATCATCAGCTAAGGATGTAGGGTGCTTTATGTTTACACTGGAATTCCATGGTTGTTTATATTTTAAAGTGTATTTTCACATAGCATTATTATTTTTACTGTTGGTTTCACATATATAAGTTGCATTTCAAACAACTGAATATTTATTGACACTACTTTAAAAATGTTTACAATTTTGAACATCTTAAAACTAGATTTTATCTAAAGGAGGAGGAGCTGATTTATTTAATTTTATCTATGATTTCTGTTGCTATTTCCTACATTAAATATTTTTCAGCAAAATCTAGAAGATTGAGTAACCATAGCAAGAGCAGTATTTTCTTTACATTTACGTTGAAATTTTCAGTCTTTTAGATCCCAGTGAGTAAAAGAGATGAATTTTTCTCCTTATGGAGCCAATCATTGTAGTTTGAAAACAAGAGAGAAGGAGGGAAGATGATAATTTCTGCCATCCAAAAAGGAATGTAAATATATGATGGAAAATTAATCTTTAAGCATAGATTTTAATGTGATTCTTCAAAAAAAAAAATTGAGACTAGCTGAGAAAACATTGAAGATCTTAGTGTAAAATTACAGTTACCCTTTTTAATGTTGGTGTATTTTCAGTCAGAAAGGTCCCAAAAATATCTTTCACACCTCATTCATATCTCTTACTAAAAATGGTCAAGATTCTCATTTAAGATTGAGATTTGACAGGAAAGTCAGTAGGCTAAGTTCTTGGACTGTTTTTCATTAGGTTGCTAACACTGATTCTCAGACTCTAAATGCCTGGAATTGGTTGAAGTGTTTTATTGCAATCAGATATTAACCATTAGACAGGTACCTTGCTTGCAAACAATGATTTCCTGAGACATTTTGGCAGCTGAGGGTATAAATAGAAATTTTTAAAGAAATTAATAGAATTAAATTACTTGCTTAAGTAATTGAAATGTAGTCTTTTGATTTTAAAAAGTTGATTTTCCTGTGAAAAGGGACATATTTACAGCCCTTTACCCACCAAAAA
This sequence comes from Emberiza elegans, assembly GCA_024865655.1. Lineage (NCBI taxonomy): Eukaryota > Metazoa > Chordata > Aves > Passeriformes > Fringillidae > Emberiza > Emberiza elegans. Next base: position 3,600,868 of record JALJVW010000072.1, read on the forward strand.
GAATTAAGTGTTGTCTCACTAATAGTAATGATCTTGTTGTAGCTGAAGACATAAAGAGGTAATAAGTAAGATTTCATAGGAAAATTTTTACAAGAGACTTGTTGGGCACTGCAACAGGGTCCCAGGTCACAGCATCAGCCTGACAGAGGTCAGGAAGTGTTGGTACAATGCTCCCAGGCACATGCTGGAACTCTTGGGGATGGCATCGTGCAGGGCCAGGAGTTGGATTTGATGATCCCTGTGGGCCCCTTCCAACTCAGTATTTTTGGTGACTGTGTGATCTTGTGAGTGCAGCATTCTTTAAATGGGGTCTGCATGGCCACTTTTTGTCAGCAGGGGACATTTGATGAGTGACGTCTCCTGGTCCTTATCTATAACCATGAACCATTTGTTATATTTTTTTCTTCCCTGTCCAGCTGGGGAGAGGAGTGAGACAGAGGCTTTGGTGGGTGCCTGGAATCCAGCCAGGGTCAACTCAGTACAGCATCTGTGATGTGCCATGGAATAGTTCACCAAGGAGTATAATTTTGAGCTCTTTTGGAATTTTTTTTTCTGTTATTTTTTATTTCCCCTGCAATTTTTATGGCTTAAAGAAGGAAGATTAACTCTGCTTACAAAACCACAGCTACTCTGGGTACGCCTGTTTATTCCAAGCCAGTGTTAGACCAGGTAATTTCCACAGCACTTAATTTCTTTCAGCTTGTTTGTCAGTATTCTCAAATTAAATTGATTCTTCTTTTAGAAAGCAAAGCTTTTTAACATTGCAGATCTCATCCTCTGAGTTAAAGCTCAAATGTTTTCCACAAAAGCAAAATGCCTTGGTAGGTTTCTTCCCCCTAGAGAATTAGTGTGCTCCAAGAGTAGCACTCCAGACAAGTAATTTACTTATATAAAACTTATAAATAAAGCAGAAATAGAGGAAAATAGCTTAAAAAAACCCTACAACATGTCTTCCTTCACAGCACCCTGGTTGGTTTATCTTATTTCTTGCAGAAGGTCTACAAGCTGTTGCAGTTGGTTATCTGTGGAAGGTCCTCAAGCTGTTTGCAAAAAATTTAGGTAAGCAAAATTACAGGTTTATTCCTCCTCTTCTCTATGGAGGAGGTACAAGTTAAAATGCTTCCAAAGATGTAGTTTACCACCCCTGCATATTTTTAAAATAATTTTTGGTGAGTTTAGTTATTTTAAGTGGTCTTCCTCATAAGAACACAAAAAAGTTGTGATTTGGATTCACCTAGCTATCCATTAAGTCATTAATAAGTGTGTTTTCAGTAAAAGTAACATAAAGAATTTATTAAGAATAAACAAAATACCCCTAAGTATGTAGTTCTAATAGCAATCAGAATTATTTCATACTGCTGCTATTTGGTTGGTGTCAAATATACATCCTGATCCCATACGGTAGAAGAGGAGGCATTTTTGTTTATTTCCAATTTAAGTACATGAAAGAAAAGACAAAAGTTTGGGGGGGGGAAAAGTATAAATCATTATAATTATTTGGATAACAAGAGACTGGAAGAAAAATAATTTGAAAAGCTTACATTGCATATACAGACTAGGCTGGCAGTAGCAAGTATAGATATACTAAAGTATAGATATAATAAGTATAGATAAAAGATGCACCTGTGATAATCCTTGACAGATTCATTGAAATCTGCTCTGTTTAGTGATTTGAAAAAAAAACTATAAACTAGATTAATATCAAGGTGACAGACTTAAATTTAAGATAGTCATTAAAATGGAATCACATCTAAATAGGATGCTTCAAGCAGAGTTCTGAGTTCAATAGTTAAGAAGTATCTAGGAAAAATGTTTTTGATCTAATCCTACTTTTTAATAGTATTTTGAATATCATACCCCTGAAGACCCACAAAAACTGACTTATCAGCTGCAAAAATGTGTAATAAGGACAAAAAATTATCTTACCATAAGTTAATGAAATTGATAGTTGTTAACAAATCAATTAATGCAGCAAAATAACCCTACATTGGATATGAATAGGGTCCTAAAATTACTTTTGCTTCTTAAAGCAATATGCAAACCATTGTATGGAGGGAGAATCCAACTAATTTTCACATGAAATGTGTCACAGATTTTAAGTACTGAACAATAAAAATAAAATTAAACGAAATGTTAACATAGTAACACCTTAATTGCTCCATATATTCCCAAGAAATATGAGAACTTTTCTAGAGCTTCACTGTCACAAAATATACTTTATTGAGGTCAGTACCAGTTGTAGAAATGCAATATCTTGTGATATGAGATCTTCATATTGTGTGACCCAGTGCAATATTGTAGCTTTAAATTTTTAATGAAAAGAATGGCTTGGATATAGAAGAACAGATAGTGATGCATGATATTTTAAAAATGACAACAAACAAACAAACAAACAAACAATAAACAAAACAAAAAAACCTCACAACAAAAAAATACCAACCAACCCCTAAAGAAGAAGGACATTACACACTGACCATGTTCACCATGCATATAGTGACATTACTTTTCAGTTGTTGGTTTTCTTGACTGTTAGATATTCAGATTTGTTCAAGGTAGAGAAATACTGTCAATTAATTTAACACATTTAGTATTGTAAGTAATTCTGTAGAATTGGGTTTTAATTTGCAATGCCATATAAAAGACGTCAAAGCTTTCTGCATTTTAAAATTGCTGACACCATGGAGTATAATTTTGAGCTCTTTTGGAATTTTTTTTTTTCTGTTATTTTTATTTCCCCTGCAATTTTATGGCTTAAAGAAGGAAGATTAACTCTGCTTACAAAACCACAGCTACTCTGGGTACGCCTGTTTATTCCAAGCCAGTGTTAGACCAGGTAATTTCCACAGCACTTAATTTCTTTCAGCTTGTTTGTCAGTATTCTCAAATTAAATTGATTCTTCTTTTAGAAAGCAAAGCTTTTTTAACATTGCAGATCTCATCCTCTGAGTTAAAGCTCAAATGTTTTCCACAAAAAGCAAAATGCCTTGGTAGGTGTCTTCCCCCTAGAGAATTAGTGTGCTCCAAGAGTAGCACTCCAGACAAGTAATTTACTTATATAAAACTTATAAATAAAGCAGAAATAGAGGAAAATAGCTTAAAAAAACCCCTACAACATGTCTTCCTTCACAGCACCCTGGTTGGTTTATCTTATTTCTTGCAGAAGGTCTACAAGCTGTTGCAGTTGGCTATCTGTGGAAGGTCCTCAAGCTGTTTGCAAAAAATTTAGGTAAGCAAAATTACAGGTTTATTCCTCCTCTTCTCTATGGAGGAGGTACAAGTTAAAATGCTTCCACAGATGTACTTTACCACCCCTGCATATTTTTAAAATAATTTTTGGTGAGTTTAGCTCTTTTAAGTGGTCTTCCTCATAAGAACACAAAAAAGTTGTGATTTGGATTCATCCAGCTATCCATTAAGTCATTAATAAGTGTGTTTTCAGAAAAAGTAACGTAAAAAATTCATTAAGAATAAACAAAATACCCCTAAGTATATAGCTCTAATAGCAATCAGAATTATTTCATACTGCTGCTATTTGCTTGGTGTCAAATATGCATCCTGATCCCATGCGGTGGAAGAGGAGGCATTTTTGTTTATTTCCAATTTAAGTACATGAAAGAAAAGACAAAAGTTTGGGGGGGAAAAAGTATAAATCATTACAATTATTTGGTTAACAAGAGACTGGAAGAAAAATAATTTAAAAAGCTTACATTGCATATAAAGGCTAGGTTGGCAGTAGCAAGTATAGATATACTAAAGTATAGATATAATAAGTATAGATAAAAGATGCACCTGTGATAATCCTTGACAGATTCATTGAAATCTGCTCTGTTTAGTGATTTGAAAAAAAACCTATAAACTAGATTAATAGCAAGGTGAGGGACTTAAATTTAAGATAGTCATTAAAATGGAATCACATCTAAATAGGATGCTTCAAGCAGAGTTCTGAGTTCAATAGTTAAGAAGTATCTAGGAAAAACGTTTTTGATCTAATCCTACTTTTTAATAGTATTTTGAATATCATACCCCTGAAGACCCACAAAAACTGACTTATCAGCTGCAAAAAATGTGTAATAAGGACAAAAAATTATCTTACCATAAGTTAATGAAATTGATAGTTGTTAACAAATCAATTAATGCAGCAAAATAACCCTACATTGGATATGAATAGGGTCCTAAAATTACTTTTGCTTCTTAAAGCAATATGTAAACCATTGTATGGAGGGAAAATCCAACTAATTTTCACATGAAATGTGTCACAGATTTTAAGTACTGAACAATAAAAATAAAATTAAACTAAATGTTAACATAGTAACAACTTAATTGCTCCATATATTCCCAAGAAATATGAGAACTTTTCCAGAGCTTCACTGTCACAAAATATACTTTATTGAGGTCAGTACCAGTTGTAGAAATGCAATATCTTGTGATATGAGATCTTCATATTGTGTGACCCAGTGCAATATTGTAGCTTTAAATTTTTAATGAAAAGAATGGCTTGGATATAGAAGAACAGATAGTGATGCATGATATTTTAAAAATGACAACAAACAAACAAACAAACAAACAATAAACAAAACAAAAAGGAAACCTCACAACAAAAATACCAACCAACCCCCTAAAGAAGAAGGACATTACACACTGACCATGTTCACCATGCATATAGTGACATTACTTTTCAGTTGTTGGTTTTCTTGACTGTTAGATATTCAGATTTGTTCAAGGTAGAGAAATACTGTCAATTAATTTAACACATTTAGTATTGTAAGTAATTCTGTAGAATTGGGTTTTTAATTTGCAATGCCATAGAAAAGATGTCAAAGCTTTCTGCATTTTAAAATTGCTGAAGATTTATTACTGATACGTTAGAAAAGTGCTAATTTTAAATTAATAGAAAAATAAGAAGTTTATTTTTAATCTTTAATGGTTTAGTAAGTTTGTATGTCAGTGTCATTGGCTATAAAACATTAGCCATATATTGGGCCATATGCACTATATCACTCTTAGTTCCCATCCAACTTTCAAGTTAGATGCTCTTGATTGAAATGTTGCCTATATCACTCCAGCTATGCATTTATGAAGTCTGTGGAGAGAAATCATAAGGGCAGAGTTACACCTCCAGAATCCTGATATTTTTCAGACTGAGACAAAATAAATATTTGGAAAAAACTTTTTGATAGAAATACAGAAAAAAATAAAGTAGCTGTTAATTTCAGCTACCTAAATGTTACAGGTATTTTTCATGTAGAGTAGAATTATAGCTGATTTGCAGGTTGACTGTCGTCAGTTTGATATTTCAGCATTAATAATATTTACTTGTTCAGGAACCAGGCTAAATGTTCATCAGACCACAGAAAAGAAGTTTGTGGGTTTTCTCATGTTTTTTTTCGTTGGTTGGTTGGTTCATTGGTTGGTTTGGTTTTAGTACTTTGGAGGTTTTTGTAGTTTTTTTGAAGGGGGGGTGTTTGGTTAGGGTTTTTTTTGGGGGGGGGGTTTGTCTGTTTTTTTTTTTTTTGGTTGTGTTGTTGTTGTTGTTATTGTTGTTGTTTTGGGATTTTTTTTTTCATTTTTATGGATTTGGATGCCCAAAGATCATTCTGAGCAGACTGAATTAATTTGCCAAGTGATTCAGAGATGATCACAGCTACATTAACTGCATTAAGTGACAGTATTTTGAGTGGTTTTCATTCTCTCTCCTGATCAACCTGATGGACAACCTAATTTGAAATTCTAGGAACATGCCTCAGAGATCAAGTATTCAACAAGTACACTGTATAATGGTTACCATGTTTTCTAAAGTTAAGAAAACCTCACAGTCAGAGAGGTTTTAGACTGATTTCATCAAGGGACTTCCATTATCAAGTCAATATCTATTACTTTTGTACTAATTTGTTTTCAGTCTCCCTTCTCCTAAGTTTCATTTGCCTTTATTTCGACATATTTCCCTAGACAACTTTCTGTTGCTGATACAGCAATACATCAGCAACAGTGAATAAAATATAGATCAATCTCTTAAAAAAGTGAATTCTTCATTTTATCCATTAAGTCAGAAGAAGAAAAACAATATGGAACACAAGCACTTGAACTGAAAAGGCTTATGTTAGAAGGCATCAATCCAGTCAGCCTTGAGCAAAACACAGGAGGTAGTAGTAGGATTAACTGTGCTTGACAGGGAGTTGGCTGACGTATTCTGAGGCTGCTCTTGGCCACCTTTGAAAGATTGTTCAAGTGTGAGACATGCCTGAGAACTGGGTATGTTGGGTTTGCATCCAGGGCTCTTTTAGTGGAGGGTGGGGGAGCTAGTAGAGGTGGCTTCTGTGCCAGAAGCTTCCTCTGAGTCCAAAAGATCCAATGCCAGACAGCAAATGTAGTGTGAAGAAGGAAGGAGCAGCAGAGACAAACATGAACTGACCACAGTCTCCATTCCTCATCCCCTTGTCCCACTTAGGGATAAGAGGTAGAGAAGGCAAGGAGTGCATCTGAACCCAGGGGATCAAGATGTTTTAAGATTTGTCTTTCCTTCTTATTATCCTAGTCTGACTTTCAAATGGCAATAAATTAAATTAATATCCCCCACGTTGAGGCTATTTTGCCCTTTACAGCAATTGGTGAGTGATCTCTCCCTATCCTTATCTTGATCCTGGAGTCTTTCATTACACTTTCTCTTCCCTGTCCAGCTGAGAAAGGGGAATGTTAGACTGGCTTAGTAGACACCTGGTGGCCAGCCAAGGCTAACCACAACCTGGAGGAATGCAACAACCTTAACTTTTCAAGAAGGGCAAGAAGAAAGACCCGTGGGAAATACAGATCAATCCGCCTCACCTAGGTCCCTGTGAAAGTGATGTAGTAGCTAATCCTGGAAAAAAACTTCCATGCTGGTGAAGGAGAAAAAGATGATAGTGGTCAGCATGGATCCAAAAAGAGTCATGCTTGACCAACCTGGTAACATAGAGTGAATAAATTGGCTTGGTAGGTGAGGGAGAGTAAAGAATATTGTTTACCTTGATTTCAGTAAAGTTTTCAGGACTGCATTTCACAGAGAAAATGATAAAGGATGGATTGGGTGAGCAAACAAATGAGGTGTATTAAAAACTGGCTGAATGGCTGCATCCAGAGGGTGAGGTTCAGTGATATGAAGTCCAGTTGGAGGCCAGTAACTATCAGCATACCTCAGAGTTAAACACTGGGTCCAATCCCATTCAAAAGACCTTCGTTAATGGACCAGAGTGTAACCTGGTCAAGTTTCCTGAAGAAAAAAAACTGTGATTAGTTGCTGATACACTACTATTAGTGGTCATGCTACCCACCAAAGGCAGGTTGGAGAAATGTGCTGGCTGGAACCTCATGAAATTATTGTGCATGGGAAGCTAAGTCCTGCTCTTATGGAGGAAAAAACCACTATGCACCAATATTTGCTGGGGACAGATCAGTTGGAAAGCATCTTTTTAGGAAAGGTTAGAGAGATTCCAGCGAACACAAAGTTGAACCCAGGCTAGCAGTGTGTCCCTTGATGCAAAGGTGTCAAATGGTGCACTGAGCTGCATTAAGAAGAGTGTTGCAGCAGGTCAAGTGAGATAACCCTTCCCCTCTACTCAGCACCCGGAGTGCTGTGCTCAGTTCTGAGCTCCCCAGAACAAGAGACACATGGCCATTCTGGAGTCCAGCAAAAGGCCACTAGGATGATGAAGGGCCTGAAGCACCTCCTAAATGAAGAGAGGCTGTGAGAGCTGGGACCATTTAGTCTGGAGAAGAGAAGGCTCAGGGTAGATCACATCAATGGATCCAGGCCCCTGATGGAAGGAAGTAAAGAAGATGGATTGAGGCTCTTTTCAGTGGTGCCCAGTGACAAGGCAAGAAGCAATGGGTTCAAACTGAAACACTGGAGGTTCCATTTGAACATCAGGAGACACTTTTTTAGCATGAGAGTTACTGAGCACTGGTACATGTTTCCAGAGAGGTTTTGGAGTCTTATGTGGCCACTATAAAATTGAAGTGACTTAATTATATTCAGTCAAATTACTAATTTCTACTTCTTTGGATTAGCTCACATATTTGAAGGAAAGTATTTAAGGACAAAATACAAATGTATCTATAACCTTCAACAGTAATTATAGCTGTTTTTTCTAGACTTTTGCATAAAACATATTGAACAGTTTCTATACCTCAAAATAGGTAATTCACTTTCATTCTTTTAAGTTTATTATTTACTTTCTGTTCTACCTTTCTAGAAAGTACTTTCAGCTCTTATCTTATCTTGCTGATTTATTAGAGGTTTGCTTTAGAAGCTTGCAGCAAACCTTGACAGAACATTCAATTTAAGCTCACTTGAACCCTGTCAAACTTCCATGGCTTTTGATATTTCATCATTGTCAATGAATATGTGATTTATTTCAGAAAAGGTGTTTTGGTGCATTATAAATTTTAAAAATTAAAAAAAAAATTTCTTTTGATACTTGGAAATGAAGGATTGAGCTCAATAAAACGTAGTCAAAACAAGTAGAAAGTGACTTTTCTGTAATTTAAAAATTTTTAAAAATCAACAAAACCTGCAAACTAATACAAAATAAAAGAAAATAGAACAAAACCTAATGATAAATTTTTAAATCAACCAAATTTAGTAGGTAAAACAGTTACTGAATAGCATATTTTGTGGCCATTCACCACATTTATCCTCAGTGTCAGACAAGAGCTAACAATGAGCTATTCAGATTATTGGTTAGAGTATTTTGGTGGTTTGGGAAGCCCTCTCATTCTAACCTTTCATTCTCTTAGGCATGTCCTTTGATTATATTTACAAAGCAGTTAAATTAATTCTACAGTTATTGGACATTGCTGAAGGTAATACATTGTAATAGCTTTTCAACCAGCTTTCTAAAATAATTATTACCTCTGTCTTGTTTTCTTTTCTAAATTGTCCTGGTAATTCCTTGTTATGAAGTCTCATTCCCATTTTAATTTTAATTTTTCATTTGGAGTCTTTCATTTAATGGCAAAAAGAAGAACAACTTTTATTCCTCTATAAAGGATTTTGACCTTTATTTTTCCGTCTTGTCGTCTAAGGATAAAGACTACTCTTTCTGTAAAAGCTCAACACTTCAAGGTGCTGTTAAGGACTATTTTGTCAATGATTCACAAATTAAAGACTCTGCTAGAAGTCTTTGACATGATAAGATATAACAGGTATAATAGAGATATTATGGGCAATCATGTCAGTTACCAGCAGTGCTCCACTGGGATTCCACTGGGTAAAAAACCCAGAGTGAATCAAATGAAATCATATATTTGATAAGGAGCAAATAAAATAAGTAGAACTCATTTCTAGCTTCACAGGTAGGATGTGCTTGTCCTGATATCCTACAACTAAATAAAAAATACCTGAAATTTCATCATATAACTTTGTAATTTCTGCTCAGTGTGTGAATGGGTTTCGGGACTGGCTATGCAAAATCTCTCTGTAAAGAGTAACTGCAAATAGTAATGAATACTCTGGAAAATCTGTGTTCCAAATTCTCTATTTATAAAACTGGACTTTTGCCCTTCATTAATCAGTTCACCCCGAAGTGAATTCTTTCCTCCATGAAGAAGAGAGTGAACAGACAAAACTAAACTTTCCTTCTCATATGTAACTGAAATGCACAGATCTTTTCCACAGGGATGAGCAGCTTTTACTGAAGGACATAAACACAGGCTCTTTAGAATGTCTTAGACCAAAAAACTGTTCTCTGCAACCTAGCCTAGGAAATACCAGTCAGTGTGTTAGCAGCATCTTTCTGCTTGCTTTCGTCACTCACCACTTTGTAATCAGCACATTCCAACAGTGCTCGCATGTGCAGCTGGTCCTTGAAGTGTTAAATATTTGATCAATCTTCTAAGATATTTATATATGACACACACAAAAATGTCTCCTTCTACACATGTATGCAGAGGCTTGTGTTTATATGCACACAGTCATCACGACACAGTCAATAATGCTTGTCTCAGATAAGTGGGAATTTTGAAAGCAATGTCTTTTCTTCATTTGTGGCAGGGAGGAGTAAAAGAGGCTGAGGGGGAAGGAAAAGAGGTGCTTGAAAAAATAGTTTTTCAACACATGTTAGTCACATTAAATAGTTGATTTTAAAAGCTCCCAGCAGTAACCAAGAATTTTATCACGTGCTGACAGTATTTGTAAGCACATGAGAAAAGTGAGGATATTGAAGGATGGATTCTAGAAAAAGAATATTTTTTAATTCTAAAATTTTTCCAAAGCTTTTTGCTGTTACATGGATCCAAGCTCTTTTCAGTGGTGCCCAGAAACACAACTTCTTTTTATTCAACAGAAAGAATTTTTTGTTCCCAAAAAAGAAAAGTTCAGAGTTTTTCTCATAACGCCGGTCTCATGCAGCCCATGGAGGAACACGGGGATTCTGAGATCCACCTGCAGCCCATGGAGGAGCCCTGTGCTGGGGCTGGGTACCTGAGAGGAGGCTGTGACCTGTGGGAGGCCTGTGCTGGAGCAGGGGTCCTGGCAGGGATCTGCAGACCCATGGAGAGAGGAGCCCGTGCCAGATCAGGTTTCCTGGTAGGACTTGTCACCCCTTGGGGACCCACACTGGAACAGCCTGTCCTTGAGGACTCCACCTTCTAAAAACTTGCAGCCGTTTGTGGAGAACTGCTGCCCATGGGATGGACTCACTTTGGAGAAGTTCATGGAGAACTGTCTCACATGGAAGGGGCCCCATGTTGGACCAGGGGAAGGACCCTGTCCCTGAGAAGCAGCAGAAATGACTTGTGCTGAGCAGACCATAATCTTCATTCCCTCTCTCCCCATGCTGCTGGGGGAGGAGGTAGAGCTGTGAAAAAGGAATAGGTGAGGGGAAGGTGCTTTTAATGTCTTATTTTACTTCTCATTATCCTGCTCTGATTTTGCTAGTTATAAATTCAGTTAGTAACCCCAATTCAAGCCTGCTTTGCCTATGATGGTATTTGGTGAGGGATGTCTCCTGGTCCTTTTCTCAACTTGTGAACCCTTTGTTTTATTTTCTCCCCCCATAGTGCCTTGGGATATGTCAGGTATCCAGCCAGGGTCAATGCACTACAGAAGTAAAAGGATTCCAGGACTTTTGGAGATGAATTCTACTGAAACACCTATACATTAAATCTGGTTAGTATTTTGCCATTTGTAGTCTGAAAGAAGGCATCCTGCAACTCAACATTTTCCCTGGGAGGGAAAATCCAACAACTGTAGTGATACAAATTAAACAAATCCAACTACTGATTACTTCATATAATTAATTATATAACTTAAAGAAGTCATTTAAACAAAAATAAGGTGAACATTTAAGCTTGTGAAAAGTGGGAGAACCAGGATATTACAGGACTGAGAACTGTGATTACACTGCTTTTCTGCAGGGACATAATTATTGAACCCCAGAATATTATCTCTAAGAATCAAATGTTTAAGTCTTGCTTTGCTATATAAAATTTCCTGCTGTGGAGTGACAGAAGAGATGACTTGAAGATGGACTCATTTTCCACCAATACTGTGAATTGTGAGGATCTGTACTTAAACAGGTGAGATATTATCAACGACTGACTCTAGTTCTGTACAATTTTCATAGTGCTGGACTTCCCTAACAATTTTGTCAGAATAGATTATGGGGTTTTTTGTACTCTTAAAATTAATATTTATTAGTAAATAAAATGATTAACATTTTTTCTTAGTCTATTAGAAGAAATAATTTCTGAAATGCACCAGCCGAATTTTTAATTTTCTTTAATTCCTAAGATTTTCCTTAGATGAAAATAGATCTCTTTCCAGTGGTCTACAATTTCAATGTACAAAATATTTAATCCTGAATGTTAGGTGTGGGTAAGCAGTTTTGCATAGCTATATATAGCTATTTAAAAAAATCTGTATTGTAACCTTCCATAGCTGTGAAAAACTCATGAAATAAATAAATTGACTTCTGGAGTAAATGATGCTTCACTGTAAAGCCTTTTCCTATGGTCCTATATGCTCTAGTATGTTAAGAAGCAAAACAAAAAAAGCTGTTGTATATTTCTCAGAATTCCAATGCAATAGCAATGAGTCCTTCTGCTTTTTCCAATTTTTTTGTCTAATGTGCATCCTAACATCATAAAGCAAGAAGGTTCTTTGGGATTAAACCTTTCAAATAATACACACAGATGTTCAAATTGCCTCCTACGATAACATCAGGTTGCATATGCTACAAAATACTAATTACAGCCCAGAGGAATAATTCTTTAAAAATTGACCTCATAAATTTTTCTTAAGGGCTCGAAACTAACAATCCTTTGTAGTTTATGATTAACTGTATGCATAAATGAATAGTAATAAAATGGTTACATATTTTCTGAGGCCTACTAACATTGACACATGAAGAAAAATGCATTATTCATCACTTCTATTCTGAAAACACAGGAAAACTTAGGAGAAAAAGTTTTAATGCAGTATGTATATTTTAAAGGAAGAACATGTATTGTCTAGAATTATTCTGCAATGCACATGGAAAAAATTTGAGATTTTTTTATTCCTTTTGGAATAAATACATGTTATCAGAAAGAAGATTACATGACCATTATATTCAAGCTTTAAATACTTTTATTTTAAATTCCTGGTTTTGAGAGAAATGTGGATTCACAGCAATAGATTTTGTTATAGGATTTAGAGTTTAAAAAAAATCCCAAACATGAAGTAAAATCTTTCTGGTACCAAACTTTTTTTTCCTAAAAGACTGAAAGATGTCATTTCTGGAGTCAGGAGAAAATTCTGCTAAGGAAATTGTCCACTTGCTGCACTGTCAAACGTACAAGAAGCAATGATATTATACAGAAAACAGAAAGTTGATTTAACTAAATTCACAAAGCCCAAAGAAGAATCCATATGAAAGCTGTGCTTGAATCATAGCTGGCCACTTTTGAAAAGAGGTGGTTTTTTTCTATAGTACTCTATGAATCAACAAGAGTTACTTTCAGCAATAGGAAAAGCTAACTTTTATTATACTTAACTAATAAAATAAAATTGCATTTTATAGTTTTGAATGGATACTAATCATTATTAGTTTCTTGATTTTTATTTTAAATATTTATTATATAAAATAGGGGATATGTAAAGACACTAAATGAACTTTAAGATGGGCAGGCAAATTTTCAAAGTAACATTTTCTATTGCATCCATTGGTAATGCAATAATGTGATTATTCTAACAGGTAAAATAGCAACAGAAAAATCTATTTAAATATTAAAATAATTTTAAACTTCATTCTAGAGCAACATTCTGACACCATAGACATCCAGACCGTGCACAGTTGGGTTCTAAATGCTTTGTAAGAATAAGCAAAAATTTCCCAAAAATGTGTTTGTGAAAATAAAATCAGGTAATATTAGAAGAATGACTCTTTATTGCACTTGCTAAACTTAAATATGTCAAGTTCAATCATGAAAGTATGATTGTCAAAATGCTGCATCTCTACTTAAAGATATAATTTCTAGACACTAATAAATTTGGGCCATTTAAATTTTTGTTTTAGATATGCCAAATGTCATGAGAAAAAAAATCACTTTGTTTTTCCAGTTCCATTGTGATTACTTCTTGTCTGACCTCAAAGTCCCTGAAATTCACAAATGTATATTCAGGCCAAATTTGGTGTCACAATTTTAAAACAAGAGATAGATGTCACAATAAATTAAGGAATGCAAAGGAAAGTTATAACTGCATGTGGATATAAGAGAAAAGAATCTAAATGTAGATTCTGTAGTTTCAAAAATTCTGAGGAGAAAGAAGACTTTTAAGTCTTAACATCCCAAACAAACAACTCAGATCTTAATACAATTGTTAACATAGCTGTGGGATGTCATCCAGGTATTGAGACTCATTTTCCCTACCATTCAGTTTCTTATAATTTGAAGTAGGGGTAATACTCTTTTCACCTGTAACCATTTGATAATTGTTTGCTCTTTTCTTTCCTTCCACTAGCTTGATATAATTTGTCCTGTAAGCTAATTTATTGAGGAGTACTTAGGTATAAAACAGTGAGGGAGAAGGAGGGAAATGGAGAGACATTATGAAGAATGCTCATGTTAAGCTCCTGCTTTGTTCAAATGATAAAAATGGGCTTATTTGGAAACTTTTCTTCTAACTCAGGCAAATAACTTAGGCATCAGGATTTATGTGGTATAAATATTCACGAATATATTAATCATGTAAATATGTCATCCTGCATATTTGTATTTTTGTAATAAATTATTTATAAACATTAAAGAAAACAAAATGGTTAATGTATTACACTAATAGAAGTCTCAAAAACCACCCTGAGTTTTGTAACTTAGAGTTACTATATGCCCACTCTTGAAAATGGTAACAGATCAGTGGCTTGATCAAGGGGTAAAAATATAGCAAAAAACCCTCAACTGTCTCTTCAAGAAGGAATGGAAATCACAGTATAGAAATACACTAAAGAAAGATAGTAAATACTAAATATATATCAAGAAATATACTAAAGTGTAGAATGGTGGTAAGAATAAATGCTCTTCTTTTTTTCTTTTTCTTGGACTCAAATAAAAAAAACCCTGTTCTTTTTAGTGCTTGCTGGCACATGAAAGAGCTCTATTTTGGCTTGTATTTTAGAGGAAAGGGAATTGTTACTCTTTGTGTGTTCAACTGCTCTATTTCACTAAAATTGTGTAGTTCAACCAGTTTTGGCAAGTGTCAATTTCTGTGTGCAGAAGAAAATTTTCCTGTGATAAAACTTGAGAGAAATGTACTTTTTCTTGCTCTTGTCTTTCCTGTACTGCTCACACATATTTTCAGTGAAACTTTTGCTACTACCTCGTTCTTATCTTAATAATTTTTTTTAACATATGCATGAAAACTTTTTACAGTGAAAGAAGCACTTTGTGTTTCAGATTAAAACATCAAAGAAGATATGCTGATAAACATCTTTCTTTCCTCCAGGAAATTAGCTTTTATACTTGACCTAGCAACAGGACACCAAATTAATTGTTTTCCATAAGAGCTATTACTCAAAATTGTGACAATTTCCCATAATGCGGTACCACAGTAATTGAATATTGCCATTCACTTTGAATACAATTTTAGTCACAGAACAAAGTTAAATGCTGCAGACAGAAAAGTGTGTAAGTGTTTGAAGATGATCCATGCACTAATTGCTAGGCTATGATGGCATTTTCATTTATTATAGGCTGCTCAACCATTAATTGTGTATAGTGATACAGATCACTGGTTTTTCTCATTGAACAAGCTACAAAGGTTAACTGGAACTGAGTTTTAAAAAAATCAAGAATTAATAATATGATATGTTATGATACACAATATTATGAATTTAAGTCATTGAAAAACTGTATTTTAAATAAAAAACCCCAAAAATTACTAAGAATATAATAATATATTCTCTATAATTGATTCAAGTTTGTAAAATAAAGGTTTAGTCTATCAGGCATCAAACAGGGAATAAATAAAGCTGATCCTTTGTATCTTATATACTTAAAAGTTTTGGTGATAAAAAGGATTTCTTTCCCAAGTTAGTGCTCAGAACAAAGCTGCAGCTAGTCTTGAGATTTCTTTTAGTGAGCTACTGGACTCAAATGTACTACCTTACTGTGTGGAATATATTTTCCTGGTTAATATTTGTTATTAAACATAATAGCATAATAAAATCCTATCCAGCTCCTGAATTTCAGATACTTGGGTACCCCAGTACATTGGTATACTGTGAAATATTGTGCATCCTGTGATAGGCACAGCATTCTAGTTTTAAGAATGATTAGAGATAGCTGCTTTTCAAATAATTTAATCTGTTTAATATGGGATAACTTTTAATGTCAACATATGCTAATGTTTAAAACTCATGATGTAGTCTATTTGTCAGAGTGAAACAAAATTTTGAAAGCATAATCACTGATTTTATTTATGAATAGTTGAGTGAATACATCTTAGAGGAAATCAAATTCCATAAGTGACCAGAAGTACTGGAATATTACTGTTTTATGAAATGCAGTTATATAGATCTTTTTATATTCTAAAATATAAATTTCAGAAGCTTCTTAAAGCACCATCTTGAATATATTTTATTCTGAAAGAAAATATGTTCATTTTTTTAAAACATCCAAGGTGATCATCTATCTTCAAACCTATTGATTTTAAAGAAATGCACACATCTAGAGTATTCATAAATAAAGAGATGCAAAACTGAAAATAAATTGTATGCTGAAGTGAACGTATCTGAAATTTAGACCAAAAGTAATAATGTGAAGACAAATATGACTGAAACATTAGAAAGATTTCAATGCATATTTCAATTTCAGTCCCAGGTTTGCAAATCAACTCTATCAACTCTACAAGCTTTGCATTTCCTTCCTGTATTTCTATACCCAGCATCATAATGTCAGGATTATTAAAAAAAATCTTTTAATAGCAAAAGTTTGGATTTTAATATGTGATATATGCCTAAATCCTTTACATTTCATCATTTTCCCTGTTATCCTCAATAGCCTACTATATTGAACCTGTCTCTTGAATCCACTGACCTGAGCCATTGTGCCTCTCCCCCTTGTCACTGAAGCTGCTCTCTGCTCACCTTCATTTCAGTCCAAAGGGTTGTTATTTGATAGCTCCTTGTAAAGCCTGCAGTACAACTGTATACCAGCTCATTCCACCAACCAAAGCAAAAATCACAGAATGCCAGAGGCCATGGCTACAAAAACACGATCTCAGGAAAATCACAAAACTCAGGAATCTGGTGACAGCTGCTGTGACAAGTTCATCCTGTTTGATGAGGAAGTTCTTTTCACCTTTTTTGTTTTTAGTGCTACTTACACATAGATAGCTTTGAGTCTGTTTTGCACAGTATCTGTCATGAACTTTTGTTTGAAAGGAATAAAATTAATTCTTATCACACTATAAATAGCACTGTGGTTGATATTCAAACCTAATGTGTTCTTCACCAGTTGATTATGGGCTGTTTAATGTCTAGTGGTCACTTGTAGAAGATGCTGGGTTGATACTTTAGCCCTGTCAATCCTAGAAACCTTAAATCCTAGATTACCTGCTTGCTGAGCAAAGTATTTTGAAGATGTCTCCCATTACAGCAAGACTTTAAAAAGGAGGTGGCTAACTACATAAAATTTATCATCACAGAAATGGCAGGTACTAAGCATGTGAAGAAATGGGGGTACATCTGGAAAATTTGTATTCAAAAAAGGAATAACATCCATTTTCTAATTCAATTTTGTATTACATATCATCATCTGCTATTATAAACATGCCTATGATTTGCAGGAGGTCAGATTACTAAATCATAACAAATGTTCAGGTTTTATCAAATAAGCTATAAAAAACACATATTTTTACCATGTCTAACCATTGTGAGGAATCTATTTTCACTGAGGAAAAACTCAAATAAAAAATAAAGCCAAGGAAATAACTGACTGCAATCTATAGGCACATAACATTTATTTGCCTACCTGAATGTTATGTGCATAACATAAACATATCAGTTTGTTCCTAATCCCATTGAAGTAATTTTACTTCATAACCTTGAAAGTATGCTTTGTGTGTTGTCATACAGTGAAGCCACTTTACTGTTACGAAAAAGCAAGATATTGTAGAGACCTTTGCAACTCTTGTTGTTGTTATGGGACTAATTCTAATAAAATTTGCCTTTTTATGTGCAATTTTTTTTTTCATTTTTGTTACACTGTTCCACAGCGTCTACTTTTGTCAGATCAAGTATTTCTATAGAAATGAATGGGAAGGGGAGGGGGGAGAGTTGTGTTTTGGTTTCACACAAATGCTTCAAATTTGAATAAAATAAAACCATTCCAGCATTTAGCCCCAGTGAAATCAAAGAAGGACATCCAGTTAATTTCAGCACGAATAATATTTCACTAGAAAATCTTTAGCAATAATGGAATTATAGAATAATTCAATTGAAAGGGAGCTGAGTTTGGAAAAGAATTCATGGCATCTTTTTTTCCAATATCTACCATAAAGTAGGACCAAGTCTGAGATAACACAAGATTGCTCAGTACCAGTTGGCTCTCAAGCATCCCCCAAGGATGGAGACTGCAGAACCTCTTTGGGCAGTATGGTTATCTGCTAGCTTGTTCTCTTGAGGACAATGTTTTCCCTTATGTCCAGCCGGACCGTTTCCTTGCCTCAATTTCTGCAAATTTCTCACATGCTCTTGCCACCACTGTGAAGGAGCCTGGTTCTGTCTTTTGGGTGGCCCTTCCACAGGTGCTGTCAGGTTTCTGTAGGGACCCCTCAAAGCTTTCTCTTTTCCAGCTAAACAATCCCATCTTGCTCAGCCTCTCCTGAAAACCTTCTACTGCATTCATCCAGTCTATCAATATTCTTATTGACTGGGGTGTCCAAAATCTGGGCACAGGACTCTACATGCAGTCTAAGGTCCTATGAGGAAAGGGTAATCACTCCTCTTAGCCTCCTGGCAGGGTTCCTAGTGACAGCCCAGGACCCTTCTGGCTTTGATGCCAGAGCACACCAGGTCCTTCCAACAGAGCTGCTGCCCAGTCAGTCAGGCCCCAGCTTGTGACATTGCAAGGGGAATTCTGCCCACCCAGCAGCAGGATTTAGTATCAGTCTGTGTAAATTTCATGAGCTTCCTTACTGGCAGCCCATTCTTTCAGCATCTCCAGGTTCCCCTACACAGCAGCCTTGCCATAGAGAGAATTAACTGGTTCCCCTCCTTCTCTTTACCCCTTGCCTGCCAATTTGGTGTCATCTGGAAATGATGAGTATACATTGTTACCTTTTCCATATCATTGATAAAGACAGATGCCTCCAGTTTTTGGTGACCACTAGGTAGAAAAAGACTTACTATTATCCTCCAAGACAGGCCCTCCAAGCTATGTTTTATCCGTTCAGCTCATCCAGACCATAATTTTCTAACTTGGATACAAAATTATCCATCATATAAGAATAATAACTTCTTTAAGGTAACTACTTATCTACTGAGGCTAGCTAAAACTGCAGAAAAGATTAGCACAACATAATCACGACAGGGAAGGAATGCTAGGAAAAAAATTATTAATTTCCTATCTGAAAATCTGGAATTAAATTATCCTAACAACTACCTAAAATCAGACCCAATGGCTGTGAAGTGTTTCAGCTAATTAGTACAGTAATATATATTGTATTATTATTTATGGATATTGATTTTATTATATTATTAAAATCTGGATTGTAATACATATATTAAAACTTAACATTTATCAGACCAAGGAAAGCGTTCATTAATGAGGTATGGAGTAAGATGGTCAATTTCCTGTGTTTCCTATATCCCAGTGTCTATGTAAATCATACTGGGCTTTAGAGTTCTGCAGAAGATTACTTTGGAACCTGAAACAGGTTTTTTCCATGTTATTGGAAAGAACAGAATATAGCTGTTACTGCTCTAAGATCAGTGGCATTCTAGCATCTCCTCTTTCTCCTGGTATTGGGTATAAAACTGACACCATATTCATTGGATGCCAATTTTTCTTTGCAGACATTTCATTACAAAAATCTCTTTGCTGAATGTTTATTACAAAATTTGTGAATCTGTGTTATTCTTACAGGGTTATTTTTTGAAGGACGTGGCCTTTAAAGTGCCACTGCAAACACACAGAAATATGAACTTTTGGAAACATAGTCATAGATCAGTTTGCAGTATGATATGCAATTTAAGTTTACATACTGAGGGATTTACTGAATCTCATTGTTACTTAGCATGGAGTTACTTCCAGTTCTGAAATAAAGTGAGATGATCTATGGCTGCAGAAAAACATCAAGGAAGCTTCACAGTTTTGCCATGCAACCAAAAGAAACTCAATGATTTTGATTGATTTTCATTTTGCATTTTTTACTTTGCTCTGAACCAGAAATGCAAAGTGACGCTTGAAGAAATAGTGGGACAGGAGGTGCCGGCTGACATGGATCAGACCTGAAGAAAATATTCACACCAACATCTGTGAAAGAAAACTGAAGTTTCATATACAGCAGTCTGCAGAATACATTTTGTCAGGGCACTGAAGTATCAATTTTTTTTTTGTAGACCACATTTCTCATTGCTGAATCATCTTTGTACATTTTCTGTTATCTGCTGCAGAAAGTTAGGGAGACTCCGAGGATCCTTGATGTAGTTTTGAGAACACTCTTTTATGAAAAGGAAAATAAATACATCTGATCAAGTTCATTCTACATATTTTCATTAAAACTTGGGTAAAACCCAAGAATTGTGATATATTTTTGAAATTCAGATGACATAATTGTGTTTTCCATTCACTAAATCCTTTCTTCAATATAGAAATATTGAAAAATCTTAATTAATTAATATATGGCATTATGGTATTTTCAAAAGACTGTTGGAAGGTTGTAATTGCATGTATCATATGTATCATATATTGCTTAAACAAGGACATTTTCTTAATCAAGCAAGTGTATTTACAGAGACTGAAGATAAATCCAGTGGTGGGGTGTAGAGAAAGGCAAAAAAACCGTTTCACAGATTGAGTTCAGATGTAAGAAAGAAAGGCTGTGAACTAGAAAATGACAGAGTTTGGTAATCAAGGAGCTACAGAATTCTTACCTGCAAAAATCTCATTATCTTAAAAAAAAAATTTCAAAAAATAAATGAAGAAAAATCAAAGATAAATTTTGCCAAACAATAACTGAGATAATAGAAAAATAATTTAATTGCCAACAGTTTGATAATTACGAGCTTTAATTCATTGCAGAACAAAGGCTCCAGTGAGTAATCTCTTAGTTTTTGTCACTTGCTATTTGATTTGATCTCTTCAATAAAATTTTCCTTAGAGAATTTGTGATTAAAAAATTGAAAGATTCTTGATTTGAGAATGATTCTGTATTCTGTAAGAGAAAAAAGCAAAAAGTTTCCTGTTTAGCAGTAAATTGAGATTGTTTCCTTAGTATAGTAATACTGTAATCTATGCATTTTCTTTGTCGTTATAGTGATTCCATTTATTTATCAAAGTTGCAGAACATAGATCCACTTCAAAATGATACATAAGTAAAAAATGAAGCTTTAATTGTTCCAATGTTACTGTACTTCATACATGGCAAGAATGTGATGAGTTTCACCACAGGTGTTGCACCTTGTTGCAGACATTTACAATAAATATTTGTAACAATCTATTTTGTTCTTTCTCCTGTTTTACCAGCGTATATAAATATTTTCTTAACAGATACTACATGCAGAAACCAAGTAAGTTCACAATATGTTCTTGGCAATAGTCTCCAAGTTTAGATCACCTCTTCATGGGACTCAGACTTCTCATTAAAGTTAAATTAGCTGGGTTTTTTTCTATTTTTTTTTAAATCCAATCAAAAAGGGGATTTACATGTCAGAATCCTGAGCCCTAAAATGTTTATCTTTTAGAACAGTGCACAGATTTGAGTACAGCCTTTAACAAGGCCTGATCAAAGCCTAGTGCCAAAGTTTGGACGTCAGAAAGAAACAAGATAAAACCCAACACACTGTAAGACAAGCCATAGAAGCTCTCTTAATATAAAAAGTAATCATGAAATATTTAGTTGTCTAAGTCTGCACTAGGAAGGCAATGTGAAACCGTGGTTTAGATCTTTCTTCTACCCTTGTTTTAACCCATCTGCTATGGGAAAGTTACTACCATTTATTCGTTATTATCAGAAGTTAAAGAGAGAGTCTCTCAGGAAGACTAGCTGTGTTATTTCTGAAAGGATCATATCCACCACTTATAATCTGGAAATTGTTGACTTTGAAAGAATTCTAGGTCAGTTTGTTGAGACAAGTAAGCCTGAGAACAAAAATCACCTTAGTAACTGGATCTTTGGTCAGCAGCATGAGGACAAAAGTATTCTAATCCATAGACTACTCTGCATTTTACTTTAAAACAGCATTAAATTAATTGAATACAGGTATTCAGAACTGGAATTGTCATCATTATCTTCTCTTTCAGAGTAATTTTAAAAGAATTTGACAGCTATCATTGCATTTTTAATAGCTCCACCTCATTAGGCTACCCTGAGCACTCATCACATCAAATGATTTAGAAAATAGAGAACTACATGTTTCAAGAATTTAAGGAATATTTTACATGAATAAAGCACTATGTTTGCTGAAGTGTCTGTCAGAAAAGCATAAAAAGAGCCCCTAGGTTCTATGTCTATTTCTGTGAATAAGGCAATCACCATTTAAAAGTGGTAGTTCCTGCCTTGAGTCTACCAAGGACTGTAAAGAAAGAAAATCATTCAAGTTTGAAATCTACAAAGGTCACTAAATAAATTAAACCTAGGTTTTTCTCTTTGAGTAAACTAAGAGAGGAGCATTCAGATCACAGCTCTCTCCTAAAGTTAATGCTAATTTAGGTGAATTATCCCTGAGAGATTCAAAGGAAAGTGATTTCACAAACTTTAGAACTAATGGGATGCATTCTTAATGCTGATATAAATGTACCATCTTCCTGGCTCAGCTTTGTCCTTTTGCAATAGAAAGGTCCTTTTATCACCTTTTGGTCTTATAATCCCAAATCATGCTGAACACTTAAACTATTCCATTAATTCTGCCTGTCCTATAAAAAACCTAAAATTGCTGATTCTTAGTGTCCTTCAAACCCTTATTAGAAAATTAAAAGGGAACTAGAATGATTTGCCATTTTAAATGCTGGGTGGTTTGGTTTTTTTTGTTTTGTTTTTTTTTTTTTTTTTTGTGTGTGGGAGGTTTTGTTTTGTTTCAGTTGCTGTTGTTGATTGGTTTGCTATATTTTTTATTTAAATTGTCTTACTGACAAAGTGATAGATCCCTTTAATTTTTTCAATTAAAAACATAAATTCTCAAAAATTATTGTTGACTAATCAAAGTAAAAATTAAATAGATAAAACACTTTCTCTGCAAAATAAGAATTAATAAAAATTAGGAGATTTTGAATTACACCAATTCCTTGGTGAAAAAAAAATTATCTGTGTAAAGAAAAGTATTTCCCCACTGGAATAACAAAAAGTAGAGTCAGATTCTGTATCAAACCTAGTTAAATTACCACTAATTAAACATATGGTTGATATAAACTGCAATTTTCCAACCTTCATAAATTCTCACAAAATCAGTGTTTTCTAAATGAAATATTTCATTATAAATTCTTAGAAAACTGGGTAGCATTTTTTTCTTAATTTCAGAATTATTTATTTTTAATGATTGAAATTTTAACAAATCCAGTGAATACATGCTCATACACAGGTTGAAACACTATGGTAAATTTCAGTAAGATTGAAATTTTCTGGAAGTATTAATAGTCCTCTCATGATAGAGTTTCATGATGGGAGTACTGTCAGATCCTGAATTACTTTGGTGCTGTTTGGCTCATAATTAATGTATTCTGGAAACTGAGTAATGACAAATACACTAGGTAATGGAAGTTTCTATGGATACTATGGTATCTATATAATGTGTAAGAATAGCTGTTAGTACAATGAAACTTAGATTACAAAATGGACTTAATCACCCTTTCTTACATTGAAATCTCACTGGCCTGTGACCTCTTAAAACAAAGCTGATAACAAATCCATAATAAAAAATATACAAATCCCAACTACATATGGAACTACTGCAGTTTTTGGAGTTTTCCATACTATTAACCATTAAATTAATGGTATCCTGTAACCCAGTTTCAGTGCCACTAGTTTCTGGAGGGGAGGGAGGTGTAGGGAATAAAAAAATGTTGGGTTTTTTTTTCATATCTCTGAGGTTGTTTAACTATATATAGAAAGATATAGAGAAGTTTACCATAAGGACCACAGACCTCAGAAGTTGACCACAAATAGAGTAAAAGTTTAAAACACTTAAACCGAGGTAATTCACTTATCATCTTTCTATTGTGCATAAAGATTTTGGTGACAGACTAGGTTAGATGTGCTTCAATGTGTTCAGAAGTGAATGCTTGAAATTCTGACTTGGTCTTAACTTTTTTTTCTTATAGGGGTTGTAAAATTGAAGAGACCTGTAAAGTAATGAGCCAAAAACTGTTTTTCTCCATGCATCCAGTTAGTTAATAGCAAGCATTAAGTTCTTCACACCAGACTGATGTATTCCTGAAACTCAGTCATAACCTTTCATTACCACTTATTTATTAATTTATTTTATTATGGGAAGTATGTTAGTACTTGTTTACCATTAAATTTGTCCTAAATTTCTTTAAAGAAGGATAAGAGGAACAGATGTATAAAATGGAATGGTTTTTTCATGAACCTGTGTAAAACTGGGAGAATATTCAAAAGAATATATATGGCCTGACATCCCACTTACATAATTTAAGAAATTTTATTCAGAAATACAGTATATGTATGGTAGGCTTTGTGATAATACAAATAATAATAATATTTTGTTCAAATACTTTAGTTCCCACATGAGAAGAACGGAGTGGAGTTCACAAAAAAATCTTAGCAACCAACCACAGAACTAAGCACATTAAATATATGACATATACTTTTTCAGAGACAACATCTGAGAGTACTGTAGCCAGTGATCTAGGGATTTTCTAAGCTTAAGGTTTCACAGCTGCTAAATGAGATATTGTCATTGATGAATTCATAATTATCTATGACAAGCAGTTCCCAGTTCAGAATATTTCCTGATTTTAAAATTTATTTCTAACCTAATTTCTGAAACTTCTCTGAACTGAAACGTTTTTAAACAGTTCTGGACAGATTTTTTTATTCACTTCCTTTGCATAGTTTTATGCTCTCCTGGTATATCTGGTTTTATTTATTCTTTTCACAAAGTGAAGAGTTCAAATTTACTTAGTTTCTCTTAATATGGAAGCCATTCCTGTGGGAATACTTTATAGAAACATGTATTCTTAGTTGCATTATTTGTTATTATTATTTCAGAGTTTGCTGAATAAATCACTTATAAAGTAAAAACTATAATGGATATTTTCTCTCCCACTTTTCTTAAGTATGTTGTTTTTCAGATAATTATTTAAAAGTGTTCATTTTTTCATTCACTGTTTCCTCTTTGTTTTTTGGTTCATTTTTTGCATCTCTCTTGCAGCATCAGTGATGATACAACAGGTTCCACTTTCACACTCCATTCCCTAACACATTTCAGAATTGGAATTGAAAAGGCAAAGAAATTATCTAATTCACTCAGTACACTAAATTTGAACTGGAATTTTATTTACAATGAAACTCTTCCTGAGATGATGAAGATTACAAAAATGGTAATTTTGTTGTATTAAAAATATCAGTGCATTAAATGAATGAAAATAATACTGGAAAAATGATGCAAGATGTTCAAACCCAAACAGAAAAAAAAAAAAGAGCTAAATGTATCATGCTTCTTTCTTTATTCTCATTTTACATGGGCAGTTTACAAAGATGAAGTCATAATGCAAAGAGGATAAATATTTTTAGTTTAAATATACTTTCTGGAAATTTTTTTTTTTTAATAATAAATAAATTAAAACAGAACAGATGCCAGAATGTTGCAATTAAATTAATAACTTTAAATTATATTCATTAATCCACAGCCTTGATTTAGACTGGGATAATCCCAGGTTTTGTACTTAAACCCAAAGAGGCTTTGGAGATTCATGTTAACCTTCTGAAGGGCATTTCACAAGGTCAGAGCTCTGTCACAAAATGAATATTAATGTCAGCAGAAGCTGTGGAATGAAACATTGCTGCCCATCGATTTCTTGAGAGCACCGTTTAGAGGAGGACTTATGGGAAAAGATGGCAAACAGCTGTCAGCACGCAGCAGGAGCTGCAGGCTCCCGGGGAGCTCTGGGGGATGCTCAAGAGGATGGCAGGGCCGTGCCTCAGCCGGGAGCCGGGAGCTGGCCTGGCCTCCGTGGGCAGGGGTTTAGTCCTGACCACAGCCTAACCTCTGAGCCTGTCCCCTCAGCAATCCGCAGAACCAGACTCTCCATGGACATGATGGCACTGAGCTGGCGCCAGAAGAGCTCTCAAGACCCATACAATAAGAAATTTTTGTACAAACTGCCTCATCTTACATCATAGACGATGCATAGGAAAATTTGTCACAGAGGCTAAAAAAGAACTTACTACTCTCTACAGCTCCATGGATGTTAGTGGTTCTTTCATAGAACAACACCCTGCATATCAGAAATACAAAGTCATCAAAACCTGAGATCTCTGGCAAAAGTAAAAGATATACCTGTAATCATTATTATGGCACTACTGTAGTACATGCAACATCACTTTAGATAAATGTTGCTATTATTCTATCACTGGAAGTTTCTTGTCAAGAACTTGTCAAAAAAAATTGAGTTATGTAAGTATTTAAGTGAATGGTCAAATATGCAAAAAAATTCGTTATAAACTTGGGTAGTATTTAAAACTTCCTATTTAAAGATCTACAGAAAACGGTTGTAAAGTCTTTGTGTCATCAGGTCTCTTAGTTATCTGGCACCCATTTGACAAAATACTTTTAATTATGTGGAAACTTGCAGAAAACAATTGTGGAAATTCATGAAGTTTGACAGTAGTCTTAAAACTTGAGAGCAGTGTTAACACGCCCAAAAGCGAAACGTGGAGGATGCATGTGTTTTACGACATGCGCGGGGCTAGACTTCTTACAGAAAAAAAAATACATGAAGCAAAAGTAAAACGACAAAGTACATTTTTCTACTTGCACCTTGTTAAACCTCGGTAGTGTTTAATGGGCTGGGAACCTCAGCACTTTTTGAGATTTTTGATCTTAACTTCTTTTCCAGTGTCCTGCCCTGCTGCAAAAGGGGAGTCGGGGGGATTGTTCTTGATAGATTTCTCGGACAAAAAAATTCACTTTTTTTTTTTTTTTTTTTTTTTTGGTGCTAAAGCTGCTCCCCAGCCAGATTTCCTGGGCATTTTCCCCTGGGCACAGGGGATCTGCCCCGCTCGGTGCCAGGCGGAGCCTGAGGGGACAGCGCTCCCAGCACAGGCACAGCCCCTGCGGCCGTTCTGCGCCTCATGGGTTACACGTGCTGCGGCATAAAGAAACATCACAGTGGTCCCTCTCATCCAGTTTCTGCTGTGAAATCTGGTTCTGCTGAAAATAAATGAGTGTACAAGGAAGCATGAGCAGGGTCTATCAGTTCTTTGCTTTTATTCTTCACTACAGTAGAAAATCAATTACAAATACCCCTATGCTATCAGTTCCATTTCCTTTCACTTCTAAGTGGGCAGATCACTGGATATTTTGCCATATCTTTCCTATTAATTTGTGTCCCAAAGGAAAATATTAATACTGGTGATTACAGCTTTAGTAACCTGTCCTTCATGTGCAAGCCTATATCAAGCGTTCCCTTTTCCAGCCATGTTTTATGGAAATACTGAATATAGATCCATTAAAAACCTCATTAATCTGCCAAATAAATATATTAAAGGAAGATTTTATTTCACATTATTAATTACAATAAATATTTTGTGTCTCCATTTTGAGACAATCTGCATGATTTCAAGTGTTCATAGGTTCTGTCCCTTAAAAAGATCAGTGGCTTTTTCCCTTCAGCAGCAATTTCATACAGCATCATCCAAAGTATTTTGATGCATCATTAGTTTGGATGACATGTTGAGAGTGATGACAGAGGTGCACTAGTAAGCACTCCTAGCTACAAAAAAAGCATAGCTGCCATATCTGATAAAGATTTGACTTTAACACGTAACTGGTATTGTAAGTTAATACAGAGAAAAGCATTGGCATCTCTGCAATTTTTTATGCTCTTGCAAATGCTGAAGGGAAATACATATTACAATAATAATTAATAATTTATTTTTTTACTATATTAAAATTATTTTGGAAATGGAAACCTAGATTTATAATGAGTATATCCAAGATTACTTGTGAAATTGTGGGAAAAGAACTTTGGTTTGAGCCATTTTTTGAAATCTTGCAAATAAAGTTTTTCATTAATTTTTACTCTGTGTTCTGTATCAGATAAAAGGTCAAAAATAGCAGGGGAGATTCTAGTTATCACTATATTTCTTGAGCATGAACTCTTAAAGATGCCCAAATATGGTAGCTTTATATATTTAATAATAAGATATCTTTAGTGCTTGGTACATAATGCATTATTATAATTATTTCAGTCCCCAGGGCAAAAAAATCCAAAACACATATATTAGAATGAGGGGAAAATGCTCTGCTTTAAAATTAGGCATATAGATTGATTGCTTTAAAATCATGAATAATGTCTCTTTTTGTTATTTACTTTTCTTTTATTCCTTTATTCTATGTTTTGATGTTTTCCTTTTTGGACTTCAGGACATTAAGTCAAAGGCATTATTGTTTGGTTTACATCTTCACAAGTAAAGGACCTTGTTTTATGGGTTTAATTTCTTCTCTCCATTGATTCCTTAGCCAAGTCTGTAAGACTAGATAAAAAAAAAAGGACCCTTCAGAGTTTTCATTGTGGTTGGAATTTAAGTCACATTTAAAAATTGGCAACAATGCTGCTGAGCTGCCTGCATACCTGAGAGTCTATAAGCATAAGAGGTTTTGACTGTAAAGTGACTTTAGCATTGGAAGTGCTGTCTTTTTTTCAAGTAATTTTGTCAGAGTAAGGCACCTTTAGATCTATATTTCATCTAAAGCCAACTAAGATTCATTGGTTTAAATAAAAATGAGGTCATGTCATGCCAATTGCTTGCTGCAAAACACATACCTCTTTGCTTCCAAGATGTGAATAGAAAGGATAGGAACTATCTGACTATGTCAAATCAATAACTATTTACTCAACATCTTGAACTTTGAGATTCTTTTTGGTCTGAAATGATATCAGTGCACATCTCCTAAAAAAGCAATTAATCACAAAAAGGCAAGGCTGAAGAAAAAAACATTCTTTATTATTCTTGTTGAAGTTGTTTCACTGTGCATTTAAAAAATGGTAAGATTTCTGGGACAGCTGGAAACCTAAGTGTCCATAACCAGCCTTGAGAATTTGCCGAGCCAGGCAGAGAATTAATCATTATGAGACTGATCGCCTTCATGCCTGAGAGTCTTTGTGAACCTCATCTCATAGGCTTTCACAAAATCACTTACCTATCTTTATGCATTCAAGCCTGTCTTTTTGAAGAAAAAAAAGAGATTGTGCACTGCATAAATGTAAGTTTGGAAGAAAAATTGCAAAACTACTTAGGAGAATGTTCTGTACTGAGTCAGCTCCAAATACTGGAGATAAAACATCAAACAATTACCTGATCCAACCCATGCTAGAATGGTAAATTTGTTTTGGGAAGATTGATTTTTTAAAGTTTTAATTTACAGTCTGTGTGGGCATTTTTTAAAATCATGTTTTCTTGGGCTTTGTATTTTAGTCTTGTTGGCTCCTCCCTTAAATAATATTGTGCTTGTTTTGTCTTCCTGTAGAGACTACAGACATCATAAAGAAACTGATTCCAGAAGTCCTTGATAAGCATAAACTGTGTATAGCTTATTCAGCTCTCTGCTGTGATAGTCACAACATTTTATAGAAGGAAGCTCAGCAGTCATCTCAGATACATCCACAGGGACCTTTGTAGAACAGTCCTCTGAAACTATCCCTGGGGAGAAAGAAAATATATTTCCACACTCATTATCTTTACAGTTTGATTATAATGACTAGAGCTATAGTTCTATTACTACTGACACTACTATTACAAGTGTAATATACCACAGCAGAGTGTGACATTTCCTAGGCTATTGTAAAGCTTCTAGAAGCCATCAAGGATTTGCTTAGTGTACTGCAGACCATGTCTGAGCAATTAATTTTATGAGACAAGGCACCACTGTGAATAAAACCATCTCCAGCTCTCAAAGTGAGTGCTTTGTACCCCTCTGATACAGCAACAATTTAGTTAAAGCCAAAAGAATATCTGGAACACTTTATTTTCCCACATTTTATCACAATAGACAAGTACAAACCAAATAAACTGATAATAAAAATTACCAGTGTGTATTATGTCTATGGCAAGATTTTATGTCTGAACAGAACATTTGAGATAGGAGAAGAAACTCTGTTATGACATTCAGTTTTGTGTATGCATCTGCTGAAATCACATTGAACTTTTATTAGTACTTGGTTCACATTTCTTTTAGAAGAATGTAAACTTTTAGAAGAATTTCGAGAAAAAATATGTATTAAATGGACTGGGAAAATATTAGTTTAAAAATTATCAAAAAATAGAGAAGCAGAAAGGACAAAAAAGTTCATAACAAAAAATTGAGGCAAGGACAGAGAAACAGTGACATAAATTCTCATTATTCAACTCTAGGCTTACTTGCAGTTCTCTATAGCTTCTGGACATTGTCTTTACACTTGCATGTTTAAATTAAGATTGTTACAAAATTTTAGCCTTATATATTTTTATTCTCTTTCTTTTTGTCGGTGTGTTTTTTGGTGGTTTTGGTTGTGGTTTTTTTTTTTTTTTTTTTCTTTTTTTTTCTCTGAGTTTATGGATTCTATAACATAAAAAGTATGTTATGACATTTTGGTCTGATTTCCTGTATAATGTAGGGCAAAGGAATTTAATCTAAAAACATATTTGACACTGCTTTAAGAAATATCACTTTATTTTAGAAAGGGTTAAGATTTAGAAATAAGTAAGGCAGTTCTTAAAAAAATAATTGCAATACATCCCCTTTTCCCCACATTAAACTTTGCAATAAATGTGATATTTGAAAGCCTGTTTCCATTCCATGCAAGATGAACTGGAACATTGTTACGTACATAATTGGAATTTTGTTCTAATTTTCTTGAGAAATAGTACCCTTTATACCTTAATGAAAAGTAAATAAATTCCTTTAGCTACAAACATTCTGGAGAGTGAATATAAGGTCTTGTCATCCTTGGAAAGTATATTCACAGAGTACTTTTTTCCCTGTGAAAAAGTTGCAAATCCTCTGAATGGATCATAGTTTATTAAAAAAAAAAAAAAAAAAAACAAAAACCAAGATCTTGTAATTGCTAAGAGCAAATACAGTTAGTTTTCCATAGAGTATGCTCACACCAAAATGTAATGCAATTCCATGATTTTGCAAATAATTACTGTAGTTAGACATTGTTGAGTTTGGGTTTTTTTGGTGGGGTTCTTAGTTTGCTTCTGTTTTACCTTGTTTGTTCATTTGGTTTCTGTCTTGCATGGTTCCACATCTGTGCAAAGGAAGAGCCAGTCTGGACTACTCACCGGCTGTGCTTTCTCTCAGGGCTCTTCAGATGAAGGCACTGGGACGTAGCTCAGTAACCAGAGAGAAAATTTTCATGCTACAATGAAAGGTCTAAATGTGGTCAACCACTTAAACTGCTGTTCCTGTAAAGAGTTAAGAGTCAAACACAAAATGTGTCCAAGACTAAATCCAAATTTGGGATATGTAGAAAACTCTTTTTTTGTAGGAGGTATCCTTCAGTAATATATAAAGATACATCTTTAAAGGCCAACATTCAACACCTGAATGTGGAACTATACTCTTTTGTACAAATTCCTTTCAAAATTCTTGACACAATTTTTGTGTGGAAAACCCTTGCATATTATGTGTTTTCTGAAGTACTTACTTTTCTTTTTAATGCTGTCAGTAAAAAAACACATGGTAAAAAAAATCTCTGAAGTAGCTGAGGGGTAATGAGTGTTTACTATTCTTAGCTGCTATTGAGAATAAAGTGTGTTTTCCACATTTTTACCTCTAAGATATCTCATATGTTGAATCAATTGATCCCAGAGATTGTTTGTCCAGGAAAGTGTCTAAAATCCAGCAAGGGGCACAGGTACATGACTGGAAATTCAGATCAAGAATAGCCTCTAACTAGGGCACCAAGAGCTCTTTATTATGAAATACTGCTTAAAGAACAGATCACTTTCTTGTCTGTACCAGGTGGCAGTTGAAGTTCCCTTCTTTTTTGAACTTACTAAAGAGATTTTTGCTTCCATTTTTGTTTCTTATTCATCAGAAAAAGCACACATTCTCTCATAATATGTAGGCTCTTCTTCAAAATGTTCAGATGATAATCAAACACAGACCCATCTTTTGGAAACTACTACCTTCCTTGTTCAATTGAGCTTATTTATTTCCCAACTCTCTTGGTATTACTGTGGGTAGTAATAGTTCCTGAATAGTTCTGTAATAGTTCCTGAAAACAATGTCTGCATTAAGCAATGCAAGGGTTTCTTCTTGATCTTTGGTACCTGCTCTTAAAGAAGTGGTTTCATAACTCTTCTGAGGTGAAGCCAAAAGCTCTAGAGAACAGAATATGAAAGTCTAGCATATCACTGCATTTGTGCACTGGTTTTCAGCTTAAACAAACGTGCAACTGCAATTGTGGTTCTAAATCAAAGAAATGCAACATTTTAATTCTTAGTAGCATATTTAGAAAAAAAAAAGTAATTATAGCACATTTCAAAGAATATGAGAATAGAGGCTAAATAAATATGTATCTTTCTTTCATTGATGAGTAATAATTATTCAAAGCAAGTGTTTAAAACACATTAACATTTGATTTCTGTAGCAGTCATGCCCATATAAGATAAATGAACAATATTTTGCACAAATACACACAATCATTACCAGCAGCAAATGCATTAATCTAGTCCTCATTAGTATTAATTTTTATTTATGTGATTTATATCTAAGCTATAAAAATCTGAGATGTTTTTGCCCATATCCTCCTAACAGACCAATTGTTTAAAACCTTTTCTGCAATAACTACATGAACTTGGATCACATGGCACAAAATGTCAGAGCCATGGTATCTCTATTCCAGAAGTACATGGTAGCTGTCCTGCATTATTGTAACTATTGGCATTTCCTGATAAATTATTTGACTAGCACTAGTACAGAGATAAAAAATTTTAATTGGCTAAATCACAAATAGTCATTTACAACTCTTGTAGAGATTGATATTAAAAACCTACAGTCTATAATATGCAGAATTTGGGATATATCTGCACATGAATCTGTTCTTCTCTGTTAAACTTCAGATTAATTACTCTGAAACAGTGTTTGACATAAGGATTGAAAATGCCAAAGGGAACAGATTGTTGGGCACAGTGCTGATCTGAGAAATAAAAAGATACTTTGGTTTTAACTGTCAATGTTAAGATCAGCATTACTGTTGTATCTTAAATACAGGACAATTGATCAGATTTCAGTATGATGTCAAAAAAATAAATGAGAAGTCAAAAGATACATGAACCAACTTAAAATGTTATGGCTGGAAATATATCTGGAAAACATAATATACACTAAATGGTAAGAAAAATAATGGAAGACACCAGTGGAACCCCATGGTTTACTAACCAATTTGATTTTCAGGGTAGGTACTCATGGGAAAACAAACTAGTAATGTAAATATACATTTGATTATACAGTAGTGAACATGAAAGTAAGTGGAGAAATAATGACATGGGACTGCAAAAAGTAAAATAAATATTTGTGTATAAGAGAAAGACTGCAAATTAAACTATATGGAGATTTCTTTAGAAAGTTTTTCATAACTGTAAATTCATAGTACTTTCATGGTCTACATGTTAAAATTACATAACAAGCAACTCATCTCACAAATTAACAAGGTTATTACCAGTTCTTACTTGGTGGCTTCACAAAGTTAAAAATAACAAACCTTTATGATCAACCCTGGAGCTTAATCAAGTTTATGAACTTCTCAAGGAGTTAAATTTCCACCTGAAAGGTCAGAAGCTACCTTAATTTTGTTTCTTGCACATTATTGGTTAGTTTACAAAATCTAGCCTTCTTATCTGTTGCTAAATACTAGAACTGCTAAACCAGGTTCTGAAAGAAAAAAACAAAGAAAAACCTGCTACCTTTTAGGATTTTGGACAAAAACCCCACTGAACTGTGATTATCAGTTCTGTTCCTACAAATAGTCTATTAAATAAAAAAAAAAAAAAAAAATGTTACCATGTGGTTTTGGAGGCCTTGTTTGTTTAAGAAAATCAAAAAGCAAATGATTAAGAGTCTCATCCTGACAAAACTATATTCCTCAACATCCTGTGAAAATTATTTTATTTGTAGATGGGTACTAGCTCAAGATGCATATTGGTGAGAAAAGAATTTCTTACCATAATTTTGTCATGTCATGATTTTAATTGTAATTAGACTTTGAGAATTCTTTCATGCTTTGTTTGTTTTGGTATGTTGGAACATAATATCTTTCAATGACCTTTAATACTGCATTTTTTACCTTTTATTGGACATACTTTATAACTGAAACAGTCAAATCATCAAAAAATAGTGATAAATTATGTAACAGATCTAAGTACCATTTTATCCTTTTCAGACTTTTACTCCTCACTGCAAGGGAATCATGGTTTGCTCAGACTACTAATAGCGAAGTTAAGAAATAAAAGACTAAAAAATATTTCATTACCTTTTTCAAAAAAACACTAATCCAGAATTTTATTTTGTAATATTAAATTAATTAAAAAAAGGACTTATTTCAATGCAAAAAAAAAAAAACACCAAAAACCAAAACCAAAGTAAACCCAAAACCAATGTAGAATATGAAAATAAAATAAAATAAGAAGCATTTTCTGAATTTCCAGAAAACAAGTTCTTATATAATTCTTTTGGTGAGTGAATTCCCATATTTTATTTTTAGAATGAAGTGTTTTTAGAATCAAATATATAGTATATAAAGCTGCTCTTTTAATGCACTTACAATTCTGAATTTCTAATTTTAGGTTTAGATAGCTTTACACATAATGAGCATTTCTCAGATCAGAAAAATTTTACTGCTCTTTTAAATATATTTATTCAATATACAATATAACATAATTGAATTATGGTCTTCCAGAAGAAGCCTGTTAATAATCTTCCTGCTAATTACAGTTTAAAACATTTCTGTCTCATTTATAGCTCTTTCATGGTTTACTCTCCTACCGCAAATGGATGCAAGAGTTGTGAAAGAAAATGAAAGAAGTCAAGCAGCTGTAATCAGGAGAAACACTGGTTTCTGTGTCCCCTGTGAAGTCCTTTGTCAGGTTCAAAGATTGTGATTACACTGAAGATTAATAACTCTATGAAGAGCACTGATTTTTATAATAATATTTCACAATAAATTGAAACAATGAGGAAATTGAACCTAACTGGAAGAGCAACCTTTTTAGGTCATTTCCAGAAACAAGTCATGTATTATACCAGCAATTAATTTGGAAAAAGCAAGACAAACACGCGTATTTATGTTTGTTTTGTTTTTCTCTTTGATATTATTCCACATTTTCACTATGAATAAATAACATTACTATCTTGTAAAAGACTCTAAACTTTTTCCTGTCCAACTTTGCTATAAGTAGGAAAAACAAGCACGAGCTAAAAACCCCCAACCTTTCCAGTGCTCAGGCATATAGTAAATGAGATATTGCAGTTGCATTGAAATGTTAAATGCATTACAGTAATAAATGAAATGATTTCATCATAGAGCAATCTTTTCTAGCATTCAATTATATTGATTCAGATGGAAGTGCAACTTCGTGCATCTGAATGGTTTCAATTAAGTAAGAGATTCAGGTAATTCACTGAGGGACACAGAAAGAAAGAAAATTTGCTTTCAAAGGCATGAATTCATCCTTTGCAAGCTGAAAAAAAAATCCTCTTTGTGCTTTTTGATGGGGGGCAGGGGGGATTCTTTTTGTATTTAAGAATATATACTGACATTTTTAGATAACAAGACTTAAAAAATAAATAATGAAAAATTTGTTATAAGCTAGAAGTTAATGTAACTGATCTTAAGGAATGCAGTATATAAAAATTATGCATTGTATTACATAGTATTAATAATATCAGTACATTTCCCTTATGTTACAATATGAGGGAAATTGCAGTAACATCTTTATTTTAAAAGAACTAGAGAAACTGACTGTCAGTGGGTTTATTAAAAGTAGGAGATTTTGTGAGGGCTTTTTTTTATTATTTTTTCCAAAATATTTATAACACAGGTGCCAAGGAAAAAAACAAATATTTCTTACTAATGCAGCAGAAAAAATTTAATTCCTTACTTAAGCAATATAAAACATATGCAAAGCTACCAAAAGAATGTCCTGCAATTGGGAAATACTCTACGGCACAACCCTTGGAGGGAAAATTCAGCACAGTCTCTGAAGTTAGATGGAGAGGAGGACATGAGAGGATATTTTCAAAGGGTAGTATAGCATTTCAATTAGATTTTTAGCTAGAAAAGAAGCAGAATAAAATCTCTGAATTTAGTGCAGTCCATTTGGTATTTATTTAAAATAGTAATGTTTATACAGTATATATATCATGTTCAGATTAATTACAGATATTAGAAAAAAATAGCACTCTTCCTAAACTACATATTGATCTGCATAAATAAAATTTTCAGTACATATTTTAGTCTTGATTCAGAGAATATGATCATCCTACAAGTGGTCTGCATTAATGTATACCACTGCTACATGAACATTACTCAGAGACAGAGCAGAGATCAGACTACTCTATACCAGGAGCAAATGACAAGAGAGATGTTTGACATGTTCAAAATGAAGTTAAGTCTGGGAAAACAGGGCATAGAAATCTATTGGTTTAAATTTGGGACTGTGTCTTAATGTTAAAATCTACCTGAATTTGCCTTAAATTCCTCAAGTTTTGTGTTTTGTCTTTAACAGTAAATAGTAAACCATCTCCTTGTCTTTATCTTGAGCCATGAGCTATTGTATCCTTGTGTTGTTGAGAAGGGTGAGTGAGAGTGGGTGCTGCGTGTAAACTGGTCAAAGTCATCCAAATCACTGAAAGTGATGTACATTAATCAGTGGCAGAGGGAAGATGATGAAGGTATTTAAAATTGAAAATGTTGGGACGATACTTATCTGTGACATGGGAGTGGATCCAGGGAATTGTAAATAACAGGCTGAGAGCATTTACATTCTTCCATTTGGAGAAGAAAAGTCTCCTTGGAGACATTATAGAGGCCTTTCCATAAGTGATGGGGGATTAAAGGAACATGGAGAGAGATGTTTTAGTAGGGCCTGTGGTGACAGGTCAAGGGTCAACAGTTTTAAACCGAAAGAGGGTAGATTTAGCCTGGACAGATGACAAACATTTTTACAATGAGAGTGATATGACACTGCAACAAGCTGTGCAGAGAAGTTTTGTGTGCCCCACCCCTGGAAGTATTTGAGGACAGGCTGGGTGGGTCTTTAAGAAGCCCAGTCTAGCGAGACATGTCCCTGACCATAGTAGGGAGGTTGGAACTAAATGATCTGTAAGGTCCATTCCAACCCAAATCATTCTAAGATTCTATGAGTTATAAAAAGATCAGTCATGTTAACAAAACAATAGAGAGGGGAAAAACAAGAGTATGTGTGTGTGTATATATATATATATATATATATATAAAAATATATATAAGTACAAATGTAAGTTCATATTCATACCTATATATATATACATTTATGTTGTATTAGTCTGTTTTTTTGCAGAGAAATATGTCAGATTTAAAATATTACCAAAAAAAATGCAACATTACTGCAACTTCTAACAGTTAACTTGAAGTCAACTTGTTTTCTCAGAAGGTTTCAAATAGACGGTCTCAACTGACTATGCAAAGTTGATAAAACCTCATGGAAAGCAATTTACTGGTACAGATGGTATTTCTTTCAAGTCTGAAACATGCAAAATGTTTTCCTTAATAAATTCTGCAGTTTATTCTGAGATCTTCTTCTTGTATAAATCAAAAAAACTCCATTGACCTGTTTTAGAGCAGAGAAGAGCTCAACATTTTTAGTGCTGTGCTCAAATTTTTCAGATGTGAGATGTCCCCAAGAATTTGTATATAGTTAGACAGGCTAGCTCTGGAGGTTTGTACACAGTAAAATTAAACCTCAGAAAACTGCTGGAAGAATGAGAGTCATATATCTCAAAAGTTCATTGGAAATGTTGTCTTTGAAGGGAAATGTTTTCCCCACAATTGCAGACATCAAGAATGGAAAAGGGAATTTGCTTTTTCACTCACCTTAAAAGTTTTGCCTTTGTACGTTTTCCATTAAGAAGACTATAAATGCGGATATGTTTCCTGGCATTTTACCATCTGTGATATGTACTTTCTGAACAATCAGAAATAAGAAAAAAATCAGTTTTGGGAGTAGTCAATATCAGAAAGAAGAAGCAAAAATCTGATGGGATATAAAAACAATAACAATGTTGTTATTGTAAATTGTAACAAGTAGTCTCTCAAAGACATATTGCAGCAACAGCAAAACACACTAAAAAACCCAAAGGCATTGAGAACTGTCTACTTTGAGCATGGATATACTGCATTTTCAGCCAAGAGAAAAAGAGAAACTACTTTTTATATATCATCTCTTTTAAATTATATTTCTTTTCTACCCTCAATTGACAATTCAATATAATGATTACTGGAAAATTAACTGAATATTGATTAAAGTTTGGTTATCTTGCCTTATGCTATGGTGGTTATGCTGTCACTGAACAGAATATGATATGATTTTTTTGGAAATTCACAGGCCATTTATGACTTATAATAAAAGGAATCAGAATTATTAATAGATTTTGGCACACATTTAACTGCCTAGTTTATCACTCATTTTTTAGTCATCTAATGCTTTGCCAAAGTTGGAAATTTATCAAAAATAACAAACAACAGGAATCAAAACATATATGGCTCATTGAAATATTTTATGTCTTAAAAATATATGAATGCTTTTTAGAATTATCTTTCACTTTCATTATCCAATGAAAATGCTCTGAAAAAAAATGTTTATGCATTCATTGAACAGCACTAAAGTACAAAACAGTGTAAAAGAACAATACAAGTTCTCCTTATATAAGACAGAATAAAATGCTAATAATTAGAAATTGTGAATGTTCTAGAAACAAGAGAAATAAGTGCACAAAGACTGGAAAGGTGTCAAATAACTTATTGACAGTGAACATATACCTACACTTTGGGAGAAAACTTATCAATTGTATATCCTTTCTATAGACCATGAGGCTAAACATTCACTGCTAGAGTCATTTCATTAGAGGCTGCAAAAGGATGCCTAGAGACTCTTCAGCATAGATACAATTAGATTGAAGTTTCATTATTCTTAAAAATGTTATGTTTCCCATTAGACAGTGATCAAAGAAAAAAATACTAAAGGAGATCTGTAGGATGCAAGATTGATTACAGACTGATTCAGCAGTGCAATCACTGTTTGGTGCAATCTCAGCATGAATGGAGTCCCCAGAGAGCATGTTGCTATCTGATAGCACTACAGTAAGGGAAAAATCAAACTACTTTTAGAAAGTAAATTGGTTGGGGTTGCATTACACAGGAAAGCATTATAGCTCAGATAGTCATTTTTCCTGGCATCCAAAAGCAGGTGTTCTAAAAACATTTCAGCTTTCAGCTGCACATAAAATGGAAACCCAGAACTGTTCAGTTACTCTAGTGGAGCTAGCAGGAACAAAATACTTCTAATGAGTTATTGCAATGGATGCAGTTAATAGTTCTTTTAATATGCAGTTTAGAGTCCCTATAAGATATTTTTAAATCTACCATAAATTTTCTTTTTATGTAGCTGTTTATTTTTTTATTCTTAATTCTCCATTACCTAATAGAGTTTCACATCTGGAAAACTTAGCAAAGAAATGACTGATGTTTTAAGGCATTAATATAAATTATCTGGTGTTATGAGTTAGCAAATATCCACTGAATAAAATTTTACAGCATTTGTTGTCTGTCTCAAACACTGTTAAAACCACAGAGGGGTTTTGCCATGAGATAAGCACAGAAGGGAAAGACAGAATGGAGGTCCCACCAGGCCTGTCAGAGATCTGGTTAGCACATCTTGGCTAACAAAACATCCAGACAAAGATTCCCATTGTGTCAAACTGTGTGAAGAAACAACCACTCCTACACCTTTCCCCGGTCCCACAAAGATCACCCCAAGTGATGGGACAGATGACATCTGCAGCCACAAATGACCACCAAAGCCCCCATGAATACACTTCAGTAGACATCTGGAACTTGGACTGTGAGTTAAGCCCCCCCAGCAGGAGTTTGAGATAAAATAGAGCTGGTACTATTTTCTGGGTGTCAACTGTGCTGAATCAGCTCCTACTGACTAGGCAAAAGGTAATTCCATTGGGGGAGATCATAACCACTGACTCGTGGCCCACCAACCCAGCAAACCCACCATCTCAGAAGGGGAGAAAGACTGAGCACACAGGCTAATCAGTATTGAAATTTAGGGAATCATTTAACCAATAGAATGAGAGGTCTGCGTAACCAATGAGCATTAATTCCTTTGTTTGCTTAAATATATAAATAGTGAAAAGTTTTGAACTACTTTAGGACCTCTTCCACCAAGAAGCCCAGGGTGAAGAAGGACCAACAGGATGCTGCTGGATTCACAGGGAATAACTTTCTGCTGCTCTCTCTCTCTCTCTCTCAAATTAATTGTTAAATAAAATGCAAAGTATTGACTTCAACATATGGTTCTTGTTTGCACCTTAATTTGGGCAGAGGCATCTCTCATTAATCTGTTAACATCTGTTAACATCAGCCATGTACTTTTTCTTTAAAAGCCATGGTATGCAAATTTCCTCCAGGAATGTGACTCCTCAGTAACAGCTCCTGTATGTATACAGAGGAAAAGAGAAAAATCCAAATTTTAAAATTTCAGAGGAGACTTAAAGCCTTTGCCAGTAGTGTGCTGAAAAATTAATCCTATAACAATGATTTTGAGAAAGTGTATGCTTCCTTCAGAAAGTTCTAGAAATCTAGAAAAAAGGGAAGGAAAAACTTAAATATTTTCACTTTTTACGTACCAAATGTCTGTTTCAATTTTGTTCTATACTTTTCAGTAGATTATGACACAAATTCTGTATTTAATTCTTTAGGTCTTTACACATAATTCTCTAAGTGTTTTACAAAATTAATTGTATTAATTTCTGTACATTTCACTTGTTTTGAGTGCAGCTATATAAAAATGTGTGCTGTAGCTCTATGCACTATTTTTCTGTATTCACCAACTGTTACACTAATTTTGAGAGGAGTCAAGAAGGATGAAAAAGAAATGACAGCTGCCAGCAGAACTTCAGCCAGTGGAGACCCCTCAGCATCTGCACTATTCATAGAAGGTCACAGGAAACCTATGTTCCACTTTTGCTTCCTTAGTAGTGAG
Source organism: Emberiza elegans (assembly GCA_024865655.1). Taxonomy (NCBI): domain Eukaryota; kingdom Metazoa; phylum Chordata; class Aves; order Passeriformes; family Fringillidae; genus Emberiza; species Emberiza elegans. The sequence continues at coordinate 3,642,017 of JALJVW010000072.1, forward strand.
AGAAAATTAATGGCAAATGGTAAATATAATCCATAAAAAATACACAGCTACCACTCTTTAGCAGAAATGCATAAAATGCATGTATTTGAAGAACAATGCCATTAATAGGATTGAAGAATTAATTAAAAAAATAATTGAATTAGCAAAGTATTTTATTTCCAAAGTAAACAACCCTTTATTTTTAAAATTAATTTTTATCTCAATAAACAGATCACTTTTTAGTTACACACACTTACTTTAAAATATTTTGTGGCATCAGGAATACTGCATTAACTTTGAGGTTTATGACCATTTTGATAAATAATCCTTCACATATAATTATGTATAGCTCATAATCACTGCTCATCCTATTTTAATTAATAATAATTTTATAGACTATTTTCTCTATTGGTATTATTAGTTTAATATATTCCTTGACCAGAATTACTTTTTATATCTTACCATATCTACATTGATAAAAAAATAGATTTTTTGTTATTATTTTTTGTACTTTATGCATACACATATGCATTTTGGGCAGGTTCAACCTCCAGAAGAGATGACTAAGAGAGCACCTCAACAATGTGTGTGAGTATGTGAAGGGAGTGTGTCAAAGATGGTGGAGCCAGGCTCTGCTCAAAGGTGCCAAGCAACCAGACACGAGGCAATGGGCTGAAACTGATGCAAAGGAAGTCTCACCTGAACATGAGGAAGAACTTGTTTTCTGTGCAGGTGACTGAGCACTGGAACAGATTACCCAGAGAGGTTGTGAGGTCTCCCTCACTGGAGATAATAAAGAATCATCTGGACACAATCCAGTGCAATGTGGTTTAGGGTGTCCCTGCTTGAGCAGGAAGGTTGGATGGCATGTCCTACTGTCATTCCACTTCTAACCTTATACATTCTGTGGTTCTGTAATAAATTATACTATAGATATTAGAAAGAAAAAAATTGTCATTCACATCTATTTTATAGGAAATTGTACATGCCATTTTTTTTTTCATTATTCAGGAAAGAAACATGCCAGTGTTACAGAATTTCTGGTGAAATGGAGCAATCTCTTTCAATGCCTACCAGCCCACATTTCCTCACGTAGATAGCTGGAGAGTTAGACAAATGACAGGCCAGATACTCAACCAGACGGAAGTGCAACTTTCCATTTTGAGAGAAGACAGACACTTAAGGGACAGATGAGAAACAGAGACCTTTTCCCTAATTAGCAAGACAACTGGGGGACTAACAAGGAGGTCAGACTGCTCAGGGTCCTGAATAGCAGCAGAACTGAAGGAACTCTTTGGACTGCTCAGAAAAGCTATCTGGGCAGGTGGTAACTTGAGGAGTTAGCCAGGTTTCATACCAGCCAAGGAGGACAGCTGGGTATGAGGCAAGATGAGAAGCCAAGCATTCTAGCCAACTCACCATCCTGGGGTCCAATTGGCAAGACAGTGGCTGAGCATAGTGGCAGAAAATCAGATTACCTAGCAGCTGGCTGCTTGGTTAGGCTATCAGCATTTCTGATTTTCATTGGTGTTTCTGACAAAATCTACATGTTCCCATACAACCCTTCAATTCCATTCAGAAAGGTATTCCCCTTGATTAAAACATTTTGAAAAATAACCTCACCAGCTCTAGCTGAATATAGCTACATAGTATATAGAACAAATATATGATGAACAATATTGTTACACATCAATGTAATCACATACAACTGTTTTATTGAAAACCTCAGGAATTCTTTCTTTGTTTCAGATTTCCAGACACCAAGAATACATAAATTACTTATCTTCCAGAAAATGTCTTGTTTAGGCCTATTCTTCTGCAGTATCTTATCTTTTCAAAGATAGTTGTTATATTCCGTCTGCTTGTGGTCATCCCAACTTCCTAATGCCCACAGTTTTTCTCTAATATAGATAAAAATCCTCCTTTACTTCTTTTCCTCAGTGAAAATGTTACTGAGAGATGGATCTACCATAAATCCATCCTTCCAGTATCTCAATATTATCTTCTGCCTCCTTTTTTTTTCATATATTGTTACTTTTTAGTCCAATTACAAAGATGCTTCACTTAGTCATTTAAAAAATCATATTTCTACCAACGAGACTCAATTTTTTAAAAAATCATTTTAGGATAAAGTAAATGTAATGCTGTGCTTTGCTATTCTTATTAAGTGGCCAATTCTAGACACTGACTACAGTCATCTTACGTCTTCTAGTCAAACATAAAGGAAAATTTTGCTGTTGTGCAAGTTATTGAAAAAGTGGCCATTGGCTACACTTAAAGTTGGTTGGGAAGTCTTTAAACCTGTAAAAGGGAAGTTTATTTTCTAGATTTTTCCAGTTTCTCATATGTTGGCATGTCATTCTTTGATTAGCAGTGGATCATATTCCCATTAGAGATAACTTCCATTAGATATTAATATTCCCATTAGAGGTCACTTAGAATACACAACATAGAAAGTAAACTGTAAATTCCTATGTAACCCATATATTTGGATTCAGGATTGTGGCCAAATATTATCACCATTGTAATTCATTGAGAAGTGCACCACTGATATAATATTAATCCTGTGCATTCAGGGAATAAAAAAGTTTACCAAATCATTTAGATACTTTCTCTGCTGTAATTGAAAAATTTAGGGTCACACCTGGAGCCACTGCTTCCAATTCAAAAATTTAAGATGATCAGAGGTCTGGAGCACCTCTCTTATGAAGAGAGACTGAGAGCTGGGGCTGTTCAGCCAGGAGAAGAGAAGGCTCCAGGGAGACCTAATAGTGGCCATCCAGTGCTTATAAGAAAAGGTGTTTATGAAAAAGAGGGAGAGATTTTTTACAGGGGCAGATATAGATAGACAGGGTTAATGGTTTAAAACTAGGAGAGGAGAGATTTAGATTAGATCTAGAAAGATGTTCTTTACTGTGAGGGTGGCGGGGCACTGGAACAATCGGCTCAGAGTTGTGCATGCCCCATCCCTGGAAGCGTTTGAAGACAGGCTGCAAGGGGCCCAGCATGATCCAGTGGGTAGCATCCCTGCCCATGGGAAGGGAAACTAGATGGACTTTAAGGTCCCTGCCAATCCAGGCCTTCCTACGATTCTGTGAAACCTCCACATGGTTAAAACGAATTAAACTTGTCTACCAAGATAAAATCAACACGTTTAAATATGCATATGTGAATATGTCTGCCTTCATTATCTGAATCACTTTGTTTAAAGCTTTACAAACTTTAAAACAAATGTCATGAATGAGATTATCAGTTTGCTTGGAATGTTGTTTTTGGCAGTTTGTTATAGGCTTTTTTTTCCCACCAGAAACATATAAACATCATTTAATAGAACAAAAAAAAGTATTCTAAAAGCTTAAGGAATGCATGCAAAGCAGAATGTGCTAAACTGCTAAGTCGGTAGAGAATAGGACAAGGTGAAACAGGCAACTATTCATATAGCCTCCTGAAATTCAGTACCTTTGTCTGCATTTTGCTATACTATATACTCAGAAGAATTTCTGTTATCTGTGCAACTAGTAATATACTTTCATTTCTGTTAATCTTTACATAAGTAACACAGCTAAATGCTCAATAGATGTAGGAAATGGCACAATTTTTTTCTTAAACAAGAACAAATTCTAGAACCCTAGTAAAACAAGTATTGGGGGCCTATGTCTACATAACAGGGAATACTTTTTTTTTGTTCTGAAAAACCAAATTTTTGTAAGGCCATTAAAAACACAAAGGAGAGGTGAGAGAAGATAAACATGTGTCCGTCATACATATAATGTAAGGTAAAAATATATTTTTTTCATCAGTCTTGATGAAATTACATAAATCTAACATTTTAGAACTAGAGCAATTTTTTTTTTCAGTTCCACTCACTTTTTAAAATAACTATAACAAAATAACAATCCCACATTCAATGTTTAAGTCTTGGACTTAAAAAAAAACCCTATAAAATTATTGATCAACATTAATACATTATTTCCTTTTTGTTGTCCCCCTCAGGCAGTAAGTAGTCTTTGATATCATCAGGGCACATCAATAGAATAGAATAGAATAGAATAGAATAGAATAGAATAGAATAGAATAGAATAGAATTAGAATAGAATACAGAACAGACTATTTCAGTTGGAAGGGACATACACTAATCCATTCAAAATTCCTGACCTCTTCAGATCCACATCAGAAGTGCTTACTTTAGCTGTGCTCTAATTATATAACTTATTTTAAAAAATCTCATTAGTTTGCTTGACCAGGCATGTTGCTACTGTACAACTGTTCACAAGGGACAAACCTTAAATTTTTTAATGTTGTTTTCATTTCAGATATTCTTATGCCAAGGTGAAACGTTACAGATAAACAATAAACAACAAAAAAACTGTCCAGGCAGCTATGGGTAAAAACTTAGTGCAGCTTTTTTAACTCTTGGAGCTACTTCTGATTCTGGTTTGTGACAACATTGAAAAATAACCAAAGGCTATATCACCCCCTATGGCTCTATGAAGAGCAAACCTGCTAGAAATGTTGAAATGGGACAAAAAAGAGGGAAACAGTAAATCACATGTTATTACTTTCCTTGGGAATCACTGTGAGCTTGTCTAACAGAGTTTCACCAGGTCATTCCTCTATTGGATTAAGAGGCAGATGGAAGAAAAAAGGTAAAGGTAAGAAACAGATGCTCTGTACAGCTTGATCCCCTGCTGATCTCACAGATAGAACAGCAGGTGCTTGTGCTGCTGCAAGCAGCTATAAAGAACACACAGATCATCTCAGGCTACCTCTGTACCATTCTAGGGAAATGTTAAAACTGACTTTTTCACCTACAAAACTTATTAAAATATTGCACAACACATTAAAATTTAATAAGATTTCTCAGTGTTTTATGGACAGTTACTTAAATGTGGGAAATCACCACATCTCTGCTTTGCCATGACTCAAATGTTTGCATTCAGTCTTGTATTGTACTATTCACCCTTCTATAAGGCTGTATCACAAAATATTCACTCCTGTATGCGAGATTATTTTCCTGCTGAAAATTTTATCAGCATTCCCTTGAAAAACTACATTTTTGACCAAAAAGTATAAGTCTTTGAAAATTCCTAGTCATCTCTGGTAGTGAGACTAAAGAATTTGTACAGCCTCCTGAAAATATAGGTATTGACTACAATTAACATTTAACTATGCTAGAGACTTGGTTTTTGATAAATCACTTATATTTGTATGATTTAATTACATTATGCTAAATAGAAGCAAAAACTTATTCTTCTTTTATTAAACTCTATGATGAAAACCATCATTTTCTTCCTGGAGTTGCAGAGGTTTTCATTCCTCCAACTGTTAATAAGTCACTGTTTTGACTCAACAGAAAGTACTATTCCTTCACAACTGCTAACTTATTTTTCTTTTGAGTGAAACTTTCTGAGATTTGGTAAAAAAAAATAGTTATGTGAGCTGCAAAATTTAAATAGTTTTTGCTGTCCTGTGGAAGCATTTGACTGATATAAGCTGAATAATCCATGTAACTGACCTAGCAAATTAGAAAGGCAGTGTAGGTATGCAGTTCAGCTCAGCCTGAGAAGGTATTATGGACTCCTTCTCTGATACAGTAGTTTTGCAGCAGTGCTTAAAGCTGGGTATTTGTCAGAATGGGTCCAAAGCAGAACCATAATGTTTTATGAGGAAAAGCTAGGATATTTGATAAGGTAAAATATTTGTGATATTTGAGATGATCTTTGAATGGTTTCTATTATCTATGTGAATGAACATACAATGTTATTTCTAGAGTTACAGAGTAAGCAAGAAATCTGCTGAGCATCCTCTTGCTCAAAGTCTTCTGTGAGATCTTGGTCCCATTGAAAACTTGTGGAGCCAGAATCTCTATCTCTTATACTGAGAACTTCCTGAGTTTCTCCCATGAGAAGTAAGATTAATAAAAATAATGACAAAAATACTATGTGGACACAGCTTTTAGCCTGAAAAGATGCAGTTGGACATTGTTTCCAGGAACATTTAATTCAGATGGATTTAAATATGGCATTTTAGCATGTTCCTGTAAAGTAATGATGTGTACCTTCCCATTGGTAACAGATTACGAATTTGCCACAGGTAAATCTGGCAGTTCAGAAGTTTAAAGAGCAGAATAACAATAATTAGCCCTATGAAGTCTAAAATATAGTTATTAAGTGGGATTTATACAACATGAGGATATCAAATTTTAGTTTACGGTGTCTATCCACCAACACAGAGGTACTGCACAGAACACAAATCAGGACATCTGCTGTAGTTGTGACCAGCACCAGCGGTTCAGGGAAAAAGACACTAACACAGATGTCAGAGTGTCAACATCCATACATCTCACTTCCAGTTTAGATGGGTACAAACACCACCAGCCTTTCACAGACAAGCCGATTTCTCCTTATTTAAGCTGATCACTGGTCATTATCTGGGGCAGTACCTGCTGGATCCTTCTTCAAATAAAAGTGAAATTGTTAATAGGTCATTTGTGCTTGTTTGCTTCTTTTCCAAGTGCACCTAAACTATTAGAGAGGGCAGATGTAGTTTGGGGCTTTCAGATAAGCCTCTCACACAATCATTATCTATTTTCTCCTTGCTCTGCCAACCCATAACTGAATCATCTAATGAATAACAGGTGTTCCAAAAGTCTAATTTTATTTCAGAAATACTCTTGAGTAAGCTTCACTTCCAAAGTGTATGAGGTCTTATTTGGTCAAAATCAGAGTTCAGACTGGTGTGTCTCCCTTGGCCCCTCACTTCAGCAATATTTCAAACAGATATAGAAGATGAGATGAAGCCTGTGAATGTCACAATGTGGAGTATCTCAGACTGTAAAAAAATTGAAGTGTTACAGGACTTTTTAAAAATGTTATCAGCATGTTGTCAAATTATGATGAAAGGATCAGTGCAAAAAAATGAAACCCCCAAAAATAAAGCACACCACAATTTTATTCTTATATATGAATAAAAGAACACAGAAAAAGCAGAGCTTTTGTTGATTGTTTTTGTATTGTTCCCTTGAAACAATAGGGAATTCTGTGTTAGTTTCAGATTGAGAAATGATACTTTATTCACCTGTCACTAAGAGCCAGCAAAGTCAGTATATATTTCTACTCTATTCTAGAATATACAAAATATGCATTTCTAGGAGTACGACAACAAAGAATGAATCTTCGTAATCTACAACTTTGCATACTTTTAATACTTCTATCTTTTTTTGTTTAGTAGTGATAGGGGCAATGAAAATTCCTTTGGGCCAGGGAACTTTGTTAGCATCTATGTATCAAACCATTCTTGGGAGAATGCACTGAAACTGACTGCTGTGAAAAATTGATAATCATTGCATGGGGTCTGAAGCAAAGGGTAATAATATATTAAGTAATATAAAAAGGTTGCCTTTCAAGAAGTAAGCAAAGAACTTTGACAGAAACAGGACTGAGAGAATTCTTGTGCAAAAATACAATCCTATTAACTAGAAAAAAATTAATTTCTTTTGATGAAATCTATTGCTGTTTAATCTATCTCTGTATAGGACCATAACATACTGATTGAAATGTTACAATGGATTGTTGTTGCTGAACTCTTGTATTGTGATATTTTTGTATCAGTGAGAGGGTTGAAAACGAGATGATCTGTAAGTTCCTTCCAACCCAAACCACTTTATGATTGTGTGATACCAGTTTTAGCAGCAACTTAAACAATCTTCCTATTGAAAATGCAATACTGTGGGAAATAAAATATCATTTACACTATTCATCATTAGTAACATCAAGCAGTAACAATCATATTCTTTCATGCACATTATCTTTATGCATCAATCTTGAAACAGGTATCCCCTTTTCTTTGCCATTAATTCTGACACTATCAAAGTACTTCCAAGGTTCATCATAGGAGTAAAAACTGAAGCAGGAAAACGCAAAAATAAAAATACATTACAGTACTTCACAAGATAATTGTGTGTATTTTTTTAGCATTGGATTCTTTATCCCCCTAGCTACTTATTTCTGTGACAGTTACTGACACATGTCCTGACAGAAACGGAATTTTCTAGACAGCATGACTGAGCAGTTGAGCACTCAGCAGTTACTGAACTGAATGTTTCCTCTCTGAAATAAAGCCATGGGGGAAATAGTCATCATTCCTGTCAAGATCCAGCCCAAAAAGTTTACAAAACCAGCACATTATTGGCACATAAATCTGCAATCTCAGATACTAGTTTGAGTAAAAACATTATGTTAACCTTTGAGACTATTAATTGCCCCTTATGACAACTTTGTGTCACATTTTTTTTAGTAATATTCATTTAAGTCTCTTTGTAACACTTTAGAAACACTTTTAAAAAAATATAAAAATCCATACTAGTTTGTTCTTCATGTTCTCCATGAAATAAGGTGGTGAATTTTGGGAAATGGTGCAGTGAACCAAAAATGTGTTTATTATTGCACAGTTCTGGTATCCTTTTAATTAATCAATTTTGGAAAATCAATCAGCATCTTGAACTTTGGTATATTCCATACATATTCAGGACTATTCAGTTTATTCACTATAAACTATGAAACCAAATAAAACTTGGCAACTTGTATTTGTGTGACCAACCAAATCCTAAACAATGGAAGAAGGCTCAGAATCATAGAATCATTTAGGTTAGAAAAGACCTCAAAGATCATTGACCAACCTCTGACCGATCCCCACCTTGTAAGATAGATCATGGCATTAAGTGCCACATCCAGCCATATCTTGAACACCTCCAGGTATGGCAGCTACACCATACCCCCAGAGACCCCACTCCAATGCTTTATTACCCTTCCTGTGAAGAAAATTTTCCTACTATTTCATCTAAACTTCTCCTGACACAGCTTAATGCCATTTTCTCCAGCCCTTTCATTAGCTGCCTGGGACAAAAGGCTGACCCCTACCTTGCTACAACTCACCTTCGGGTAATTGTAGGGTGATAAGGTCCTCCCTTAGCCTCTTTTTCTCCAGGTTAGACAATGTGAGCTCCCTCAGTTGCTCCTGAAACGATTTCTTCCTTGGAGAACCTGAGCACAAATGATGTACCCATGAAGATCAAGAGAGAATTCAGGGACTGACCCCAGCTGTTTTGAAGGAAGTCAAACATCACAACATAAAGGGACCAGGAGATGAAGGGATAGGATTTGGTTGAGACACATAGCTGTGTAAGTTGAGTGAATCAGCTGGCTCGACCACAGGAGTGAACAAATTACTTGTGTAAATAACCTTCCCTGAAGTACTTGGGGGTGGGGAAGTGAATGTCACTGACCAAGCCCAATATGTGGAAAATGTATACATCAGAGCCCAACAAAGAGCATAGAAACGGAGCAAACAACAAAATTAACTTTGAAGACAGCAATGGACTTCATCTCTTTTCAGCCCATGAATTCCTTCCCACTGGGGACAACCAGTTCCATAATGGTGAGCATATTTTAGACTGCTGATGAGAATCAGATTGCTATTGTGATCCAACTGCATGTGATTGTATTATGATTTATTACATTTCTGTGTGACTCTGATAAAATCTTTTGTAATGTCAAATAAATTTAAATAAGTAAATTTAGTATTAAGACACTAAACCCTCCTTGTGTGGACTAACTAAAGATTTTGCTTGGACACTGACAGCGTATTGAGAGATTGTTGCTCTGAAAATTGATGAACTAGATCCTACTGCATGTATTATAATGTGGTGTCATGATTTTGACAGACCAATAATAATAATTGATTGTTAAGTAGAATAGACCAGACTTACGTTAATGGCATTGTAAAGTCTATCCAACAAGCTTTCTTCTAAAGTTTAGAGAAAAAAAATCTTAAAACCAGTCAAAGATAGCTATTCCAGAAACCTCAAAACATTAAAAAACAAAACAACCCCAGAACCTTTGGTAGCATAGATGATCTAGTCCAATTAGAAGACTTACTTAAGTTATAAAAAGAAAAGCTGTGAATGTCCTGATACCTTAAAGTAGTCAAATGCTGCAAAACTTTGAAGAAAATGGAAACTGTGGAGACACATGTATCTAGTAATCTGTGCATTATGTCCAAAATAAAAGGTTGGAAATATTATTTTGATGTCTTCAGGGATTTGAAATTTAGGCATCTGCATCCAAGAAAACACTTGAAAATGTCAGTGCTCTGTTGTTGTTTCACTGATGGAGTACTATTAGTTTAGTTATCCTCTGAAACCACATCTAGTTTGTAAAGGATGTAGAATCACAGAATCCTTTAGGTTACAAAAGGCCTTTAAGGCCATTGAGACTGACTGCACACCTAACTCTCCTAAGCCCACCCCTAAACCATGTCTGCAACTGCCACATCTTTTAAATACTTCTGGGAATGGTGACTCAACCACTTCCTTGGGCAGCCTGTTCCAATGTTTGACACTTCTTTCAGTGAAGAATTTTTTCCTAATATCCAATCTAAAATTCCCCTGGTACAACCTGACACCACCTCCTCTCATCCTATTGCTTTTAACTTGGAAGAGACCAACTCCCACTTCATTATAACCTCTTTTCAGGTAATTATAGAGAGCAATAAGGCTCTGAGCCTTCTTTTCTTCAGGTTAAGCAGCCCCAGCTCCCTCAGCTGCTCTTGACAGGACTCTCTCACTCTCACCCACCTGCCCACTTCCATTGCCCTTCTCTGGACTGGTTCCAGCACCTCAATGTCTTTCTTGAAGTGAGGGACCCAGAACTGGACACAGCACTCCAGGTACAGTGGGATCACTTCCCTAGTCCTGCTGGCCACACTATTTCTGATACAAGCCAGGATGCCACTGGCCTTGTTGGCTACCTTGACACACACTGGCTCACTTTCAGCTGCTGTTCACCAGCACCCCCAGGTCCTTTTCCATCAGGCAGCTTTCCAGCTCCTCTTCCCACAGCCTGTAATCATGGGAATGTTGTGACAAACCTTGTTGAATCTCATACAACTGACCTTTGTCTATCAATCCAGCCTGTCCAAATCCCTCTGCAGACGTCTCAGTGTGATGTTCCTAGCCACATTCTGCATTTAGTAGCTAGATACCAAAAGATATTCTGCTAAAGCCATTCTTTCTGCTGGACTGAATAAACAATCTGATAGGGATGTAAGAGATGCAGAACCATAATGAAGCAAGGATGAGGGAATACATGTCAGTAAACCAATTCAGCTCTATTCAGCTATGCTGAAAGCCCTCCTCAGTGAGGCACTGTGAATGTCAAAGGAAGCATGAAATATCTCCAGTGCCAACTCGTATGAGTCACATAAGGGTGATTAATTGATTGAAATCCATATGCGTTCTTAACCTTTCTTGTCTCTCTGTTTAACTAATTGCTCTTTAACATTTCCATCTTCACATATCCCTGGTGAATGTATTAGACAGAAAACTTCATCCAAGTTTCCTTTCTTCTTCTCTAACTGATTCTACTTTGTTTTCTGCCTATGATGTAGTGACTACAAAGTGCACCTTCTCTACTCTTATGCAACATTTTGTAGTTTAATTCTAATGGGCCGAGCTTCATCTCAGCTATCATTAGCAGTGTTAAAGCTAGTCACACACATCCAATCAGTCATGCTGGCTTCCTGCCTTCACTGGTAAATGACACTGAGAAGGTGATACATTCTATCTCTTAAAGGCATCAGTCTCACAGTGGGATGATTTGACTTCTGAAGTACTTTGTCTCCCCCTCTCTTTCTTTCTCTCTCTCTTTCTACCACCTGGAGATTGGTTGTTTTGTAGGCTGTACTCATAATTTGGCTTCCAAACATCTAATTTTAGGTGAACTGCATTGTCTGCCTTGGTTCTTAAACACCATGGATGTAGGGGAAGATACTCTGTGTTTACAAGACTCAAAACCATTTTTTGAACCAAGTATATAAATGTCTAAACCCTAATTTCTCTAATCAACATGTAGGAATTAATTGACTGATTTTTACCCCATGATGCATTATTAATATTTATATATTCCTCCAAATGAACACTATACCAAAAACAAGGTATTTGAAAGAACTGATTTTTTTTTCCTGTCATTGCAATACTTACTGATGATACAATAGCATATGACTGTTAGGACTGAAATTCTTGATTGAATAATTGACTATTACAGAATATTGTTAAAAGAAAAATTAATAGATTTGATAGTTTTACATGGAAGAGTGTTTCAGGAATTAAAATGAAAGATTCCAATAAGGAATGGTCTAAGAAGCAGATAACATATTCATATCAGACCTCAAACATCATGTAAAAAAAATATATAGGTAAGAGACAAAATTGAACTACTTGTAGAAAATCCTTTTAATTTCAACTTCCTTCTTGGAATCAAACATTCTGCTTTTGTTTTGTTTGTCATGTTACTCCTTTTTTTCATTAAATCTAATGAATAATTTTAATTCATCTTCATTCAGCTTAACATTGAAATGTTAGAATGATCTGAAATGGCAGAATGATCTGAATATCTGCAGTGTAGCACCCCATAGTATAAAAAGCACAGACTGGTGGTTCTTGGGTAGAGCTCTACTCATGTCAGATTTGTAAAATTTAATATGGGAAGTTGTATTTCACCTCCCCACCTCTCCTCTCAGTGGAGAAGCATTGATAAAAGTAACATATCAGGCTTTCTTCCTGTGCAGAAGGTACAGACAATTCTGAACTTCATAGTCTCTCTTTTCTGTTTCCACCCCACTTCTCTTCATCAGGGTCTACCATCTATGGTGAGGGTGTCCCACAAGAATGGTAAGGTCAGCAAAATTTTTTTTATGGGGATCAGAATAAAATTTTTACATATAAGAGGAGCAACTAATGCTATCACAGACCTCTTTTCTGATACTGTATTTTTCTTTCCCCTAAATGAACAACAGTAACAAGAACAATAACAATGATAAGCAATCACACTTTCCCCAAAATGTAATTAATAAGAATTAAATATCTTAACACTCTGAGACAATACTAATTTTTATAATATATGTTTACAATGACACAGATGCAAATGTTATTACATACAAAGGAAAACAGTAGCACAGACAGACTGATTCCCTTTATGCTTTATCTGCTCTTTTTCTATCTAATGAGTAAAAAATCGATTAAATATTTATATATCTTACAAAAATATTTGTAATGTTTCTTTTTATATGACATATGTGCTGGTGGTTTTTTTTAATAGAAATCATAACAATAAAAAATCACAGAAATGCAGAATGATAAATTAAGACCAAATAAAGCATGATAGCATTTAATCTGAAGTAAATGCTGTTTTGTTTGTGATTATTGAATGGTATATTCTGTGACACAGCAGGGTCTACTGTTATGCTATTAATACGCAGTAGTACCTGTTTTACTGAAGACTTAAAAACTATTTTTATCATCTCTCATTGAAATGCACATTTAGGAAAAAAAAAATCCTTAAAATGTTTTAGAAAGACCTTTCAAAATTTCATAAATGCTTTGATCATATTTAAAAAGAAGAGATAATAAACCCAACAAGTCACAATTGATATTGTAAGCTGACACAAGAGGACCTCTCCACTTTTACATCTTAGTTCTGTTTTTCTAGACATAGTCTCATTTATAGTTGTTAGGAATAACTAGTTTTCTATGGAAATGCACAGACAACAGATTTTCTACAATTCCACATTCAGGTATTTTAAATTCTAGCTGACTCTAAGCATATGCATGAAGCAAAAAGAGTGGATATTTAAATTACCTTTTTAGGATAGTTTTTGCTAAAAGATAATTCAGGATATCCAACTTGTGATGAAATGTTTCAATAATGCCTTTTTGCGCTCTGTAATGTTCTGTGTTGTCTCACACTCATTAGATAGAGAATTAAAAAAAAAATAAATGAAGTGAGTGTACCCTTAGCATTTTCTGTGATGCATCTTTTCACCACTATGGAAATGTATCCACTAATTGCTTAATAGCTATTCTAACATGAAGGTAAACAAAAGCTAATTAAATTTTCCAGTTGCAGTCCTTAACATCAAAACATTCTTATGTCAGAAATAAACTGTGTAATGCAGATTTTTTTTTTGAAGTATGTAAAATTTGTGACCCACTTCTGTAAATATAACTGCTTTCCATTCACTGGCTGTTCAGAAAAGTGAGCACCTTGGAGACCTCTAAAGCAAATTGATGGAACACTCTCCTGAAGTCTAATGTAAGCTGCTGTGTGCTTAAACATACAGAAAAAATAGAAAATATTAAAAAAACCCCAAACAAACCAAACAAAAAAAATCAAAAATTCAATCAAAAAATAAAAACTGATGTAGAAATCTATTTCAGATTTTTAAGCTATTACACAGTACCTATCTATAATAGGTATTTATAGCATAGCACTAAATTGCTAACTAAAGGTTGAAATTTTACAACATTAATGATTATTTTTAATATTTCCTGGCAAAAATGTAAAAGAGAACGTACAATATAGACAGTACACAGATCACTTGCACATTTTAAAAAGCCATTGCAAACACAATTCTTCCTAGAACTTGACTGAGGTGTGTATCACAGTGTTTCAAGCAGCTTACTGTACCTGATTTTTCAGCTCTTTCCAGAAGAGTGATTTTAAATTATTTAGAAAGATGATATTTCTTAAAAGCTTTAGTAAGCATATCCTGCTAATTTTGTCTGTGAATTCCACCTTTATGAAAATTATTCAATCATCTCTCATACTATGTCAATATCAGGCAAAAGCTAACACTTGTATTACAGTTTCTATTAAATTCATTTTGACTTAAGACTGTACACAGTGAAGGCCATTAAAATGTTTCTAGCACCCAGGATTTTGGTAGAGATAAAAGTCCCCTCTAGACTTGTGAGAATATAGAATTAAATTTTAATTTGATTTCTAGGTAGGGTTTTATCAATTATATTATTGAAGGTACAGTGGAAAAATATGGACAGAGTGCAGCTAATGTGCTTATCAAAACCAAATTTTATAACATCTCTGGTAATATTATTAACACTAACTTCCAGGTCTACTAGACTGTAGTGCTGTACTACACCCTTTCATAGCTGACTTCCCTACACCAACCTATTAATTTTTCCATATAATTGAGATACAAAATCTACAAAAGCCTTAATTGGCTTCTTCCCATGAGGAAACATTGACTTGCTGAATGATTTTTGAGCATTTCTAATTACTTATTTTGTAAGTATGCATGTTATCTTGAAACTGTTGCACTTAAAATCTTGATACGGGCAAAGGAAATAGACCATATGTGGAGTGAAGAACTCCCTGTCAAACAATATCTATCCTTTTAAAAATCATTCTAATGGACAAATTATTCAATTCAGATGGAAAACTTAATTCACAGGAAAATGAAATAGTTATACACCCTCCTTTCCTCCCTGGCGTGTCTATATGTCTTCTAGTGCAATGCTCACTCTTGAAGAGTTCCTCTGGGTCTTGGGGCTTACACTTCCTTATGTCTTAAGCAGATTGTTAAGGGAAAATTATGACATGACAGCAGCATCCTGACGTTGAGTACCCAATATGCTTACTTAATGATAAATATTGTTCTGGAAATTGTATTCTAAACGTCTCTAACTTGGTATTTAAAATGAGGAGATATCTTCCAATTGGAGGTGAAAACACACATTTAAAAGTGTGGTATAAATTAAGTCCTTCATATTAAGATATAAATTTTGTAATAGTGATACTAGTTTTTAAATACACAGCTATGTCTGTCTGCATATAAATCATCAGACAGAGAGCCACAGGACTGCATAGAGGAGTGCAGTCTTTCAGTTGCTTTTTAAAAATATTTTTCATGGTTGTTTCAAATTCTATTCCTTAATTGCTTCCTTTAAATATTGACTTCTCATTGTTAAGGCAAAAATTTTGCCTTTTTAGAAACTAATGCTGAATTGAACGGCTCTTTTTTTAGAATGTAGTTTATATCTATAATTTTTTCCAACTTTCCATGTGCACCGATTATATATTGCATACACTGGGGTTCCTGATTCACACATGAAATTTTCATTTTCCACATGTATACTAAAGGCAATCTGCTTTATTTTTTTTTAGAAGCTTCCATCCCTGAAGTACTGTTAGCCTGGCTGTTTTTAAATCACCTGTGTCTGGATGTCATTTGATATTCTGCAAACAATCAGTAAACAGGGAAAAAGGAGTTTGGTTTGTTTGTTTGTATCAAAAAGATGTTTTGGATACACTATCTTTGCTTAAAATACATTCTTTATTTAGAACAGTATATGTGGTATGTCCCCATGGCTTTGTTAAATGTTGAAAGTTCACTTTTCAAGGTCAATTTCATTGTACCGGAGATCTTGAACTCAGCAACATTTCTGTTATTCTTTTCTAACCCATTAAATGAGATCTCTGCCTTACTAAGGAGTAAAAATATAATTTTGAGTTCAGCGTATTTAATATCAAATCCTAGCTCTTCTTTTCATTAGTACAAGTTGGCTGTGATCTGACCATTCTTTGAAGAGCTAAACATTAAATATGCTATTACTAAACTGCCTAAAAATTGATGGTTTTCCTCATAACAGAAAAAAAATGTTGGACAAGTACAGCAACAAATTCCAGTTTCACAAGGTTTTACTATGAATTAATCCCTACAAGAGACAATCAAAGCATAGGATTTTCATATGTTTAACATATTTTCTTTTCTGTTCTTTTTGGATCTTACTCTTCCATCCATAAGAGTGGCCTTAGACATTTTTAGAAGTAGAGAGAATGTTAGCAATTAACCTGGAAAGTCTTTCATTGTTAAGACGAAAGCTTAGTCTTTCATTCTAACAACAGGAAGACTTTTCCTCGATTATGAAAGGGCAATCAGAAGATCATGAGAGCACAAGATGGATCATTTTCTTTCTGTCAGGGTTACACACAGCAAAAAGAGACTGGGTATCCAATAAATGGTTTTTCACAGAATTTGTTCAACGCTTTGCTATTGCTTCTGAAAGTGAGATACCTTTGGAACTGAAGTTCTGGAACCTGAGTGGACTGGTGTGTGGAAAATTTCAAAGAACCAGTATTGGATAGGGAGTTAGACTACCAAATACTGATCTCTTTAGGGCATGGAATGATTCAGCCTTCCCACGAGAATCTGAATGATGTGTAAATGTTCCAGGGAAGATTTCAGTTGAAAGGTATACTAACCAAAGGATAAAAAAATGTAAAGATGCTGCTAATCTGGGGCTTTCAGTTACAAGCACTCATTCACAGTTTTCTCTCAGGTACCTGAAAACTACCTTTGGCAATTTGTTTTTTTCTGTTTTTTTTTTTTGTTTGTTTGTTTGGTTGGTTTTTTTGGTTTTAGGGTTTTTTTTGTTTTTTTTTGTTTGTTTGTGGGGGTTTTTTTGTTTTTTGGGGTTTTTTTGTCGTTGTTCTTGCAGTTTTTTAAATTAAGGTAATTTCTCTTTTGCTTATACTAACAAAACTAGCTCACCCATTTGTACTCTTATAAGTACTATGTAAATATAGTGAATGTTGAAGGGTGACAAGTAACTGTAAATGAAATGCAAGCAGCAGAAACTATCATAATTAACTTTTCAATATAACTTTCTTATGAAATAATAAAATAAGAATAGTCTGTAAAAATTGATTATGTGAGTGACCAGACTTCAGCCTAGGTAGACCAATAGTGAAGATTCATGAGGATATTTCTTTATAAGATGAGAAATTTCTGACAGAGATATTTCTGTTATGATTTAGTCAGAAGCTCATAAGGGGTGTTATATGTTTGTCTGATTTTTCATTTTTAATGGAAAGGTTGCAAAGCAGAGCAGTGATTAAGCTTACCATTTGCTGTAAGAGACAAAACAGACTGTAAAAATATTATATCACACAGGGAGAGTAAAACTACTTGGGAAACATGTCCATCAATACAGAGAAATTACTAAGAGAATTATCTGAAAAGTGCTGGTAAAACACATTTTGATACTCCCATGCTTCATTTTTACACCTTCATAGACAAGCAGGAGGATCATACTTGATCATACAAACCAGAAAGCAATTGTTGCTTTCAGAACTAATTATCAGTATTTATTTTCCATACTTTTACATTTCCTTTCATAAAAGTTTATATCCTAATTTCTCTGTCCCATTTCTGAATTATTAGCATGTACCACAGACTAAAATCTGAAAGCTAACAAAGATGTATTTCTAACATATTGCATTTCATAAAAGGCAAATTACGGGTGGAAATACTAATGAAAGATTATAGGCACAGCATTGATCAATATCTTAAAGATAAGCTAAAAAGAAGTGAATTAGTTAGGGTGAAACCTCTAAAATTAGGATAATGCTGGTAATATTGGTATGATTACATGACAGGATATGATTTCAATTTTATTTTTTAGCAGGTTATTACACTAACTGAGCCAAAAAACACATCAGAGCACTATATTAGTTTCCAAAAAAATTATTTTTCTTTAAATAATGCACTGTTCAAAAAGATTCCCTACCTTCTTCTGTTGGAGACAATGATCTAGAGTTCAGTCTTCCTGCTGTCAGTCTGTCATTAACTCATACAGCTGTGAAGTAGCTACAAATACTTCTGAGAGGTTCTGAGGGAGCCATAGCGCTTTCTGAATTCAAATTTTCAATACAGTGTTTTATCTGCAAATAAGGTATGTTAAGACTCCTTATACAGCACTTTTGTATATTAAATTGCAGAGAAATTACTGCACTGCTGCTTTGAGATTTTAATAGAACTCTTGAAATCAAGGTGTATGATAAGCAGAAACTGACATATTGCATTATGTTAGGGAAAGGGAAAATTAAATTCCTGGTACCCAGCCAAAACTCACATAATGGGTATTTAAGTAGTTAAAGATTAAATTCTCCACAGGACTGAAAACTTCAGGTTTATGGTTGTTTGCAGAGGAAACACATCCTCTTATACAAATGGTAAATTTTAATATTTTCTTTTTCTGATCATATGCGCATAGCTACTGGTGTTGTTTACTAGTAAGTGTATTGGAAATAAAGGATAAAGAAGTATGTAATGTAAAAAAAAAAAAATCCCAAAACAAAAAAAAAAAAAACCCCACAACATAAATACATCTGCAAATACAGACCACCAGTAAATTTTACTCTCTAATAAAACAGTGAAAATTTATTATAAAAAAATTTTCAGATTAAAATTAGCAATAAGATTTAGAGATAATCTATTGCTCAATAATAACATCTGATGTAGGGAGCTTTTTCCTAAATATTTAAATATTCTTCTTGGAGAAGAAAGTTTACTTCTGAGATTCAAAGGCAGACAAGGATTAAGAAGAAAGACAGTATACAAGCAAACACACCAAGAGCAACAACTCATACAGTGATGGGGGACAGGCATTGAGTTGATAGTTCCTTTCAATTTTGCATTTATTTATTCATGATATGCCAAAATAAAATATCAGTAACCTTTTTCTGCCACAGTGTTACTGCTGCTTCTTGCTTTACTAAAATCCAGGCCTCGGTGCACAACAATACCTGATTCTGCCATCATCTGCTGTCTGCTGCCTTGAGCAACTGACAACATTGCTTTGCTTAAAACTGCTCTGTTCCTGCCTATTGTGGCAGAAATCTCTCTGCTGCACAGATCTTTAAGAAAGCTTGTTCTGACTTCCTGACTTTTAATAAAAAAGGAGAGTAGAATTCTGTCTTTGTATCACAGAAAATACGATAAACAATCTTTACCTTTCAAATAAAATAGTTGTTTTCCATATTGCGTACGCTGCTATAGAGTAATAAATTCCAGCATAGGTATGTCAAGAAACTGTTTCAACCTAAGCTGCTCCAGCAGCTCAGAACCAAACAATGCTAAACTCAAATATTCCTTTCCCCTATACTTAGTGACAGTTTGGAAGAAAATTTGAAAATAGTATTAAAACCTAAAAATTTGTTAGCTTTGTTCTATAAATCATTTCACTTCCATTCCCTCAAGGCTCTTCTCCATAAGAAGTTCTCTTGTAAACAACATTCAGAGGCGGTGTCCTGGTTCTGGCCATCACAGGGTTAAGTTTTGCAGTAGCTAGGAGGGGCAGCAGCCAGGCCTCAAAGGTTATTTTATGCCACCTCCCATCCCTATTGGGGCTGGTGGAAGGGAGCCTCTTGTGCAGAGAAGGGGTTCTTCCCAGCGAGTGAGCGTGGCGCCGGTTCTGAGCCAGAGGGATTGGTGGGGTGGTGCCAGTTCCAAGCCAGAGGGAGCAGCTGGGACGTGCCAGTTCTGAGCTGGAGGGGATGGTCAGGGTGACGTGGCTGCAGGTGTGTCAAGATCTGTGGTGAACAGTTATGCACTTGAATTACTCTGTTTTGTACACTTTTCTTATTACGATTCTTGCTCTTGCTGTTCCTTTTCTTACCTCATTGATGTCTCCGGTAAATTGTTTCTACTCAACCCGTGATCTTTGCCTTTTGTGCCTCCACTTCTCCTCTCCAGCCCACCGCAGTGGGGAGGGCAAAGGGGGAGCAAGCAGGTGGCACATGGTTTGGAGAGTCTCAGTAGGGGCATTTAACTGGGGGGTACCATTCCTAAACCATGGCAAGTGGGTTTTGGTTGAGATTTTTTGGTTGTTTTGTAAGTTTTTTTTGGACGGGATTTTGTTTGGTGGGGGAGGAGGAGTGTGCTTGTTTTTCATATATTGCATATTCTTTAAAGTGTATATTATTCTTGAGGCTTTAAGTAGGAAAAAAGATCAGTCAAATACACTATCTGCCCTGTTACAATAGCCACAGGGGTCGCTCTGTTCCCCTCCTCATGTTCATAACTTCCCGGTGTTGTCAGATATATCTTGCTTCACCAGTTATTCAAATTACTTACAGATAGTTTGTTACATCCTTAGCATCATAAGAACATCTGTCACATTATGCTGCACAGAAGTCAGCACTGACTTTGCTTCTAAAACTTGAAGATCTCTGGCAAATTTTGTAGCAATTACAGGCTGCTTGTACCTCAGTAAAATCCAAGTTTTTATTTAAATCTGTTAAAGAATTATCATAAAGAGGATGTATTTAGTGGCTAAACAATGTGATGCACTGGTGATTCTAATTAAATAAATATAAAAAATCTTGATTTTTATATCTGGAAAAATTGCGAAGGAACATTACATCTAAAACTCCATCACAATGGAGTGTGATCCAATACAGTTTGGTATAGATTATTTCAGCTATCATTTTCTGTCATCTGAAGGCGACATTTTAATAGAAGAGATGGACATTTAATGCACTAGTCATGTGTATTGTACCAGTGTTATGTTTGGGGAAAAGAGTGGAGGGCAGGGTGTTGCAGAGCTCTCACAGCATATTTACATTCAGTTATAATACTCTGTCTAATGTACAGAAGCTGCAGTGTGCTTTCGTAGTGTGCAGAGTTTGTTAGCATGACAGTAAGCATATGCCAGTTCTCTCAACCTTTAAGAAAAAATGGTTTTTGTTTGCAGCAAAAGAAAGAAACCCTCAAGTCAGTGGTTATCACTATCTTCTAAGTTTTAACTGTTTTCATGTTTTATACTCTATGACAGAGGGAAGAATGTTCAGGTAATTTTAGACTCATGTTAATTGGTGGAGAAATAATGAAAAAGCTTTCATAATGCATATCAGAGTCAGAAAACTGTCATGCTGATGTGTAAGATCTACTCATATCTGTATCCAGTCCACCATCTGTGTATAATTTTAAATATTAAACCAAGTGATCAGTCGCTAGAGGGCATCAAATCTGTGCCCTAAGAAATGATGAAAGAAATGCTGCAGATGTTTTAATAGAACAAAGAGGATTTACATCTCTGTATGCCAAGTGCTGTTCTGCAGATGATAAACCAATCCATGTATATTTTTAAAGTCACTTTATGGTTGTTACCCACCTCATAAAACTGTGCAATAGAAAGCCTTAAAAAAAAAAACAACAAAAAACAAAAAAACCTGGACATCCCCCACCCCCCAAATAATATCAAAGATCTGACTTTCAGACTCTGAAGAAAGACTTATGTAGAGCTAGAAGGTGGAAACACAGAGTATCTTCCACTGCTGTTCACCATCAATTCAAGGTACTTATGGAAAAGAAACAGCAAATAAGAAATGGGCAGAGAAATACATACTTTGCACATCTCCTTTGTTTGGTGTCTTCTAAATATAGGTTTCTTTTCAAAGTTACTAAACCTATTTTTACCACATGTTCTAACTGTGAATGCTTGTCTGTCTCACACATACTTTTGTGTCCATTCTTTATTCACTGTCAGATGTCTTCTGTGTTCTAGGATGTACTTCTCTTCTGGAGCTAGACATCCTTTCTTGTACTACTTTTATGTATTTTCAGGGGTCTTAGCACCTAAAAAAATAAATTGCAGATGAGGTCATAACATTTTATTGAATATAAAAATAAGGAAAACTCTCAAACATGGAATAAATGTTGGGTTGTATGTAATGAGGTTTTTCCAAGGTAGCAGCATATTTAACCCCAGCGGATGACTAGCACCACACAACTGATGGCTCACTTTGTCCCAGCGGGATAGGGAAGAGTGAAAATGAGAAAACGCATGAAATAAGATAGTTTAATAGATAAAGCAAAAGTGCACATACAAGCAAAGCAAAACAAGGGTGTCATCCATGGGCAGGCAGGTGTTCAGACACCCCCGAGAGAGCCGGGCTCCATGACAAACATCATCATTCCAAATGTCCTCCCCTTCCTTCTTTTTCTTCTTCCCCTGCTTCAAATGCTGAACATGATGCCATGTGGTATGGAATGTCTCTTTGGGCAGTTGGAGTCAGATATTTCAACTGTGTCCCTTCCCAGCTTCTTGTGCAACTCAGGCCCCTCCTTGGTGAGGAGGTATGAGAAGCAGAAATGGTGTTGACTGTGCACACACTGCTCAGCAGTAATGAAAAACTCCCTGTTTTATTAATAGTTGCCAGCACAAACCCAAAATGTAGTGTCATACGTCCTCCTATGAAGAAAATTATCTATCACCCAAAACCAGCACAGATAGATGTAAATCAAAGAGATTAATACCTGAGGTAAATTTGGTATGCTTTGGTTTCCACAGATTTAATATTAGAAATATCTTAATAAACAAATCTTAGCTACTTAAAATTAAGTAATTCCTTAAATTACCCTTAAGATATTTTAGTAAAATTAAGGTAACATCAATCATATTGATTTGATATTGCTTGTTAGTGCAGTAGTACAGAGTTAGCTAGACAGCTTCTTGTTTATAAAATGAAGATAATATTTGTGTTACTTGTTTACCTGCCATACTGAATTTTAATGTTGTAGGAGTTCTCCACACAAATGAGTATTTTGATTTGAAGTTCCAAGACATTAAAGTATCTATAGATTTTTTGCATCCAAAACAGCTCAAGATTCTCAAAACCTACCAGGAAATCAGTAACATCAAACAGATAAAAAGAAAATAATAATAAAATCTCCCAGGCAATATAAAATTCTTGAATAGCAGAAAACAAATTGTATAATTATTTCATTTTCTGAAATCTTTGGGAGAAGGCCGTACATGCATGAGACATGGGATATAAATATAGAGAACTCCTTGTTAGTAAAAGGTGACTTTGATACTTTTGGTGTACAACTCACCTTTCAAGATTTCATTCTTGTACTGTATCTCTAACTGTCAATGAAACACAAGCATTTCAAAAATCTTAAGGGACGCTGTTATTCCTAGAAGTTTTAAAAATTATTATCCAGAGGAGAACAGATAAGTGAAATCTGTTTCTGCCATATTATTGCAATTGCTATATATCTTTTTCACTTACTAAGGCACAAACAAGGGCACTAACCTTTGAAATAAACTTTCATTCCCAGTATTTTGCCTTGTTCTTTAAAGTTTAGAAGTCAAATGTTAAATCAAGCAATACCATAAGGGTTTGATTTTTTTTCTTACTACTGTTCTAAGTATAGATATGAGATTGTTTAGAAATGCCATATTTTGTGTTATTTTTATAGCTGTTGTTGCATTTTTTACCTGCCAGTAACATCTGCATCAAATAGATCACAGGTGCTGATCACAAAATAATCCACAGTCATTCCCCTTATAGTTTCATATAGAATTCTGTCATTCACTTAGTTTTTAAGTAGATTTTGGCTAAAAGATTCTCTGAAAGCTTATAAATTAGAACAAGCTTTTTACTATTTAACACTGATAAGAGTAATTAGTAGATGTAAAGAATGAAATCTTTATTTGAAACTTAGAAAAGGAGATGGAGGTTCATCGTAGAAGATTCCAAAATATTTCACTTGTATATATGGAAATAAGAAGACATCATATAACAGAGAAAATGGTTAGAAATAATTTAATCTAAAGCAATTCCTCTTAATTCCTCTTGCTTTATCACTTCTATTTATGATTTTTCCATTTGAAAATATGTCCCCTCTGTACAGCAGAATAGCATACAGAATACTGCAAGGTATTTATGTTTATGTTCTGCAAGCTAGTGTGTTCATAAGTGAGTTAGAAAATCATCTCCCCATGATGTTCTAACTCACTTCTGAACATACTACCTTGCAGAACATACACACAATCATTCACAATAAAACCAGTTACAATATCTGGAAAAGACAAGGCAGAATTATTAATTCTATTGCTGTATAGTAAAGAGAGAGAAGGTTTAAAAAAGGAAAATATTTAAAAGTTCCTTTTGTTTGTCATTGAGTGGAACTATAAGGATATTAAATTGTGTTCTATTAAATCATGCTTTTGTAGGAAGAATTATAAGAGGAAAAGAAACTGTAGTAGTATACAAATATGTTAATAGAAAAATATGGGGATTATAGATTATTATCTGTATTCAGTCTCATGCCTCAATTTTAAGCAACACATTTAAACTGGCTGGCAATTTTGAGCTGACATTAGATTTGATCAGCATCAAAGTCATAGAGATTTCTCTAACTCTTTCAAGTTTCAAGAGAGCCTAAACCAAAAATATATTGGCTGTGCTTGATTTCACTTAGATTGAAATACAAAAAACACCCAACAAAACAAACAAAGAACAACACCTTTCTGTGTAGAACAAATACAAAACATTTCAAGTCAGTTTCAGTTTGCATTTCATCTCACAAGCATGCTGCATTACATCAAATCCTAGGTCCTTTTGCCCTTATTTTCCTCTCTGAGTGAAAAAAAATGGTGCAGTTGATTAGGCAATATATTTCATCATACAAGGTGGCTCCTAGGTAGGTGTGGTTTTTCCTCAGTTTTCAAAACATGCATTTGTCAGCAGGCATTTAATACTTTATTCTAAATCCAAAGTCCCTCATGCATTGTTGTGCCATTGGCAGTTCAGAATAGAATAGTTTGTGCAAAATACTTGTCATCTTTGCTATATTTACTATTGATATATATTGTTCCTGTGAAGAGAAAAAAGCATACTGTGTGTTTGATAAGACAATTTTTAGTGTTATAAAACTCTTTAATATTTAGTTATCAAGTAAATCCATTTCAATGACAGTGAATTCACTGGTGCATAAGCAGGAAAAACTCCACAGGAGTCATGCCAAAAAGAAAACCAAGACCCACAGAGAAAAATTTGAAGGTATTGTATTCCTTTCAGACTTCTTTGAAGAAAGTGATCTGTCATTAAAAATTCACTAGTAGCAGTAAAAAATTAAAAACATCACTACACATTTTGACGATTCAGAAGATGAGAATATGGGAATTCTTAAAGAAGTGAATGGCAGCAAGAGACAGCTGACCAGAAAAAATAAACACATGCTGATTTCTTTCCTGAGGTTTCTTGCAGTAGATTCAATAAGATTGTGTTTTCATGTCAGCTTTTAAAAAGGTAAAAATTTTAAATGATGGTGATGGTGTTTTTCCATTTATTATACCCCTAAAAAACAGGATCTGTATATGGCAGGAATGCAAATACATGTATCCCAGATTGGCTTCACTGCTTTAATCCTATGCTTTATCTGCAGTGCAGGTATAATATATATAACATGTTCACAGATACATATACATTGCTATATATTAATGTGTATGTCTACATATCTCAACTTCAATACTACAATAATAGTAATTCATTCCTGCAGTGTATTAGTGCATAAAAATGATTTACCATGGATGGAGAACCAATAAACACATACATGCCAAACAGAAAAGAAAACTTTAAAAATTAAAATTAACAACATCAGAACCATAATAAACTCAGTGTAGCCTTAAAAACGGGTATTACAGCAACGACTAAGCAGTGATGCAAGAGAGGGGAGAATTGAGTTGTGAGAATGGAAAGTGTAGAAAGAGTTTGAATTGACATTGTTATTGAAAAAAATGCATGAAGACCCATAGCAGAAATTCATATACTTCTTGCATTTTGCTTGTATTTTTTAACTTTTAGTTTTGTAATAATGTACCCCTACTGTTTGGGATTTTTTTTTTTAATAAAACCTATATTGTTCTCATTGCTGCACTTGTATAAAATTTATACAGCTTTGCAAATTTGATAAATTTACCTGGCTCTTACTTCCTGTGAACTAATAAATCAAATAATGTTACTAACAGTACAACCAAAAAACTGCCGAAGACTCTTGAATGTTTGGAATGTAATAGTCTCTGGTTAAGAGCAAACTTTGCCTATCACTTTAAAGTCATACTGTCCACGACCTTGTCTTAAGGAGAAATCTTCACTGAGTGTCCAAAAAAAAAAAAAATACCCTATTCCTAAAGCAGGTTAATTTGATTCATGAAAGAAAAAGCCTGAACACAATGCAAGAAGTCAGTCTAGTCCATAAATGAGCAGGTATATAATAATTAATTTAAACTTTTCCAGAGATTCCTGAGACTTACGCGAACATCAATGGCTACATTTTTTGTTAAGAGCCTTCAGATCTATTACAAATGTTATATAATTTGCTTGGTTTTTGTTTTTTAATGCCCTACTCTTTTAATCCTATAATCATGTAATAATCTCTTTTCAGCTTTGAAAAGTAGAAGCTTGGGTATTTTTCAAATCAGATACCTGAATATATGGAATGATTAAATGATCCAGAATATTCAGGTCATCCTTAATCTACATATCCATAGACTCCTGTTGAATTTCTATTGATCTACAGCTGGCTTCCAGGCCTTTTTGTTATCTATTCATATTTTCCTACATGTGGGTTAAAGCCAAGGGAAAAAATATCTTCTCTATTACTCCATATAAGAACACTTTCACCTATTTTGGTGCTATCCTACTCCTAATAATTTGTCTATTCTAATTTCTCAAGGAAATAGACTAGTATAATCTTTAGAGAACTGTTGCAGTAAATTTTTGCTCATTTAATGCTTTCAGGTTTTTTATGGTCTGTAAAGTTATGTATACATGTGTGAATATATATATTTCTACAACAGGGCATATTTCCTTGCCAGGGAGTGGGAATCTATGTATCAACAGACAGATATATCTGATTATGTCCCACAGTGAAAATATGTTAGTTAGTGTGTAAATGTTCATCACTTCAAATATGTTATTGGCTCACTTTTTTATCTGGATGTCTATATATAGATATTGGACCTGCTTCTATTCTTATAAGTTTATTGTTTTGAAAGGACAGGTTTACATTTTACAAAGTATAAATCATAAATTTGTTTCAAAAATCATGCTGGCTTGGTGATTAAACTGTAACTTTTAAGGATTTTGAATCCTTTTTTCACACTATTTTTTATTAAATACTTCAACAAGATCGATTCCTAAATTTTTATCTTGCTGTTCAACCCAGATTTACTTTACCAAATCCTGACTCAGAACAACCTGTCAATTCCTCAAAATGGCTGAAACCAGTTTAGAGCAAGGCAAGCCTGGGCTAGAACTGAGATCTTGCTTTTTCTTGTCCATACAAAGCCTTTGGCCTTTTACTAATAATGGCAAAATTTATATTCACCTGCCTAGAGCAGAGACCTTCTTGATAGTCCTAATCATATTCTCTGTCTTGGTCTCTTGCTAAAACCAAACAGAGAGTTCTTTGAGCTTCCAGAGAAGCAAGAGTTATGTAGAAATAACTTCATTTGACAATCGACTTTCTAACCTATTTATTAACATGTTTATATATTGTTTTAAGTTTACTGATCATGAAAAGCAAAAATAAAACAGTTTGGTAATCTATTGCTTGAAACATTGATTTTAAACTGGCACCAACTCCTTAACGTATTAACCTAGTTTTAGGTTACTTGCTTCATGTTACCACAAATCCTGGAAATATGACATGATCTCATCTTACTCCAATCAGAACCAAACCTTCCTTTGCACATGAGCTCAAAGGCTGATCTTTTTTGAGCTGTTCATAATTCATGCTTGCCATCTGTTTCTACTAAAACAAACTAACCAATTTGTTATTTAAATATATATTTCTGGACAGAATAGTTATTAAAAAAAGATTGAAAACGTGATCTTAAAAGGCTTAAGATTTCAAATATTAAAAAAAAATTACAAGCATTTGAAAAAACATTAGAGACCTTAATTTCATGAAGATTTTATTATATATTCTTATTCCTGTATTTTAGTAATATTATTTTAGTAATTGTTCTGTATACACAGAATATTTATAAAATTGCATTTTACTTTTCTTATTATATCCCTGCTCTATTCGTCTAGGCACTTATCATCATAGACGTCAGTGGATTTTGTTTGGGATTATGGAGAATCCCATAGTATTTAATAGCAATAAACAGACCAGTTAAGCGGGATCCTGGGTGGGTGAATGGATTTTAGCTTCTGTTTCTCACAGAAATAACAGCCTAGGAAAAGTTGAAATTTTATGTAAGGAGACAGGAACAGACCAGAAAAAAATAATCTCAAAATGTTAAGCAGAGTAAATGAGCTACTAATTGTTGAAAAAAGGTAGGGGTTTGTTTTTTTTCTTTTTACTAGAGTACTGCATGCTAAAGAATAGCTCCAAGAAAGTTATTACTTTCATGAAATTATTTTTTTTTTGTTTCAAATTCCAAATTTGTTTTCATTCCACATAGCAAATTATTGTAAGGGAGAACCTATCTTAGATCATAATTGTCATGGTGGTAAAAAAATTATTTGTCTATTTTTTCTTTGAGGAAAAATCCAAAATAATAAGAATGTAAGCAATCCCTTTGATCACCCAATATCTTTTCTTTTCATATAATATGTTGATGGGGAAATCTGAGATTGTAGAGTCACAAACCAATTGTGATACTACAGTGTAAGACATAACATAATCTTACAATATTCTTCAGAAGCAAGATGTATTTATTTTTATGGCTTGGATTTTTAAATAAAAATGACTGTAAAAAGCCATAACTTGAAAACTGCATGCAGGGGATGAAAAAATTTAATATTAATCTTCAATCTTCTATGTTAGAATTTTGTGTTCTGATCCTATTTGTTTCTCTAGGTTAAAAGTGAAAAGTATTTGTTTATTTATCCCTTTCAAATATCTTTCTAGTGGAAGGCAGAAGAAATGGTTTATTGAAGGAGTTTTCCCTATTAAAGCACAGAAATAGAATGTAATGATTAGAAGAATAATAGTAAGAAGAAATTTAGATTTGAATGGGTGACTGTTCTCTAGTTATAAGGTCCTCATTCAACCTCGAGTGCAGGGTCTGACTGTCCTGTGGTATGCTTGTGTCTGACAAAAAATATGGAAAGAACTTTTTAGCAGATGACATTTCAAGAATGAGCAGAAAAATTGAGTTTGTCAATTTCCTTTTTGTATTGCACTTGGTATGGTTTTCACCTAGAGTAAGATCATGACATTTCAATATTTTTAAAGTATTACTTTCTATTTATGAATCTTTGTTTACATTCCCTACAGGCTTAGTCATGAAATTTTGGTCCATTTTCCTTCTCTTGCTCTTCAGCGTCAGCATGGTAGAAAGAAAGGAAACCAAAAACTGTTATGGAGCTTGGGTATTGATTCAGTTGTTTGCTGAAAAAGAAGATTTTGCTATACCTCTATTAGACAGTCATTTACAGGACAGTTCTGTAGTGGCTTGACTTGTGACATAGTATTCCAGCAAAGAAAACACTTAACTGGTGCTTGCATATTATTCTTGTATTCATTCTAATTAATTACAAATACATCAATGTTCCTGCTGTTAGCAAGCCTTTAATAACTGCTTCCATGCTAAACCTTGTTTTCAGTGATTTGTAACCACTGCTCTTCCTGATATTCTTGAATAATTTTTCTCAGCTTGATGCTACTTTAAATTAGATATCTTTTGATAAAGTTTCCATTTAGAAAAACACTTTGCTTTCTAAATTCTTTCTAGAACATCACTTTCCACATCCTGAGACAGAAGTAACTGATAGCTTATATAATAAGCTTAAATTCTAGTAAGGAGCTGACTACCACTGAGGAGAGGTCTGTTTTCTGTAAAGAAATCTATGTTTTCAGATATGCATCATTGAAATTAGGTAACTGATTTATTTTTGCTCATTGACAGTATAAAATAGACATAAGAATGGTTATATTACAAATCTTCTTGAATACTGTAACACAATTGCTTGAACAACAGTTGTGAATGTTTGAAGATTTGGAATCATCTGCTTCTTTTGTCAAAGAGGTCATCGGGTAACCTTGGCAAAAATTTGATCATGTAATGTCCAGGGTAGTGTAAGTATTGATGTGTGTGTAATGGAAACAGATTATAAATATAATTTCTATTTAGAATTTCTATTTTATACAGATTAAACATACCAGACAGATTATAGATTGTTAATATATGTGGACAACGTGTGAGGGTGTAGTGTCCTGTCAGCATAACAGGCCAGGACCAGGCAATAAGTTACATAGACACCATATATTTTACAGAAGGCTGATAGTTTCTTTATTAAGAAACCCACACTTTTATACCCTAGCTCTTACAGGTGGACCTAATTGGTCATCCAATCCAAACACCATCACCATTGGCTAATTAAGAAACCACCCTTTGGTAAACAAATCTCCATAATACATTCTACATGTTCACAATGCCAGGTGCAGCAAGTTAAGAAAATAATTGTTTCTCATTCTTTTCTCTGATCTTCTCACAGCCTTTCCCAGAATGATGCCTGGGAAAGTTGTGCTTCTCTCTGTGGCCTCAGAGGGATGCTGCCACAGTGTGCCACCCTTAACGGGAAGGGAGAACCCAAGATTCATAGGTGCTCATGTTCAAAAGGAATGACATAAGTCAGAGGGTCTGCAAAAACTTACCTAGATTTGTTTATGTGTCATATACCTGGATGGAAACTGGTGTAAGTTAGTCCTTTATCTCCTACTAGAGGCACATGGCAGTGGGTTTTGAACAAGGGGGTAGGGGAAGTGGAGAGATAGCAAGAGAGGGAGAGAGAGAAAGGAGGAAAAAGACACATCAATTGTCCTGACCTGAGTGTCAATCCTGTCTAATAGGGTGTCCAAGGTGCTAGGGTGCCCTGGTGTTGTGTTCACATGTGTTGTCAGGGTACCATTTTATAGACAATTTTCCCTGCTCTGGATACATGTTTGCTTCCTGTGCAAATTAGTTATCATGCACAGTATGTTCTTCTAGACAGAAGTGGTTCTTGGAAGGTGGCTCAGAGAACTTTGGGTGTCTTGGGTGGCCTGGATCCCCCTGTGCAGCCCATGCCTGCTCCTTGACCTCACTCCTGCACCTCCACTGTACTGTGCCACTTCAGGAGCCAGAAAAAGGACATTTGTCCCAGAAAAGTGTTGTCCTACCTCTGCATGCCCCCATTCTCCAACTGCATCCTGTTCTTTCTCACAGTGTCCTTGTTGGCTTCAGAGTTGTCTGGCTCTCAGTGTTTGACTCATGCTCATCAGCCCCTGTACCTTCTAGGCTTCCACAGTGTTTCAAGAAGAAAACTGACACCTTTATCTATAAAGTACAAGTTCAAAAACAAGCTCTGCCATTGTATTCTACTTAGATTTGAATGGGATGCTTTGCCTTTATTCAAACATGGTTTGTTTGTTTTGCTCCCACATAGTGTATTTTTAGATTGTCTGTGAAGGCTCTAATCCTCAAAGATATTAGAAATTCAGAAGAAGCTGCCTCACTGGTTTTGTTAAAAATATGGTGTCAAAGAGGGAAACCCAGTCATATTCCATCAACCTTATTTATGAATTTTTTAATCCTGAGAGCATTTTTTAAAAAAATTAAATTGTCTGCAATTTAATTACTCACTAGTTTTGGCGGTGGACTAAATTTGAAGGATTCTTCATACATTCTTTTAGAACTGTTCCCAGGAAGGAAAAATTAATTAATAGGAAGAAATATAGAAAAATAAAAGATTTGAAGAAGTGTGACTTGAAGATGACAGGAGATTTCCCAAAGAAAAAAGATTAGCATATATTCTTCTTTTGGCTTCCTAGATATTTGAAATCCAAAATCAAAATAAATTATTTCTCTTTACAAATTATCTAGCTGATAAGTTAATTCTTTTTTTTTCTGAATCGTATGTGCTGAAAACCAAGAAGTAAATTTCACAAACTTTCAGGTTTTGAAATCTGTACTAGTCCAGAAAACAACAAAAATTAATATTTTAGTCATGTTATGTTTCATGCATGTATACTAATAAAAACTCTAATGTAGAGGTGAGAGAGAAAGAGAGGAAAAAGATAACCTCCAGTACTATTTTTCTTAGAGATGTCCACCAGAAATGTGACAAGTCAATGACCTGATCTGAACTGGACAAAGTAGAGACTTAGATCTCCTGTGAATCTCTAAACACATGTTTATTGTCCATCTTTATCCTCTCTGTTTTGTATTTTTTCTACTCTACCTGAACCATTATATAAGGAGATTAGGGTTTTCTTGATTTGCTTTTTTTTTCTTTTCTTTTTCTCAAAACTGCTTTTTTCCCCTGGAAGTCTTTGTTCAGTATTTTCTGTCTAACTTTGCATTCTTTCCAGTATTAATGTGACTCCTGCTTTCCAATGATCTACATTTCAAAGCAAATTTGCCATTCTTCCCACTGAGTGCAAAAAGTCCTGGAATCTACTTCAGAGAGAAAGCACTTTCAAATACTCTCTTGGCATTTCTGGAAGGACAAAAGTTATGTCTGCTGACTTCACTTTCTGCTATATCATCCAACTCACTATATTTATGAAATACTCTGACTTTTAAGCCTAAGTCTACTTCAAACCTATTTGTTTTGGATGTCTTCAGAACACGCCTGGTGGGTTTTCATTTTGTGTTTCTTTTCTGTAAGAGGTGTCCTAGATACTGGTGGCCAAATGCTGACCATAGTTAGTTCTGGGAACTGCTCCGATTCACTGAAGGATGACAGCTGTGACAGCTTAGTTCTTGCTCAGGTAATAACCTTATTTTACTCAAAAAATAAGGAATTCCTTAGTGACCACATTCTTCTGAAAGTGCTTTGGTAGAGGGAGTATTTGAATTTTTCATTTTCTTTTTTTACTGTGTGGACAATACATTATGTTACTGTTCCTACAATGTAGAAAACCAGTGCATCCTACCTGTGTTTGTGAACATACAGATATACAGAAATACACAGGGCTTATAAACCAAAATATTAGCTAAAATAATTGTTCTGCTAAGCTATAGACATTTCATCTAGGTTTGCCTGCTAGATCAAGTTCATTTTGTATTACTTTTCTATAGATTACTTGGTAAACTATGGCCTCTAAAGGCTCAGTTTCAAAAATAACTCATTTTCTTCAAACCCAAACTGTTTAATGTTGCTGAACGCTGAGTTGTAGGTGTGAATACAGCATTTAACTTCCAGTGGTCTAATTTGAAAAAGTAATAATGAGGAATGTGATCATGAGAGAAACCTAAGTCTTTTAGGCACAAAAATTTTAAAAAGACCTGCTGGACCCAAGTTCTCTACCTTTTCTCTTTTCTTCTTTGTTTTCTCCACCTGTCAACTTTTTTCTTAAGGATTCACTTGCTTTGAAGAGTCTTTCAAATAATTAATTAGCTTCTATAGAATAACATGCTTATCATCAAATATTAAAAGCAGCCCACTAAAATCCCCTGTTAAAATGATAACTTTAAAAGTTTAAAGCAACCTACAAAGTTCTTGAAAACCTAAACACATATCAAAGCTGCAAAGAGGCTTATACTGCAAGTAAAATTAAACAAAATAGAAAATTATCTGATAGCCATTATTGCTCATCCTAACTTTTTAATCATGTTTGTTCAGAAGGGAATCTGGTGTGGTGTTTCCAAGTCACTTAATTCATTGACTTTGTTTCATCAAAGCTTATGAGATACCTATATGTAGCTAATGTACAAAATTCCCCTTGGGTTTGTGATCTACATAATATTTGTATCTGTAATGTCCTCCAATTAAGGACTTTACTGGGTCATCATTTTGAATTAGTTTACTTATGGAACATCAAGGTTTAAAAAGTGTAATCACATTCTCAGTTATTAGTGTCCTACACTAATAGGACTTACATTATCCATTAGCATCAACTGAGCATTTCATTCCTTAGTATACTTGAATGTCCATTAGTTTGTAAAAGTAGAGGGATCAATGCTCTAGGAATAGCTCTGTAGTATGTTCAAAACACTTGAGATCATGTTTTCATTTTATAAAAAAATCAGAAAAAAGTCAAGGACTTTTTAGTTCTAAGATGCCTTAGGCTGGAAAACAAAATAGTTATAAGACGTAATTTAAAGTCTGGTTTCCCAGTGCTTATTGACTCTTTTTAAAAAGGCATCAGAGAAAGTGAAGAAAGAACCCTAAGGCAATTTTTTCTCCTAATCTTTTTTTTTGTATTCTTGCTAAAATATGTTCACAGTTAAAAATAAAAGTTAAAGTTTTGCTTTTTATTCATCATCATAATCAGATAAAATGAA
Organism: Emberiza elegans; assembly: GCA_024865655.1. NCBI lineage: Eukaryota > Metazoa > Chordata > Aves > Passeriformes > Fringillidae > Emberiza > Emberiza elegans. The sequence goes on from JALJVW010000072.1 coordinate 3,676,710, forward strand.
GAAAAAAGTATAACCACAGAATCACTTATTTACTAAATTAAATGAGGGGCTGCTTAAAAATCTATAGTGGTGTTGTATATATAAGGAGAATGAAAGGCATGACAAGACAATGGATATTTCCCTGGAGGAATCAAAGTAGTTCCTCTGCTGTGTCTGTCCATGAAGAACACAATATTGGTCTATTCTGCATGTTTTAACTGCATACAGCAGAGTATAGTACAGATCCCTCAAAGTCCCTGCTAAGCTGACAACTGTCCTGAAGCATCTTCCAAACTTCCCAACAGATAGGTTTACCTGCTAGATCAAGTTCATTTTGTATTACTTTTCTATAGATTACTTGGTAAACTATGGCCTCTAAAGGCTCAGTTTCAAAAATAACTCATTTTCTTCAAACCCAAACTGTTTAATATTGCTGAACGCTGAGTTGTAGGTGTGAATACAGCATTTAACTTCCAGTGGTCTAATTTGAAAAAGTAATAATGAGGAATGTGATCATGAGAGAAACCTAAGTCTTTTAGGCACAAAAATTTTAAAAAAACCTGCTGGACCCAAGTTCTCTACGTTTTCTCTTTTCTTCTTTGTTTTCTCCACCTGTCAATTTTTTTCTTAAGGATTCACTTGCTTTGAAGAGTCTTTCAAATAATTAATTAGCTTCTATAGAATAACATGCTTATCATCAAATATTAAAAGCAGCCCACTGAAATCCCCTGTTAAAATGATAACTTTAAAAGTTTAAAGCAACCTACAAAGTTCTTGAAAACCTAAACACATATCAAAGCTGCAAAGAGGCTTATACTGCAAATAAAATTAAACAAAATAGAAAATTATCTGATAGCCATTATTGCTCATCCTAACTTTTTAATCATGTTTGTTCAGAAGGGAATCTGGTGTGGTGTTTCCAAATCACTTAATTCATTGACTTTGTTTCATCAAAGCTTATGAGATACCTACATGTAGCTAATGTACAAAATTCCCCTTGGGTTTGTGATCTACATAATATTTGTATCTGTAATGTCCTCCAATTAAGGACTTTACTGGGTCATTATTTTGAATTAGTTTACTTATGGAACATCAAGGTTTAAAAAGTGTAATCACATTCTCAGTAATTAGTGTCCTACAATAGGACTTACATTATCCATTAGCATCAACTGAGCATTTCATTCCTTAGTATACTTGAATGTCCATTAGTTTGTAAAAGTAGAGGGATCAATGCTCTAGGAATAGCTCTGTAGTATGTTCAAAACACTTGAGATCATGTTTTCATTTTATAAAAAAATCAGAAAAAAGTCAAGGACTTTTTAGTTCTAAGATGCCTTAGGCTGGAAAACAAAATAGTTATAAGACGTAATTTAAAGTCTGGTTTCCCAGTGCTTATTGACTCTTTTTAAAAAGGCATCAGAGAAAGTGAAGAAAGAACCCTAAGGCAATTTTTTCTCCTAAACTTTTTTTTTGTATTCTTGCTAAAATATGTTCACAGTTAAAAATAAAAGTTAAAGTTTTGCTTTTTATTCATCATCATAATCAGATAAAATGAAGAAAAAAGTATAACCACAGAATCACTTATTTACTAAATTAAATGAGGGGCTGCTTAAAAATCTATAGTGGTGTTGTATATATAAGGAGAATGAAAGGCATGACAAGACAATGGATATTTCCCTGGAGGAATCAAAGTAGTTCCTCTGCTGTGTCTGTCCATGAAGAACACAATATTGGTCTATTCTGCATGTTTTAACTGCATACAGCAGAGTATAGTACAGAGATCCCTCAAAGTCCCTGCTAAGCTGACAACTGTCCTGAAGCATCTTCCAAACTTCCCAACAGATGCAACCCTATCTACATGTATGACATCAAACTTCTGCCCATAATGATCTATTGCAAAGCAGGTGCATTTGTGTTTGGGTTGTTCCTACTGTCCCTCCTCCTGCTCACTCTCAAGGATTGCAACAGCAAGCCCACATGCTGTGGGAGCCAAGGCTTAGTGAAGAGTGAAGTACACCCTCGCTGACTTTGTTCATTTGGCCCTTTACCACAAAGCTGAGGACTTCTTTACACCTGAGCAATTAATGATTATGTCACAGGAAATATTGATATTGGCCAGACAGTATTTCTGTAATTTGAATACCTTTCTCAATCCTACTTCTTGGCAGATTCAGCTTTATATTTGACAAAGCAGTAATTAATGTTTTCTATCAACATGGGAGAGGAAGAAGGGGAAAAAGGTCTCCTTTGAATATAACCTTGCTCAGTTATACATGAGCAGATGGCATCTTCACCCTTTTGCTGTGAACTTTCTAAAACTTTTCAGTTAAGTTTCTAAAAATTTCTGTGCACAAGGCACTGCCAAAATTAGTCTGGTCGCTTGCAACAAAGCAATTCACAGCTTTGAATAAATAGTTTCATAGTAGGTCCTCAAGGGAAATACAAAACACCTCTCCTGTCTACCCTCCCCAAAAAGAAATATATGGAAAACAATGAAACTGGAACCTCAACAAAGAAAACCCCTTACCCTCCCACCCAAAAAACCCCAAAACAAATAAAAAACCCCAACCAACCAGAAAACCAAATCATACCATTGATAAACCTCCTAAACTGCATAAAACTTCAAATGTCTATTTTTTTTATTTTTTTTTCCCTCTCTTTTAAGTTTAGAAGAGGGAACTGACCCGCTAAAGAGATATTAGAACATGCAGACTGTCCATTCTAGAAAACATTTTCCATTATTCTGCAACTAAGTTTCAGCTTAATTTATGCCTGTCATGGAAAAAGCTTCCTGATGTCAGGTCTGGCTGTGTGTAGGGCTGTGCAGGGGGATCAAGCTGTGCTAGTGTTTAGGATTCCTGCCAAACAAGTGACATTTCCCAAGAACATAAACAGAATTTTAAAAAGTTGTCTTTGTCCTTCTCAAACAGTAGGTCTAAAGGGGACCTAAGGAAGAGAAGAAGAAGAAAGAAAGAAGACTTATCCTGATAGGAGTACATGGTTGCTAAGAAGGAAAATAACAAAGCTATTCTGAGCAGGGAACAATGTTCCCTTTAAGAATAAACTATGAAAATTAATCGTTTGTCCTTTGTAAATGGCTTAATTTCCTATTGTAAAGTGTAAAGTAATTAGAATATTTTTGAAGACAAGTATTTAAATATTTAGCAGCATATTAAAGCTGAAGAAAAGGGCATGACTAGATTTAGAGTTTGCCCTATCTACAGCATGGAGGCATGGTTCAGTGACTCACCAGGGAGAACAGCAACATGGATGACAGCACAATAAAGGACTTTAAACTGACCTGTAATTTACCTTTGGAATATTCATTGCATAACTTAAGTTGCTGATTTTTTATTTTTTTATTTTCTATTAAAAAGTTTAAAAAAAGGTGTGTTTGAGTTGAGACAGACAATAACTGATTCCTTGATATTTTGGAGGTTGAAGGGAGTAAAACTCAAGTAAATTATTTCCTAAGCAAGGACAAGACCTTCATGCTCCAGGATATGGTCTAACCTAGGAAAAATAAAAGGACTTTGAAGGGCTTATTACAACTTTGCTGACTAGCAATTTACAGAAAATTCCTCACCTTTGGAAATATATATACTATACTGAAAGACAAAATTGATCACTACTTTATCTATTCTCAGTGCAGAATAGCATTATTGTGCTTTAATCCTTCATGAAACCTAAAGAATAAAACATTTCAATTTATAGACATCTAAACTGTGTGTCAGAACCAAAAAAAAGTGAAAGAGAAAAAGGTTAAAAATGAAAATTTCCATTTGATTGCAATTAAAAATTGTCAAGGGGAATGTTTATTCCATTCCAGAATTAAGAGATTATTTGTCTCCCAGATTCTGAAAGGGAATTACAGAAGATAATAAAGTTTGAGAATATAATAGTTCATCTAGAAATATTCAAAATGAGCTTAAAACTGAATTTCTGGGTTCTGATCAGTCAGCTTTGGTTCCCAGAATTTTTGTAGCTTATTTAGTATTGATACTGGAACAAATTAGGCTTTTTTGATGAGGCACTTTTGAAAGTTGAAACACTGTAAGCAAAAGTTTGCATCCTCTGGGAGAGGAGTCTGGGGAGCATTCCAGACACTAAGAGCACTACTTAGGAGTCTAAGAGCTTTTAGAGACCTTAGAAGGTGTCAGATGAGTCTCTGGTTCATCAGAAGACCTAGATTTGTGTCTCCAAAGCCAGAATGTCTCCATCCCTGAATGATTAGTTCTCATTTGAAAAACTCTAGATTCAGTTTCTTATACTGCAGTTTTCGTGATTATTAGACTGTCCTTCAACTAGCCTCTTATGTTTTACATGAAATTCAGGATCCCTCCTAGAAAGTAGAGACCTGAGCCTTAACTGAAGTCAGAACTTCTGATTTCATAGCTTGGAAATTTGGTCTTGTAGTAGAAAAAAGACTTTCACATTCCTCAGTGTCTCATTGTAACATGTATTTATTTACCGCCTTCAGATCCGATATGACACTTTCTGAGGTGAAGGTGAGACACAGTGTATTGTGCTTAGAACCTACTGATCTGTACAAAGTCCTCTGTTCCTTGCCTTGTCAGATAGATGCATTCTCCCACATCTTGCTGGATGAAGTCCAGATCCCACCTGAAAGGAAACGTTCGGCCCATGGCTCCCTGCCACTCCCGCTGAGCTGAGATTGCTGCAGCCTTTCATGCTGAGCCTCAACCACAGGGGCAATCTGTGCCCACAAATAACAGCATCCTTCCCAGGCATGGATCTGCTCCTTTCTGCAGAAAGACAAGCTCTGCATGATAAAGAAATTGGGATCTTTCTGCAATGAGGAAGCTCTCAGAAAAAAAAAAAAAAAAAACAACAAAAAACCACACAAAACAGAGTAACAAAATAATGATTAAAAACCTCTTTGTCTTTTGGTAAGAAAAGGACTGTTACACCTGTTAATGACATCAAGATGATAAAAATTTGTAATTATACAATATTTTAAGAAATATATTTATTATGTTATTGTATTCTCTGATTTACTGAATATGCAATATGACAGGTCCACATATTTCTAACATTAAAGAGGGAAATCTGCTAATAGAAAATGTCATAAAAATTAAAGATTACAGTAACTAGATACTGGTAAGAGCAAATAAATATCCCTAAAAAGATACTGGAAATCCTATTTCAAGCAATTGAGTTCCCAGCTCTTAAATGTTTTGGGTTTTACTGACAGTTTGTAGTAATGAGTCCTTTGAGGTTAGTCACATGGACACTTCCATGATTTCTAAGAGGATGCAACTACAAGGAAAGTAATCTAGACAAGTAAAACAGTTGCCTTTATGGTCTGTGTTAAAAATGTAACTCCAAAAAATAGTATATGAGAACTATTTCTGTCATTATCTATTTTATCAGTGTACATTTTTAAGGAAATCTTTAACAGGCCCCAGGTTATAAAACACCACTGATTATGAAGCACCTTTTATGTGACTCTTCTAGATAAGTCAAGAACAAGGCTAAAATATTAAATGAATCATCTTTTCATGTATAATTTATGATCAAGTAGATTGCAAATGAAAAAAGTAATTGACTAGCTTATTCATTATTAATTGAAAATGAATTAAAAGTTTTGTAAGTAGACAATGTGAGAAATTTTCAGTGAGCCCTATAAAACAAAGAATATGTATTTTAAAGTGCTGTATTAAAAAAGAGAATTTAATCTGCATTTATACATTAACGTCAGATTACTAAAGGCCTCTATACATCTTTCTCTTTAATTTGTTTATTTCCTGAGCACGCTTTCTAGTATCTGACAGAAAAACTTCTGCTACTTTAAAGCACAGTATTTCTCTTTCAAATAAGTGAGCTAGAGGAACAACCAAAATGTATAATTCTTACAAAGTGGTAAATTTTGATAAACTTCTTGCCACCATGCTGTAAGGATGATTTGAGGCCATGGAAGATAGCTATGGATTGAATTCTCTGTTCCTTGTCTTCTTTACTTGCTGAAAATAAAATAGATGAAAGAAGATGAAAGTATTTGAAAGGACATCCATTGAAACTAGAAATAAGAACAGAATGTTGCTTCTTGCTTCTCTAAGAACAATATAAAATATTCTCTTTCCATATCATCACTAGAAATGTAGGACCCCCTTATTGGGAACTATGGATGGACTTTTATTGCATGGATTTAATTAGTTGTTATCATCCCTTTACTGGTTCAACACTTTCATAGATGATATCAGGGCATCTTAAGTTCATGAATTTTAATAGTTCTAATAAATATGCAATGCAGTGACAGCAGTCTATTCTACTCTGGATCAAAGACGCAGACAAGTTCAGGTTTAATTCTTGAGTTCTTGTCTTTCTGAGATATTCCACTTTTCATAAAGGAAACAAAACAGAGGGTTGTTTTTGTTTGGTTGGTTTTACTTAGAAAATAATTCTTGTTTTTAGCATCCCTGAATGATTAGTTTTCATTTGCAAAACTTGAGGTTTAGACATTTCTCAGTTACTTTTTTTTTTTAATTTACAGAGAAATTTTAAGTGCACAGACCCCAAAGAAAAGATGAGTCATAATTTTTGTTCTCACTGTCTAACAACATTGTAAACACTTCTCTCTGGACTCCAGCTCCTCAGGAGAAATTAAAATCTTAGAGTAGAGTTTGACAAATCAGCATTTTGTCGGGGAAGAAAAAGCATTTCATCAATAGAAAATTTTCAACACTTTAATTAAGGTGACTTGTGTTCAGACAGGAATTGGAAATGGTCTCTAGTTCTTTCCATTCCAGCTGCTTGCCTTCTTTTTGAGCCTGTGTGTGTGTGCAACACAGAAGCTTGAACTGCTGTGAAAAATTGTTCTTAAAAAGATCACACTGACACTTAGAAAATAAATTGTAGATAATCTTGGTAAGAAAACTACTTAAAGTAGTGTTGCATTTTTTCTCTTGTTCTGTTGAAAAGGAAGAAGCTTTTCAAAGGGAAAACCCATGGAATTGATTCTTCATAAAATTTAATGCATGAATTTTTTTAAACTGAGGTCAATGTCAAAATGTACATTTAATAGAAAAAAAATTGCACAGTGGAAATCTGATACTGGATTTTGTCTAGCAGAACAGGTCCAAAAGAAAGCATAGATTTAACACCTGTATCGTCTTCACTATTGCACTTCATACTTCAGAAAGGGTGAACATAAATCCTTTCAGCTTTGTAAATTATTTTTTCTTTTTTTTTGTCTTTCTATGCAAAAATAAAAGTATCAACATAGAATTAAAGGAAAGAGTAAATATAAAATATAAAATTAAAATAAAATATAACTAAAATTGGAAATAGAAAATATACTGTTGAGATATTGCTGAAAAACTGTTCCAAACTCCTTAAGACCAATACATTAAAAAGCGGGCATTCTTTATTACAGAACCAGATGTACAAGGGTATATTGCCATCAAGTTTGTGAAGAAAAAGTACATAAAAAGTTGTAGGTCCCTCTGATGTTCTCTAGTCATCCTAGATCCCAAAGTTACACCTGATAATTTGATTCCCAAACATGGAGCTGAGTTGGCAAACCTTGGGTGATTCATTATTTTCCAAGGCCCTTCTTGGTCAATGTTGAACATGATCCTACAAAATAAGCATTGTGTGTTTCCAGAGGTGAATGATTTTTTAGAATAAGCATTGTATTTTTCCCACCAGGTGAGCAAATAATTGTTTTTCTGGCTACAGAGAGACATGTTAGAAAAGGCAGAAGTGATAGGTTTCACAGCCATCAGGTTCTCTTTCACTGCTTATACAGACCCACAAGAAATAACACATTTCCCTCATTTGACTAATAAAACATTTTTTCTAGTTTAATTTTAGGATTAAGCATACTTAATTATCACTTAAACACTTTCATAAGGAATACTTCAGTAGCTGCAGAGAACTGAAGATGAGATATACTTGATTTTTTATTCCTACATACAATGCTGGAAAAGCTACACTATTTTTTATGCTTGGCTAGAGGCTCCATTGTAAATGCTTGGCCTTACAAGAGAAAAAGAGTGATATTTACTCAGCTGAAAATACTTTCCTTAATTCTTTCTTAAGAGAATGGGAGAGAAGTTGTACAATTTATGTTCTTTTTTTTCTAGATATTTTTCAAAAATGTGCTTAACAGGAGTATCCTTTAGAACCTTTCTTATTTCTTTTAGCATATATATATATATATATATATATGGTAATTTATATGGTATATTCCTTATGGTATATTCCTGATGCTTCCTTTACTTGAGATCAGAATATTTACCCTTTCCCAAGAATGGAAGACTGATGTGACAGAGCTAAGGACTAAGGACACCATTCCTAACCTTTTCATATAGTCCAGCTGATACATCTGGGTTATAATCATCATGAAGAATAAATATCCATCATCCCTTCTGCTGAAACTGAGCCATGAAGCTGAGTATTTTCCTTTTGGAATACCAAATAAAGCTTTTTTAGTGAATTTAGCTTAACCTCTTCACTGGGAAGCAACCACAATCCTGAATATTGCTGCTTTGTTCAGGAAACTAATCCTGGTTTTGTAACCAAAGGATACTTTTTCTGTATTTGGATCCTATCTGAATATTTGTTGTCAACCATTCACTCAATTTCTAGACTCAACTCTTGTGACTATTTGAGGGATCTTAAAAAATCTTTAAACATCCTCTTTTTTCCTTTTAATTTTCTTCTAAAACTTTCTCCATTTTCTTTCCTTATGTACATTAATTTGTTACAATGGCCTGAAAATTCTATTTCCTAATTGCTTTGGATGATAATACACCATTCTTCAATGACAATTACTTTGGATACATTCTTCCTAACCATATTTTGCTATAATTAATCTTCATAAAGTTGTGTTTCCTCTCAAATATGTCTTAAACTCAGAATGTTTGTTTCAGTAAATTTCTGTCTTGCAAAAATCCCATAAATTCAATTAAAATAGAATCAGCTCCTAAGCAACTACCTTTTTTTTTTCTCTATCAAAGTATATTTGTACTTGCATCTTTTTGTCTTCATATTCAGATGTCGTGAATACATTATTTCACGCTATGGATGACACCTCTGAAGCACCTGATTCTGTCTAGAGGGTGATTCTGTAAGGGTTATGGGGTTTTGGTAGCATGAAATCTAATCTCTCATGGCAAATCTTGCATTCTTACACTAAGTTGACCTCATTAGAATGATAATAAATCACTTTCACTCCATGCCCCAAAAAATTCTGAAAAATTTGACCACAGTAGAAAGACTAGGATATACATGTGAATGGAAGTGAGGACAGGCATGCTACCTGGGAACAAAATCCATATTCAGAGTGGAAGGCAATAGCCTGCTGCCCCACATATTGTGGGCAGGCATCTCAACATCCTTTGGAATCTTTAGCAATTTTCTTTTGTTCTGCAGTGCCACATTTCATAGATTCTAGTAGTGATTGCAAAGTGGAACTCCAGTGGTCAAAAATTGATTAATTTAGTTCAGGGAAGAATCAGAAAAGTTGATTTCATGTTACTCAGTTTAAAAAATAGGAGTAAATTTAGTTTTGGGTTTATTTTAAAATGTATAATATAATGAAAGCACCTTACTTTTCTAATGACACCTAAAATTCCCAACTGTACTATAGAGTTCCACTGTATTACTTCCTGTAAAAATAAAAGTATTTCACATGACTTTAAAAGTGATATTTTGAAAATACATATTTCATTGATCAGAGCTACAGTAGTTGACTTCAATTAAAGTAGCAAAAACAGGTCAACAAGGAAAAAATAGAATATTTTATTTAACTTGCATTTTAAGTACATTATTTCTGTGACTGTCTGTATTTTTCCTTTAAAGAAACAGGACAAAAGAGTAGCCATACAGTTACTTTACAGCACTCTAGGAAAATACATGTATCTATTAACTGAAGGTTATTTTAAGAGAGAGGCAAAATAGAAGTTATTTTATAAGCAAAACTGTTTTTCTAGGAATTTTTTGTCCTCTTCCATTTAGTGAGAAGAGATTAGAATGAAAATTTTATATTTATAAACAGTAATAATAATGAAATAGATTCCCCTAATCTGTGTCCAATAAAATATATGTGGAACATAGCTATTATCTCTTTAAATTTCTTTCACTTATATTTTTCCTTTCCTTCTTTCCTGCCTTTCCTTAGTTATTATTACCAGAACATTGTCCTGCAGTGAAAGAGGTTTCATATAGTTCAGAAATAATTAACTGGATACTGAAATACTAATAGCATTCTAGCTCCCAATCTCACTTTCTAGAAAGTAATAATTAAAGATGCACTTTATCACACTAGGTTTTCTTATTTGTTTGTGATAATCTAAACAGGTCACAGATTATATGGATTCTTTCTTGAAGTTCCTAAATTGTCTTTTGAATGCAAAATTAGGAATTCAAATCTTAGAGGCAGAGAACTGACTTTTAGATGCTAAGGAGCCAAGAATGATAGCAATGAGTCTCTTTGTGTTGAGGCCTATTTTTTCTATTTTCTTAAATCTGTTTCATTTTAGAAATACTTCTTTCATTTTCATGTATGTGAGTATCAATACCTCCACGTGGCATGGTATTTGAGTGTCTCCCAAACATGAATTTAGGAGAGTCCTGTGAGTTCCTTTCATTTTACATCAATAGAAATGAGAAACCCATAACAATATTAAGGCTTGAAATACTCTAGGTAAAAATGTTGATATTCTGAATCTTAGAACTCTGCCAAACAGTATATTAGAAACTGTCATTTGGTTCCATGTTGGTTTTTTTTTCATAAATAATTTAATGTAGCATGAAATATTCCATGTTCTGAGAAAGGTGGAGTTGCTGTTGTTCAAAGGGAGAATTTATAGGAACATCAACGCCAAATGACAAGTGTTATCAAGAACAGTTTTTCAAAGTTTTCTTAGCTCTGCAGTTGTATTCCCAGTTCTTCCAGCCTTGCGAAAGAAGGAAAAATGCAAGAAGAGTTTGCTTCTTTTGCTTTACACTATTTTTATTTATTTCACATCAAAATATCATTCTATGTATTTCAGAACTACTCCATTACTGAATCTACTTTGACTTGGTATTTTGCATGGATGTTAGATTTGTATGACCCTTTTGAACACGACATTCTGTTTAATCATACATTTGAGTTGGAGTGTTTTCTCCTTTCCTTTTTGTTAATTCCAAATTTCATATAATCAAATTTTTTGTCAAGGAATGTAAAATGACATGGAAACAGACCAATGGGATAAACAAAAAAGACCCTAAAAATCATGTTTGAATGCATAACCAGGGTAACTGGTTATCCTGCAGTCATAGAAAATACAAATATTTTTATGTATAAAAGTGCCATTATTAATAGACAACACATATTAATGTCTAAATAATTAAAAATTCCTTTAAAAAAACAATATGCTTCCAGAATTAATATCTTTTATAAAATTATTTTAAAGTGATAATTAAACTACAATTAAATTAATGAAAACTCATTATTTTAAGTAATAAAATAATGTATTATTATGTTCAAATGATTATGTCTATTATATATACTATTGTAGCTAATATTATGCGCTAGCTAGTGCAAATTATCACATGACTTCATGAGATGTTAGTATTTACCTGTTGACAATGTGGCTCTACATGTTTACAGTTTGTAAGAACAACGTTATTTGCTTTTTGATTACACATTTTCTCTCTAGGAATATCTTTCATAATTAGAAATATTCACTGAGTTTATATATTATTTATATATTTTTTATTTCAATCTTCTCCAGACTAAACAACCCCGGCTCCCTCAGCTGCTCCTCCAGACTCGCTCCAGCCCCTCAATGTCTTTCCTGCAGTGCGGGGCCCAGAGCTGGACACAGGATTTGAGGTGTCTCCTCCCCAGTGCTGAGGACAGGGGGACAATCACTGTCCTGGTCCTGCTGGCCACTGCTCCTGACACAGTCCAGGATGACATTGGGCTTTTGGCCAGCTGCACACACCACTGGTCCATATTCAGGTTGCTGTTGACAAGCACCCCCAGGTGCCTTTCCTTTCTCTGCATTTGTACGGCAGAAATAGTGTTCTTTTAAAGAACTGCTGTGAAGATAAGCACAATGAAACTTTGAAGCATCTTGAAGATTGTTTGTGTACAGATAAGAGAAACAAGATGAAAATAAAAATGTACTGAACCAGGTCTTATTTTTTAACAAAGTATTACTTTTTGCTACTTTCTTAGAAAGTAGGGGAAAAAGAAAAAAATTCCCTAAGAAAATGAAAAGGTCATAGTATTTTTTTTTCCTCACTACAAGTAACTTCTAGTCTAACATAGCAAGTCAAATCATATCAAGAATAATAAAGAGACAGGAGAATAAATTCATTTTCACACCATACGGTAAATATTTCAAAAGATGTATTATTCTGGCAACACTGACAGCTTCTTTTTCTGAAGTAAGAAAGGAAATGTGACCTTGTAATAATTATTTCCTTCATTGTCAGGACATAAAACTGCATAAGAAATTTCTTTAGTAATTATGTTTGATCACACATAAAGTACCAGCCAAGTACTATTTTGTTAGTGCAAAATGTAGCAAGAGAATTTAAGGACAGAAAGAAAGAACAAGATATTCTGTAAGTATTCAAGTTATAAATAATCCTTTTTCAGATTGTAGATGTTATTTGGAAGATTATAGATTGTTCTCAAGTACTTGAAAGTTATTTGAAATATTGTGGCTATTTACTAGTGGACAGAGCCAAAGGATCCCAGACTATGAGCAAACTGGTAGCTCTCACCACTGCTTTAGGGGCCACAGAATTTCATCAGTGAAAGCATTACAAGCAGGTCTTTAGGGCTGTGTAAAATTTACAAGGTATTATGATCACAGTCTTATGAGTTTCATAAAGTTTTAAAGAATATGTAGTACCCATGAAATCCCCAAAAGTGACTTTATTGTCTTGCTAACACTGATCTGGATACATACCACTTTAGAAATAATGTACATATCCTAAGAGTACTGACTGGCAATGAAGAAATACCTACGTTATCTCAGGCATGGATACCTAACTAACACTGGCATAGGTGTCAGCAAGAATAAAAGTAACTGAGCCTGCCCTAAGAGCTGTGTATCTGAGGTTAGATTCTACTCGCAGCTGAGATGCTATTTACATCTGGTTTGGATTGCTCCAATTGTTGTGCAGATAAATACTAAATGAGAAACTAATCGACTGCAATGTGCTACTCATGTTTCTCTGTGGGGTGTTGTTTCAGTCCGTGAGCAACATCTTGCCTAAAGGAGCAAGAGTTGAGAGAAGGTACAGGTACTATTTCAAGGGCTATCACAGCTGCATGTGAGAAGAGAAGCAGGGGAATAATACATTAAGCAGAATCACACTGAGCAGTATTCCTACCTAGAATGAAAAAATTTCTGGAGAAATCCTCTTTTTCCATGCCTTTAATCTGTCTGGCAGGCAATGAACCCATAGCAAATTTCAAAATGTGTTCTGCTTGACTCATGAATATTCAGCTGCTTTCTTCACAATGAATTATATAAGTTCATGAAGAAAACTTTGCTCCTCTGTTTTTTTGAACATGAGGTGAGAAAACATGTAAAATTACCAGTCAATTACATTTCAAAACTATTATTTTATTTTTTAAAATCATAAGAAATATAAATCAAGACCTTTGATCCATAGAAGTTCAGATATTTAGAAGGAATAAAAAAGCCCTATGATTACATTGGCTCTACACAAAAGCCAATATTCAATGATAATAATGAATAGATCCAACACACAAACACAAAAGGACAGAAAAAAGTAATGAAATATAAAATAACATGATGAAAGACAACCCTCCACAAATAAGAGTGAGTGCAGAATAAACTACTAATTGTAAATAGATGGACTCTAAATATGGAGTTTTCTGGTTCATACTCAGTTACAATATTTATCTCTGTTTTCACAACAAGAGAAAAAAAGATCTTACACATTCTTAAAATTCCTCAGATTTTTTGTCACTGTATTTTTAACTTTTTACATTAACCAGATACTATGCTTTAATATTCAAATAAATTTATCTATAGGCAACAAAATTACTTATCTTCAAATTTTAATCAGCCAAACTTGAGTTTCTTAAAGATGCCGAGAAAATAAAGTTCTATTATTTGATAGAGCCTGTTTTCAAAAGAATAATGGGAGATTCAGGAAGTGAGTAGAAAAGAGAAGGCCCATAAAGCAGAAAGTTCCACCGCCCATGATGATGACAGTCCTCCAAGAAATATTTCTCTATGCATGAATGATAATATATATAGATTTTCCTCTCCATATTCTTTCTAATTCTATTGCCATGTGTTTGGAAGAGATCCCTGCTTTTAAATTTTCTTTTTATTTTAATCCTAATTAATTTGCTGCATCATTTTCATCTTCACTAATGGATTCATGATTATTCAGTGAATTAAAAAAAAAAAAGAGAGAATATGACTTTGTCCTACAAAGTTTCGAAAACCCAAGTCAGTTTTTCCTGTCTTCCTTCACTGAGTCAATTATAATTGATTTTTTTTTTTTTATTTGAAGCACATCACAGAATTACATGATGGCTAAAGTTGGAAGGGACCACAGTGGGTCACCTGGTCCAACTCCCCCGCTAGGCCACATGGCACAGGATTGTGTCCAGATGATTCTTGATTATCTCCAGTGAGGGAGAATCCACAGCATCTCTGGCCAACCTGTTCCAGTGCTTGGTCACTCCCACAGTAAAGAAGTTTTTCCTCAAATTCAGGTGGAAGATCCTGTGCATCAGTTTCTGCCCATTGCCTTGGGCCCTGCTGCTTGGCACCACCAAGAAGAGTCTGGCTCCATCCTCCCCCCTTTAGGTATTTATACACATTGTTGAGATCTCTTTTCTGTCATCTCTTCTTGAGGCTGAGCTGGCCCAACTCTCTCAGCCTTTTTTTGTGACAGAGATGCTCCAGTCACCCAAAATCGTCCTTGTTGCCCTCTGCTGCACGCACCCCTGGAGCTCCATGTATCTCCTGTCCTAAGGAGCCCAGCGCTGGAGACAGCACGACAGATGTGCCTCACCAGGGCTGGGCAGAGGGGCAGGACCTGGACCTGGACCTGCTGGGGATGCTCTTCCTAGTGCACCCCAGGGTGCCACTGGCCTGCAAGGCCACAAGGACACTGCTGGCTCAGGGGCAGCTTGCTGTCCACCAGGACTGCCAGACCCTTCTCCACAGACCTCCTTCCCAGCAGGTCTGTCCCTGGCCTGTACTGGTGCAGGGGATTGTTCTTCTTCAGGTGGTGGACCCTGCATTTGCCACTTTGTTGAATTTCAGAAAGTTCTTCTGTGCCCATCTCTCCAATCTGTCCAGGTCCTTCTGAAGGGCTACACAGCACTCTGGGGTCTTGGCTACTTCTCCCAGTTTTGTATCATTTGGGAACATCAAAAGATGGAAGACCATTTTCTCTTTGTGAGAGATGAATATTCCAAACTGAAAATGGTATAAAATTCTGGGCATATCAATGTACCCACATAAAATATATTTTCACCAATACACAATATAGAAATGTAGAATAATCAGGATAATAATTCCTATTTTATAATAGGATTTTTTAAAAAATTCTTATTTACTTTTTTTTTTTTTTTTACATTTTTTAAATAGGAACTTTTTTAAACAAAAATCAGAAAAGAAACACAATATAGTTGATAACTCCAGGTGTTTCTTGTTTGTTTGTTTATTTTAACACAAATGCAAAAATAAGGTATCTGATACAGGAACAAGAGAAATACAGCAAAGTAGCCAGGATACTGAAGTATATTAGGTACAGGATTTGCAAGCATTTTAAAGGCAAGAAGGTAGGCAACAACAGTAAACCAGGATGTAACAAAAAAATACATTTGACCATCTTAAGACCTTCTGTGCTGCTGCTGGTAGTGTAATCTGCATTAATTTTGGGTTTTTTTATATTTTCCTGTTTAAACCCTTGCCTTAACTAGCTTAGTCCTTCTCACAACTGTTCTTTAAATACAAAGTTAGTCTAGTTGTAATGAAGTCTTTCTTTCTATGATTATGTGACTATTAATATTGATTTATTTTCAAGAATAAAATGGATACTACCTATATAATTTATATTTTCTTTAGATAGATAATATCTTTTGGTTCAACTTTCTGGAAAATATTCAGTTACTACTGTAACGTGGGTACTGAACTGGTTTATTAATGTTTTAGTCTTCTATACTTTAATAGTTTCTAGAAGCTTAATTTTATTTGATTTAGTTCAAATTATTTAAATTATTAATCTTAGCTTAATTTTAGACAATTCCGCACAAAAAATATTAAAAGTTCCTGTCATCCACAAAATAATTCTTTGCTATTGTTTGCTTGTTTTTTAAGATACTGAAGTGTATGAATTCTGACTGTTCTTAAATGTTGTAAAGTTTGCTTCCTAACCAATATCATGGTGGCTCTTTTACTTACTAATTTGGTGTGTGATACTATCACATCGTGATTCTCTACTGGTATCACTGCGAATTTGTACTGCTCATAGTAGTTGCTATTATAACCTGCTTGGCCTCTTGAGAGATTCATTGATTCATTTTCTTTTCCCAGACTGTTCTCAGATTGTCAGTATTGTTTCTTAATCTAGTTCATATGGACAGTGAAATTCTCTGTGGTTTAGCTTTCTCACACAGAGATATGTGCAGCCAGCCACATCAAAATCCAGGGAGAATTATCTGCTCAGAGCTATAAATCCTCTAATGTTCCAATGTAACCTGGAATAATGGAGATGCTGAAACAACCTGTATCTACTGTATTCTTTTATAGCCAGTCATACTGGCTAAAAACATCTTTTTTGTTTCAATATCTAGATCAGTGCCCTCCATATTTAAGAAAGAGGAATTAAAAATGTGTTTTCACCACAAACCAGAAATTCAAACCACCCATTACATATGATGACAAAAATTAAAACCCTACATGTGCAATGTAAGTAAATATTCTGGCTGTGGCTGTGCGCAATTTAGCAAGAAGTATGAGAAAATAGGTAGAAATCTGTGGAGCAAAAGATTATAAGGATCTCACACCTAATATGCATATGTTTCGGACATGCTTTATTTAAGCTTATGTGTTACAGCCCCATTGAACCTTCTTGGAACAATTAATTCAAACTATTCTAATCTAAAAGAAATGTAATTTCATTTTCCCCACTTTAAATGGTTGCTTGAAATTTAAATTTACCTTTTTTTTTTGTTACATTCCTTCTAAAAACAAAAAGGCAAAGGAATACTGTTGATTCTGCTATATGGTATAGATGATCTCAAAGAGTAAAAAACAAGTTTGGAACTGAAAACATAAGGTATCAACTTCAAAAAAGCAAATCAAATATATTCCTCTCAATAAATTTCATTCAAACTTTTCCTTATCTGTTTGTGTCAGACGTAAAGTTTTCCAAAAATATTGAAGCTAGACATCAGAGGATGTGCAAGAAAATATGTTAAATTATCTTGTATTCTTTTTAATGCTTAGTAAATCATGCCTGGATGATGCACACTTGACTTTGGCTGGATATTTGACTGCCACAAAAATGAGAATAAATGTGTGAAATGCTATAGTCAAGCTTAACCTGGTGTTTAACAAAGCATTCTGTGTTGGCATTTTTCAGCTTGTTTTTTTTTTTTTTCTTATCTCAGTTTTACTTCTAGTATGAATCTTGACAGAAAAAAAAATAGGGTAGTTTCATTCCTATGAAATGAAGACATATTTTATACATTGTATATACAATTCCATCAAGTTTCATTTGTCTTTGCTACAAGAATAATCTTAAATGCACAATCTGGATTGTTTAATAGTTTCATAATTTGCAAATGTGTCCAAGTATCTCTATTGTTCAAGATTTCTCAATTATAAAATAATTAAATATCTATGACAAATATTTCTGGTAATTAATCCAAGAAAATACAATATTGCTATAAATTGGAGGGTCCATGAGAACATAGTAAATGCCTATTTGTATTTTGATTTGAAGAAATAGTTGGAAAATATTACACACAGGTACTTGTTTTCTTAGTGGAAAACCTTCTCACTTAAATTGTTCAGCTTCAGCTTCAGCTTTAGATTTAGGTAAGAAATAAATAATGTTTCTGTAGGTAATGATCCTAGACTGCATCAACACTGGAAGCTGAATGTGCTATGTGATGATCACATTACAGTCCCCTGCTTCAGAGCAAGGAGATTCATTTGAGAATGCTGAAACATTTTCCCTGACTTCTCGGCAGAGACTCAAATAAAACAAAGTAGGGTGGTTGTGTCTCACCCCAAACACATTAAAAGTATTGTGACAATATTCACCCAGAGACGTTTCTGTGAACACAGAAGTGAAGATCTAACCATGATAAATTTACAGTAAATATAAACAAAAGACCTCAGCCAGTTTCTCAGACATTAACATGTACAAGTTCAGTGTTCTTCTTATGAATCAGGAAGACCCAAAAGATAGAAACTGTTGACCAGAGAATACATAGGAACCTGATTACTCCTGGTAGTACACAACTACTGATTTACTTCAGCTACCTAATGATGTAAGGAAATTAATTAAAGGACAAGAAAAGACAAGATTTAAGTAAGAAGACCTGCTTCAGAGATATGATTGGTGTTTTAAACCAGCAAATAATGTGATTGCAGGCTCATAAGACTGAAAGAACTAATTTGATGATGCAAAAACAAAACTAAAAATTGAATCCCATAATCAAAAATCACATTACAATGCATAACAGAATTAAGCTCAGTTTTTTTATGCTTTATCCTGGAAATTTTAATGTATTTTTGTTATACTGGGACTCCAGAGAAATATAAGGAACAGTTTTCTTCTCTTTTACTTAGCAGATTTTTAGGGGACAGCAGTTTGTTTGTTCACTCTTCTACACATGAACTGACCTCATTCTGGTAGAAATTGGTGAAAAAGTGCTGTAAAAGCTATCACTCTAAAAAAAAATTGCATCAGCTGCACTAAATGTCTGATTATGGAGAAAGATACTCTGTGGAAGATCATGACTGTTAACAGCAGGGACACAGAGAGAAAATTTAAAGGTATTAAGCTGACACTGAGTCCATCAGTGTCCCTGAAATTTAATAAATTGCTTTATCTAGGCAAACTGTATAGTACTTGCTGTAACCATTCTTTAACTTCATAGATAATATATAGTTCTTTACATGTGAATGTAAAAATAGGAAGTAATGTAGTTTATCAGATTTTGTAGATTTGTGTTCTCAGATGTTAAAATAACCTAAAACGGCATCTCTCAATCAGGTCAATATTTACCAACTCTAGCAATTATCCTCCTTTATTCCCTAGAACCAGGCCAGCTAAAACCCATCTGTCCATCTTTGGATTGCCATTGTGCTCATCCAGTATAATTATAATTGTGACTTAAGAACAGATTACTCAAATCACAAACCACATGTCAGACTATAAGTATGCACCTTTTGCATAGCTCAGTGAAAGTGCTGTGCCTTTCTTCCCTTTGGCTGTCTGGAACACCATAATATGTATAATATGTATAATTGCCAAAACTGAAAGTAAAGAAGCTTTTGTGATGCTATTATCAGCTTTTCTCACAGCATTGCAGAATCACATATGCCATTGGTTTTTGTACAATATGTTACACCATAGTTATAGCCTATCATGTAATAATATAATTCTGTAGAAATAAAGTTATTAATGTCACTGTGAAAGTCAAAAAAGTTCATATTAGGAATTGCCAATGAAAAATGGAAAGTTTATTGCATATATTTTTTTCCCTAGCAACACCTTACAGTATGCATTAATTGTGCAGTAAAATAATATGAGATAACTTATCTGATCCTGCAGGACATACATCCTCCTGTAATAAATTTTCAGTTTTTATTCAATTTTGAAGTAGATTTACAGAACATTTTGAAG
This sequence comes from Emberiza elegans, assembly GCA_024865655.1. Taxonomy (NCBI): domain Eukaryota; kingdom Metazoa; phylum Chordata; class Aves; order Passeriformes; family Fringillidae; genus Emberiza; species Emberiza elegans. The sequence goes on from JALJVW010000072.1 coordinate 3,696,579, forward strand.
AACAGCTGTTTATCTGTTTAAAATGTTTCTTATTGATTTCATCAGATTTCAGTAAGTGCAAATATACATCTTTTTCAAAAGCAGGGGCTCAATTGGGCCATTAAGAAAAATTAATTTTGAGCTGAGAGTGAATACATGGTATATGCTTTGTCCCAAATATAGGGGGGGTTTATTCAATCATTGTCAAACATATATCATGTAAGAAAGGTTGACATGTTTGATTGGGTAGACAAATTTTCAAGTGGGAAAACACATCAAATTTTTGCTTAATTAATTATCCATTTTATTTGCTCAATTATTTATTTAATATTAAAGCTTGACTGTCATGAAAGTCATAGAAGTTCAATTGCTCTTCCTTTTGAAAGGAGAGCAATGTCAGCATAATTTCCTGGAGAGGAATAAAAGTGCTCAAATTTCAGGAAGTAAAAACCCGATATTGTTGGAATGTGCTTTGTTTGATGCATTGAACTGCACAGTGTGCAGGTGCCCGGGCGCCAGCAGCAGAGGCTGCAGGGATGGCCTCTGTGAGGAGAGGCTGGGGCTGCCCTGTGCCGAGCACAGCTGATTCCAGCTGGCTCTGTCACAGACACACCGCAGGGCACAGCTGAGCCCCTCAGACAAGCTGGTATCACCTCTGGGAAAACGTTTAAAACACAGAGAACAGTGAAGAATGAGGGAAAAAAAAAACCCATCAAAACCATCATGAGAAAAAGCCTTGGTAACATAAAAGCCAAAAAATAAGGAAAGGAAAGAGATAGTCTTGATGCTGGAGCAGGTGTTTCCCCAGCAGTCTGTGGACAAAACCATCCTTGAGCAATATGGCCACACTGGAAGCCATGGGGGACTCCACTCCACAGCTTGTGAATATTTTCTGAAGGGACTGCAGTTATTTGGAGATCCCAATGTGGAAGAGGGTAGAAAAGTGATGAGAAAAAAGCTGCAGACAGTCACTGTTAAAGACTGACTATAAGTCCCAATCCCTTTCTCCCCGCACTGCTCAGAGGAAGGAGATGAGAATGAAAGAGTGAAACTGAGCTTTGGAAGAAGGGGTGTGGCGAAGTTTCCCAAAGACAAAATTAAAAATTCCACTTTATTTAGTTGGCAATAAATTAAAAATTAAATTAAATTTTCCAAAGTCAAGTTTTTTTGCCTGTGACAGTCATTGTCTTTGTCTTGATCCATGAGATATTTTATTTTCTCTCCCCATCCCACTGAGGTAGAGAAATGAAACAACCCAAAACTGCACACAATATTCAAGGTGAGGCCGCAAGAGAGCAGAGCAGAGAGTGACAATCCCCTCCCTTGCCTGGCTGGTGATGCTGTGCCTGATGCCCCCCAGGACAGGGTTGGCCCTCCTGGCTGCCAGGGCACTGTTGACTAATTTTTAACTTTCTGTTGACCAGGATTCCCAGGTCTCTTTCCATGGCACTGCTTTCCATCATCTCATCCCCCAGTCTGTATCTCCATGGTTGTCCCATCCCAGGTGCAGAATCCATCACTTTCCCTTGTTGATGTTCATATGGTTAGTATTTATTACTATTATTATTATTATTGTTATTATTTATTCTATTACTATTATTTACAGTTACTATTATTACCATGAAACCAGAAATTTATCTAAGTTAATTATTTAAAGAAATGAAGAATCAGAGGTATTTAGATTTTGTTTTGAGGCTCACCATTTTTAGGCATTAATCAGCAGTTAAGCAGAGTTTGATGACAAGTATTTGACACCTAAAATTCAAGACCGCACTAACATTAGAGCCTTGATTCTGAAAAATATATGCACCCTGAAGCAAGAAATATCTGTTTGTCCTTATTCTATCTCTCAGACTCAAAAAGCAACAACGAATTGCCTCTGCATTTAGTAGAAGAGGGATGAGCATGCCTTCTTTCATTGCTACTTTCTGTAAACAGTATGACCAGAAGAAAATCATTAAGGAAAACAAAAGATTACTAAAGTAAAACAAAAAACCATATAGAAAAGTTTTCTAAGTGTGTGCCTTCCGAAGAGATGGGAGTCTATTGACAGCACTGTTATATGAGATAACAAGAAAAAAAGTTACTTCTCATGATCTGCGAACTGAGCAGCAAAAGTAAGGGCATTATTAAAATCTCAGTTCACCTGTATAAAATTCTGAGAGCCACATACTATGACGATTTGACCCCGGACTCTCGCTCTATTTTGTGCCTAATAATTATTTTGAAAGTGTTCCCCATCTTATACAAAATAGCCAAGAATTTGGAACACTTTACTTGAAGGACTTTACTTTTGGGTCACTTCCAGCTTTAGATTTCTTTAACCTCTAGCATAAAATACAGTCTCTAAGAGGTTTGTTTAAAGCATTCAGATCTTATTCTCCATTACTTGAAACAGTCTTAAAAGCTTCCTGATTATTGCTGCCTTAGAAATAAACTACCATCCCTCTTAAAATATTAATCTTCAAACCTGTCTATGCAAATTCTGCGCGCTCTGCTCACCTGGTTTGCAAAAAAAAGCAACAAACTTCACTATTCATCCATTAGGGATTTTCATTCCATTTTCATCCTTAATGAAAAACATAATTCAGTGAGATCTTGCCTATATCTGTGCAATTCCAAGCCTTATGATTTAGATTACCAGTTACTTTCCTGTGTGAGCTGCGAAAACAAAGCACAGAAAATTGTTATGGGTGTGTTTAATCCAAAGCTCTACCTTGTTCTTAAAGTTTTGGTATTCCTAGGAAAAAAAAAATAGCTCAAATGAATGATTAATTTTTTAATTCCAGTAGCACGCTTGAAATGAAGAGAAATTATTAATGATTGAGACAACAGCTACTAACTGGCTACAACTATGGAGAAAATCAAGGAAGGTTGTCTAGGAAGACAAGCAAGACTGTTGGTGGCTCAACACGACCATCTGAGTTAGAAAGCAATAAGGAGTGGAAGGATGCCTTGTTGTGGAGTGCACTCTATGCATGGGTTTCTGACTCAGTTTAGAAGTGGAATTGACTGTTGCCAACAGTCGAGATCCAGACATGTCAACCACTCCTACCACTGGACTGGTATCACAGGAGCAGGAACGTGGGCTAGCATGAGTCTGATGCATGTGAGTGTTACGGAATGGAACTGGAGAGAAAGTGCACACTAAAAACCTTAGGATGAAAACTGCCATCCACTGTTTCTTCCCACCCTTTCTAAGAACTAAATTTTACATCTTCTTATATCTGTCATATTTCATAATAAATTTTTGTGTCTGTCAGTAGCAGGAGAAATGAATAACTCAAATTCCCCCCGACACACTTATTGTCAGAAAAACTACTCAAAAAAAAAAAAGAAAGAGAAATTTAAGCCTTACCTCTGAATAACTAAGCTTCAAAATGGCAAGGGTGAAAACATATCTCTGGAAAACCAAGAAGGTATAAATGGATGAAGAATGCAGTATAGGTCTTAAAATTGGATTCCTTGGATGCTAAATTATATTTCTTATGTTATTTATGGACTCCTCTGAAATTAGAGGGGAAAAAAAAAAGAGAACATCTGGGTTCCAACAGAGTGAAATTTTTTTCAAGTAAATAACACCTAAATGTGCTAGAATTAGCAGTTAAATCATAGAACCATTTACATTTGAAAAGAGTTTTAAGATCACTGACTCCAACCCAGCATTGCCAAGTCTACCACTAAACCATGTCCCTAAGTGCTATATCTACATGCCTTTTAAGTACCTCCAGGGATGGTGACTCAACTGCTTTCCTGGACAGCCTGTTCCAATGCTTGATAAACCTTTTGATGAAGACATTTTCCATATTATTCAACCCAAACCTCTCCTGTCACAACCTGTCACCGCTTCCTCTTGTCCAATCATTTGTTACTTGGGAAAAGAGGCTGACTCCCGCCTCAATATGGCCTCCCTTTCAGGTGGTTTAGAGAGAGATGGCACAGAGGTGGATCTACCCCATGACCTTCCCTGGCACCAGGATGAGGCTGACAGGCCTTTAGTTCCTTGATCCTCCTTCCAGTTATTTTTGTAGATTTCCATCACAAAGACTAACCTCCAACCAACTGGGGCCGCTTTGGTTAGCAGGACTGCTGATAAATGTTTGCAAGTATCTTCATGAGTGAAGAATCCTGAAGTGAAAGCTCCCTCAGTACACTTGGGTGGATCCCAACATTTGACACAGACTTCTGTATGCCTAAGCAGTGTAGAAGGTTTTTGGCCATTTCCTCCTAGGTTATAGCAATTTCATTTTTTTCGCATCTCTGTGTTCCAGCTCAGGGGGCTGGGTATCCTGAGAAAACTGGTCTTACTCTTAAAGCTTGAGGCAAAAAAGGCACTCAGTACTTCAGTCTTTATTTCTTTGTTTGTCACTATGTTTCCATCTGAATACAAAAAAAACAATTTAGAAATTCCTTAGCCCTCTATTTGTTGCTACAAAATTTATAGAAATGTTTTATTGCCTTTTACAGCAGTAGCCAGACGAAACTACACTTGGACTTTGGCCCTTCTAGTTTTCTCCCTGCCTCACCTTATGACATTCTTGTAGAACCTCTGAGTTGCTTGCACCTTCTTCCAAAGCTCATAAAGTCTCCTTTTCATGCCTGAGTTCTAGTCAAAGCTCAATGTTTAGCCAGGCAAGTTTGCTTCCCTACTGGCACATGTTTCAGCATATTGGTTCAGCCTTCTCTTTTGCCTTTAAAATTTCATCTTGAAGAATGCCCAGCCTCCCTGAACTCCTTTACTATTCAGGACTAATGCCCAAGGGACCCTCTCAGTCAATCTCCTGTATGGGCCAAAGTCTACCCTCTGGAAGTCCAAGGCTGCAGTTTTGCTAACTGCCATCCTTCTCGGAGAATTGAAAATTTACCATTTCACGATCACTGCACCCAAGGCAGCCTTCAACTGTCAGATTCCCCATAAGTTCTCCTCTCTTCACAAACATTACCGGACCAGCAGGATGCTTTCCCTAGCTAGCTCATTCACCAGCTGTATTGGGAAGTATTGGGAATCTTTGACGCAATTCCAGGAGTCTCAGACTGTTTCTTGTCTACTGTGTTGTATTTCAGCAGATATCTGGTAAGTTCAAGTCTCCACAAGAACAAAGGCTAGTGATTGAATTACTTTTCCCTGCTGCTTATAGAATATTTCCTCTGCCTCTTCATTGTGATTTTATGGTCTGCTACAGACTGCCATCAGGATATCTGCCAAGTTGTCTTTCCCCCTGGTTCTTACCCATAAGCAATTAACCCTATTAGCACCATCATTAAGCTAATTGCTAAGTAAACAATGAAAACACTCCCTAATATACAAGGCTGACCATCTCCTCTCCCTCCTTGCTTATGCCCCCTAAAGAATTAAAAGCCATTCATTGCAGCATTCCAGTTGGGAGAATTGTCTCAGCCCCTCTCTGCGATGATATCTGTAATAGTTTTCCTTCTGTTCAGTGGCTTCCAGATCTCTTGTTTGTTGCTGTGCGCATTAGAGAGGATGAACTTCTGTTGGGTTGCTGATCTCACCACCTTTTTGGAGGGAGAAAGCCTGCTTCCTTTGTGATTATTATCAGTCATTTCCATGGTTTCTTACATGTCAATAGCCCTTTTGTCTCATGGCTGCCATGGTCCCTATCCCCTACTTCCACTGAGATGGCACATCACAGCACCTCTCTAGTACACTGTGCTCAAGCCTTGGCATGCCTCCTCCTGGCTTGTATCTAGAGCTTGGTTTTATTGTTTTTCTGCCTCAATGCTAGTTTAAAGGGTTTTTAATGAGGTCTCCTAACTCCTGTGCAAAGATCCTTTCCCCCTTTTGACACAGGTGTACTCCATCTGCTGCCAGCAGGTTTGGTGTTGTGCAGACCAAATAATGATCAAAACCCCAATTTCTGCTGGTTTGTTCAGCTAATGTTCATCTAAACAGAGACAGAAATATTACAGATGAAGAGTATGTAACATAAGAAAATAGATTCCCAGTGTAGTAAACAGAAGAAAGTTGGTGAGCTTAACAATTGATCTCAAAGAGAATACTAGGTGTGTTCAATGTACCAATAAAATTTTCCAACCTCCTTACCCTGGCATTCTTCACACTTAAAAATAAAGAGACTTAGACAAGTCCTCCTTGTCCCACATTTGCATGGCTCTTTCTTAAAGAAATTAGATTACACACTAGCTTGAAGTAAATTCATGCAGTTAATACATTTATCTTTAAAGAAACAGATGGTCAATTTAGTATTTAAAATACAGTTTAAAAATTTAAGTCTTAAATGAGTTTCAGTCTGCTATTTGTTGGTTTGTGTCTTATAAATACTATTTTAAATATAAGATAAATGAAATTTAAGATTACTATACATAATTGAATACAAACAAACACCCCCCCTCCTCCCCTAACCCCCCAAAATGTGTATTTTGTTCCATCCGTCATGCTTCTCTCTTCTTTCTCCCTGTTATAAATTTCTGGAGTGTTTAAACACTGCCTTGCAGCAAATTTGTTAGCAGCAGTTTTATTGCGTTCATATTGCGTCATTTTTTTTGCCACAAGTCAATATCTCAGTCTTTCATTTTTCATTTCCTTGATTCTTTTAAAAGAAGGAAGAATGGAGATGTGTTTGTCAGCACCATTTGGTTTTCACCTTTTTTCTTATTAACCTGATTGAAATTGGTTTACCCCAAGTATGCTTCTCCAACCAAAGTGTGCATTTATTGCGAAGTTTTCAGTACCTACAAGCAAAAGGATAAGCTTAGCCATAGGAAAGGATGTTATGAGGACACTGGGTAAAAGACAGGATTTAAGCACTGTATTTTTAAAGGAACATCTGGGACTTCACAGAAGAAAAATTCTTTAATGTGTGTTATTATATGTATACTAACATACATAACTATACATACTAATGTATACTGCTGCATATTTATTTTCTTTTTGTTTATTTACCTTCCAAATTTTAACCTTGGTTGTCCTCTTTGGGCTGCATTCCAAATGACTGAATCAAATTTTCTTTGTTCTGGCAGCCAAATGAGTGGGATATGGAGAGGTAGAAGAATTGGGCTCCAAATGGATCTACTTTTTCTCAAAGAGAAAAATGAAGCGCTCAAAAGTACAAGAAAGGCAGAACACAAAACTAATTTTCTTTGTTCCCTTAAAAGAGAAAGAAAATAAATTAGAAATGCATTTAAAATAAATCTCTCTACTTCTGTCTCTTCCCTCATAACACCCTGATACAGAGATCATTCATGTCTCTAAAATCTTGAGGGAACTTTTTTTGCCATTTGTAGTCAGTTTATCACATCTACAGTCCCTCAGGAAAAACAAAGAAAGATTAAATTCCTTTTGGAGCTGATGAGTGCATCTGAGAGGCTCCACAACAACCCAGAGGGGCTTGCCCCTTAGTGTTAGTGCCTGGCACTGCTTCTGCAGTATTCCTAAGCTAGAGGCATTTTTAGCAGAACTGCCCACAAATTCCAACAATTCCAGAAGTCCATTTTTGCAAGTAAATTCCCGTAAACAAAACAAGAGGTACCAATTACTAGATGAGAAAATATTAAATGTGCATGGATTGCAAATGGTGTAAATGAAGCCAAATAGCATAAATGCCTGATTTCTTGTTCATTCTGCATCATGGGAAGACTAGTGAAGGTAATGTATCAGTGATCACACTGAAAAAAGTTTAAAGAAATAAAATAGAAAAGAGAAATATTTTACTAAACTAATATGAGAAAAACAATTACTTTGAAAAAGACTTTACATTAGATATTTCATTTTAAGGCAAATAAAATGCAACACAGTTGTCAGAAATGTTGTTCTCAGATTTAGTCTGTGGTTTTAATTTTTTTTTTTAGGGAAAAGCTTATTATTTAGCCTTCCTTTTTGGGCAATTTTCTTTCCTTGTTTTGTCGTTAAATATTAATTGTTTTTGTTTGTTATTCTTGTAGTGAGTCTTTCTAGTCTACTGAAGCTACTATTTATACCTGACATGTATTCCTTGCTCCCTGAATATCTCTCTGCATCAGATTCCAAATGAAGCTTGCTCCTGGAAACTCACCAAATTATTATGACTGTCGAATATAGCTGAAACAACAGGGTTCCAATTTTAAAAACTCACTATGAAATTCTTATTTTAGTCTCTTATGTTTCTAAAAACCTGTTATTCAGAATTGGGGCATGCAGGTCTCCTTATATTCTTATTAAATCAAATAACTGGGTAAGCAGTTCAATATTGTAGGAAGGGTACTATGTTAGTAAATGTCAGTTCTTGGAAGGATTCATGATGTTAAAGTCTTCATCATTCGCTCAGTTGCAGTGTTTTCTTCTATATTTGTTCTGTGTGCAGACAGTGTAGGCACAGTAAATGATCTGCAAAATATAGATTTTCTTTTTCCTTGATTGGTTTCTAGAGTGGAAGATTCCTTAAAAAGAAACTTCTAATACTGTACTTGTCAAAGTTGTGTAAAAAATAAAAGACAAAGTTGGAGAGAAAAATAAAACCCCGAGGGACCAGAACAAAACTGAAAATGGATGAATGAGAACAGAAAATTATATTTTAAAGCACTACACATGTTAGAAGAGGAAAAAAAAAAAAAGAAAGCCTCAAAGACTGAAAGCTAGAAAATTGAGTGAAAGACAAAAATAATTTTTTTTACTAAGACAGAAACATAAGGTGATGTGTGGGTCTTTATAAGGTTTGTGGATATAGAATCAATCTTTAGGCTGGATCATTGCAAAGATTTCTTTGAACATGCATGCAACAACTAAGTTTGTTATGATTCTGGGCAGATAAAAAGAGGGAAAGTGCTTTTGCCTGAAGAACTAGTGAACATAAATCCAATAGTACATCTGGAACAAACGAGTTTAAATGTATACTGTTTCTGGCCCAAGATGAAACTTGTCTTTCTGTGTGCATATACCCTCACAGTCTGCAGAAAAGATTCAGCTTAAGAAATGCGCATAAAAAAATATCTCACGAGAAAAGAGCAAACAAGTGTTGCTAGTGATTCCAAATTTATCTAATAGCCAGGTGGGTGCTGTTATGTCTGAGATATTCTCTACAGACCTTGTGAACCTGAAAATTCCACCCTGCACTTCCAGGAACAGTAACCATCATTAGTAAGGCCCATAACATGGCAAACTAAAGTGAGGAGATTTCTTTTTCATAAATTGATGTTGGGTTAGAATTACTTCAGCTGTGAATTGAATATATACAAACTAGCTATTAAACAGAAGGACTATGCAATCTACTTTAATCAATATTTGTTGGGCGGATAGAATATAAGAAAAATAAAGATGGTGTAGAAAGTAATCTTACCCTAAGGAGTTGCAGCTGGGTGAGTTATCAAAGATTAGGAGCAGACCTGACCTTAACAGGCCACAGCTGTAACCAATGAGGAGAAGAGTGCTATAAAAGAGTGGGTTGGTTGAGAAGGCAGCTGGCATCTGTTGGCTGCTTTGTGAAGGAGTTAGTGCTCTGAGGAGCTGCCCACAAGAAACACCAAGAATGTATGAAACTTTTGTGATAAAGAGACTGCAGTATGGGACCCCTGCAATAAGATGACAGCAAATATTTATGTATGCTATAGGTGGATATAATTTCCATCTTCAAACTGATTTTGACAGTGAATCATATATGACAGTCATGCACACTTTGAACAGTATCACAATGGTATTATTTAGGGAGATACTCAAAATGAGTACAGGAACCCAGTTTGACTTATCAGTGGACACACTAATAAAGCTAGGGTGATCATCTGCTCCTACTTACTTTGTGGAGGAATTTGGCTTAGGAAACATTTACTCTCCTAGAAAAGACAGTGCTGACCAGCAGCTCTTCATTTGCCTCCAGCAAGAAAACTCCTGCCATCTACCTCCAGCTGGATTATGGATGAGACAAAACAGAATACTGGCTCTCTTTAGAGTAAAACCTTCTGTTTTAGTTCTGAACTCAACAGGGTTTTGCTGCTGTCACCTTTCACAGGGCAGAAAATCATCTGATTGTGTGTCACTTGTCCATTTACATTCTGAGTTTGGTAGGAGTTGGAAGGTATCCCTTTACAGGGAGGTGAAATCTACTTTGTATTTGCTGGATGAGCTGCCTCATGTGGAAACCAGGCCACGAAGGCAAGATGTCACTAGACATTAAATGCTAAGTGATATCTTACCTCTCTATTAAATGCAAACCCTTAAATACAAGTAACATATCTGTTTCCTCCATGGGGGGAAACGTAGCTAGGGTATTATTCTGAGACATATGGATAGATAGTTCTTCTAACAAAAAAATTTCACCCAGATTTCTTGCATTCTGCTTGACTTTTATAACCTTTGTGCAGTAGATGCAAGCAAACACCAGCAGATTTTTAAATGAGATTCATCTGGTGACATAGTTTTGTATGTTTATGAGTTTATTGTGTTGGTGTGTTTGTTTTTCCTAATAGCCCTAGGAAACTAAATATTCAGTTCAAGTTAGTTTATTTCTATAAGAAACAGTTATCTTATTAAAAGAAAATAAACAGGAAAGAAAGAAAAAAGGCATATCTTTTGATAAGTATTTTACCTTCTGCATGGTATTCAGAATGAAGCATCAATCATTATTACATATATAAAAGAAATACCTGCACTAGGCAATTTATGGAGAAATTCTACCATACAATATGAAGGACAAAAACACACAGATAGGAAAATGAACCACAAACAGGCATTCAAGGGGGAAAATGAGAGTACGATGACTAAAAACTGGTGAAAATAAGCAGTTTCTTATAGTAGTAACACCATGCTAACCTCTGTATCAACATTGTTTTAAGGAGTGTCCCAAAATTGACATTTCAGTTGGAGAATGATTGTAAAATATACACTAATTTTTGTACTCAAACATAACAAGAATGCACATAATCATAGCATGGATAATGTTGGAAGGAATCACTGAAAGCCAACTGGTCCAACCTCCCCACTCAAGCAGGGTCCCCTGAAGCACACTCCTCAGGATTGTGTCCAGACAGCTTTTATATATCTCCAGGGTGATAAAGTGTCAAAAGAATTGGCAAGTAGACTGGGTCTACTTCTTTCTTGCCCTCTTTGATTACTGGGGTGGCATTTTTTTTCTTCCAGTCCTCATGCACTTCTGATCACCATGGCCTTTCAAAGATGATTTAGTGTGGTCTAGCAAAGATGTCCACAAGTTTCCTCAGCAGTCTATGCATCCAGCTGGGGCCCATTGATTTGTGGATGTCAAGTTTGACTAAATGGTTTCTACCCCAGTCCTCCTGAACAAAGAGAAAATCTTTGTTTTTTCAGGTCTTCTCCCTGATCTCTTGGGGATATTCATGAGGCCTGGCTTTGGCAGTGCATGCTGTAAGCAGAGAAGGTGTTCAGTATCTCAGCCTTCTCTACAGCCTCTGTTGAAAAGGTGCCTGTTCTATCCAGTGGCTGGCCTGCATTTTCCCTAGTATTTCTTTGCTATTGGTGTTCTTGAAGAAGCCTTTTTTTATCCTTGACATGCTTAGCCAGATTAATTTCAAATGGCCCTTGGACTTCCTCATTCTAGCCTATTTGTTGATGGGACAGTGTGAGCAGCAGGAAAGACCTATGTAAACACCCTTCAGCAATACATAAAACATTGGTGTGTTATCAAAATAATTTTTAGATTTTCACAAATCTAAAACACAGTACCACACAAGCTACTATGAAGAGAAGAAACTCTGTCCCAGCCAAAACATATACAGATTAAAATTCAGGCTTGTGACATGTTTGCTGTGCTTCTTGTTTTCAGGAATATCTCTAATATACATTAGAACTTTATTTTGAGCCTGAGAAAATGTTAATTGAACTGATACATCTCTACTGAACTACATTAGAGTACATAATCAGTGTTTCTTAAAGAAAGGATGTAGGCATGAATTTAAAAAAGGGTAGTTACAGGGGAGACATTTTGTCTACAGTGTGATGTACATCCTGGGTTTTTTTCTGTGTACTTTAATCAGGCTGTTGAATAAATATATTTCTTGGTTTTAAATGAGCTGGGAGTCTTGTGAAACTTAATTCCTGACTGGATTTTATCCCTTCCTGTCAGATATTCATTCACCAAGGCAAACAGCTCTGGAGCAGGTGTGTTTCTCAGCAGAGAAGGGCACAGCAGCGCACAGATGGGGGTTTCCTGAGCCAGGGAAACCCCAGGGGAATGCTGAGATTTGCCAGGAGGCAGCAGCTTGCAAGGACACACCAGAGGAAGAGAATTCCCCTGAAGCCTGAGATGCCCTTGGAGAACTGCTTTGCTGCTCTGCATACTGAAGAGAAAGACACATTCCATCAGAGAAAAATTGGAGCTGAGTTAGGCAGTGCAATCTGCTCACCCTATAACAACCAGTGCAACTAAGAAAAAGTAATGGGTGGGAGGCAACACTCTTCTGAGAGGCACAGAAGCATCCATTTGCTGACTTGATGATCTCCAGGGAGGTGTGCTTCCTATCAGGGTCTTGTATAAAGGATGTCACTAAGACACTAGCAAGTCTTAGTTCACTGGCTATTATGCCCTGCTGTTATTTCATGAGCCAACAGTGATAGAAAAAGAAACAGTCTGAGGAGGGTCAAGAAGGATTACAGGGCCCTGGGTAAGGTAGTTTTTTCATTAATCCTCCTGGTCAAATGAAAGAAATTTGAAAGGGCCAGTTAAATGTGGAAAATCAACAAATTGGTAGAAGATCGGTGCCACTGTCAATGGTTCAGCTACTCACTTTTGACACCTGGTCTCCTGGAGACTGATGGGATCTGTCTGTCAGAGGAGGAAAGAGGCATCTTCAGTCATAAGCTTGCCAAGTTAGTGAAGAGGGATTTAAATGAAACTTGTGGGAAGGGAACTTCAATCCTTCTTCTACCTGTTTCATGTAAATGCCCAAGCAAGAGAGACCCAAAGCCTGGAGAGGGATTCAGGTCAGCAGGAGAGCACCTGAAGAGCATCACAAAGTATTTCCTGCTACTTCAGGCAGTAAATTTTCTTCATCGGGGGCCCAAATTAAATACCATGCAAACTCCTCTAGCATGGAGAACAAAAGAGGAATTAGAGATGTACACATCCCTGCAAGGCTATGGTTTCACTGGTATCATGGATATGTGTGGTGGGATGGGTCCTACAACTGGAATGGTGAAATGGCATTTTAGAAACGACAGGCAGGGAAGACAGGAAGAAGAGGGGTGTTGCTCTTTATGTCAATGACTAATTGGAATACATAGAGCTCTGCTGGGAGAGGCATGAGGAGCTGACCAAGATCTTATGGGTCAGGATTAAAGGGATGACAGGTTCAGATAATGGGGATCTACTACAGACCATGCAAGAAGGAAGACCCATCAGATGAAGTCCTCTACAGACGTATAGGAGTAGCCCCATGCTCACAAACTTTGGGCCTAATGGGGGACTTCAAACATCCTGGTATCTGCTGTAGTGACATTGCAATCGAGGAGGGTCCTGGAATGCATTGATGATAACTTCCTGCTCCAAGTAAAAGAAGAGACAATGAGGAGACATGCTGCACTGGACCTTATTCTCACAAACGAGAAGGAGCTGGTGGGGAATGTGAGGCTCAAGGGAATCCTTGGCTTCAGTGACCGTGAAGTTGTGGGGTTCAAGGTCCTAAGGGCAATGAGTAGAGCACAGAGCAAGCTCATTGCCTTACACTTCAGAATAACAGATTTTGAACTCTTCAGGGACCTGCTCAGTACAGAACCATGGGATAAGAGTCCTGGAGGGAAGAGGGGTCCAAGAAACTTGGTTAAAATTTTGGGATACCTCCTCCAAGCTCAGGAGTGATACATGCCAACAAAGAAGTCATCAGGCAGAAATGCCAGGAAGCCTTGCATAGATGAGCAATGAGTTCCTGGACAAGCTCAGACACAGAAAGGAGGCCTACAGAGGGTGGAAGCAAGGACAGGAAGCCAGGGAGGAATACAGGGAGGGAGAAAGAGTCAAAGCAGTCAGGGATCAGGTTAGGAATGCTGAAGCTCTGATAGAATTTAATTGGACCAGGGACATCAAGAGCAATAAGAGAAGTTTCCATAGTGGATCAGTGATAAAAGGAAGACTGTGGAAAATCTGGGCCCTCTAGAAGGAAATGAGAGGTCTGGTTACCCAGGATGTGGAGAAGCTGAGGTACTCAATTACTTTTTTGCCTCAGTCTTCACTGGCAAGTGTTCCAGCCACAGTTACTCAGTGGCAGAAGATGAAGTCAGGGTCTGGGAGAATTAAGAATCTCCCACTGAAAGAGAAAATCAGGTCTGAGGGCATCTAAGCAACCTGAAGGTGCACAAGACCATGAAACCTGACGAGATGCAAAAGCCAAGGGAACTGTTGGAGGAAGTGGCACTGTCTATCTACACTTGAGAAGTTGTGGCTGTTCAGTAAACAGCCTCTGACTAAAAAAGGGGAAACATAACCCCTACTTTTAAAAAGAAAAAATGGAAGAACTGAGTGACCACATGCCAGTTAGTCTCATCTCAAACCACTCTTGAGGACTAGAAATACATTAAATGGTTTTGTCCAAGAATGAACAGCACACTTGGGAGCATTTAATTTCTTCTTCTCGTTTATAATAAATCAAGCAATAAGTATATATAGAGAAAGTCCACGAAAAGAACAGGAAATCAAACCTCAGTCAAATTTTAAAAATTTAAAAATACTGCTTGACTTTCCCTAATGCTGCGAAATTTTTTTAAGCAAGGATGACCAACACTGTGGACAGAGGTAATAAGCACATCTATCTTCTTTCAGTTTAATGGAAAATGAAAGTGTCCCCAGCAATTGGAAGGAAAATATCTCAGAAACACAAAAGGAAAAATAAAAAAAAAATAAACAAAAACAAATCCAGAGTAAAGATTAAACAGAAAGCATATTTAAAATCACAATAACAACCTAACCCAGCTTACAAGATGCCATTCATTCATGCAACATTTTAGGTTTATAAATGTGAATATAATTATGGTAAACTTGTTTTTTAATGCTAAAACCAACCTTTATAAAAAAATCATATCTAAAATTAAGTGCTGCATATCTAAAAGAATAAGTTGTCTCCTTCCTGCTTGAAAAATGTAGAATAGATTTCAGATTTGATTGTATATATATTATAAAAAAATCTTGTTCCTGTTTATAAGTATTCACAGGAGAGTCCCATAATTGCTGCCAGACTTTTCCAAACCCAAGAAAGAGCTGATTTGGTTCAGCATAGCCTGAAGGTTGGAAACCACTGCTCTAGGCAAAAGACATGATGGCTGTTCATCTCTTAGCTCAGCCTATGTGCGTGTGTGCATGCAGCAGTCTGCACCAGTTTTAGCTGCAAGAAAATAAAAACATTAAATTTCAAGATATTTATTTTTAGTCCAATACTTGAGGGTTAGTTTCAAGGTTTAAAATTATTCAAAATCATCCTTGTTTTTGAAAGAGGGAAAAATTGGGCTAGATATGTATACATTTACCCTCGTCTGAATTCCAGTTTCCAGCAGATTTATATTTATTAATATAAAGAAATAAATTATTTTTGGTAAAAACTTCATAGAAAAATTTCCAATGCTCTTTACTTCTGGTGACCTGGTTTTAACTTTGTAAGTTGGCTTGTCAATATAATTATAAAATTAGGATATGCAGAAATTTTAGAGTGAGTTCCTTGGGTGAAATCTCAGTAAAGGCTACTATTTGTAGATAATAAGACATAGTAGTCAGCAGTATGATGAAGGAAAACTGTTTCACTTCTGCCTGGAAAAATGTGTCCTTCCTGCAAATGCTTAGGAAAGTTTTCAGCAAAAGTTGTAAATGTATGCAAATATTCACAAGCCAGTGAGACAGTTTGTGCACCTAGTTTTGTTTTCAAATCTCTGTCAAAAGGTGAAGAAAACATGTAAACAAAGACAGAATGACATTGGGAGAGAAAGAAATTTGCTTGTAAGACTGAGACTTTTTTTTCCCTGAATAAACTAAGGAGTTAAAGAAATCTGTAAAAGGAAGTTGTGCAGTGGAGGGACAGGTTGTGGTTCCTTTGCTTTTTTGCTTTTTCATTTTTACTTTTTTTTCCTATGTATCAGTGTAAATCAAATGAAGTTTTAGCTTTGTTTCAACCACCAGGTTAACTTCAGTGGAAAAGATGAATCTATTCCATTTTTAATGGAAATAGAGCATCCTGGCTAACCTCAGTAAAAAATGTCTTTTCACAGTAAAGGGAAAAAAGTTTGAGCATAATTTTATAAATAGCCAGTGTTAAAAATTATTGATATCAATCCTTGATTACATGTGCATGTATCAAACATTTTTGTAAGAGATCATAATGTAAAAATACTGTTTTAATTTGGATATATTATTGAGGTTTGTGTGCTTGTCCTTTCTATACAGAATATGTTCAAGACGGAAAAAGATGTTATTTCATTTGCAAGGTCTGGATTCTTAAAGTCAAAGGAGATTATTCTGCTTTAATTCTTAATAAACATTACCAGTTTATGTATCTTTTTTTTCGTAGTTAGGACTCTTATCTGATAACATGTACAATAACATTATTTAATAATTACATGTATTAAACCACCCTTGGTAATCCTTGCTTCCTGTAAATTAGAAGGAATATATTGCATTTTTTTGTGCATTCTCTTCACCCTCTGGAAAAAGAGAAATCGGTTTTAAGAGTGGTTTAACTGATTATTTAAATAAAAGGAATAAAGTTATACATACTCTTCTTGATCATGATATGCAGCATTTCTTAAAGTGAAACTATTCTGCTTTCAGAAAAAGAAATTGGAAAATACGTTTCATATCCTTTATACACAAATAATAGGCCTGATGTTTGCCTATTTCCTTTCTAATATTTTCTTTCTTATTTTAGTCTACTTTTATCTTGTATATCTGAGCCACACAACAGGGTAAGATTTCAGCAATTTCTTCCTCCAGACACATCTACTATATCTGAAATTTTGCTGATGACAATATAGTAGTTTTGTATGAATCTTATACTTTTTAAAATGTGCCATTTCTTGATTTAGTGGGTTTTTTTAACCAATAGTTCTGTCACAGATTCTTCTTTTTGTAAACTATTATTTTATTAAAAAGCTTTTCTTTGTAAACTTAATTATTCTCAATAGTGTGCGTGGAAATGCAGTTTCAGTCTATTTTACATATATATTCTGAATTACAAGTATTCAACATTGGCTGTTAAGGAGAATAATGAGGTTTTTACTGTACCACAATTTAGTCACACAGCTGTACAATTTAAAGAAGTTCCTAGAAGTTTTGAGTCTTCCCAGGGCTATGCAACACCTCAGGGAAGATTTTGATTATCTGAGTTTTGAATGCAGTCCTCAAGACATTTTGTATTCTAAGAGTTCAAGTAAACTTTTTAGTGAAAAGAACCTAAAATCCTTGCCTTACAGTTATTTCACAGATTTTTATTCTATTTTGCCATGTGATAAATGAGTACCCTTAGGATCATAAGATAGTTCCGTTTATGGGGGTCATCAGGATGTTGAAAATCCAGCTTCTAGTGCATGACAGGGTCATATCTGAGGTCAAACCAAGTTACTCAAATTTTAATCCATCTGGTTCTTAAAAACACTAAAGATTGAGACGTCACATCTCTGCGCAGCCTGTTTCACTCTTTGACTGCCTATTTGAAGAAAAAGTTTCTCTCATTTCAATTTATGTCTATTGTACCTTGTTCTACCACCACAGAGCACTGTGAGCAGCTCCATGGTCTGATGACCTCATCATCATCATCATCATCATCTAGATTAGAGCCACCTCTTCTGCAGTCTGACCCATTCCAGCTCCTTCAGTCTCTATTCACAGTAAAAGTTCTCCTGCTCCTGACCACATTGCTGACTCTTCGTGAGCTTGCTCCAATTAACCAGTTACTTTTACTAAGAGGTCCAAAATTTTATACTGGACTTCAGATACAGTCTCACAAGTGCTAAGGAGAAATGTATAATCTCCTCCCTTTGACTTCTTAGTCATGCACTTCTTAGTATAACTCAGGAAGTTCTTGGTCTTCTCGTGCTACCTGTTGGTGCCCAGCTTGCTGTCTAGCAGTGCCAACAGATCCTTCTCAGAAGATCTTCCCAGTTCTTTCCTGCTAGTGAAGTCCCAGCTTCTAGTACTCCACGGAAGCTCTTTCTTTACACGTGTGGGACTTGTCTTTTGTACTTGTGGAATTTCATGAGCAAAGATAACAAAATTTTTCCTTATAGTTGGATTATTTCATTTGTCTTTTAGTTTAGAGTCTTTTGTGCATCTCTCTAAGAGAGATCATTGGGCTGGGTTTCATAGGATTCAGACAGGAAAATGATGTCAGTATTGCTGAGCTGTGACTGCAGAACTAAATTTCAGTAACAAAGACCTGATGAGAGGAAATCCTTATATGCATGGTAGAGTGGCTTTTCTAAAGCAATCACAGAACTCCTGAACCCAAAATAGTAACTGTGATCTGTACAATGTATACTTGTTCTCCACTTCAGCTTCGTGCTGAAGCATTACAGAGATTTGCAAACACGGGAGGGACGTAGAGAAGTCAAGAAGATGATTCCTAGTTAATTATTAGATAAATGAAAGCAGACAAATGAAATAAATTTTAAATATTTTATGGGATCAGGCAATATTGTGACCTTGAGGTCACACTTTCTAAAATAATTTGTTAAAAAAATGGGAACTGACTATTCAGATCATAGAGGTTGTCACTATTTTTAAAGCAATTTTGATTGAGTAGGAGCATTCTTCATCCTTAAATCAGATTTTCATATTTCCTATAGTTTGTGCTTTGTGGTAATTTTGCTACTAAACCAGGTTTTAGGCCAGAAATTACAGCATACTCTGTTCTGTAGCAATATCTTCTCATGGTGTTCTTGTTTCTTGTGAATTACCAACTAATTCCTTCCCATTTTTCTGGTTTTGGTTTTTTTAGGACTACATTTTTGAATTAATTTTACTCAGTTCAGTGTTAAGTATTTTGATACAGTATTCAATATACTCTTCATCTCTTGGTAACAGAGTTGTCCTGTATATATTTTAAACAAACAAACAAATAAATATGTATCTCTGTATATAAGTAAACATGCCTTAAAGCTGAAAGAAACTGAAACAGAAATGTAACACACACACACCCTTCCTCTCCCCCATAAAACTATGTGGTATTATTTAAACATGTTATTTTTACAACTTTATAATTAAGGCCTTATGATTCATCTTAATATCTTCAGATACGAGTAGTTTTGATAATTTTATTCATGTTAGCATTACAGTGCTTGTATCTTCTGTAATAGAGGAATCTCTGACTCAATGAATTCAGGTTTCACTGAAATTTTATGATGCAGTGTCTCTATATTAGTTAACTAAACTACTGATATTTCTTACCTAAGAAACCACCAATTAAAACATGTGATTACATTAAAATACAACTGTATTTTACTGAAGTTTTACTGAAAGATTTTATTTCTAGAATATAGTTAAAATTTATGAAACAAACAAAAATCTGAACTTTATCACAATATATTAACAAATGACAAAAACTGCTGTATTTTCTGTAAGGTAACTGTTCTCACCACTTATCTTTGTCATAATTGCTCTAGCTACATCTGAACTGGCCACAAGGAAAGTAGTATACATGAGCGCAGATATGAGTATAGCTGGCACTCTTTTGACTTAGTGTGTCAGTCGTAATGACTCACTGTTCCTGAATTACAGATGAAACATCCCCTTGTGCTTCCATAATAGTATATTGCTATTTATATCAGGAGGGAATTGGTTGGTTGCTTTGCACTGCTGTTTGAATAGATGGCAATATTTCTTAGTTCATATGCATTTTTTAATTATACTTACTGTTTTGAAATTAGCTTTAATCACCTTAATCAATGTTGTCAGACAGGGACCTGGTTCAAATTCACTGAAGTAAATAGGAAGGTTCCATAGATTTCAAAATCCTTTTGACTAGATTGCATCTGAAAATCAATCAAAATATGACTTCCAAAAGATAAAGGCTTTTAATGCAATCTGAGGACATTACTAAAGCATCTTGAAAACAATCCAAAATTCAATTAATTTTCTGTGTTTGATGTTGGCTTCCTATCCTTTAGTCAGATAACAGAGGACTAGTACAGGTAGCTAGTAATTCCATTTGTAGTATTTTGGACAGCTACCATAAGCTATTGAAAATGCCACCTCAAAAAGAGCGTGGCTTTTTCATTTACAGAAATTATTTTCAAAATGTTATATAAAATGGGTATTTACCTCTGATATTTGATGTAGATGTATTATTAGCTCATGGTGCTCCAGCTTTTCATCTACCCTTTTTCACATATGGTAATAAGGATTTTAACTAATGTGAGTAAAAACAAAAAAAAAGCCCATGGAAAATTACAGAATCACAGAATATTCTGAGTGAGCATTCTGGGGGAAGGGACCCATAAGGATCAACAAGTCCAACTCTTAAGTGAATGGCCTTGGCTGGGATCAAACCTGCAACCTTGACATTATTTGTACTGTATGCTAAACGAAATGCATGCATATATACACATACTCATATGAACAAACATATGAATACGTGCATTCACACATCTGAAAATAACCAAGAAGTTGTTTTTTTTTTAATCAAAACAATTTTTTCCCTGTACACAAAATGGACAATGTTTTATCATTCATTAAATAATACATTTCAAATTAAAAGAAACGCAGTGATTTTACCATGACACGAACATCAGCTATGATCATGACTAATTAAAATAAGCCTGCAAACACATTCAGAAACTGTGTTATAATTATTTTTAATTTTATACTAATGCTGCTTGTTCTTGGTCATTGGTACGCTTTTTTAATTTTTTACCTAAGCAAATACTGATCTACTGACACCTTAAGTGAAATAATTTACTATAAAAAGAATAAAATAAAATATAAACAAAGCTAATAATAACATCATGTAATGCAATATAACATAACATAGCATAATGCAACTTAACTTAAATATAATGTAATGTAACACAGTATATAATAAATATATTCTCAAGAATTTTCAGGTTGCAAGTCTGTACAAGGAAAGGTTTTCTTTGAACTGCAACTCTACATCAAACAAAGGAGTTAAATCTTGATTTCTAGTATCAAGAACAAGAAGACTTTTAGATAAGTGTTTAAGAAGTAATAAGTGGGAGATGGGCAATGACATGTGCTGCTTTTAACTGTAAAAAAAAGATTATCACTAACAACTGTCATCTTGACTATAGATTTTGGTGAAGCTCCTCAAATATGGTTTTAGGATCATAGAATTGAATTTATAACTGTTCATAAAGTGATATGAATTTGATCTCTCAGCCTGTTGCAGTCACATAACTATTTTATTAAAGCATCTGAAAGTTAAACCAATTTTAGACCAGCTTCAAGAAAACAGAAAATTCAAGGTAGTGTTGGTAGGAGTACAGCATACTGATAAGAGCTGATTCAACAGCAACCATCCCTGTTAACAGATCACACTTTTTTAAAGAGCTTTGAATTGGCATGTGTTAGTTGATATCAAATTAGTTTTCTACGTAACCTAGCACTGGAATCCCAGTGTCAAATTTTCTCTGTTTTCAAGCCACTGCCCAGTAGACTACACTGAACAATTATGAGTAGGAAATGTTTATTGTAATATTGACAATGGGTAGTTTTTGATGACCTATGTTTTAAACTGTTTTTTTCATTCAGTAAAAATTTTCCAAATTCAGCTGATTGCTCACTACTATTTCTCTAGACAAGAAGACTTAAATTTTTTAATATTTATATCTCTGATAAAAATCTGCACCTGGTAATATAATTTTGTTTCTTTGACTAATCTCTTTTTGACTTCTGCAGATACTCTTTCCATCAGCTATAAAAAAAGAATAGGAAAAAACCCTACATAGAAAGATTGTAAATCTAGGAAACACACTATTTTTTATATGTTTGTGACAAGCTCTATTTGACTACAGAAAACTTAATCCTGCTGAAATAAATTAGTGTTTTTCTTTTGATCCTAATAAGGATAAAATAACACACCCAGAAATATGGACCTGTACTTATTTTTTTTCTGTGTTGCTCTTACTGCCTTATGCTATTGACTTTTGTTTTCATGCAAATAACTTGCCACAAGAAAAGCAAAAGGCATGACCAAACATGCCTCCCCTCCTCTTCCTAGCCTAAATTCCACTTGCTTTTATCACATACACTCAGTCCCACCTTGGTGACATGGCAACAGACGGTGCAGGAGGCTGAGGCCATAGCACAAAGATTTCCTTCTGCTACTCTTTTCTTCTTACTTGTTTTCCTCACCTGTTCCTTATTTCCTGCTGCTCCCCTGCTCCAATGAGGCTCATCCATGGGCTGCAATCCCTGAGGGAAGGCTCTGACCCGGCATGCAGGGATGGCACAAGGTGGCTCACATCCTCCTCCCTTAAAGAATGCCCTGCAGCCCTTGCTATTGAAACCTTTTATTTTATGTTGGATACAACATTGTCGGCTACTTTCAATTGCTTAATTGCTGCTGCAACCCAATCACATCATTTTTTTGGGAGAAAAGGAAAAGGAAACCACAAGCTAGTTCTTTACTTCGTTATGGAATGCTGATGCTTTGAAAAGATAATTAATCAAACTTCTCATGCAAAACCTATTTGTTAGATTGAGTTGAAAACCCTTTGCATCATCTGTTTTTTGACATAAAAATTGTAGACAGTTTCTTAACATATATTTTCTCTTCACATTATAGGCTACTGAAATTCTAGGAAAATATTTTTGTATCTATCACCCTTAAACAACATGAGAAAAAAATGCATAGAATGGTTATATGCATGAACACACACTTCTTCTTACAATCATCTCCTTAATATTAGAGAAGAAAATATTATTTCTATGTTCTTTAAGGTCTATAAATACTTGGAAGGGAGCCATGCAGAAGCAGACATGCATTTTTCTTAAGGTGTGGGACTGTTAAAATCATGGAAGGAATGTGGTTAGACTAATTGAGACCACTGACAGGCATGGAGCAGTGGATTAAAATCGAGCGGCTAAAGCTGTTGCTGCCCTTAGCCCTCCTCCATGCCCTCCTGACCAGTCTTGCCTCCCCAGAGGGATGGATCCCTGATGTGCTTGTTAATAAATACAGCCACCACAGCCTTCATTCTTCATCTTATGTTAAAATTACTCCAGTTTTGTTGAACTTCCGTATGACATACTCAAAACTGAGATGATGCTGGACCTCATTTGTAAGCATACAAAATATACTTACCTCAGGACAGCTTTGTTAGCCATTGGGCTGGGAAAGATGAGTGGAGGTGGTAGGAGCTGTATCTCAACTGTTATGTCTGCCAAGAGCCCTGAGAGGAGGAATATTTTCTTTGATAACACTAGTTCCCTCCATCTTTCTACCATGTTCTTAATTTTTCTATTTGCCACAGAGTACTTCTCTTATTTTATCTGGATTTTTGTGATTAGAATATTTTTTGCTGTGTTTGTGAACACTTTATTTAGCACTTATTGTTTGGTCAAAACAGAAAATAATTGAAATGGAAAGCAATTAGAAATTAATAAGGTTTCTGTGGTGGCAGACCTGAATTTAATTCACAGTGTTCAGAACGATAAATTATCAAGACAAGACTGAAATATAATTCAGTATATTGCTATGAACAAACAGGGGATTTAATTTGTAAGAAAAATTAACTAATACACATCTTAATTTCATATAATGGCTCGCACAAGTTATAATCACAGTCTCCCTCAGATGCACTTTGTACTTACAAGGACATTTTATCCCTTCACCGTACACAGGACACTGAGCTTAGATTGCTGGGCTGTGCATAATATTAGTAACATTTCAAACATAGAACTTTGCTTTGTTAAAGCATGAACAGACAGAATGGAATTACCCCGGTTTTCAAAAGAAAGTACAGACTGCATTTATAAAATGCCGTGTAATTCCTACTCAGAGCCACTCATGAGCAGTAGGGGCAATTTAATTATCTAAATAGTAATTAGGAAATTAAATGGAGTTGAAAGCTTGCAATCCTTTGAGACCTGGGGCTGGCAAATATGGAAAAAAAGTCAAAGGCTTCTGCCTGATCATATCTTAAGGGGTATGTGGTAACATAAAACTTCAGAAGAAAGGCATTTTTTTTTCTCCCTTAAGATAATTAAGGGTGCATATTTTACATCTACTGGGATGAAAAAAAAGATAAAAAAAACTTATGTGTGTTCCATATAAGTATAGGAAAACTTGGAGAGTGAAGCTAGTAAAAAGGACTTCAGGTTTTATAACCATAAGCTAATGCCAAAATGTGGTTCAAAAATACCTTTAACTCCAGCTCCATAAAAAACAGTTACTTATCCCATGTACTGTACATTGAATCATCTAAACTTGAATAATGTTTATTTGCATAAAATGAAATAAGGAATAATCCCATTTAGGAAGAATCTTAAATAGGACAGAAGACTGTAAGGCAGCCAGATTCACAATGAATGTAATTATGAAAATGTTCAGAAGATAATGGCACATGGGATGCCTTTTATTAATATGGAATACATTGTCTGCAATATATAGAAAGAGAAATATGATTTTGAAATTTCATTAACCACATAAATTTTAATAAAGAAGGCTATTGTTTGTGGCAGTCATAGAACAGTTCAACATCTATTAATGAAGATTATTGAACTACTTATTAAATAGTGCTTACTCACCAACCAGTAATTTAAATACAACGGTTATTTTATAGTACAAATATATCAATAATTTAAAACTTTTCTAATAGTCTAAGTGTAAGAAGGAAGAAGTGGCAGAAAGAAATTTTTAGGGACAGGCCATGAACTCCCAATCCCCCTTCCCTCTTTGCAGCTGAGCTTGAGGGAGAAAGGAGAGGCATTGGGAGGGAAGGAATGATTTTAATTGGTGAGTTATCTCCTTCTTTTGGTCTAGATCTTTCTAGGTTGTCTTTAGCAAGGAATAATAGAACATATAATATATGGGCATTTTATATATAGTATTTCCACTTCATTTGAGCTACTTAAATGGTCACTGAGGCCTTGATCAATTTAATGAGATCAATTCTACAGCTCAGCAGTTATCTTCTAAAAGATCTTTGAATGAAACATAAGCTTTGCCTACACTTACTCTAGAAAAAAAAATCAAAAACAGTTCTGAGTTTAAGATTCATGTTCTAAAACTGCCAGTCCGCCAAAAATTATACCCTTCAGATCATCAGAAATGCAATTGTGAAAACAAGAGTAATAAAATACTTTGCATTAGAATACAGTTTTGTACATGGAAATGGAATATATTATTCTTTTTTAAAATTTCTGTCTATACAGAAAGGATTTACAATTAAAGTTTTCACTGCTTTCTCATGTCCCAGTTTTACAAACCCACTATTCTGCTTATTAATTCCAACAGAAGAATCAGTCTTGAATAAAGTAGGTGTGACTGATGAGAGTTTTTACATTATTCATAGAGAGATTCAAGCACCCTAATTTCCTAAATTGGCAATATTTATTAAAAAATACCTTGAACTTTGGCCCAGTACAATTTTGAGTGGTTAAGCTTTCAGATCACAACCTCCAAAAAGTTCTACATAATATAAATTAAGATATCATAAAATACGTACAAACCTATGTAAAAATCCATATTTGCAAAGTGTTATAAGTAGTTCTTAATCAAATAATTATGTAGTTGGGGTTATGCAAGGGTTTGCATTTGGAGAAGAAGTGCGCAAGACACTGTTTCTTTCAGTACCTAAATGGTGAAATAAAGACTTGGATTATTAAGATTGCAGATGACAACAGTCTAGAGAGGAGAACAAACAATAGCTGATGTCAAAGCCTCTCTGGATGATTTTTAAGCAGTCTTGGCCTGGAGAGGTCCCAACTGACTGTAAGATGGTGAATGTTGTCCCAATTTTCAAGAAGGGCAAGAAAGAGGACCCCAGAAACCACAGGCCTGTCAGTCTCTCTTCAAGTGCCTGGTATAGTTATTGAGAATAATTTAGGGGAAGTTTTGAAAAACACATGAAAGACAGCACAGGCATTGGCCACTGTCAGCACAGCTTCTGAGCCTTACTAAAATTCAGAAAAACTACATCCACTGCCTTCCCTTCACCCACTAGGCAGGTGGTCTTATCACAGAAGGATATCAGGTTAGTTAAACAGGGCTTGTCCTTTGTGCACCCATGTTGACTGGCCCTGTTGGATCCATTGTTCTTTAAATGTATTTCAATAGTACTCAGTGTCATCCTAACCATAATTTTTCCAGGAACTGAGATTAGACTACCAGGTCTGTAGTTCCCTGTGACCATTTTTTAGACTGAAATAACTAGCTTCCAGTCAGCAGGAACCTGCACAGACTCTCAAGACCTTTGGTAAGTAATCAGTGTGGGTCCTGCTCTAACGTTCCACAGTTCCCTCAGTGCTCTGGGGTGAATCCCATCAGGCCTTGTGGAATTGTGATCATTCAGTTGATACAGATGGTTCCTTACAATTTCAGGGTCCACAACTGAAAAGTCATTGTCTCAGTCTTGTGGTCCATACTCAGGTGACCAAGAAGCCCAAGGTCGATCAATATTGCTAAAGACTGAGGGAAAAAATTCATTGAATGCCTCCACTTCTTCTGATGTCTGTCTTCAACATCTTTAGATCTCTTGCTATCAAGAACTACTTTGAGAAGCTTTTTCTATCTGAAACAACAATGCCCAGTGTTATGAACTATTTTAATCACAGAGGAGTAAAGAGAATTTACTCTCTGTGAATAAAACAGAAAGAATTTTGAAAATTTAAAATATTCCCAAAATGAGAGATAAAACCCAAATGAGATTAAATGTTGATGCCAAAAAAATTGAGATATTTTTATTTAATAGTAAAAGAGGCAAAGAGAAAGAGAGAAGTAAAGAAAAGTTAGAAAAAGCTAAGGTTTCTTTAAAAAGCATGGAATAGGTCACCACCATGCTGTCCTATATATATAATAAAGCGAGCCTCTCTAGGTAGGCCCGATTATTATATATAATATGCCCAGCTAGCTCAGTAGATCAAGTCTTTAGCGGAGACCCAATAGCTGAGTTAAGCAAGGACCAAGCCACTGGGCTCCTTCCTAGCGAGCTAGTGATATTCAGCTCAGTGATGTCAGCTCTTTCATGAATTCAGCTCTGCTGCTAGGAAAGATCGCCTCGGGGCAACGGCATAGCAGACGGAGAGAGAGGGGTCGAGAAGACACCGTGGTTCCGCAGTGATGGTTTATTCGGGAAGTCTGCGAAGGGGTACAGCGCTTCTTCTTCTCCCCCTTGTGGGGGTACAGAGGGCTATTTTTATAGCCTTGGCATGGATCCAAAACCAGCCAATAGCCGCAGGTTTAAGCATATTCCTTAACTGACCAATAGCTAAAGGTTACAACAGCATTGCCTTAACTGATTAAAGGGCCGGGTTTCAACACGGTCGGGTCAGAGGGACAAGATAACACTTGCTCAGGAATGACTCAGCATTCAATTCTCCAAGGAGCTTTTCCTGTATCTTTGGGGTTCACTACACTGTCCTACATTTGTTGCTGCTCAGACATGGGGGGAGTACCAAAGCAGTTTTTGCCCTTTTATTCCCCTGCTCTGTGAAGCATCTCATGTGCCGTCTCTGATCTCTGGAAAGGTTTGGCTGGGATACAGCAGCCCTTCCCCCGGGATACAGCAGGCCCTTCCATCCCCATCCATCCCCATCCCCCTGGGATGCAGGCACGGAGCCCGATGGCCGTGGTTAAACCTCGGGGCACTCGCGGCTCTCTCCCTGCAGCCGCAGGACCAGGTGGGGGTCCCACAGCTCACGGTGGCTCCGGTCCGGGGCTGCAGGGTCGGGGGTTCTCCCCAGGTGGGTGATGTCGGCTCCCGGAGGCCTCAGGGTGCCTCACAGCAGGTGATGTTGGTGGGGGGAAGGCAAAGACCGTGGATTCTGCCCCTCGCTTTCCCCTCCAAACTTCGCTCCAGTTTCACCTTCCTTTATGTGAGTCTCCAGCCAGGCTACTCACAGTCCATCCCGCACAAAGTTTTCAGGTGTTCAAGAGTGATTATGAAAGGCAGACATTATGATGAAGCACTTTTTGAAGCCATTTTCATTATCACGTTTTTACAGCTGGTTCTAACTCTAACAGCGCTTTGGCCTTGCATGTCTTCTCCCTGCACGTAAGAACCATGACACTGTAATCTTCCCGCAAAGCCTGATCTCTCTTCTAGAAATAATACAATTTCTTTTTCCTCTTGAGCTCCAGAGGGAGTTCCTTGTTTAGCTCTGCTAGTCTTCTACTCTGCTTGCTGATTTATGACACAGTTACATTGCCTTCACTCTAATTTCTGAAAATAGAGCTAAATGCTATCAAATGATCAAACCTATCCTGTACATACTGTGCAACACCATTGTTGAGGAGGTGTCGGAAATGAATAAACAAAAGGCTCCTGTTAGTTTATTGTTCACTTAAAGACCAGTAAAATTATTTTTATGTTCTATTAGTCACTGGTAAGAAATCAGTAGGTACCTTATGCCAAGTTCAAGACAGATGCAATATTTAAAGATCACTAAAATACCTCCGTGAGTGTCATTTAAAAGAGTTGGAGGTAAGGAAACCAGAGGGGTGATATGGCGAGGTATTGCCTAGGTTACTGCTTCCCTGAGTGCAAGTTATAGCCATTATAATCAAAGAGTCTGGAGGCAGAAGTAGCAATTCAAAATTTTTTTATCCTTTTTTTTCCTCCTCTTAGTTTTCAGTGAAAAAATCTGTGAAAAATACTAAGCCTTCATTGGTTTGTTCACAGAAGATAATGCGTGTACTAGTCTGCAAGCAGAATAGAACATCACAAAATAATAGGCCACACAATTAAACCATTAAATTGTAAATTCCTGAGAGAAAAGGAAGGAATGTGCCAGATTTTGTCCCAATGTATTATAGTCATGTAAAAGTCCAAGTTAAAAAATGATTAACTGATTCACCCTCCAGGCATAGCAGATGGAAACATTCCGATCCTGATTTGTTGCATAGAAGACAGTTGATGACTTTGTTAAGTTTTCTTGACTAATTTCAATTTTTTATTACGCACTGCCATGGCCAACTTTTGAAGTTTCATTTGTTCTATTCCAAAGACTTCTGTGATTACTGAAAATAATCTTTTATATTTAGCAATGTGCTAACTGAATTGACAGACATAGCTGTGGTTCCTCTTACACTTAAAACACCATAGCTTAACTATATTTACACTTACTCAGAAGTATAAAAATATTTATCACTAGGTCTGACACACTAGTCTTTGTTTTAAAAAGTAATAAAACATTCAGATTCCAAATGAACACATCGCTTACCTAATTGCTTTCTGTCTAAAGCTTTTTATTGACCAAGTGTGTGTGAAGGCTCAAACTTCAAATGTAACTTTACTGAATCTCAGTTTCAGGTTTTCTATTGTTTTTTAATTTTTTTTATCAGAAAAAAAAGGATAAACCCCCCAACCAATTAATCAAACCCAAAAGCCTAAACCCAGTTTCTTTGCCTCAATTAATATTAACAAGATATGTGGACTAATGCATTTTTCTCAAAAGAAAGATTTAATAATCTAGCTTTTATCTAGCTTCCTGTACAACTCCTTTCACAGGTTAGCTTAGTCCTGTAATAAGCTCAGTGTCCTCAGAAAAGCCAGGGTAACTGTGCTTCCGTCCCTGTTATCCATTTTAGAATATTTCTAGCATCTGCTTATTTGGAAAAGTATATGGATTTTGATAGCATTTAGCTCTATTTTCAGGTTATAAATGTGCTGGCAAGTCTGTCATCATTCAGTGAGCAGTGACTGTTGGCAACAATAAATGAAGGAGAGACAGTACAATATAATTGTGATACAAAGGACTGAAGAGGAATTAATGGCACCTAAAGCTTCAAATTAAATAGCTAAAAATGAGGTATTAACATAAAATGCTGCCTCTGCAAATTTCTCAGTACAAGCTGCAATTTCAGCTGTTTCTAATTGACAGGTAGAAATGATATCATGTCTGTGGGAAGACTGCCTATTTTACAGGCATGATGGTGTGTATCAGGAAAAATGGCCCTGGGTCTCCCAGGTCCAAAGGTAAGTTCTAAGTGTTCAAATTTTTAGTCTGAATGTCAAAAATCTGGTGAAGACAGGAACAAATGCGTGTGGAGTGGGGGTGGGGAAAAGTAGAATCTACTCAGCAGAATTTAAAACTTTTTTTTTCTTCAGTATGAAAAAGATATAATTCCAGGGTTGTCTGAGGATAAGCCACAGAAATGTTTTTCTGGAAGGATCAAGGAAAGACAAAAATCAAGATTTTCAATGAAAGTCAAAATAATTTTCTCATCCAGAATCAGGCAGCTGATGTTACATTCAAAATCTTATGTACAAAATGGAATATGTTGTGTATATGGAGTGAAGAATTTACTGTGCAATTAAACTCTTAAAATCTAATCAAAATGCAGCAGTTTATCTGTTACAGCAATACTAATACTCATAGCCTAAATTAATATAGAAAAGTTACATAAGTAAAATTGTTATGCATTACATTACCACTAACAGCCCTTTTTCTGTGGTGTTATGCTCACCTCCCCAGTGTTCTTTTCCATCTTCGTCAAGTAGATTGGAAATGGAAGGTTTTACAACAAGTCAAAATGTGTTCTTTCTTGTCATTGGTTTCCCAATTACTCAGGCTTTTTGGTTTTGATCTCAACAGGGGTTTGTGTGGTTCTCAAGGTTAAACTTTCTGGTAATGACCAGTGACGGATGGCAGTGATTTGTGTTTATAGTCTGAGATCTTTGTCTGGTATCTGCACTCTTCCACAGCATATTTTGTTATGAGGTTACACCTACATTCTTCTACAGCACATTTTATTCTGAGATCACAGACAGTTCAATTCAGCCAGAACAATTACTTGTTTTTCCTACAAGGTAAAACTTAAATATATTTTGCAGCTAGCTGAGAATTAAAACTAATTAAAATCAGCTGAGGATAAGACAAGCTAAAAGAAGTCCTGAACCTGTGCTGTCAGGTCAACATAAAGACTATGAGCCTGATGGGGCTGCAAGAACTTATGCTGGAAGAAACCTGGTATATTCAAAACTTTGGGGCAAAATTGTGTTTTCCAGTCTTCAAGCATGAGATCAGTAGAATCTGAATGTGTTTCACGTGTACGACAAATAAGTGTCCAATGCAAAATATTTTGATCACACCTTTAGGCTAGTAGAATCAAAATAATTAATGAAATTAATGTCAGAATGTCACCTGAATCCAACTTGCTGCTCAAAACAGGGTCAGATATGAGGTCAGACAAGGTCACTTGGGATTTTATCCTGTTTGGAATACATACACAGAATGGGATATATAAAATCATATAGTCATTAGGGTACAAGGTATCTAAAATATTTGCAATCAATTACCCTTTGAAAGGGTCTGTCATTCATGATTTTAGGAGAACCTTAGGTGTTAACAGAGTGTAGATGCCTCACCTTTTCGCAGCTTAAGAGGAGCATCCACTACTGCAGATACTTTTTTTGTCTTCTCATTTAACACTTTGTTTATGTCTTCTGAAAAACAGCTTGTTAAATCAATGTTTTCCAAAAATAATTTTTCTCATTCTCACCTATACCACAAAAGTACAGATCCTCTTGGCATGCTCCCACGTGCTCCATATGCATCAAGCTCATCACTGAATTGCCGCACAATTGGCCTATTCATCCACTACTAATTTTTAATCAGAATACAATCATCTCATCCATCCCTGGGCATCATCACACTATTTAATCTCAAAATTTGCCTTTATTTTCCCTTATCTAGGCTGTTTTCTGCATTATAACTAAAACCCAATTAAAAATATACAGTTCATGTATAACATGGAAAAAATCCAAAAGTACGTTGAATTTCTCTCAAATGAACCTTTCCAGAAAATCTTGAAGAAATGACACCAAGCCTTTCTGGTGTGCATCAGATTTTATTCCATTGGGAGGATTATATATCTGAGGTTCTTAGATGACAAAGAGCTTGCAGGACAGAAGCTCTGTAATTTTAATTTTTTTTTGTTGTCTTGCATAATAAGTTTGTTCATTTACCACTTAAATCTGAAAACAGAAAAGATTTTTTTTTCTTAATGGAAGTTGAAAGGGTAACAGCAAAAGTAAGAGTATTAACACACAGTAGGTTACTTGTGCACACTAAATATCAACTGTGAGAGGCACAAACCCCAGATTTTTTATACAATTTTCCAGAGTAGTAGACAACTCATCTTCACAGACTAGAAAGTACTCAGCACTATCCACTGAAAAAACATTATGGAAAATTAGTTAGAAGATGTTTCACTGCTATTCCAGAAGAGACAAAATAACATTTAATGATTTCTCATGCTCCTGTGAAATATAACTTGACTATTGATTATTCTGGGACAAGCAGATTTCTTCATGGACTAGATCATGATTCAGTGGTGCATCAGAAAAATAGGAGAATAGAAGTAAACAATAATGCTTTGCTTATTTCTAAAGTATTTTCTGCTTAATCAAGGTGATTTTGTAATTTTTAGTTTTTCTGGGTTAGTTGTTGAGACAATGAAGAACACACACAGTAACTACACAAAGATTATTCCCACACGAATCTCATGGCCTACATAACTAAGAAATGCATGATGGTTTGACCCTGAGCAGTATCTAAACACCTAACATACCTCCCACTCTCCCACTCTCCCACTCTCTCACTCTCCCCAACCTGGGAATGGGAAGAAAAATAGAAAGAATGAGAACAGGCTCATTCATTGAGGTAATGCCAGTTTGGAAAGAAAGAAAGCTGCAAGCACTAGTAAAATATGGAATTAATTTACTACTTTCTGTAAGACAGATGCTTATCCATTTCAAGGAAAGCAGGCCTTTAGCACATGTTACTTGGAAAGACAAACATCATTACAAAACACATTAATTCCTCCCCCCTTCTTCCTTCATTCCACCAGCTTTTACTGCTTAACCCAAAGAAATATGGCATCAGCTATCCCTTTGGTCAGCTGAGATTGGCTATGTTGGCTGTGTCCTATATCAGTCTTGCTGACATCCAGTCAACCCACTTTGGGGGGATGGAGTGGGTGCGGAGAGAGACAGAGGAAGTCTTGATGATGTGCAAGTACAGTTAAGCAGTAGCCAAAACTATGGTGTGTTATCAGACTTGAACTGGGGATACTACTTTAATTTATTACTTAAAAAAATCAGAGTAGGGTGATGAGAAGTAAAATAAACCTTAAAAATACCTCCTCCCCACCTCTCCCTCCTTCCTGAGTTGTACTTCCTCCTCCAGCAGCTCAGGAAAACAGGGAATGTGGGTTGCAGTCAGTTCATTATAAGTTATTTCTCCTCTGCTCCGGGAGGGGAGTCCTGCTGCTCTATGATATCTCTCCCATGGGAGACAGCTCTCCACCATCTCCTGCATTATGTGTCCACCCCACAGGCAACATCTCTCTGTGAGCTGCTGCAGTGTGGGTCACTCTTCCACAGGGTGATATCCTTCAGGCACAGCATGCTCCAGTGTGGGTCCTCCATGGAGCCACAAGTCCTACCAGGAAACCTGCTCCAGCATGGGCTCTTCTCTCTACAGGTCCCTGCCAGGAGTCTGCTCCAGGACAAGTCTCCCATAGGGTCACAGGCTCCTTTCAGGCATCCACTTTCTCCAGCCTGGGTCTCCTCATTTTACTGCAGGTGGATTCCCGTGGTGCTCCATGGGCTGCAGGGGCGCAGCTGCCTCGCCATGGGCTGCACCAGGGGCTGCAGGGGAATCTCAGCTCCAGTGCCTGGAGCAGCTCCTGCCCCTCCTTCTGCACTGACCTGGGTGTCTGCAGAGTTGCTCCTCTCACATATTCTCACCCCTCTCTTCTCTGGCTGCAACTATACTTGTGCAATAGCTTTTATTCTCCTCTTAAATATGTTATCACAGAGTTTTTACCAACATTTCTAATTGGACCAGCCTTGGACAGCAGCATACCTGTCTTGGATCTGACTGGTATTGGGTCTGCTGGATATGCATGAAACTTCTGGCATCTTCTCACAGAAGACACCCCTGTAGCCCTCCTGTTACCAAAACCTGGCCACAAAACCCCAATACACATGGCACTATGCAGATTGCCATAAAGAGAGTTAACTTCATAACTTCATCCCAGCAAAAACTGGAAGAATACCTTTACAGACAACAGTCAATAAGAGACTGGAATGCTAAACCTTTAGGCATTTTTCTTTTCCATCTGCATTCAGAACACTTGTTTTCTACTCAAATAATTGATCTAAGTCTATGTTAAAAACACCAGAAATTCCTTCTCCTCTTGTAGACACATGAAAACCATCATTATGTAACAGGAACATCTGTAACTTTATTTAAGTATTTCTTAAGGTTGTGCTCTTTGCACTTTTAAGTACATGTTACTGTTGAGGTCTGAAGAAAAAAAGTAATATAATACAGTTACAAGATAGTTCATAAAAGAACCATCTGATTTTTGTTTTGTTTCCAGTATGTTATTGACTTGAGCATTACAAAGGCACAAGATTACTTACACTGGTCTTTCTTTCATTTGCAAGCCTGCATACTCTGGTTGAATAGCAACAGGGGATAGAAATAGCATATTAACTATAGATATTTCTATGTATATAGTGACAGCTCTCTAAACACTTGTACATCTGAAACACCTATTGCAGAAGTAGAAAACACTTTCAAGATGTAAACTGAATTTGGTCCATAGTGGTCATTGCACTTAATCTCTTATCAAGGCATACAACAAGTGTAATATTTATGTATAGCCTTCAACTATACAGAATTATTTGGGGACATAACTTTTATGTCAATTGCAATGACAAGCTTAATCCTTCATTGGATCTGGATCTAATCATTCTATGGCATATCTAAAATGCTCAGAATATTATAGAACTGAAATCTTGTCATCAATTGGTATCTTGATTCAGCAATAATATCAGGATAATATCATTAAGATTTTGTGGCTAAAATTACTTGAAACCAAAGTATATAAACAAAATAATTACTTTGTTTAACTTCTGGTAAAGCTTCAAAACAAAACTTAAAATTTTGATTCAAAAGACTAATACCATTTTGGATGTGAATTAGAGCATCAAATCTCAGAAAAAAATTAAGGTTTAATTCAAGACATATTTTTAAAAACTTAGTTTAACCTATTTCATAGTTCAATTTTAGTTTGACTTCATGCCAGAAATAATTGTTAATAATCTTTAAACATTTAAAAATTTTTACTGAGCTGGAAATTGAGTATAAGGACATGCAGTGTCCCTGGAGCTCCGTCTCTGAAGATGTTCAGTCCTGGACATAATACTCAGAATCTCTAGGGAACCCTGCTTGATCAAGGAGATTGGACTAAGTGATCCTCCAGCTGTCACTTCCAGTCTTACCCATTTTTGTGATTCTCTGTTTCTGTGATTGTCTCTTTCTTGTATTCTAAGGCCCAGAACTAGATGCAGAGCTCCATTTCTGTGATCTCAGAAATGTTTATCAGAGGGGAATAGTCACTCCATTCAGCTTCCTGGCTGTGATCCCATTAATGCTTTTAGCAGTATACGCTGCTAGTTTATGCCTAACTTTTCACAAACCAAAGGAAATAAGGAGAAAAATGATATCATTAAAACTTAGATCTTGTTTCTATTTTTATTTAAAATTAAACAAACAACACACAAACAAAACACAAACAAAACACAAACAAAATTCAAATAAACGCTTTAAAGCAACTAATGCCAAAAGAGTTAAATGTTTGTGATAATTTGGGTAAAGCCAAAGTTTCAAAATCCTCGGTAATTACCTAGGACCATCTGTCTTAGTTGTTGAAGACACAGTAAGTTGGAAGTTCTCAACATGAATTTTTATTGAGATGATTGTTATGCTTGATTGGCCTGTTTTGATGCACCAGTTTAAGAGAGACATTGAACAACTGGAGAGGGTCCAACAAAGGGCTGCCAATATGATTAGATGGCTGAATGATTTGACACATGAAGAAGATTGAAGAAATCGGGTTTATTCAGCTTAGAGTAGAGAAGGCTCAGATGGGAACTCCTAATCACAGTCTCTGAGTAGCTAAAAGGGAGTTACAGAGAACTTGTAGAGATTGTCTTCTCACTAGGCTGCAAGGTGACAGGACAAGAGGTGACAGGCACAAGTTACTTCGGGGGAAATTCTGCCAAAATAAAAGATAGAGATTCCTCATTATGAAAAGATTCAAGCATCAGATAAGGTTGCACACAGACAAAACAGAATTTCTGTCACTGGAGAAGTTCAATATTCAGCTTGACAGGGACCTAGATTAATGCCTTGAATTTTAGCTTTCATATTTTCCAGATTCTGTAGCGCATTAGTATATAACTCTGAACTTCATATAAAGTGTTAGCAAGTTCTCCTCACAGTTTAGTTAGACAAAACATTCCTTTTGCAGCCTGAGAATCAAGGATTCCATTACAGCTTCAGGCCCAAAATGTACAAACAGTGAACTGAGGAGAGCAATCTGGGAGGATGGGACTTAATAACCTGAAACTGTAATTGGACAACTAACCCCAATACGTAAATGGACCAAAACTTATAAAAGTGTGAAAACTCAGGACCAGGCATCCATCTTGGGTGAAGCCTCGGCTCGGCTCTTGCACTGCCCAAGGTGTATCCTTTGAAGGCCTTTTAATGAATATCCACTCTGTTCCTTTAACACTGTCTAGCCTCTGTTCTAGACACCCTCTCAAGACATCAAGATCAGCTTGGCTCTGCTTTTACAAGAGGTGTGGAACCAGAGGATTTGCAGAGCTCTCTACAATCTATACTTTCTCACGACTCTGTGATGTATATCTGGTGAGGGTTTTATGCATAAACAGAAAAAAACTCTGCAAAAGAATTTATAGATTAATGAAGTGTTTCCAAAATATTTTTGCCTCACTGCTTGAAAAATTAAAAATTTGTCTCCACATAACTTTTGATGCCAAAATACTGTTAATATAAATCATGGCAAAAGTAATTCAAACTCAAAAAATAAAAACAATAATTTTTTTTGTTTATTAAGCTGGCCTAGAAGGGAAAAATAAATATTTGTGAAGTTCCAGTTCAGTTTCCCACACACTGGTGGGACCAGTAGCCTGGCAAGACCAGTAGCCTGCAGTTAGAGGGTAGGGAAGCCAAGACACTGGGATAACTTTCTAGGGAAGGGGGCTTTGAAAAGGTGATTGGAAAAGGGACACAAGTTCTTAGCCTCTGGAGGCAAATCCCATCTAGTGTGAAGGAAAGGTATTCTTCAAGGAAGATTCTATCTGCCAGCCGGGCAAACGGACCCCAATAGAGAAAGGTATCCCATACCTGAGGGAATTAGCTGAAATATAAATTTGGGAAGGCCTGGCAGATTGACTGTATCACACTCCAAAACACTCCACAAAGGAAATCACCATGTACTTACAATGGTGGAAGGAACCACTGGGTAGTTGTAAACATATTCTCTGTTCTGTGTTTCTACCTGAAATACTATCCTGGGCCTTGAAAAGAGAGTTGCATGGAGACATGGCACTGCAGAAAGAAATGACCCAGAAAACAGAACTAATTTCTGAAGAAACTTCATAAAAATGTGGGCCAAAGATCATGGCATTGAGTGGGTTTACCACATCCCCTGTAAATGCATCAATCTCTGGAAAATCAACCAATGGAACAGACTGTTAAAGGCTATACTGAAGGTAATGGATACATTTAAGCATTGGGATAGACATTTATCACAATGATTACCAAATTAGTTCAACACCAGAAGATCTGGACAATTGGGTTGATCCTGCCCAATAAAAACTCTTATGTGTTGTCATTACCTACAGCATGGAAACCAAAAAATTACTACTTTTACAGCTTTGACAGACACTGAAACTGTTGCATTCAAGAGTTTTACCAGAAATATCAATTAATTTGATGACCTATTTTCAAAGGAGACACTTAAACTGTGTTGTAGCAGAGCCCAAAAATTTTGCAGTCTCTATTCTCCTAAAAAAACAGATGAACAGTTCCAGATGCTTTTGTGAAGGAAGGTTGATCCCAACGAATGGAAAAAGTTGTACCTTCTTGATCAAGAAATGTTGATCATAAGGTCCTTTTCTGGCCTGTGCCCTTCTGCAGCAGGTTATCCT
The DNA here is from genome assembly GCA_024865655.1 of Emberiza elegans. Lineage (NCBI taxonomy): Eukaryota > Metazoa > Chordata > Aves > Passeriformes > Fringillidae > Emberiza > Emberiza elegans. Next base: position 3,734,665 of record JALJVW010000072.1, read on the forward strand.
AAAGAGAACCATCTGATAAAATGACAACTTTCCAAAATGTCATAGATATGGACCAACAAACACAGTATTTTTGTATTGCTTAATTTTATATTGTTGATAGTTTTCCTCGTTTTTCACTTCCCTGGGAACAGTTAATTAATGTAAATATTTACAGACCAATGGAGAAAATTAAAATTGCTCTTTGAAGTTAACTCGCTCAGGCAGGAAAAAGCAGCAAGATGAAATTAATTAGACATAAGTTTAGCTATATAATAATCAGGTGTTCAGTCTAAAATCTTCATGCAGTTTTCCCTATAGTCAGCACAAACTCTCAAAGACTATTTCATCCTATGCACTGAGACATTTATCTTAGCTTCATATTAAAAGTATGAATTTACATCTCACTACAGTAGAGAAAATCAGACTGGACAATAACTTTTAAAAGGCTACAATTAGATACATACTACAAGACCTATGAAAGAACTTTTCTTTAAAAAAAAAAACTTGTGAATTTGATTTTGAACATTTGTATACAGCTACAATTTTGTCCTGCTGTAAAAAAAAATGTTTAATCTGATAACTTTTCTCTGATCTGGTTAAAAACTTGATTCCATTAGCCCTCAATTTTAAAAACTGAACTCAGAATAATATTTTGATGTTATATTATATTTATAACTAAATGTCTGGTTCAATTTTTGGAGGAGCCAAATGTCTAGGCATTTATAAAAAGGTTCATTGCTTCTCTCTGCATCATTAAATACTTGTCGAAAACAATTTTCTATATCTAGCAGCATATTTTAAAATTAGTGCATATATTTATTATGTAACTGCTTTCTCCTTATTTATCCATCCTGAATACACAAAATAATGGCATTTATGCTTCTATTTTACAGTCTAGTTGTGCAGGTGGGGGCGGAGGGAAGGAGAATTAAAAAGAGAGAGACAGACAGACAGAAATATGGATTAGCACTACCAATGTTTCAAAGTTTCATGATTGCATTGACTTCAATGAACTCATGCTGATTTGTACTGAGTCTGTCCCTTTTGTTTAATAAGTTTTTAAAAAATTAATCCTGTTTGCTGTGCTAGTAAAAAAAAAGGACATTCTTGATATTGTTTATGTTTTCATCTTACATTTTTTGCAGGAAAGTTTGATTCTGAAGTAACCTGCCAGCTCTCTCAGAATCCTTGGATAGATTCCACCCAATCCAATAGCCTTGTGCAGGTCTAAGTGCTGTAGCAGGTTGCTACAATTTTTACGAAGACAATTCTGTCCTGAATAACTGGCACTTCATACTCCTCCCCATCCCAAATGAAAATAGAAACCTGTTAATTCTTTATCCCCTCTTTTAAGATCATGTCATTAATGTTTATTGCTTCTCTCTCTAAACACAGAATTCATTTCCATCTTTTTATTTGAATTCTTCCCTATAAGTATGTTATTTGGAAGGCTCAACAGAAATTTCAATTTAGAAAGAAGGGAGCTGTCCTCACTTTTTTCCTATGGTCTTGCGATTCTTTGATGTTGTATGAAGAAATTAGCAAAAGAGTTATTATGTTGTGGAGGAAACATCTATAGTTTATAGTCTTACAAGAGATCTTTCATTTGAATTAAGTCAGACTTGCTGGCCTGGACATATAAGCTGTTAGAAAGTTTAGATTATATCTTTATGGTAGCACAAACAAAATATTTGGTTCTTTCTATGCTTTACCACTTACAGCAAGTAGAAATGACATTGACTACACCTCTATTCAAAAAAGTGTTTTATCATAATTTAATCAGGCTGAGGGAGTTCAGCACCCTGCAGGTAAGAGCTGAAGATAACTAAATAGCCATAGATTTTAATTGGTTTGTGGACAGAGTCAATCAGCAAAAAATGTAAGCAAAAAAAAGTGACTAACACTGTTCAGGACCTTTACTTGTTTTTGTGCAAGCAGAATACAAGGTTATTTAAAGCACCTGGTAACAAATTTTTCAGTTGTGAAGGTCATGCTCTCTTTTATTTAACGCTTTTCTATTTAACATTTTTCTTTAGAGAATGTTCCCATTATTCTATACTTTAGAGATCCTTACAGAGAGGAGACCCAATCTAAAGTGAAGAGATCAATGTTTACTTTTTAAAAACAATACCAACTAATGCCTGAGTTATAGGGTATAAGTACATTTCCCATGGAAAATTCTATTACAGGAAAACTCAGTTTAATAGAAAAAGGTTTAATAAAATTAAAGAATTGTTTGGAAGAGTGATTATTCAAATTAGCAAAGCTAATAGTGAGTTGTTTTTCAGCTTAGGAGACAATGTCCTTCCAGGAATTCAATTGAAACTTTGGGACTTGGAACAAAAAGAATCACTTCCACCCCCATGTAATTTGCATCAGGTTTATACAGTTCAGATGGTTATACTGTCATACCCTCCAGTCAAGTCTTTTGCAAACACTGTTTAGTTTATTTGACAAGGTTTTGGCACTGGGGGAAGGCCAAGGTCTATGGAAGACACAGAAGGTTGTATCTGCCTCTACATCAGGACACAGAAGAGCCTGTCATCCAGGTTGGTGATGACTCTGTGAAAACATAATTACTAAATTTTTTTTTTTAAGTTTAGTAGCAGGGAAAACCAGAAAGATTGATAAACAGTAGAGGGAATGCCCAGGCCAGAAAAGCAGAAATAGGAGGTGCTCCAGGGGATGGAGCAGCTATTCACTGTAAGCTATAAAATGTCCATGCTGGGACAGAATTTTTGTGAAAGGCTTCAGCCCATGGAGGACCCATGCTGGAGCAGGAGACAAGCATGAGGAGGAAGGAGCAACAGACAGAAGCTGTGAAGTGCTGATTGCTGCCTTACATCCCCCAGAGGAAATGAAAGAATCAATCTGCCCTTGGAGGAGTTGAAAGTAAAGGAGTTAAATAAGTCATGGGAAAAGGTGGAGGAGGAAAGATACTATATGTATCTACCAGAATCTATTTTAAGTGGAAAAAAAAATTAATTTTATACAAGTTGAATTTGTTTAAACTCTGACAGTAACTATTAAGAGATCTACCTTTCTCCACCTAACTCATGATCTTCCTTATGCTCTCTTTTTCCCTTGCCCTCCTCAGGAGAGAGAACAAGAGAGCAAGCAGCTGGGCAGGGACCTGTCCCTTAGCCAAGGCTATCCCACTGCAAATGTGGGAGCTGTTACACACTCAGGAGTGGAGTCTAACACAAAATTATGTTCATGTCTGTTTATGAGAGGAGCAGTTTTGAAAGCAACCAAATCATTTTTTCTTTTTAGCGCAACTTTGGGGATTGTTGGCTGAAGGTTTTTATTATTTTTTTCTCCTTAATTAAAAAAAATATTATTTCAACAAAAAAAAACCAATTTCTGGATGAAATATGCTACAAAATTTGAAAGAAAATAAAATCACTTCAGATAAAGTAATGTCAGGTATAACAATCATAACACTGCTTAGCCTTCTCAACAACTAAATAATGTAATTAAACTGAAGATTATTTCAAAGCTTCAAACAAGATCTTTACAGTTACTATGGAATAATTTTTTTTAATAAATTATAAGACTGAGGTAAGAATAGATATTTTGAAATAAATACTTCTGAACTGGGGAAAAGTGGGGAAAAGGAAGAGTGGAAAAAAAAAAGGAAGAAAGAAAAAGTAAGCCAACTCACACATTTTGTCAATCAAAATCCATGATAATCTACCAACCATAAAGATGTTATCTTCAAGGAACCCTCTAATGGTAAATAAATTGTTCTGGAAAATACAGAAAGAGAGCATAGTAAGATTCCCCTGTTCTGATTTTGTTCATAACCTTCACTTTTAGCAAACTTTTATGTTTGCTATGTTGTTATATTGTTAACTTTTGCATTTGTTACAGCTAAAATATGTTAGGTTAAATCACAGGATTTAATAAGGGTTTTTTGTTTGTGTGTTTTTTTTTTAATTATTGTTCAGCAAATATAATTTTCTAGTCACCAGATCTTATGTGTTTGTCAAGTAGATGAGCTTTTTTTATTAGAAGTAATTTTTCTTCTCTAGGAATTTCTACACAATTATTAAGTTATTATAAACTTCTGAATAAATGAAATAGGCTGAGCTCATTTAGTTGGGCTAATCAGGAAGAATTATAAACTTATTTTAAATCAGTAAATCTAATTTACTAAAGAATTTATATTTGTTTGTTTGTGGAAGGATTATACATCTGAAGCACATACACACAAAAAATGGACATTATCTCATGTTTGGAAAAAAAGACACTGCTTTGTAATTATACTAACAAAATGAAAAAGATTTGCCAGCAATTGTTCATTTGAACAGCTATGTGCAAAACCTGAAATACTTAGAAAGGAATATTTTGCTAGATGTTAGTCATGTCATCAAGGGATGACAGGTGAGGTCTACAATCTGAGAAATACATGTTACTTGTCATTTACAAAAGCAGCCAGCAGAACCTTTGAATAATTAAGCTAATGGAAAAAAAATCTGAAAGAAAAAACCACACAATTCATGCCTTGTTTTCTCATTGAAAGTCCATTGCTTTACTGAACTTTTTGCTGCTCTTTAAAAAAATAAACATCATCACCAAATGCTTATATTTTCCTGATATTGCGCTCTTTCAACTTTCTTTCTTGAATGGAAAGTAGAGATCTATTCTGGGTTCTTAGTGTCATTTTACTACTTCAGCAGTAAAATTCCAATTAAAAATTTGTTCTTTCTTAAGTCTTAATCTCTTTCCAAGCCACTGTATGGAACTGGCAACTAGAATTCAGGTTTAACCTTTTTACTTTTACTTCCTTGTTTCTTTCTCTGATAAAATTTCATTTAAATTTATTCATTCTTCATAGAAATACAACTGGACATACCAGTGTGGATCTTTGTATGTGTATTTTTGAGAAATAAAATACTTCATTGAAGTTAATTCCTTTTTTTAATAAATGATAATAGGTCTGCAGTCACTTCCAAACATAGAAGTTTGGAAGAACATAGGGCTGCAAACACTTCCAAACAGTGACAGTACCCATCCTGCAGACATTTATGGCTGGCATTATTTATCATGTATTTTTCTTTTCAGAAGGGCAGGATATAATCTATAGGTTCTCTCTATATTTAATCAAACCCCTCATAACTACACTTGATCTAAATTACAGTAAGTTCTTTCAAAGTTAAAGGTGTAGTAAAAGTATCAATTTTAATCTAGCATTACAGAAAAAAAAACCAACCCAACCAAAACCCATCCCGCCACAAAAGACAATTTATCTGCACAGCCTGCATAAAATGCCATTTAATTCTGTCATACAGAAAGTCATATAACCAAAAACCAAAGTACAGCAGCTCCATGAAACTGTAGCCCAGTGAATTCAACTCTGCCAATACTAGTCAGTGCTGTAGGCTTTATAAGGTCCCAGAACCATCTGAAACTCTTGTTTTTTCTTGAGATTAAGCAGTTTACCTGCAGGTAGCATTCCATTACCTGACAATGGAAATGAAGAACAGAATTGCTTACATTGCAACAAAGTCCTTCAGAAGCCCTAAAGACCACAGTGCCAAATAACCTCACAAGAGCCATGTGTTTTAGATACAATTTCCCCTTTTCTCCCAGAAAACTAACCTAAGAGATAACATGAAGTTTTATCTAACTTCCACCCCTTGACTTGTATGGGCATTACATGCTATAGTGCTACCTTCTAGTTTTATTCATGTACTTTAAGTGCTCTGTCAGTGAGTAAAGTTTGAAATACTACAGCTATTTTCTAAAACCTTCTTGCATCCTGTAGCAGAATAATGTGATTTCTACCAGGAGTATGTAATACCCATACTTATTTCTATCCTACCCTACCTTTTTCCCCATTCATTCATTCATTCATTCATTCATTCATTCATTCATTCATTCATTCATTCATTCATTCATTCATCCATCCATCCATCCATCCATCCATCCATCTCTGGAGATAGTCAGAATCAATAATTCACAGTTAATCTCATTTTCTTCAAACAATATCAGAGAATCAACAAGAAACACAGGCAGAATTAAGATAGATAAATAGATATTTTGTCCTGGAACAGTACTCTGTCATGCCTTAGGCTCTTCCTAACCAAGAGTTCCTACTGAAGGATAAAAATGACTTCTGTTTCAAGAGTTCTGATGACTTTAGGACTTACTAAAGCAGATTAATACAAAATTTCATTAAGTAGTAGAGAAACTAGTGGTCCTCCTCCCTCTTTGAAATAATTTACACTTTTCTTCAAACTGTAAATGATGTTGTAAAGTACAAATAATGCAACTGTGTAAGACAGATAAGCAACAGAAGCCAAAAAAAAATTTCATAATGTGTTGGGAAATAGTCTTTCTTGCATAAAAAATGGAAAACTTGATAAGTATATCCATAGTAATTATTAAATATAATATATATATATATTTTATGTCTTGGCAGGATTATAGGAGTTGCTTATTAAGTCAGTGGAAGTTTGCATTTGATTTTGTCTTTTTGGCACATATAAAAGAGAGTCAATTGCAATATGAAAATGGGCCCATCATTCTAAGAATATATGTCATATGGTACTTAATATTTATAAAAGCAATTTCAGCTTAAAGTCTAGCTTTGGCTTAATGATCCTCAGGTGTAACACATTCAGTTTAGGTTATGTTCATGTATTTCCAATTAAAATACTGAGTAATTATATTTACTTCTTTTGGATCTTTTAAAGGATAATCAAGGTCCTAATCCTATGCTCATGAAAAATATTTTTGCTGTCTCTGGTACATAAAAGAACTATGCCTTCAAGTGATTATATTTCCCTCAACTCAACTCTTTTCATTCATACTTCAAGATCATTTTGGAGCACAAATATTAGTAAATTGAAGGTATTCCTAGGTAACTTTTGAAAAATGCTGTTAGTTATGAATATTTTTAAGTTAGAACCAAAGAAAACCCAAAAAAACCCCCAACCAATAACAAACCCCAAAAAACCCCAAAATCTTCACAATAAAAAAAAAAAAAAAAAAATTCTCTTTTTGACAGAAATTTTCCTTTGCTATGTTACTGTTATTTTGGGCTTTGAAATAGTTTTTTTTTTAACCAAACCTGCTGAAGGAATATAATTATGAAGAACAACTCTCTCTGCTTCTTGACTTATTTTCATTGCTTCTTGACTTATGTTCATTGTTTATTCTAACACTTTAAATCTTTACATCCTAGGCATTTGGATCACAGATAACACTTAGCTTTTCTTCTGGCTGTGAAAACTTTAATTTTAGATTTTCCATGAATGAAATTAGAAGTGACTGATAAAAATTCTATTAATAAGTACCAATAAGTAGAATGATATTAAATACTTCAAATTTAAACCTGCTTTTCAGAAAAACATTTTATTGTCTATCTTCGGTTTTGCAGCAGATTTCCCTTTCAGCTGAAACATGTATAAAGGAATCCAACACAAAAAGCCTTTTTGCAGCATTCGCAAATATAATTTGTTACAGTAATAGTTTGATGGCAAATTGAGAATGCCTTAGAGAGCTTCAAAGTAAGTTCATTTACTGCCTTTGATTGCATTCCCCTAGAGTTTCAATGTGGAATAGATTAGGGGAACAGTTTGGAAGAAATCCATGTGGACTCAAAATAGGTAATTATTACCCAGTGTCTCTATTCATATTCCTAGATAAATTCAAGGGCATCACAAAATGACCAAAGACACTTAAAAGCCTCAGACTATTACATTATATAATTTTATTACTTATTCAAGGTAAGATCTCTCAGCTATGCCCAAATATTTTGCTTTTCCTTTTAAAGTGACTTTTTATTTTCATTTCCTCTCTTCAGCTCTCTTCAATTATTTTTAAATGTTAAGTGAATTAAATGACAATTATTTTGTAATATTTCACTCTTCTGTAATGCAGATCAGCTAATGTTATAAGCAGCTATAAGCAGAATATCCATGGTGTATGGGACTTCAGGTCATATCGCCTTTACTTAGAGACAGAAAAATGAACTTATTGAAACTGCTACAGAGGTTTTAATATCCTTAGGGATTGTGACTATGCAGTGGAATTCTCTCAAAGGTGCAGTTCATTTCCTTCCAGCATTGTACTATGGAAGAGCTGCTGCAAAGCAGCTGAACTGAGTCCCAGATTTGTATCTCCTCAACTTCAAAGGAGAAGCCTTTATAACACAACCATTTCCTTTTGCAATGATGCTTCAAATGCATATTAAAAGGAAATTATACTTGCCCCAAGCCCCACTTCAATCTCATTTTAATTGATAGTCATTGTTTGTATTAGAGAAATGTACGCAGATAATGAAGTTACAGACATGAATGTCCCTTATGGAGATATGTTAAGACATAAAATGGGACTTCATTTAATCATCAGGGTCTTTTAATTTGTCTGGAGAACTAATAAATATTGTCTTCAGAGGTGAATTGAATCCATCTCAGATAAAATTGCACAGGGATTTGGTATGTGTTGAAATGTGTATGAGAGAAGTGTTCTGAGCACTGAAAAGAGACTTAAGCAAGGAATAAAAAGATTTTTGGGGTTTATTATTGTGATTGTAGGCAAGAATGTGATGCATATTTCTAGCTGTAAAACTCTACTGCAAGGGAACACTGTCATGTAGCCAAGAAGGGACTACCAGGGCAAACAACAGACAGGATTTGATTTGAGCAAGCAAAAGTGCAACCAAGCACAAGCACAGGCAAAAGAATCTCTCAATGCAGTTTAGTCACTTATTTCCTACCTTTGTCTTCATGTTTTTCTTCTCTCAAGCTTTTTTGATGGGTGCATAGCAAATTGTCATTTTTAAAGAACCATTTTGTTCTTCAAACAATTTTGAGTTCCAAGTGGCTGACATAAACAAAATTAAAAATTGAAGTAGTGACTAAAATATTTGCAATTTGTCTTTGTTTTTATACATCTGCTTAGTATGATACAGCTTTAAAGAAACTAGCTATGAGTTGTTTTCACAGACAACCTTAATTGACACTTTGGATAGCTTTGTTTGAAACCTTACCACTTGAAATTATGGGTTGTATACTCATATTAAAGAACAACGTTTATGAAAATATAATATACATTATTTTCTTTGTTCCAAACACCACTGAACAAAACCTTAGTGCAAAGAAACCATAAAACCACAATCATTGTTGTCCATGGAATTTTAGAGTCAAGAAAATCAAATATTCACAATCTTCAAGAAAAAGGCAAAGACTACTGTTATCCATAAGAATTTTCTGTAATGCAGATGCTTTTGGTTTCTTGGAATATCCTATCTGTTTACTGACAGTAAAGGATTTTGTAACTCAGCAGTGAGTAAGTGGAATGAAAGTTGTGGAAAGACATGTTTTAGAATGATGAGGAAATATAAAAAATTGGAAATTTCAGAGTATTTAAAGATATCCTTTTTGTCAGAGAACATTTTTGCATTCCTTTGTGTTTGATTTGAGAGAAAATTTCTAAGTTCCTTATCTTTAGTTCCAAGACTGCTTTACTTTCCATTTCTTACACATTCAAGTAATTGCATATCACTATTTTAAATCCTTCAAACAGAGGAAAATGTATTATCAGTAATAATGATAATAATAATAATAATGATGATGATGATGATAATAATAATAATGATGATGATGATGATGATGATGATGATGATGATGATGATGTAGTAATTGATCTGTAAAAATTGAAAGAGAGATATCTAAGAGTTCTGGATCACATTTTTCCTTTCTGTAAGAACAGCACTAACACAACTGGATGCAACACTGCATTAGGAGTTCCATGCCAGTGTATGGAGGGCTGCAGAGTTGACTTCAGTGAGAAGAGACCAGGGCTGCCCCATGCCAGAGAGAAGTAGCTCTGCAATGGACATCAAGCTCAGAGAATAAGCAGGGGAAATTAGGGATCCACATGGCAGAATAGGTATTCCCTGCAGTCCATGGTGCAGCAGTTGGATATTTCCTGACAGGGACCATGACCCAAAGATCCCATGCTGGAAGGGACCTTTTTCCTGAAGACCTCCAACATATGGGAAGGATCCATCCTGCAGAAGTTATCCTTACATTCACCCCTCCACCTACAATCTTCCTTGTGCCATTCTTGGCAGAGACTGTGACCAGGGAGGAATAGAAAAGTTAGGAATGAAGGAGTAAACTTGAATGTTGGCAAAAATGGAGAGGAGGTGGGGACCTGTTTCATTGTTTTTTAACACTCCTTCTCTGGTTTTATTTAGTAATAAATTGTTCTTCATAAAACTACAGAATGATTGAGGTTGGAAAGGGCCTCTGGAGATTATTTGTTCTGCTTCTACCTGCACAAACAGGGCTAGAGAAGGTAGAATGGTTTGGTTGGAAGGGACTTTTAAAAGTCATCTAGTCCAAGCCCAGTGCAATAGGCCAAGATGAATACACCACACGGTTATTCCACTGCATTCTCCTGTTTGTGTGTTGATATTCATTGTGCCTTTTCTTCAGCAATACATTATTTTTAACAAAAAAGCTCTGGTTTTGATTGGTATCATCAAATAATAATTTAGATTGGAAAAGACCTCTAAGATAATCAAGTCTAATTCTTCACCTAGCACCACCAATGATGAAACCAAGATCTTAATTCATGTCTAGGAATCCTATAAATTGGTTTTTAGTCTTCGGACTTGAGGCCCTGTACAGTCTCAGCTTGATGTCCATCTTTCTATATTGCATTTAATTGCCATTTATCTTTACCTTGATATCCTAAATCAGATAGACAGACATCATCAGCCTGTGGATCTATGGATGCACTGACCAGAGAAAAGGCCAAGAAGGAAACCTACTAACCAAACTCAGTTTTTGAGTATATTTTTGTTAACAAACTCTCAAATAAAGTTATAAACTTGAGCTTAGCATTCCTTGTTACTGAGCCTAGAGAAAGGAAGAGTAAAACATCTACTAATTTCTCCAGTCAATTTGCACTAGCAAGATTGTTCCAATGGTAATCAAGCTGCAGAACCACAGCAAGAGGACTATTAACTGAAAACTATATTATACATGCATTGTTTTGGGACAGTTGGTTCAAATGATTAATGAAACTATATTTCTGTTCCAAATGACACCATAAATGAGACAATGCCTTGCTTTTCTCACATTTTCACTTTTTTTTTTGTGGAAAAAGTCCACACTTTTAGAACAACTGACCAATTATTAACGAGATCATCTTAATAAGAAGAACTGCATTTTCTTTATAGGAAAGTAATTTTACACTATGTTTACTACTAAAATCTTGGGAAAATTATTTACATTTAAATTGAAAATAATTTGATACAAAGAAGGGAAGGCTTTTGAGAAGCAGCTTGGTTTGTTCAGCTTAAGGAAGAGGAGACTGAAGAAAGACCTCATTTCAGTCTACAGTTTCCTCATGAGGGGAAGTGGGGATGCAGATACTGATATTTTCTCTCTGGGGGCCAATTTTAGGACCTGAAAGAAGCACATGAAGCTGTTTTAGGGGAGACTTAGGTTGAAGATTAGGAAAAGGTTCTTCCTCCAGAGAGTGACTGGGCACTTGAAAAGGCTCCCCAAGGAAATGGTTGCCAAGCCTGCCAGAGTTCAGGAAGCATTGGCACAACACTATGAGGCACATGTCACTTTGTTTGGACAGGCTGGTTGAGCCCTGCCTCTGTCACTTCCCTGATAACCAGGGACTGCTGTCTTAAACAAGGTGTTTTCATTCCAGATAAGGGAAAAGGCTGATAAGAAGCAGATCCTGCAGAGATGGGGTAATGCTTTTTATCATGCTAATCTCCTCCCTTCAGATAAGACACAACTGCATCTGACAGTGTAAACTCCCCTCCATGGGGAGATACTAGGGTGTTCCCACATAAGACCAAATATAAGTAGCTTGACAAACTCTTTTGTTGCAGGACCCCATCCCCATGGATTAAGTTGCAACCACCACTCTGCACACAGACATCAAAATAGAAAAGATCATCAGTGAATCCACAGGAGGCAATATCTTTCTGTTCTACTATCTTCTCTTGTACTTCTCTTTCTCTCCATATATATTTTCTCCATGATATTTTTATAACAGAGAAAAAACCAGATACATACCTCCTTTCTCCTGCAACCAGATTGCTTTAAAATAAACCTGCCTCATATATACACTAGTCATTCAATGTTGTTTCACTTTAATTCACCCCAAGGGATCTATTAACACCAGCCTCAGTTACTCTGCCTAAAAAGGGAGGTCATAACAACATGGTGTGGCTGTTGGGGTTGTCCTGAGCAGGGCCAGGAGCTGCTCTCAATGATCCTTCTGATCTAATAATTATCTTTAAAAAGAGGCCAGTTTATAGTATATTTAACATTTGCTTTACAGAACTGGTATATTTAGTCTTTATCTTTATTCATGTGGAGGTTAATGAGAATCTGGCATCAATTTAAGAATTAATACCTAATCAAGCAAGACACCTGAGGCTGAGTAACTAGCAGGTGTTTCTTGAATTGGAACCTTAATGGCTCACCAATCAATAGAGTGCCATAAGTGTATTTCTTCTGCAATTCCAGTCAGAGCAGATGTGTTTAAACAGAAACATAAATGTGCAATAATTAGCTTATTCAGTGTGACTAGCAACAGTTATCAGTTCAAAGGACAGAGGATACAAAAGTAAGGAAACTTTAATAGAATACATGGATCCTAATCATTACTCTCAATTTAAATGTTTTCTCTCATGATGAATACGTGCAAAGGGTTTAGCTATTTGCTATGTATAGTGTATTTAATTAATTTTCTCACTGATAAAAACTAATAGCTCCCCTGCAGCTTTATACACAGAAGGATCTGTGTTGGAAGGGGCTTTAAAGGTCATCTCCTTCAAAGCCCCTGCCATGGGCAGGTAGCTCAAAGTGACTGTCGGTCACATTGTAAGATCTGCCTCTTGAATGCAGGCAAACAGGATCTCAAGGCTGGGGGGCAGGAGGCTGAATAACAACACTGGGGTTTGAAAGGCATTCTTGTTTTCAGGAATTCTCAAGTAATGCTTATTAGGACAGGAGAGGGTGGTCAAATATTGGAACAGGTTTCCTAAAAAGATTGCCAGTGCCCCAGGCTTGCCAGAGTTTAAGAGGCATTTGGACAATTTTTGCTCTGGTCTGAAGTGGCCAGGCAGTTCAACTAGTTACTCAGTCTTTTAGTGTAAGAGGAAGCCTGAAGAAATGTTAATACTACTTCTTATCCAGACTGGTGTTTGACAAGAGAGTTCATAGAAAGAGTATTTTAGGACTAGGTGAATTAGAACAAGAATATCCTTTCTAAACCAAACTACCTGAAACAATAACATATAGCATTTAGAAAGAAAAAAGGTGTATTTTTAAGGGAATTACATGGATAAAGTTTGCTTACTATTCTAAATACTTCAGAAAGAAGAATTGGAATTCTGAGTACTCCATGTATATATAATAAGTGACTAAAAATACGTAAAATACTGAATAAAAGAAATCTGTTGCTTAAAGACAAGCTTTGAGTTTTAGCTGAGATGCCTTGAGATTTTAGCCATTCTCACTGTTCTCTTAGACATGACACAGGACCTATGTGAAACCCATATAATTCTAGAGTGGCATCTGATGGTAAGGTGGAACAATATTTTTTCGTTGTTTTGGGGACCAAAGCCCACCTATTCTGACAGGAGTGATGGCTTTATAGACTGATCAATATAATAAACAGGTGTTTTTTTTTTTTTAAATAAAAAATTACTTGAAAAATACCTTTTTCTAATGTAATTGCAAAAACTGAAATCTGCTTTGGTCTCCTCTTTAAACAAATTAATTCAACATAAATTATTCTTTTGTCTACAACAGCTTCAGTTACTGTATTTAAAATTGGGAAATCAGAAACTTTGTGGATCTTTCAAAATTCAGACTTCATGAGGTGTTTTTATTCAGTGACCAACAGACTGACTAAAACATTCCATTCTATTTAGTTTGAGTAAGGCTGCTTTCAGGATTATCTAAACTGAAACTGTTAAATTTAAGAGCTAGAAGCAAGAAAAGAGTAAGTGTAGTAATATCAGCCATTGTGAGCCTGCTTAATTTGTATGAATTGTCTTTAATGAAAGAGTATGCTTGTTTTCTTCTTGTACACTACTAGCATAAGACAATTAAACAAAAAGAAAACAAAACTTATTGATTTCAGAGAAGACATTAAGGTATTTTAATGGACAATCTTAAAAGGAATTAAGTTAGAAATTAATCCTTAAAACCCCAGAGAAGTTAGTTTTCATGGACTATATAACTCCCAATAGGGAAAAATTTATACTGTCATAGAGTAGAAATTAAAACACTATAATGTACTTTACTGGCAGCTGGCAAACTTTCTTTTATGCAGTCTGGCCACATTTGTCAGCCATACTAGGTAAGGTTCGGTTCACACAGACATAGGTTTTCATGTACCTAAACTGTTCTACTTTCCAGGGAACTTAAGGCACCAGTGTCCAATGGGATGCAAACCAGGAATTAGACACTTAAAAGTGAATGGAGCACCTCTGCTATGCAGAAAGGCTGGCAGAGTTGGAGTTGCTCATCCTGGATAAGAGAAGGATCTGGAAAGGCCTCACAGGCTTCTTCCAGCACCTGATGGGGTCCTGTGAGAAACCTGAAGAGGAAATGTTTGTAAAGGTATGTAGAGATAAGGCAAGGGGTAATGCCTTTAACTGAACAGGGGCGGGTTTAGATAAGATATCATGAAGAAATTCTGTACTGTGAGGGTGGTGAGACACTTGAAGAGTTTGCCCAGAAAAGTTGTGAATGTGGAAGAGTTTGCCCAGAAAAGTTGTGAATGTGCCATCCCTGGAGTTCTTACAGCGTATCATTCCTTCTCTGAGTAAACTATGCTCTGCTTAGGAAAGCAGATCAAATTAAATAATGGGAGTGAAGCTGAATAACATGTAATAAAAACTGAACTGATCTTCTTGGAGCTGGAATGTCAACGTAAAATTTGGTTTGAACTGATTAGATAATTTCATGTGTCACTTGAAAATTTTCTTGATATGTGCATACTTGAGGTCAGCAAAACCTACCCATTACTTTAATTACAAAAGGAAGTGCATTTCTTGGCAAAGTGATTATGTATAACAGAAAGAATAAATTAGACTGCTAGAGTTAGTTAGAAAAGGGTTTGTGATAAAGATACTGATACTTCTTAAATTAGAAGCCACAAAGCCTGAACAAAAAAAAAAAACAAAACTGTAGTGTTGATGGTATTTCATCACAGAGTTTTAAATGGTTGCAAGAAATGCATATTTAATATATTTGGCAAGAGAATAAAGATCAATTCAGAAGAATAAAAAAAATACACAATATTTCCATTTAGGGGAATTTGTTTTATTTGTTTAGGACAAAAAAAAGGATCAAGATTCTCCTCATATAAAATATTTTGAGTTATTTCTAGTTTTCAAAATACAAGTACACAGAATTTCAAAGAGAGGAAAGCTGTAAAACACATCAATGTCTCAAATGCCATTAACATAAGTCAAAAGGTTCCTCCTTAATTTTGATGCAAAATTTAATTAGCTTAAGAAAATCATTATAATTTTATTGAAATAATGATCGTGTTTCCATTTGCACAGGTAATTTGCTTCCATTAATCACTTAGTTATTAAAAAAAACAAATTTTGATTTAGCATTTGTTAAGTATTTAAACAAATCAGTGCTAAAAATTAATTTTCCATAATTCTATGAGATGCTAAACTAAAATTTATACTGTCATAGAGTAGAAATTAAAACACTATAATGTACTTTACTGACAGGTGGCAAACTTTCTTTTATGCAGTCTGGCCACATTTGTCAGCCATACTAGGTAAGGTTCGGTTCACACAGACATAGGTTTTCATGTACCTAAACTGTTCTACTTTCCAGGGAACTTAAGGCACCAGTGTCCAATGGGATGCAAACCAGGAATTAGACACTTAAAAGTGAATGGAGCACCTCTGCTATGCAGAAAGGCTGGCAGAGTTGGAGTTGCTCATCCTGGATAAGAGAAGGATCTGGAAAGGCCTCACAGACTTCTTCCAGCACCTGATGGGGTCCTGTGAGAAACCTGAAGAGGAAATGTTTGTAAAGGTATGTAGAGATAAGACAAGGGGTAATGCCTTTAACTGAACAGGGGCGGGTTTAGATAAGATATCATGAAGAAATTCTTTACTGTGAGGGTGGTGAGACACTTGAAGAGTTTGCCCAGAAAAGTTGTGAATGTGCCATCCCTGGAGTTCTTACAGCGTATCATTCCTTCTCTGAGTAAACTATGCTCTGCTTAGGAAAGCAGATCAAATTAAATAATGGGAGTGAAGCTGAATAACATGTAATAAAAACTGAACTGATCTTCTTGGAGCTGGAATGTCAACGTAAAATTTGGTTTGAACTGATTAGATAATTTCATGTGTCACTTGAAAATTTTCTTGATATGTGCATACTTGAGGTCAGCAAAACCTACCCATTACTTTAATCACAAAAGGAAGTGCATTTCTTGGCAAAGTGATTATGTATAACAGAAAGAATAAATTAGACTGCTAGAGTTAGTTAGAAAAGGGTTTGTGATAAAGATACTGATACTTCTTAAATTAGAAGCCACAAAGCCTGAACAAAAAAAAAACCAAAACTGTAGTGTTGATGGTATTTCATCACAGAGTTTTAAATGGTTGCAAGAAATGCATATTTAATATATTTGGCAAGAGAATAAAGATCAATTCAGAAGAATAAAAAAAATAAACAATATTTCCATTTAGGGGAATTTGTTTTATTTGTTTAGGACAAAAAAAAAAGGATCAAGATTCTCCTCATATAAAATATTTTGAGTTATTTCTAGTTTTCAAAATACAAGTACACAGAATTTCAAAGAGAGGAAAGCTGTAAAACACATCAATGTCTCAAATGCCATTAACATAAGTCAAAATGTTCCTCCTTAATTTTGATGCAAAATGTAATTAGCTTAAAAAAATCATTATAATTTTATTGAAATAATGATCGTGTTTCCATTTGCACAGGTAATTTGCTTCCATTAATCACTTAGTTATTAAAAAAAACAAATTTTGATTTAGCATTTGTTAAGTATTTAAAGAAATCAGTGCTAAAAATTAATTTTCCATAATTCTATGAGATGCTAAACTAATGACTTTTTATTTCTTGGTAAAGGTACCTGATATTTAGGTTTTGACACTTTTTAGCAACATGGTGGTCCTTTTAATAAATCTTTAGACTCCATTGAGCACCTTTGAATACTGAAGGGTCCTCCCCCCCAAAAATGTTGGTAATTTTTTTTTATTTATTTAGTCAAATATAAAGACTAATTTGAGGAGACATACAAAAACTATATGAAAGAAGTATTTAAAGATCCATTAAAAATTTGGTATTTTCTCCTTCGTAGTGTCTGTTTCTTTTTTGAGAATTTTTAGAAGAACTATGTCATGGAAGAATATAGCATAGAGATATCCACCAGAGCCTTTCAATTTTTGATGGTTCTGTCACAGAACACAACAGATGAAAGAGGAAGAGACCAGAGGGACTGAAATACACTGAGAAAATATTTTTTGAGACCTTGTTTCTGAGAAATCCTTTTATAATGTACAACTTTGAATAGTGAGAGGGAAAAAATGGAACTGTTTCAATACACTGAATGAATTGTAAGCATTCTTGAAGGGTAAAAGAAATGAAGGCCAAATCATGCTGTACTTCTGTCAATTCAAAGCCCATCTGTGATGTTTCCTGTCTCCGTTACATATATGTTCCATTGCTGTACCTTGAGTACTTTGCTCTGTTGTAACTGTTGTACTGAAATATTCAGAATATTGTCTTTGTTACAGTTGTTTTGGAAAACAAACAAATTCTACTAAAATGTCCTATGAACTACACAAGACTGATAAGAAATAATTGAGATTATTGCAGAATTAATTTTATCAGTATTTTCATTTTCTTAAGAAAGTAACACTTCACAATAATATATTTATTTTTAAAACAGTGAAAACATTGAAATTAATTGTTTCATATCCTTGCTTCATTTAAATTATTTTGAAATATGCTGTTTCAGCTTTTTCTTTTGTTGTAATAGACTATTACATCAAAGTAATGCATTCTACATAAATCTCATATGAGTGAAACATCAAATGAAGACAGAATTGGCAAGCATTTTCCTGTGATTTCAAAAGGAACTATTAGAATATGTCTAATATTATTTCTTTATAAAAACTTAGGATATGAAGAGAAAAAAGAAAAAAATTGCATTTTCTTCCAGTTTAGAGTTTAAAATGTCAAGTTTATTACTCCTCCACTGCTGAAAAATATTGAAAAATATGGAGTTTTTGGGATGAATTTCTAAACTATGTCACTAATGACATAGATCTGGAGATTCATCAAAGATGAAGCATTGCTATTAGGTTGTTTCCAACTCTTCTCATATTTGCTGTAACGTAAGCATTAGCATATTCAGTCTAATATACCCATAACGCATAGCAGCTGTGAGATAATCTTTAGCGGTGTGACTGGTACTTGTCATTCAACAGAAAATCATAGTTGTGGTTTTTGGGTATACAGGGCAATGCTTCTGTAAAACCAAACAAAACCCCAAACAAATAATAAACAAAACAAAAAAAAATCCCCACCAAAAATCATTAGATTGATTTTTTTCCTTTTGTTCTTTTTGGCTTTGTGCTAGTTTTAAAAGCTCATCAAGAAAATTAAACCCACTCAAACCAACCTATTCCAATAGGGGAGGAAAAATAAGAAGAGGGATTATAAATTTGCAATAATAAATTTTTTTGACTGAAGAAATCACAAAAAACACAGCAGTATTAATAAAATATTGTACAAAAGAGAAATAAATATCCACAAAAAGGGTATTCCCCACCAAAAGATGTTGCCTGATCCGCTAGAACAAAGACAGGATGGTGCCATTCCTGCCCTCTGTGCCAGGTGGGCCCCTCGGGAGCAAAGCCAGAATGGCAGGAGGGCCTATGGCATCACATGGCTCAAGAATAAAAGCAAACAATGTGATGAAAGAGTTTCTGTGGTCAAAGTCCTCACCCAGCAGAAAACAATGGAAAATGGGCACAGCAAAATTTGGAAGGCTATTTCGTTCAGAAGGAGCGATGTTTCTAAGCTGCTCAGTCCATGCTGCCTGGCAGGGCTTTCACTGGTAATGTGAAGTCAGGCAGAGGTTGGAGACTTTGTGGGAGAGTCCCTCTCTATCGGAGTCGGCTGCTCGTCTCTGCCCATATACGCGTAGGATGGTTCGTGGGTAGCTCGCAGTTAAATGATGAGACTGGACTCCTCGGTAGTTCAGTCTTCAGTTAGTTTATTGTTGGTTATCTCAAATGCTCGCTCTGCCCAGCCGGGGTCTGACCAGCACGGCAGCTACAAGCACTCTGACCGCCCACGGGGCCGTACATTTTTATATTGATAATTACATATACCATATTTACAGTTTTCCCCCAATACTCCACACTTATGTTGGAAAGTGCACCACCACCTAGAACCAATCTAAAAGTGTCTACGTTACCCGAAAGATGGATGCCAAGAAGAAGGAGAAAGGCCACGAGGCCAGGCCTGCATCCTCCATCTTGCCTCCATTAGACCCCCCTGTACCAAAACTAGAGAAACTACATTTCTACCCTAAAAAGTGCTATCCCTCCACCATTCACACCCTGGTGAGTTGCAAACCCTCACACTCGGGCGGCACATCCTTTAAGGGATCAAAATCAAGCCACCAAGAACTCCTGGCTACATTCCAGGACTTTCGAGCCCCCCAAGGGTGGTCCTAGGGACTCAGAGCAACCGATGAGGTGAGCTGAGTTCCCACACCTCTCCATAATGAACTCAACATTTCCACCTCAATTTTTACAGGGAACATCAATCCCTTCTTGAGAAGGTAAGACAAGAAGTCCCTCTTCTGGAGCTCGGTGTTCCCCACCAAAGACTGCCCCCACCATGGTGATGTGTGTGGTGTAGAATAAACCTCCCTCTGGGGGAGCTTTACAAGAAGTTGTTCATATTTCATGGAGACGAGCTACAGCTCTTGTAAGATCACTTCTTACAAAAGGAAAAGCCATCCTACCAAAACCTCCAGACCCCCTCTAAGCACACACTGGTGTATTAAATATCAATGGTCAGAATGTCTTCATTCACTAAGTTACCAAAGAGGAAAATGCTGAGTGAGCAGAGAAACCACAAATTAAAATACAATAATATTTATTAACAAAAAATGGAGCTGCAGTAATTGTGTGACGCCAACTTTCAAAAAAATAACAAAAAAGCATTGCCTCTTTAAGATGGCTGCAAAAATTCACAATAAAGAAATTCATTATGACTTTAAAAACTTCAGTTTTATTTCTGAAGTGAACACAATATTCTCTTATATTTCAATTTTATGATGGCTATTTTTGTATGTAATAGTAATCGTTATGTGAAGCCTATGTATGGATTCCTTACAGAATACCTTTAAAAATTGCTTAAAATGAGTCAAAATATGGATCTCAACCTGGTACATTTCCAATATCCCTGTGAACAGCAATAATTTTTACCTTATTACAAATATTCATAATGATTCAGTGTAAGATAATTTTATGAGAAAATGGATGTCCTTCTCATTTCTGAATAATACCATTGTCCCATTTCAGCAGTTGAATAATACAGTTCAAAATGCAAATTACTCTTCTTTATTCCTTTAGATTTATGCCAAATATTACTGTTAAAAGTCAGACAGTTTTGCTATGAAAAGTTATAAAGAAAAGCCAGAGTAACCAATTATCAGTATTTTTGCATGTTCTTAGCTGGTTTTCTCATTTTGAAAGTACGGGGAAGTTATATTGGTTTTTGTGCCTTATGTGCTATATATTTTGTTCCTATTTGATTTGCTATTTGTCAAATCTGTGATTAAATAAATAATATATCAAAACCATGGTACTTTAAAGAGTTATCTTACACTCTCAGGAAGTTATTATTTTTCTTTAAAATTTATCATTATTTTATTCAGTTGTAACTGCATCTACCTAATTGTGATATGGCTTGTTCTTAATGTCTTTAAATTTAGTGTATTTTTATAGTGTTATTTTTATATATGGGGGACAGAGAACTTTGATCCGTATGGAAATGAAAATAAGTTCATATTAACTGTGCTAGAATCTTGGACTAGGTTGATCACAAAAGAAAAATCTTTCAATTTAGGTTTCAAAGCTTTCTTTCTATTGCTTGAAAATAATACAATATTAGAGTACTTGGTAGATACTGTCAGTATGTTTTTCTTGAAGATTTTTGGAATCATGTTCATCATATCCAACAATCTTGGCTTGAAATATGCAAAAAAAGAAAAAGAAAAAAAATGTCTTTGAGGAGCAGATAATATTAATCTATTTTGATTATGGAAATATGAGTGCCCTATGGTACTTCTTTCATAACCCTTCAGAGCAGTCATTTTCTACTTTCTGTTCTCTGTGCAATGACATTAGTGCTTCATTCCAGAATCACACAGAATATCCTTTCTTGCGGCTCCATAGAGAAAGCAAGCAAGTAGCAAGTGCAATATGGTAATTGTAATAAGAATTGTCAAGAATATTACAATGATTTATGTCTGTGAATAAAAATTTAGCTTTCTTTCCACAAAAACCTTATGATTGTGTCTTGTTCAGAAAACACTTTACTGTCTTGCTCACTTTGCAAATCCTATTGACCCCCCCGTAATACTTCATATCTTAAAAAGCTTTCAAGGCTTTGCCTCTTTCACCTTCATTGTCCTTCCTTGACCTGGATTAACATGATACCCAGAAACACTTCCTTCATGCATGCTGAATGCCTAATGACATACATCTTTCAATAATTTATTCCAGTGCAACACTCTCTTTTACAATATGCCTTCACAAAACATATCAGACAGTATAATTTAATCATCAGTAATACTTAGCAGAATGTATTGAAATTATTAAAAAGATTATGCTTATTCAGCTTCTGTCTTCTATCAAGTGTGACTTCCGTGTCATAAGGGAATGCAAATGACTTAATTTAAAAAGTTTTACATAAATGATTTTTATGAATAGCTTTTAATTTCAACAAATAAGAGAACAGGTGGATATTTCCTTAGAATACTGATTATGAAATAAAACCATAATGTCTTAGCCATTTAGGCGTATTTTAGACATTTGTAATGGATGTGAGGCTGAAACAAAATTTTTGCTAAGGGATGTTACGAGGTCTCTGACTCTGGCAGGCTCTGGGGCCCAGGTGTTTCTCAGTCCTGGCTGCTGGAGTTCAGCCTGGTGCCCTGGAGGGCTGGGAGTTGTTTTCCCAGGCTGATGCATTCAGCTGCTGCTTTCCCATTTGGAGGCAGCGAGTCGAGTCTGAGTGTGTATTCCAGAGACCCACTCCTGCACACACCAGAAACACTGATATGGATGGCTGCAGTGGGCAATGGACAGGGCACTGTCTTCAACAATCCCCAAATATGGCACCACCAGGACTCACAGAAAACACAAGTACAGATAAAGAAGTCCCTAAAACATAAGTACAAATAGCCAAGTACCTTTTCTCCACTCCAGCTGATGAGTACTGGGGCTCACTAATGAAAATAGTCACACACTCCCACTCATTCTTTAGGTTTACAAGCACGTTCACATGCTCATGTATCCCTAAAGTACCACAAGTCATGTTTCCCATACCTCTGCCTGGATCTTGAGCCCTCTTATGCATTCCATCGGTGTCCTACTCACTGGCTGATCTAGTCTGATGTTCACTAGCAAACACCTGCACCCTCATTTCAAAGGTACCCCACATTTGTGCATTTTCCATGTGCTCCTTCTCTGCCTGAAACCTCTGCCTGGACCTGGATCCTCCTATGCTGTGTGGGACAGCTTGAAGCTTGCAGTAAATTCAATGCACTCCCACCTCCCACCTCCCAGGTTTGAGAGAAATGCACCTTCCCCTCCTGACAGCTGCTGACCCCAGGCAGACAGGCTCTGTGAGCCACTGTCCCAATCCAGTGGCTTGCAGCATGGACACAGACCCTGTCAGACCTGCCAGTCCAGTTCAAGCTCTGAGTTCACCAACAGTCTCTCCAGTTGCAGTCTGAGCACTCACACATGGAACAAATGGTGAGATTGCAAAGACAGTTTAGAAAATATCTGGTAAGAAGACAGGGTAGACAGTGATGATTAGGCATAGGGCTTGGTCAGACCAATTTACTGATGACTTGCATACACACAACTGGCTCCTTTTATTCCTCCTCTTATCGTGCCACCTCCTTTTCTAAGTCTCTGCTCCCTTCTTTTTCTCTCCCTTTGAGCTTTCCTAAACATCCCTTAGTAAGTCTTGCAGAGTGCCACAGCCTGCCTTGAATACCCCTACACTTTCATTCTCTTGCCTCCCTGTTCTTGACAGCTACGGACTCCAGACTGACAGTCTCCAAAGTTAAGCCAGGAGTTTCTTAATGGGCCATCAGTTACCATTTCAAGAGCTTTAGTCTTCAGTTCCCCTGTCACTTGTCTGTCAGATTGGTGTCTCTGTCTGTTTCATTCATCACTTTGACTCCTGTTGAACTGGAAAGGGATCTTGATCTGGTAACCTAAACGAAGCAGATGTTTTCACATTCCACCTTCCATCACAGTCTATTAATGCAGAATTTATTACATAGTTTTAATAACACCTGTTAATAGATATGTCTGCAAAAGTGATGTGTTTGCATTTACAGTCAGTTACTGAATTTGCTGAACAAATGTATATTAAAAAAAATGAAATTTCCAGCAAAACTGAAGGAAAAACAAAATAACAATTTTATCAAACAAATAAATTTCAGATGTACAATGATAAATATTGTTACATCTTACAAATTTTATGTACTGTGTTCTTTTCAAAGGCAGAATATTCTCACAATATTAAGGGAAATAAAATTTTGTATATGGTCTTTGAACTGAATGCAATTAAAATCCTTAATATTTTCTAATATCTAATATAATTTTACATTAGAATCACAAGTTGTGCATCATGGTAAGTTGCTTATTGTCCTTTTTATCACACATTTTTCTTAAAGGAAGATGAGTTATGACAAGCACAAAAGGCTAAATGGAACTATGTGAGTCCTCATTTAAAGTTTTTTCATTTAAATATAGCAATATATGGATGATAGTGATTTCACCTTTTTTTGTGCTGTGAGCTGGAACTTTATTTTCAGGTTTTGAACCTTCTATCAGAATTCAGGGAGTAAAATTAGTGCTCTGTATTTTGTTGAATACTATACCGGCTTTTTTAACTTAAAGCCATATGAAGGACTTCTATTAAAAAAAAAGGCCAAATAATATTGAGTGCTAAATGCAAAATTAAAAGCAAACAAATAAAATAACCACAAAAAGAAAAAAAAGCCCAAAGAAATAAACTAAAAGACCTAGATACAATATAAAATTCTCTTCAATTAAATAATATTATACAATGTCATTTAATCATACTGTAAAGATACATTATTTATGGCAAAGCTAAAGAGAGTATCTGACAAATCATTCATTAACTTCCTGAATGTATGTTTGTCAGAACGTGTTCAAATACTACAGCAAGTCTTGAACACTTTCTTGATGAGAGATACAGTCCAGTTAAGCAAGCTGAAGAGAAGAATTCACCACTGTCTTTCAGTTCTGATTTTATAGAAGTAATTTTAATTTGCTTTTTTAAAACAAACCTTCAATTAAATTGTCCAACTTTCTACTTCACCTTAGATATAAACTATAATGTCAGTTTGGGTGTTCATATAACATAAGTCTTGTAACAATGAGAAATATTTCACTAGGTGATTCAAGCATAAAACTGGGTGATCATTATTGTTTTCATACATTTTTCTCAGACAAATTAGAATCTCTTATTTACACAAGTATCAGAGAAATTTTTCATAACAAAAATAACCCACGAAAAAAAAAGTTCAGCTATGACATTATAGCACTGAATTTAACTAGTAAAAATGTAGATTATGTCCTGAAGAAAGATACAGAAAGAAGAACTAGTGAAATGGTACACTTTTGTGATTTAAAGAAAATATTTTTATGTAAACTGTATTTGATGTTAACATCTTACTGCATATATGAAGTGAGAGGTAGTAGGATAGTTATTAAAAGGTGTTTAAGAATAAACTCAAATAATCTTAGAATAATTTTGAGTGTGCATGTCAAGGGGACTTTAAATATTTTCTTACTGAAATTCTCATTGCCTAATAATTACCATTAAATTTTCATTTACAATTTTATTATTCTATTTGGGAAAAATAACATCATTTTACAGATGAAGAGCTAAAACATGTCATTAGTCTCTTCAAAATATCCCTCTGATCTTGTAAATCAATGCTGGCCAAATATTTTTTCTCTCAATAAATACTGGTGTTGCTTAAACACAAACCTAACTAAACCAACCAACCAACCAAAAAAAAAAAACAAAACAAACAAAAACCCCAAAAGAAGCTAAACTGAAAAATGAGACACATTTGCTTCAACTTAAGTCATGTAAAAGTTCAATCTGGACCTTCATACAAGAATCATCTTTCCTGTTCTAGGTCATTCATTATTAGAGGGACTATTGTCTTCTGCATCTTTTGTCCACTGTGTCCATTGATTGAATTTACTAATCTAAAGTTAACTGAGATAAATCTTATTACAAGAAAATTACTGAAAATCAAAAAGTATATCTGAAGATAATGAGAACAGCACTCTAGCTCAGGGTCTTACCCCTTATCCTCCATACATGATAGAATATTAAAAATATTTAAGTTAAAGATTGTTAAAGAGAAATAAGTACAAAGGAATCAAATGAAATATGTCTTTCAGTCAGTGAGGGGAATGCAAAGGATACAGGTGTTTCCCCACATGTCATTTAATTAGCAACTTGAATAAAAAGCAAACCAAAATTATAAGATATTTTTCTCTCAGATACAATGGGACAAAACTATGAACCTGAAATTTCTTTAGAGAAAAAAAGGTGTCAGTAAAAAAAAAAGATTGTAAGGACTAGTAAATCTTTTCAAAACAAAGAAAGTTTTTCTCCATAGTCACTTCTGAAGAATTTTTGCAAAAACATCTTCAATGTAGGAATATGTTTATTGATAAAGTGAAGAGAAAAAAAAAATGTCTAACATCCTGCAAAGCAGGATTTTAAAGGATTTTAAATCTCTGAGTACAGAATCTGGGAATCTTGATGTCTGGCATTTGTAGTACACCATTTTAAAGGCTATCACTCATAGGCATGACTTATACATTATGGAACACATGTATTTTAAAAACAGCATTAAATCCTACCATTTATAAAATCTCAATCTTTCTATGCATGACTAGTTTTTTTATTCTTGTTACTATTAAAGAAAGCCTTTAGCACTGAGAATGTATCTTGGAGTATTCAGATCTGGTATCATCTATTTACCATACTCAATCTAGTATGGTATTTGTACCATCTAATACCATAGAGATGGGATTACATTACCCATGGAGCTGCTAGGAGGGACATCATGAATCTTGGGTACATTTTTGTATCCCTGCTGTGTCAATTGAATGTGCTGTTTGACAATCAAGCATCGCTGTTTCCTTAGTACAAAGAAATTAAATGTAGTCTGAAATTTTTAATTCTTGGGTTGCAGGGACGTAAGCACAGTTCTGCGAATCTTATTTCCTCTGACATACATTTACGATAATGTTTTTATAGTCATATACCTGAAAATGCCATAATTGACTTTTAGTTCCTCACTGTAAATTTATACCATCTGATGATGCTACATTTAATGTCTACTTTTTTAGAGAGAGAGTTACAGGTAAATTAGACTTTGCAATAGGCCATATGCTTTTAATCCTTTTTTCTGGTGGTAAGCCATTTAGATTTCATATATACACTTCACACAAATATCCCTCATTAGAGAACAAGTTAGCAAAGATTTTATTTCTCTAGAAGAAAATACAGTCAAAATGAAGTAAATCATCCTTTTCTACAGGAAATATTCTAGTTCAGTAGAGATTAGACTACAGTAAAAAACAATCTAAGCTCTCTAATTTGTATTCTCAGAAGACAGCCTAAAAGGTCATGTTGATTCTTCCTTGCATTAAAAAGGAACAGCTTTAGAAAAGGTTAGTATAATTTGGGTTCTCTAGGTTCTATTTTTATTGTTTTTAGTGGTGCTCAAAAAACCCCTTCCAGCTCAACATTAGGACAAAAGGAAAATCACATTATTGAACTAATATGTAATTTAAACTCATAACTGCCCACCTTGTTAAATTGATAACATGAAATTGTATTACTTATCACAGTGTAGGCTTGAATTAAACATGTTTGCTTGTATTGTTTTTTTTTAAATTGTATTGCATTGATTAAAAATACACTATAATTTAGACTGGGAAATTATTTGGAGACTAATTACCTGTAATATAATATCAATACTACTGAGGAATAGAATATCGATTTGTAGTAGCCAAACATGGCCAGGCAGTGACATTGAGAGCCTGCTAAGGAGAAAGGAATGAATAATCATATTGAACATAATAATAATAGTTCCTCGGATTTAATAATGAATATAATATGTTTTTACGTGTGTGTATACATGAGTGCATATACATATCCACGTGTCTACAGATACATATGTAGATTGGTATCAGTATTCATTCATGCATACAAGTTATATCTGTTTTCCTGAGATTTGCCCTGCCTTAAAAATATGAATTCTAAAAAAAATCAGAGTCACAACAAGGACAAGAAAATTACTCAAAGTCATTCAATGATTCTATAGAAGTGAAAAAAGGGATCATTCAGTTGCTAACTTTGTGGCCAGCACAGCTAGATACTGTTGTCTCTAGCAACAGAAGAAGAGGATGGAACTGCCATGTATGTGTTAAACATCAAGAAAAAGGATAAAAAAAGTCAGTCTAAGAACTTTTTCATCTTCCCTTTCCAAAATCACCAAAGCCAGAAATGGAATTAAAACTGCTGGTGAACATCTGTTGTGGTGAGGGATGTGTTGAAGGAGCTGTCAGACAGCTAAAGGAAAGGGAGCACAGTAAACTGCTTTCTCCTTACAGTACTCCCAAAGGTATGATAGTCAGAATATGCAAGCAGAAAAAAAATTAAAAATTGAAAGGAGCTACAGTAGGATCATAACTATTTTAGCTGCATGTGATTTTCATCCAAAGGAGTTTTGACCTTTGATATACCCCTGTTTTATAACAGCAAATATTTCTCAACTGACTGAAACACTACCTTTATGGCTCAGTTCATTGATTTTGACCTACTCTGTGTGGGATATTTTTTCAGTATTCTTGTTTGGTCAGGTAAAAAAAGACTAATAATTCAGAGGTCAGAAAGAAAATGATGAAGGGTTAGAGGGAAAGCAACGAAGGACCAGTGACAGTGAAGTAAATCTTCATTGACATGGCCTGACATGAGAGAGAAATCTGGATGCTTAGTCCATCATTTTTCTTTTTTTTTCTCCCTTTAAGAAACATTTGCTTTGTAACAGAGGAAAAATCTTCATTGACTCCTTCTTCCTCTTAAAGTATATCAAATTTGAATAACATATGAACATTAAAAACTCTGAATGTTTTAATTGCATAAGCAAATTAATCTTGCAGGTGCAAAGAAGAATTCCATCCCTTTTCTGCAACTGTGTATTTTGAAGAATGCTTTGTAAATAAGAACATTCAGCTGAATTCAAAAATATTGTCTTGAAGGACATTACAGTAAAAGCAAACTTACTTTATCTTCTTAGGCTTTTCAAAACAGGATTTTCTAAGCAAGGAGTAATTCTCCATGTGCACTGAAAAGATTTAATGAAGCTCCTGTAGGGGAAGAAAGGCCTCAGGCTCTCAGCCAACAAGTATTCTACCATTTGAATAGTTCCTGTAATATGAAAGAAATATGTGCAGATAGTTAAAACACTGATCAAACAATGATTTCAATTCATCAAAGTTTAAGACTAGTGAGAACCACTAAATCTGTCTGGCCTATATTTCAGAAGCCATTCACTTTCTCCTAGTTATTTCTGGCATCAGACTGATATCTTAATTTTGATGTCATCATAGCTATTTAATTCGGGTTTTTCCTGAAGTAAATATCCATGTTTGTTTTTGGCATGCTTTATTTCACTAGATAAAACTAATGCCTTTAGTAATTTATATATTCTCCTTTGAAATGTATTTTCCACTGTAGTAATTTTACTCTACTATGTTTTTCTTGCCACTGTTTATTACTCATCCAATCCAAAAGAAATGGAACTGTCTCAAAGATATAAGGATATTTTCACCATATATTAAATATCTATGATTTCTCTCTTATTTGACAGTACCCATGACATCTCTGTCCTCATTTTTACATTTATCTCAGAAAGTTCTTAATCGGTGTGCATCATCTGTCACAAGGTTGAGCCTATCCAAAAGCACTTCCGAGACAAAGTCCAGCTCTGGCTGGATTAAAAAAGAATGTATGAGCTGGAAAGTAGAGTAACAATTAGTTATAGCTACTATAATTTTATGTCCACACTTTTCTGTAATAAATGTTGGACTAGAGAAAGAGTTGTGACAGACATCCTGGTTGCCATAGTTTTAACTTTGGATTTTTTGTAAGTATGAAGACAGCCAAAGATAACTTTTTGGGACTAATGTGATTTTTGAAGACTTACAGTAGCAATCAAATATAGGAAGGTGAAATGCTGGGTTATGCACGTGGATCACAAGAACCCAATGCATCACTATAGGCTTGGGGAAGATTGGTGGAAGGCTGTTTGTTGGAAAAGGATCTGGGGGTGCTGGTCAACAGCCACCATGAGCCAGCATGTGCCCAGATGCCCAAGAATGTCAGTGTCAGCCTGTGTCAGAAGTGGTGTGGTCAGCAGGACCAGGGGAGCTATCATCACCTGTAATCATCATTGACGGGGCTACACCTCAAGCACTGTGATCAGTTTTGAGCCTTTCAGTACAAGAAAGACACTGAGGTGCTGGACCAAAACTAAAGAGCAATGGGGATAGTGGAGGGTCAGGAACACAAATCCTGTGAGGAACTGCTGGGGGAACTGGATTTTTACCCTTAAGAGAAAAAAGCTCAGTGGACACCCTACAACCACCTGAAAGAAGGCTGTAGTGAGATGGGAACCCCTTCTCCCAGACAATTTGCAACAGAACAAGGGTAAACGACCTTAAGCTGCATCAGGGGAGGTTCAGGCTGAACACTAGGAAAAATGTTTTCACTGAAAGAGGGATAAGAACTGGATAAGGCTGCCCAGGGAAGAAATGGAGCCATCATCCCTGGAGGTTTATATAAACAAGTTAACATGGCACTTTAAAAAATGGTTTAGTGGGCATAGTGATATTGATTTTCCAACCTTAATGATTGTATGATATAAATACGTTTTCCATTTACTATTTTTCTTGAACTTATCAAAATTATTTAGGCATGTATCTTCTCAAATCATGTAAGCATTAAATTTGCTGTTCTCAAGATGTTTAAATTTTCCTTCTAAAATATTCCAGCACTAAAGCAGAGCTTGAAATGTGAAACCTTGAAAAAAAATTAAAATTCGCTTTTTTCTAGATGAACATTTATGGACAGAGTATGCACCATAAAACATAATTGGCACAACACTAAAGGAAATCAATACTTCTTCTTTTGACCATAGTTTACAGAGATAATTCAACCCTTATTTAGGCAATGCAGTACACAAAACCTCCCATAAACACTAATATGCAAATTTAATCACTTATTTATTTTCTAGTTCTGAAAAAAAACCCCTATCTTTTATGTTGCCTTTTCTTTACTGCTGTCTTATTGTCTAAGTGATTCTTTTGCTGAGTGTGCTTAAAAGTCTTTTCTGTTTCTTTAGTCTTCATTGAAAGTTCAGTCAAGGGTTTATGGACAGCTAGCTAAAAATCATAAAAGATTTATTAAAGATGTTTTGCTAGTGCCAAAGAGTTTTACATACTGCTTTCTGGTTCTTGGAAATCTCTTTGCAAACTTTTTTTTCTCATCTCAATTTCACAGACCCTACTGATTTATATTCGTCTTGCTGCTTCTTTATTTTTGTATTAAAACCAACTGAACAGGCAAAATAGAAATACAGTTTTGTGATACCTACTTTAAAAGAGTAATCTATATATGTAAGAAATGTGCCAACATTTTAGCTTAAGCAGCCATGAAACTAGTATGAGGAAAGTATGGCAAAGATGCTGAAATTTTCAAAGGCAGTAAAGCAGATTAAGAATAAATAAATAAACTCACAAAAGTAAGCATTAAGTATTTCTTCTTCTTCTTCATTCTAGTCTTTGTCAGAATATTACAGTACTGATGTTTTGACCCTAATTGTTTCTTTCTTTTTTCTCCTAGGACAAATTTTTTAAATGTGTAAGAAATATATATTATTATGCATGGCTTTTCTTTCTATTCTTATTGATTAATCATAGCAGCCTTCTCAGTATCAGCATTTATTACCTCAATTGTTCTAAAGTAGTTTTTCTGATTTTATGGTATCAATTATGCAAGAATATATCACTTTTACTATAACATATTCATATTAGGAATTTGGTTTTTGTCTACTTTTACTGATAATCTAATCTAAAATGCCCATGCAGAGTTAATTGTATTACCATTTCAATCATATTGTTTTTTCTAGAGCCTACTAGAGAATAGATTATTGAAATATTTATACAACAGTTCCATAACAAATAAACAATTTATCTTTCAGTTTAGTATTTATAATTCAGTAATGTCAGGGACAATCTATGTTATACTCATATCATATAGAGATCTCATAGAAACAAACATAATGAAATACAGATATTTTATGCACACTGTACATCAATGTGCATTTCAGATTAAACTATTCCCAAGTCTGCTGCATTATAATTGTTATTATCTTGGGAGCTATTTAATCAAAATTGTTCTACTTAATTGTGCCACAAGAGGAAACATTAAAAAAATCTTCAGATGTTCAGAGAGACTACATATTAGCCATTTATTCTTACATGGAGGAATGAAAGAGGTATTTGCAATTTCTTCCAGTATGACATTTTTTTCAAATTGAGGTGGAGTACCATAGAATAAAATTGTTTTATATTTTCAAAAAAAGGGTTATTAGAGAATGATAAAATAATCTTTTGTGCCATTTCTAATAAATTTGCCATTTTCAATAAAATTTTTGTAAGTGCTATTAAGACAGATAAAATATCACTGGTACTTGGTAGAAAGAAGTGGTCCTCTGATGGTTGAAAGTTATTGATTGTGAATGTCCAGAAATAAATTTATGCTTGATTTCTCTCTAATCCAATGAAATCAGGAAAAGGTAACTACGTGACAAAAATCCTTACACTCTTCATTACTTATAATACCTACTGCTGCCCACTCATAGATTTGAAGGCAAGGCACAGTAATCTTTGTCTCTCAGCCAGTTTCAGTGTAATAAATCTTTTATTTTCAGTACTAAGAAAAAAAAAAGGAAAAAAATCATCATCTTATTTTGACCATGTTCCAAAATCTGTCTCTTCACAACCCAATCCAGACAAATTGATTATATTTGATTAATATCTATTGTGCTAATATTTTATTTTGTATTTAATTTTTTTTTGACATGTAAGATCAATGTGTGTCTGTTGATCAAGTCTTCTATTCTATTTTGAAAATCCCTTTGCAAGACTTGCACCTACTTTTTTGCATCATTATGGTAGTAAACTAGAAACTTAAAGACTACTAAAAAGTATCATTAATATTGAGTAAAATACAAATCCTCAAATAGCATGAATCTTGGAAGAACCTACAACTCTTTTTCCTTAGCTTACTAAAAGGTTTTCCAATCATGAACATAAAATAAGCATTATTTGTACAAAATCACAATAAGAAATAAAATAATAATTAATAATTTAAAAATATTTGTGGACAAATCTTCAGTGACCTCATTAGTTTTCCGAGACAGCAGAGACTAAGTATGGTGTACTTTAAAACCAAAACAAGTACTTTTTAATCCTTTTTATTTATATTGAACTGGGAACTTGAATTGAAGGTCTTGGCCACTTTCTTCTTGCAAAAAATAATGTGAGTCTTAAGGTATTTTTTTTTTCTTTTTATAAAACCTACTGTCTCTCAGGCTTTCCTCCTATATTCCATGACTGATGCATAATTCAGTGCCACCTAAAAGTGCTGTACTCAGTAGGACATTGATATCTGGAAAAGGACTGAATGATGCATCTGGTTTTTTTTCCCAACACTTTGTGTAGAAAAGTTCTTGATGTTGTACACAAAATAAATGGAGCAGATTGTTTAAAATATCAAGACAGTAGTATCAAAGCATTCAATAGAAAAAATTGATGTTAGCAACTTGAATGAACATAGCCACAAAGAAAAATTGAAAAATAGTTTGGCCATGAAAGGTAAGTGCCACATAATTGTCTGAGCTGCCATAACTCTTCCCTGTGAATCACATTGAAAAAAAAAAAAAGTTTATTTTAGTTTCATAAGATCATAGAATACTTTGGGATGGAGGATACCATAAATATTATCTAATTCCAAGTTCTACTACCACCAACCACCCACCCATGGACAGGAACACCTACCACTAGACCAAGTTGCTCAAAAACCCATCCAACCTGGCCTTAAACACTTCCAGGCCTGGAGCATTCACAGTTTCTCTGGGCAATTTAATCCAGTGTTTTGGCACCCTTGCAGGAAAAAATTTCTTGCTAATATTCAGTCTAAACCTACTCTCAGTTTGAAGCCATTCCCCTTTTTCCTATCACTACATATAAAATATATTTGTAGAAAATCTCTTTCCCTATTTCTTTTAGGTCCCCTTCAAGTTCTAAAAACTTCAGTTAGGTCTCCCCGGAGCCTTCTCTTCTCCAGGCTGAATAATATGAACTCTCTCAGCTTCTATTTGTAGAAGTGCTCCATTCTCTTCATAATCTGTGTGGCCGCCTCTGGACCCACTCCGGCAGGTCCATGTCCTTTTTGTGTTGGATGCCCCAGAGCTGCATGCAGTGCTCCAGGTCAGCTCTCATGAGAGCACTGAAAGGGGGAGAATCCCCTTCCTGGACTTGCTGGTCACACTTCTTTTGATGCAGGCCAGCAGACATTTGGCTTTCTGGGCTGCAAGTGCACATTGCAGGGCCTTGTCAATCTCTTGTCAATCTCCTTGAGGAGATGCATTGACAGAAAGCACAACTTTCCTGTGGACAGTGTGAATTCTCTAAGAAATAGAAAGGTGTACTTAAAGATTTAAATCTGTTTATGTCCCTGTCCCAAAATATTTATGTAAAGCAGATGTAAGGGCTACTGCTGTGAAGTGGTGATTATAAATGCAGGTTGTATAGTACACTAATCTGTCTATAACAGAACATCTTTGATTAAGAAAAACTGTATTTTGTGTTTCATACAGAGATTAATATTGTCGCTGATAGAAATATAGCTAAGTACATAATGTTTTCGGTATAGTTTGTCATTAATGACCCATCTCATGCTGCTCCTGTGGATTCTGAAAACTGTTTTCTTCTTAATATTATAATTACCTCTTTA
This sequence comes from Emberiza elegans, assembly GCA_024865655.1. Lineage (NCBI taxonomy): Eukaryota > Metazoa > Chordata > Aves > Passeriformes > Fringillidae > Emberiza > Emberiza elegans. The sequence goes on from JALJVW010000072.1 coordinate 3,769,122, forward strand.
AAAATTATACAGCTTTTTCAGTTGAATATACTTTGTTAATTCATTTGTAACTTTTGTACAAATTCAAAGCAACTGAAATCACTGCTTCCTCACAATCAACCTAGTCATCTATACAGAAGATTTTCTATGCAGAAGTCTCATGAATGGAAACATTTTTAATACTTGAGAATCTTTCTTTAAAAATTAGAGAAGGGAAGATTGTATCCATGTAAAATATTTGCTTTCAGGATAAATTCTTATCTGCATATTCACACAGAGTGAGAATATTACTGTTTATATCAGGTTTGCTTTTGATCCTTCACAGAAAGTTGTTTACCATTCTTTTTTCTCTTCAATTTTTGTGCCTTTTTCGAAATAGAATTGCATAATTTCAATAATTTTACCTTTACCTGTGTCAGGTGTCATAGTGAATGTAATCCATTGGGACCCAGTAGTTACTATTGTTAGACTAATTCTGGTTCTCTACTCTCTAACTCTAAGCATTTATGGACAAACACATGCTATTTAAAAACAAAACAAAAAACCAAACAAGATAAAATCAGCAGTGATTGTATGTTACATGTTCTTTATGGGGTTTTTTATATTTGTCTTCTGTATGTTGGCTGCAGTGTTCTGTGGACCTGAAAATTTGTAGACATCCAATGGAGTGCAATGATATGTTTTACCATTTTTTCTCCGAGGTCATGGAATCATTGGCTGATTTGCATTTGAAAGGACCTTGAAGATCATCCAGCTTCACTCCCCTTTCACTAGAACATGTTGCTCAAAGCTGATCCAACGTGGCCTTGAACACTTCCAGTAATGAGGCATCCACACCTTCTTCAGTGCTTCACCACCCTCACAATAAAATTATTTTCATAATATCTCAGCTAAATCACCCCTATCACCACATGCCCTTGTACAAGGTCCTTCACCTTTCTTGTAGGCCCTGTTTAGGTCCTTCTCTTCACTGCATTGATTAATCTCTTGAGTAGATAATTTGCAGCATTATGAAACAAGAAAACCAAAAGGCACATGTAAGAAGCACTTCAACTTAATGTTTAAATTGGGTATGCCTGTTTATCTAAAAAGAACACTATTTTACATTTCAAGATAAACTTTACATCTTTAAAAATGACTTTTATTCAGTGGAAACTTATTCATCTATGTTTTGGTGCCAGAATACTTTTTCCTTTCCTGATAAGTTACTTTTGGTTCAATAAACCCTCAAATATAGCTTTGCTGTCATCTTTTAGGTGATAGCAGAGTTTTGCTTTGTGAACTGCTGACTGAGTGCTTGCATCTCCCCAGTAACAAGAAAAACACAATACCAATTCGGTACAACCAAAAAAGACAGTCTATATTTACTCAGATAGCAGATGCTTCAAAAAAAGGAGAGCTGCCTTGCAGGTTAATTTCCACCCACTGTTTCACTGGTTCCTAAGAATTTCCTCTTATATCTGTAGGTAACCACGGCTTTCATAGAGAATACATCTTTTAATTTGGCGCTAAAAATCAGGGAGAAGATAAATGTAATTTCACACAGTAATAATGGAAAGAGTGGATTCTGTAAGTGTATGTGGAGTGTGATAGTATTTACTTCAGTAGGATTACCTGATGAGGTCCTTGTTGAAATGGGATGCTATGAGAGGGGGAAGACAATTTAAAAAAAATGCAGAAATGCAGACCTGAAAAACAGCAATGGATAGAATGACAAGAAACCAATAAAATCAATGACAATAACTGTTGGTCTATCAAGAAACTGCAGGAGTGCCTTGAAAAAGGGCCTTAGAAAGTGATGGGGGTGAGGATGTGAGAGGCACAGGTATGGGGGCATGTGGACTGTCTTGGAGCTACGTGAACTGACGGCACATTGTAGTGCAAGAGGATTGGGAAGAAGCAGTATAGGAATAGACAGAAAGGGGCATAAAAGGAGCTGATCATGTGTAAAATAAGGCTAGTTCAACTGAGCCATGTTCCTGATTTCAGTCTGCCCTGTCTTCTTATCCTTAACTATCTGCCTGTGCAATCTCAACCCCTGTCCCATTTGGGTGTGGAGGGGAGCTGCAGGGACTAAGTGCTAACTACTGGGGAGAACAGTGTGGGTGGAGTTGAGGCCAGCAGCTGAACTGAGGCCAGGGGTGTGGAGACCACTATTTTGTTAGCTAACTACTCAAAGTGCTAATTCATAAATAAAATTTTACATTAATTCAAACTGAAGTTGCATATTCTATAATGGAAGCCAAGAGTGCAGCATTGATTTCCTTAATTTTTTAGGGCTGGAAGCCTATAGAATATGTAAAAAAAAATTGCATGCAGTTGGCACAGCAGCTTGAGCACACACAATCATACAATCAACACTACAAAAATTTTCTGTCTGCTGTTGACAATCGATGATCCTTTTTTCTCTAAATTGCTGCACCTCATCAATAATAAAAATTTGTATAAACTTTATGTGAAAGAAGATAAAGGCTGTCAAGTGTCTGTTTAAAATAAACCATACAAATAAGTTTTTTCTGTATTTGGATTTGAGATGCAGGAAACTGATAATTTTTCAGATGGCTCTTTTAACTGAAAAACTAAAAATACAGGTGAATAAGAATGACCATTAAACCTAATAAGAACATATTTAAAATGTTAAAACAGTACAGTTTGCAGGCATCATTTGCAAATTATAGTGTTAAAATTCTAGTCAAAGGTTTCAGTGCCAATTATTTTAATGAGAAATGAAAGTGACAGAACTGGAAAGCCTCTAGTGACAATATTCTTAAATGAAGGGAAAAAAGTTGGAAATTTAATCTGATCTCATGACTATGACTCTTGGACCATATTTCTTGGGGTTCATTTTCCTGTATTTTCTCCTTATAACAGAATATTGAGTTACATATTTATTTTTTATTCATCTGTATTTTTATACATTAAGGCTGACCTGTATTCATTCACATTGCACCTGTGTCTCCTGGCTTCATAATCTTAATAGTCTAGATATGTGCCCACAGTAGTACTGAATATACTGTACTTGTTTTCCAGACAGCCTAGTATTTAACATGAAATGTTCGTGCCAGCAAAACTCTCTGCTTGATTTCTTTCAGTGTGACATGCTTTCAGGGCTTGGAACCATTTTGCACAGTTGAATGATACTCTAACTAAAAATTTCTTCAGGTTCAGTAGATAATGGATTACAACAGTGTGCCTCAGGTATATTATCCATTTCCATAAGATACAAGACTTGCAGGCATAAACTGACTTGATTGTTAAAGTACAGTCCTTCTAAGAGTATTCTATTAAACTAAATTAAAATTTGCACTGGTTACAGCCTACACAATATGCACACAGACACAGACAAACTAATGTTTCCCTATGAGTGAAAATAAAGGTGGAATTCACATAGTGAGAGATATATAGAAACGGCTAGGCTTTGGCTGGCAAGAAACATTTGCAATAATTGTGGATAAAGACTAAAACCTCTTCAGTTTTAAGTTATGTGGGGCAAAATTCTCATTTCAATGTAAGGGAAAAGTACATAATTTTCTACTGAAATGTCTGACTACCTACTCAGTCTCCTTTCATATACCTATATATACCTATTTATGGCACTGCTCTCGGTGGCTGGAGAACTCCCTTCTTAGGGGCAGCTGTTTACCTGCCAGCATCTGACTAAGGTGTATGTGCACACATTATTAAGTCCCCAATGCAAATCAATTTTTTCTGTGCTAGAAACAGTGGGGAAAGGAAGGGTTGTCTGATGCCAGTGACAGTCACTTCCCAGGAGAGCCCACAATAATAAAAGTAATGGTTTGCAGGTCCAAGGCCATGAGAATAAGGGAAAAATGCTGCCACAGTGGATGTGGAAAATAAACTGCCACAGCAGTAATGATGCTAGTGAAAGGCAGGCGACTGAGCTATAAATGAAGGTCTCTCAGCAACATGAAAATCTAATGACACTTAAGGCACTGGGCAACATTCTTGTACAGGACTATTAAATATTTATCAAATACCTTCTACTATTTGTATGGACCCCCTTTTTCCTGATATTTTCATTTTGTATCAAATATTGAAGTTTATCCTATGGGATACTAATAGGATCACAGCTGAAATCCTGCTTTTAGGATTTACTAGGAAAAGAGACATCATTTATATAAACATGCTCCACTGTTTTTTCCTTGACATTCTAATACAGTCTTCACAGGAACAAATATTGTATCAAATATTGTATTCTTGAAGCATTCAATATTTCATTATGACTTTTTAATAAAATACTTTCCACAAGGCTGTTCTTTTTATAAAGACTGATATCAGCCTAGTGCATTAGCTTTTGTGAGAGATAATTTCCTTTAACAAGCTTGAAGTCAATATTAGGGTAAAGTATTAGATTATTTATTATATTTTCTTGGCTCCTATTTAGTTTGAGAATTTTTGATATTTCATATGAGAACTTTACTATGGTATACCTGTCAGTGATTAAAAGATGATTTAAGATATCACTATTTATTTTTATTGTTTATTTTAATTCTCAGGTTTTTTTTTCTGTTTTAGTCTTCCTCAAGGAATTAATCAAAATTTTGCATAACAAAATACATCAGATATATATTCTATGCAAATTAAAAAGTAAAATAAACCAAATATATAAAAATTAAAATTTTTCTTTTCCAAATGCTGATTTCTGGAAAGAAATTATTTAATCCATAGAAAATTCCTGACCAATTATTCTCAGTCTTGAAAATCTTATAATTTTGAGATGTGAAAAGACTTGTCCTGAAAATGTAATAGGAATTACCTAGCCTATGTTAGTTCATATAAAATTCTGATTTTAATGAATAGACATAGAATTACCCAATTTTTACAATTTAATTAAGAGACTGAATTTTTTGACTGAGTATCCTTTCCTACTTCTCAGTACATTTGTTTTCATTCACTGAATAGGTAGCATTGAGAGGCAGTCAGATGGAGAACACATTTTGGGGAGTGGTGCTTAAGTCAGTATCAGTAAAGCTTACCTGATTTTGAAACAAATCTGCAAAGATCACTAGTTTTGAGTTTGAGAAGCTTCCCCTTCCAACACTGAAGAAGCCATTCTATAGATGATAGATTATATCACATTGCAAGTATTTGATGAAAATGTAAAGGTATCCCAATGACTTTTACAAATACATTATTCAACATCAGGGGTCTGTACTCCAGAAAAAATTTCTGTGAGAACAGTTTAGCAGGGATTGAATAGGAAAATGGGACTTTTAGTGATTATTAAACACCAGCTATGTAGGGGTGATATGTGTTAATTGAACAATTATGAAGGTTTGATGTAGATGGCAAACACAGGTCATTATGCAGTTTCCATTTTGTACAATAGAGTCATGTCTTTTGGAGGTCTGTTATCAACACAATAGATAAAATGTTATATTTTTCTAGCCCCAAAAAAAAAAAAACAAGTGGCTGGAAAACTCAAATCCTTGCAGATTATGTATTTTTGAGACTTTGAAATGAATACACTTGAAAATTTTCTTGCTTTATATAGGCAGGTCTTCCTAAAATTTTTAATGTTTCTTCTGTTTTCTACTTCTTTTCACAAAATAATGCCTGTATCAACCATTCAAAATATGATTTGGAACACTAGACAGGCTATTACAAACTATAAAAACTGTCAATGGCATATGAAGTATCAGAACGTACTTTCTTTCAAAGACAAATTAAATTAAAACACCAGAGTTCATCTATGTCTATCAGACTGCTGATTTACTTTTTTTTTTTTTAATGTGTTCTGAACTTTTATTGAAAGTGATGTTCTGGTATTTGTTGCTGGACAAAAGATTCATTAAACAATTTCAGGAAAATAAATTGTTATTTTTTCACAAATTTGTGACCTATCTATGTATTCTTTAACTTCAAAATTTCAAAACTATATCGGGAAACATGTTTTAATATACATATACATCTTAATTCAGTAGTCCTGCATATGTTATTGAATATTATTGTAATTTTCAGCTATATCCATCTAAAACTTCTTCTGACACTTATGAAACAAAAAGAAATAAAACTTCTGTTAAAAAATAATAGCCCATTCTGTAAATAAAGGGTTCACCTTTTGGTGGAGACAGAGATCTGGTACATTTTGCTTTGTCTATATGTTTAAGTGCACTAAGAGCTATTTACAAAAGAATACATTAGGACTAAAGGGGAGACACTCAGATCTTTAGTAGCTAATTGGTTTTACAGAGGGTTCCTCTCCTGAAAATATGGCAACCAGAAACTGAAAAACAGCTGATTTGAAGCAAAGATGTGAATCATTATGTTCAAGGTTAATGCAGCTGCCCTTTGCTCTCTTTCTGTACAAATGGTCTCACTCTGACTCCTTTCCTCGCTTTACAGACACCAAGATATGAATTAGTCAGGAGACTTCATAAAAGTCTGCTGTGCCCAGAGCTGCCGATCTTCACTTTCTGCAGTTCAGTGGCATTTAATTTTAATTGCTCCCCAAGCTTAGGCCAATTCTGGATGGCAAAAGCAGGGCAAGAATCATTCACTACTCCTTTGAAGTCTGAAAACCCTGTATTCAGATTGCCTCAGGCTCTCATTCTTACATTTATGTGAAAATGTAAGCTGCTGAGTACTGCTGTTGAACATCTACAACACTGAGTTAACAGGAAATATCTTGTAAAGTGCAGCTTGATTTTTTTTTTTCCTGTAGATTTTGTGTCAAAGATGTTAATAAAAATAATTGAAAAGATGTAATAAAAATTAAAGAAAATCCATGCTAATTAGTTTGGATAGGCTTGTTCTCAGATCATATTGTATAATCCCTTCATTAAACTCCTTTGGGAGTGTTCTGACATCTGTGTATAGCTCCAAGTGCATACTACAACTAAATCACAACTATACACTCTCAGTATGCAAAAGTTTGTCACGAAGCAAAAGAAATAAATATTGCTCTGATGATGGTTTTTTAAAAAGATGGGAGAAATAATTTTTGTCCTGTCTTTTCATCCCTCTTTCTTTCCTTGACAACAGCAAAATTCAGGCCTCATGGAGGAAATTACTTCAAGCTCTGAGAAAATTGAAAGAGTGAGTCACTACAGGAGATAAGCTGAAGTTGATGATAGTACAGAGAATAACACATTCCCTTGTGGGTGTTTCTTCATAGGGAGTTCTTTGCAATAGGAAAAATGAAGCAGAAGTCACTACCAAAAGGTATGTCCTCTTGGAAGAAGAAGAAGTAAAGAATATATTAATTTTTTTCCATCCACTGGCACTAGATTTAAAGAGAACGAGAGAGTAAGTCTAGAGGCATTACAATACTAAGGTAAATCTTCAGTGAAATTAATATAATTATGTAGCTTAAAGACAAAATTACATTTTAAAATGAAATGTGACAATGTTTTTTTTTTCACATGTAATTGTATGGTATCTGTGCTGAGCTGAACAGACAAAAGCACAAAGAAAAGAAAAGGACTGGGGAGAGAGAGCAAAAAATTATTTGTAAACATTTGTGGGCCTTAAAGATTGTTTATCATTTATTAAAGAGTTATTGCAGAAACTTTATTTAAAAAAAAAAACCCCCAAGAAATCCCCCAAAAACAACAATCAAAAAATCCCAAAACCAGCCCTGAAGAGTCAGAGAATACAAACACTGGGTTCCAAGAAACTGTGTTCTAATACAACACACTTACATTGTTCTGATTCCACATTTCTTCAGACAAAAACCTTTCACAAAATTTCTGCTCAGGTTTTCCCCTCACACTGTGACTAAAAGGAGAAAGTCCCCTTATCAGAAGTGCTTTGTGTTTGGGAGGGAACTCATCTGCTCTTTTCAAGTTTGTCTCTCTAGTTGTTTTCCCAGCATGACATTCTCCAAAAGAAGCCTTTTAAAATGATAGCTGCAGCTGCAAATTGCCCCTTAACATTACATTTAAAAAAAGCAAATACAGCAATATCCAATATCTTGCCCTGGGTTTCTTTTGTTTACTCCTGAAAATCAACATTTCTCTGATTGTCTTCAAAATAAAAATAACAAGTACATTCAGGGGCTTTCACTAAAAGAGTACAAAAATTCTGTCAATTGAACTGCTTGATTTCATTCTTCAGCATTATTCTTGTATTAATGTTATTATATTTAGCAAGAACAGAAGGTGTTGCTTTTAAAATAACTCAATTTTACTATTAAGTTATATATGTTCTAGTAGTTATAAGTTCAAAATTTAATGTTTTGCTGGTTTTGGGCCAGTTTTTATTCTATTTTAATGATTTTAAAAAGAATTTAGCTTTTTATTAAAAAATCCCTTCAGTATTAACTAACTTAAAAATTCATTAGCAACACAAATCTACAGAGATTTTTAAGAGTTAATATTACACCAACCCTTTCTGCTTTATGTGTGGACTGTTCCAGAGTATAGGAGGCACCCCAATTCTTTTGCTAAAAGCTGCCTGGCATATTGAGTGCCCATTCTTTAGAAGTACTTAGCTATTTATGTTTTAGCGTAAGTTGAAATATATCCTTTAGCAGACACTCACCAAACTCCTAAAATAACCTGAAATTTCACAATGAAATAGGAATTTGCATAAAATAATCTGAAACTCAGGTTAAGAATATTTGTAAACTGATTAAGTCTATATTTGAAATTACAATCCAGTTACTGTATTTTTGAATGCTTGCAGACACAAGAAATGAGCCCCTGAAAATGTTCCATGTTCTTCAAAAAGCACATTTTTCAAGAAAAACCTTGCTCATCATCTCAGAGTTCAAGTTATGTGTAAGTGCGGAACACAAGTTCAGCACTTACACATAATGCCTTTAGAAATCATGTAACTAAGTGATCCAATAGAAAAGTAAGGAAAAATTAGATAGGGTTCCCTAGGGGGAAGTTATTCTGGTTTGGGGTTAGAGTTTCTTTTCTCATTTAAATAATAATTAAATTATTACATATTTGCTCCTCAAGTTGACTTAAAAGTATTTCTGAAGTTTAGGAAATCCCAAAGTGTTTCTCAAGGTTTATTCTGTTGCTGAAGAAATTTTTGGGGTTTATAATTTTGGTTTATTTTTTCAGTAGGAGTAGAATCATGTTTGCACATTCATAAGAAGACAACTATTTTGTATTTAGAATTCTGGATTAGAATTGGGAGACTTCTATTAATAGGTGGCTTTCGGTGGCATATTTTTTAATTGCTTCCTCCTTTGTCCCTCTGACTTTATTCGTGGAGTTTAGCAGTGTTCAAGAAAAGGAGTATTGCTTTCCTTATTTCCCTCCCTTACTTTTTTATTTAAAAAAGAAAAGAAAAAATACTTCTGACTATATTATATTATGTTATGTGTTTAATTGTTTGCCACCTGCTGGGGCTTCACTTCAAATTATGCTGAGACTTGGTCATTAGTCCATGCAGTTATTTCACGCATGAGAATTATCATTTTTAATTTGGCAGAAGTGAGCTAGTATCCCAGCATGTGTCCACAACATCCACCTCAGAAGAGCAGTAAAATGAGTCAACTAAGTTGATTAAGACAATAAAGCTATATCAGGATAGCTTTGGGGCTAACAAAAATGCTTACTTAATCCCATTTAGTGTTTATAACTGTTCGTGGTTTTTTCATTTTTTTTTCTAATGTCACTAATGTGGACTACTAATTCAAGTAGTAAATTAAAATGTCCATAAAGTGGTAATGCATCCTATAAATTTATGAAATCACTTGTTAGAATTCTAATTATAGATATATTTCAGTGTAGAATGTAATATATGGAACTGCATTTATTGAGGTAAAGTCAACATTTTATCTATGTAGAAAGCCTTCCCAAGTCCTACAGGAATGAAAGTCTAATTAGGTTACCCACAAAATACAAACAACATTGTAACAGATTCTTTGTTTTCCATTCATGGCTTCCATGGAATATTAAAACCTAGAAATATTCTCTTTAAAGTATAACATTGATTTTTTTTTTTTTTTTGCACTCTCTAACCTTGTGTAGTGAAATGGAGATTTACAGGATTAAAATTCCTTATGGAACTGCTAAGATCTTATTCTTTTCCATTATAATCACTACACCCTACATTATAGATCTATTATGTTTTTGCGGCCAATCCTCAGTTTGTCATGTATGTTATAAAGTCTGAGAGTCATTAAAAGTAAATTGACAAATTTTTATGTACTGGTAAAGATCACAAATAGTGCATCTATCTCTGGAAAACTTTATGCAGATAGAATATTAAGAAGCTTCAGTAGAAGAAATTCTGAAACTTAAATAGACAAATAGTTAAAAAAAATGCTTAGCATCTAATGCTACTGTTTCAAAGTATAAAGATTTCTTTCTCTTCCTCTCAGTGAAGATGAGGCACAAATAATGACAGTTAGTTTTAGGATGACATGATCTTTTGTTCCCTTAAAATCTTTCTTTCCTTCAATGGTTATGTTTTCTGACCTCATACTGAGCCTTTCCTCCATTTCTCCATGTATTATTTTTAGACAGATGCCAAATGTAGGGCACAGTACTCACTGAGGCCTTAAAAATATAATTACTGAAAAAGTCTTGTGCAGAACTTCTATTAGGAAATCACAAATGAAAATCTCCTTTTTACTTCAGTGGCACTGTACTGAGCTGGTGCAGTATGGTGACCCTGGCTGGCTGCCAGGTGCCCACCAAGCCACTCTGTCACTCCCCCTCCATCAGCATAACAGGAGGAGCTTAAAAAAGCTTCTAGGTAGAGACAGAAGCACCAAGATCTTTGAATTACCATCATGGGCTAAGCAGATTCTACTTGGGGAAATTAATTTAATTTATTGCCAATTAAACAAAGCACTACCCCACCAGCCCTGAACAGCACAAGGAAATAGGGAATGAAGGTAACAGTTCCATTCCTGTTGCTCTTTTCTCCTCACACTTTTACTCTATTCCAGTGTAGGATCCCTGCCACAGGAGACAGTACTCCACAGAATCCTGCAGTGTGGGTCCTTCCCATGGGCTGCAGCTCTTCAAGAACTGCTCCAGCCTGTGTCCTTTCCCCATGTTTTGGTTCTAGGGCCAGTTCAGTTTGATATATTCATCAATGATGTGGATGCAAGAGCTGAATGGCCCCTTAGCAAGTTTGCTGATCATACCAAACTGGGAAGGGATGCTGTTTACCTCATAGAGAGGTCTAGACAACTTAGAGCACTGGGCAATGACTGATGTGATGAAATTCAGCAAGTCCAAGTTCTGCATTCTGCACTAAGGCCAGAATAAGACTAGGCAGAAGTTCAGATTACCAGCGGACTGCTTAGAGAGCAGCCCTGCAGAAAGGGATCTGGGGCTCCTGATCAGCAGCAGCTCAGTGTGAGCCCGCAGTGTGCCCTGGCAGCCCAGCGAGCAAACCCTGCTGGGGGGCATCAAGCGCAGCATCACCAGCCGGTCAGGAGAAGTGATTATCCCACTGCATTCAGCACTGGTGCAGCCGCAGCAACAGCTTAAATTCAGAGTCCCCTTTAAGTGGACATGGTGACCATGCTATCTTTAAAGTAAGTTGGACAGTGAGTTAGATATACCTAGACTATTCTAGTATTCTGGTTCTAATTAAACCCAGGAAAAGTTATTCTGATTTTAGTGAGTGACCTTAAAATTGCAGTTCTTGCCAAGTACAAAGTAAATTCCTTCTAACAAAATCTAAAATGAGTGGCACAGTTCCAAGGGCACATACATGCATACAAAGGTATATAAGCACATAGAAGTTATATCAATGATGTATATTGCTACCTAAGACTTAGTTTGCTGCAAAGTTTTCTCTGACAAATTGTTAGACATTTCACAACTACCAGTTTAAACATGCAATCCTACATCTTCAGTTTCTCAGAGTAGGAATTAGCATTGTAAATCTAGTCAGTCCTGTCCCTTGGAAACTATTCATATGCAAAACTCTCCTCAGCTTTTAACTCCATCAGGAAAAGCCCTGGTCTTCCTTTCATCGGACCACAGACCAATCCCTCCAAGTTTAAAATTGTGACAAAGTTTTTTGAATATTAAATCTGGAAATCTTAGTGCATAATTAAATGGAATACCAAATTTAAATTAGATTACTGCTGTATATGCAGCTTAGGAAAGACTAGCAGTGGGAAAAGGGAGGAGAGGCAAATCAAGGACTTATGTATTACAAAATAAGAAGAGTGGCTGGGCCAAGTAGAAAGGAGGAAAGAATAAAAATACCATCCTCAAGAGGGACAAAGACTACACATGAATATCATATCATGAGGTTATTGCTAAAGGGGAATTTAAGTACTGAAGCATTTATTTGTGGAAAATAATACATGAAGTCATAAACACAGACTAAAATTCAATGCCATATGATGCTGAAGAAGAGGATTTCTAAACTGGAAAATTGAAATAAGGATGTGAAAAATAACTGCTTACTTTGGAAATTTAAAAAGGTTTATTAAACCTTGACAAAAACACAGCAAAAGGACTGTGTAAGGAAAAATTCACAGCACTGAGAACTACCTTTGTAAATACCACGTGGCCAGTTCAACTTCAAGATGGATGCTCCGTCTTTTATACCCCTGAGGGTTGCATCAGCCAGCCCTGGCCCCTCCCAAAGTCTGTCAGTCAGCTCTTCTTTGCCATTTATCTGTGCAAACTGCTTTCTTGTCGTTGTATTGTAGGTCAGGTGTTGCCATGCCACACCCCTAAGCACCAAGTTTTTCCATTCCCAGCTGCCCCATGCAAGGGACACTTGGCAGCATTCTTTGTACCTGTCCTAGACAGCCCAGGCTGTCTGATGGCAGCAATACAGGAGGGGAAGGGAACTATGGGAGAACAGAGGACTTCTAAACTGCAATAACATAACTATGCATCACTAAAGCTTTTCTTAATATTCACACAATAGTTATCCCTTCACTGCGAGAGCAAATCATCTCATTATCCATCTATAACAAGGAGTTCATAGAGTAACAGTTGATTTTAAATGGGACAAATAAACTACTAAGAAAAAAGCTAAGAAGCAGGGTGTCTGTAGGCCAAGAGTTAATGAAGATCTACAACTGTATTATGGTAGGATGAGGGCCTGTTGACCATAAAACAAATGTAACATTCAAAAATATTTAAAAAGGACTTAGTTCCTAGTGTCTCCTATTGATTAATGAGGATTCATATCTGGGCTACAGATAAGATAACTTTGCAATTAAATCTGAGACCACAGATTCACTGTAATAAGTAGCAAAGTACAAAGTGTATAGAAAACTAGTTAAAGTAATGTAAAAGAAAAAGATCTCCAAAATTCTTTGAACCTGGATTTCTGCAAGCTGTTTTATTTCTAACAGACCAAGAAAGGTGTGCTAGGAATTATTCTGTCATGATAAAAGAAGTAAATTACTAACCCAAATTATGGTTGTGACCAGCTAGTCCCTAGAATGCCCACCATGGCAGTAGTATGACGTGGAGTGATGTTTTGTGAAGAGAATTGCGGTACTCAGTGCAGAAACAGATGCTTCGGTCAGCTGGGACCAGGAAGCTGCACAGTCGGTCGAAGCTTAAGAACTACCAGCTGTGCCTCTGTAAGCAAAGAGAGAGACACAGTCAGATACAGAAACCTGTAAGAGATCATCAAGCAAGTTCTTGGAGTCTGTCGGAGTCAACACTTGAATACAGAAGTTGAAGACAAATCTAAACTGTTTTATCTTTGTTTCTGATCAGTAAGTGCAAAATGACTGAGAACATGAAATTAAAATGTAAATTGGGTAAGAAAGATCATTGTAAATGCTGAAATTTATTTATTAATACAGAAAAATGTGCATAATAAAATTCATACATTCAAATAAGCAGATTTGATCGTTTCCTCAAAGGAGAAAAATAGAGAATTCACACAATGAATGGACAGTTTCATAAAAGAGCATTGCAGCTAATACAAGCACAGTAATGGAAGAAAAATATAAGTATTACAGAGATACCCACTTGGAAAAATCAGGACTTCAGCAATGAACTGAAAGAAAAACAGCTAAAAACCCCACAAAAAAAAAGAAATAGAGAATTTATCAAATTACTAATTTGTATATAAATTTAAAAAGTAAGCTTAAGAGTAACAAAACAAAAAAATACTTTTGGAATAAATTAGCAAGAAATATAGATGGTTAAAAGAAGTAATAACAATAAAATTATTAATATTTAGTAGTAGTTGAAGTAGTAATAGTATCTACTTTATTACTGTCTAGGGACAAAGATACATAAATATTTTATATTCTCATTCTTATCTCTCTCTGGCTTGATAAAATGTATGTTCACCACTCTATCCACAATTTTTTCCTCAGTGGTTAGTTTTTGGATAGATTGACAATAAAAATAACTGAATACTTTTTTGGACGAACTTATGCAGAAAGTATGTGACCGGCCAAAGAGAAGACACCGTGACTAAACTTCTAATCCAGAAGTCTTGGATCTAAGTACTTGAAACTATATGGAATGAAGTGGAGACACAGTGTCAGCTCTTCAAAAAACAGAAAAAAAAGAAAGTCCTCAGGAATCATGGACCACTTTTCACTTAGGTGTCCTCAACTCCAGAAGTCCAGCAAATAATTAAATAATTTGTAAGTGCTTAGGAGAAAAAATGTTGATAAAGAGATCTTCCCTCCAGTCTAGGAAAGAAAGAACATAAAAAGCTTAATATATATATTTATTTTCTCTCTGCTTTTTCACATTTAGAAATAGTTTTGCCCGAAACACCACTTTGAAACACAGCTGTATAAATAAAATGCATCAAAGCATCAACTTAGTGAAAAATTATAGAAAAGTATTCTGTTAAGATGTGTGAACATTTTCTGAAAGAGAGCTGATGTAATTAGGCATTAAAAAAATCAGAAAATTGTTTTACAAATGCAGTTCTAGTATAAATCTAGAAGCTGCTTATATGTTCTATTTATTTTACTGACTAATTGCTTGAAGGTTTGACTGCTTGTTATTGACTATATTAATTTAGAAATAATGCCAACAAAAGGAAACATTTAAAATGCAATAGTTGCAAAGAAAATGTCATATAACAGTTGGGTGTCCACTAAGTAGTGCTTTAAAAGAAAAATTCAGAAAGGAAAAAAACAATATAGAAGAAAAAATAGCAGATAATATTCGCATATAAATAAAAAATGTTACATTGTTTATTGTATTTATTTCTGTTGCTTGCAAGTATCTCCATATATTGAAGAATATTTTCTTTTCTATGATTTTTCTCCAGATAAACAAATGTGGTTGTGTGCATTTGTGCGAGTGCACATGTGCACAGGAAGGGTATGTGGAGATCTGTATAACTACAATTATATTGATTAATGTGTGTCTAGTGAATAATTACATCCAGAAATATACCGGATTACTTACCTGAAATTTATTGTCTCCCTACCAGCATGTGCAGAATATAAAGCTGAAATCAATGGCTGAATTTACAGTACAGATTTAGCACACATTTAACTAAAAACTGAAAAGAGAAAGTATTTTCATATCTGAGAAATGGATTCAGACTATGATACAGAAAAAAAAGCCTGAACTGGAAAACAAAAAATATAAGAGCAGGATTGTTTGAAATGCTATTGTTTTCCAAGATAGTTAACAACCTGAAAACTTAATTAATTACCCATTTGAGGCTAAAATTGTGATTTTCAGCGGATTCCTGCACTTCAGCGCATGTTTTATATGGGAAGTGGTCAGAATTTTAATCTGTTTCCTTGTCTGTATCCTTTGTTTTATTACTTGTTGAGCTTGGAAAAAGAAATAAAAGCTGAGAAAGCAGTAGACAAATTAATTTCCTGCTTTTCTGGAAAGAAGCTCTAGAAAGCTGAACGAGAATAATCTGATCTGATATCTGATGTTGGTGAACTTCCAAGTTTCAAGTGTTGCAAGGTCAAAATAGAACAAGAAACTGAATGACAACATAAACTAGGAAGAGAAAAAAAATTAATCTGGTGTAGGAACACTGTGGGGAGAGAAGGGGTTTACATGCACCCTACTCTCTGGTAGTGTTGTATTTGGATCCTTTATGTTTATAAAAAAAATATGTCTACTTAGAAAAAAAAAAAAAAAAAGGAACAGAAAAAAATCTGAGTGTTTAGCAGATGCATGATTCTGCTCTGGTTTTAGAAATAATTGCTCTAGCAGAACTTCTGTGGATTTCTTTATGGATAAAAACCTATTTTTTCCTCCCTTGACCACCTGTTCTTGCCTGAAGATAGCTTGGCTGCATCATGATTCCAGATTGCTGCAGTGGAGACAATGGAGCTGGGTTGACTCCACTTTATTGTATGCTTAAGACATTGCCTTGATTTAATCCACAAGTAATTGCACAAGATATTATTTGTCCATATTTTGAGTAAGCAAGTAAGCTCAGGGTTGCCAGTGGGACATTTTTAGACATGAGAAACCTAATATTATTCTTAATAATAGTATTTTCTCTTTATTGCTGATGTTAATATTTCAAATATGTTAATTCATTCTGACAGCTGCTGTTAATGCTTGCATCACACACTATATACTGATCCTGACATTCCATTTCAAGTCTACAAGTATTTTCCATATTTTCATTTGAAGTACTCTTTTCAATATAGATTTTTTTTCAATAAATAAAAGGACTGTAATCAAATTTATAAACCTCTACCTTTTAAGTAGGTGTCAATATCAATTGTATGTCTCATTCATTATTTCATGGAGATACTTAACATTTTATAGCGTTATGATGATCTGTAGCAGAAAGCAACTTAACTATTCTAGACTTATTTGTGTTTTTTTTTTCCCTTGTGGGGGTTTCTTGTTTGTTTGGTTTGGTTTTGGAGGGGGGTTTTGTTTGGTTCAGGGAGGGTTGTTTGTTTTGGGGATTTGATTTGTTCTGGTTTTTAATTTCTGCAGGTTGTGTGGTTATCTGTTCCTTTGATCTGTTCCTTTTTCCTATCTGCTCCTAATAGATTTCTGTAGACGTACACTAACATGTCTTGGAAGAGGAATGTGCATTTTCCAGAGTTACAGAGTAAAATATTTGCAACCTGGAATGTAAAAGATAATAAATAGCAACTTGAATAGAGGTCTTACAGAAAAACTTTTCTCTGTTGTACATTTCAAGCCAGTAATCTTTCATGATAAACTTCAAACTTGAAATAAAAGCAGGAACTTTTTTAATGAATAATTTGGGAAAAAATCTGTGCTTTTCTAGGTGTTTATAACCATCTGGGAAGTTTTCAAAAGTACATTTTCTTCTGGTTTTACTGAAGTCAATTGCTTCCTTAGAAATATCCCAGAATGAGTAGAACTTGGAGTACAATATACAGCTCTATTTTCCTAAATCACATCGTGAGAGTTCATGCCCAGCTCACGCCCAGTTCACGCCCTGCTCTGTCTTACCTAAAGCCTTGATTCAGTGTCTTTCATGTCAGGAACACATGGGATATTGATCCTTCTGCTATTGACCTCTTCCTCATTTAACACTGCAAGGGGAAGGAAACAAAGCTAAAACCCCAAACTAAACAACAAAGTTAAAAGAATTCAAGCAGTCCTGACATGAAATACAAATAATTTTAAAATGTTTATTTGCTTTTTGTAAGATAATGTTTCAATATTTGCTGAATATCAAGTTGTTTTTTTTTTTCACAGTTACACCCAACACTGACATCTAAAAAGACATTGGAAAAAAACCAGCCACTATTCATCAACATTTTGACTACATTTAATTATGTCAAGGTTATACCAAGAATGACAGGTTGCCTATTAATTTCAGTGAGAATAAAACTCAATTTGTAATATTAGAATGATAAGCAGAATTACAGACAACTAAATAGAACACAAACAGAATATATAATCATTCAAGTAGGATCTTTAGAATTGTGTACAACTTAGTCAGAACATAACATCATTTACTTCCATAACAAATATCACCATGAGAATAAATGTTATTCACTCTCTAAATTTTGCATTCCTTTCTTTGTTCATGTTTTATACTAAAGCTGTGCACATTTGATATCACCTCCTTATTATCATTGAATATTGCCTTTGATTTAAGATTATTCTAGATTCTCTGATGATGTGGGTTTTTTATTTGGTTTGGTTTGCTTCTTTGGGATTTGTGCAGTTTTTATTTCTTGGAACATTATGGTAAATTTCAAAGGCATGTAGCTTGTTAAGTGTTTCAGAAGTGATTTCTTAATGTGGTGCTGACATCCATAGATCAGGCTGTGGGCCCTGCATGTGACCACGTTAGGGAGATTTTACTCCCATAAGCAGGGCCATTGATTACTTCTCAGGATGATGGGTAAGAGCATAATAGTCTGACCTTAGATGATCTTAATACTTCTAAAATTAAAAACCAGTTTAAAAGAAAAGTCCTGCTCTTGTATGCTTATAGGCAAACAGAAACTTCTTTCTGTGTTGCATTGTTACTGGTAAAGATAAAAAACTTATTCCTTTGGGCACTCCTCTGAAAAAAAGACTGACATAAGTTCTAGATATTTATTAGTCCTAGAGATAGATGCTGTCTGGATGAAATTTAGATTCCACTGTGATAAAGATGTGTGAGACATTGATAAAGATGACAACAACTACAATGTTAACAACAGAAAGTCTCAAAAGTAGTTTTTGGACAAGATTGCTCAGTTGCATTTGCAATTTGTGTTTAAAAATCATTGTTTCAACAGTCTATATTTATTCCCCATGCCACCAATTTTTCCAATTTAGTAACAGCAAAAATAGCTTTCATTTCAGTGTGAGTCAGCTTGGGAGGCACTATTTGGTTAACTAGCCCTTGTGAAAAACTGTACAAGAAAAGAGATAAAGGATAAGCTGTAGGTGTATTAACAAAGCAGCATTTAGAAGAGTCAATGGCATTCAGACAGTGTGACTGAGCTACAGAAAAAAAAAAAACCCAAATTAAAACAAACAAGAAGAAAGTTTTAGACATATTTCTAGGCATAAAAACAGTAGTATTGCTATGAATATTTGATCAAATAATCAATTAAATGATACAAAAGCGTTAGCTATGATGTTAAATAGAAAATTGTGAAGTATAAAGTATATCAGGTGTGCTGTGTTTGGAATGTGTAACCACAGAAACCACACCAGGAAGTTACTGGACCATTATGTTTTGGTCAAGAAAGTTATACTACATGGGAACCCACTGTCCTTCCCATCTTAATTTTAATATCAAGATTCCAATCAGTAGATCACAGTAGAAGTAGCCAATAATTGTTTTAGGATAAGAACATTGATAAAGTTATTAATTATTGGAACCAATAAATGTAAAGGGTAAATTAAAGAACTTGCATAGCATGCATAAAATGTAAAAGAATTTCTGTAACAATGGTTTTGCAGGAAAAGTGTATCAAAGGGGTGAGTTTTGTTTGTTGGGTGGAACACAGTTTCAGAGGAGTTGTCCCCTGTGTTGCCGGCATCATGAATAAAAAATGTCTGCTGATTTACATCAAGTTGTTGTTGGATAAGTTTCTTTCATCCCATTTGGTTGCAGTATTAGAAGATGAAAAATTTAATAACAGTAGTATAAATCAGAAAAATACAATTAGTATTAAAGGAAAGAAAACCATTCTGAAAAGTAAAAAGTGTGCTCTAACTTTCAGATTGCCAGAGCTGCCTCAACTCTTACAAGAAAATAAACATAACTACATTAATTCTATATTTTCTGACAAAAGACAGCCATGTCTTCCTCATTTGAGGACCTGATATTAACTTTGATGGCTCCTGGGAAATACTGAAACAAAATTTTAATTCTGAATAGCTAGAGGAAGCAAACAGCCAAAATATTTCATCCGTCTCCATTTCCTTCATTTTCCTATTGCACAGATAGAGAGTCTTACAAAGGGAATCTTGGCACAGGGTAGGATATCCTTGGGGAATCAAGTACCTCAAAGAGGACTGTTCTCTGAATGCCTAGGGAAGGTACTTAAGTTGGATCAGGTAAGACTGCACCCAGGCTTTGGTTTGCTGAATCCAGCTGATGCATGGCTACTCCTGCATATACAGGATCTATCTCTATGGCTGATCTGAAAACACATGCAAAACATCACCCAACTATGGAAATTATGTATAAAGGATTGTCCTACATTACTGTGTCTCCATTTCCAGGAACAGTTTCTACTCCCTATAAACACCCTATCCATACATTATATGATCAATTATGCAGCAAGAACCATGTGAGAAATTGCTGAAAGCACTAGATTTTTTTCTCCCAGAAACCAAAAATGCCTTCCCAAAGAGCTCCTTCGTCAATGAATCAAATACTTAATTGAGCAGGTGGATATAATTTTAATTACATTGTTTCAATTCCTTTCACTGTTTAAGATCAGTCCATTAATTCATCTGTGCAGATGACTAGACGTGGAGTACCTGGCCCATCCAACTAATTAATTCCTCAGACATGAATGTATAGATTGGCCCTGCTCTGATACTCAGTTACATTACAGTTATAAGTGTAGGACAAGCTTGAGTTACACATATTTTTCCATGCCTACAGTGAGAGGACTAGAGGAAATTCAAATTGGATATTGGAAACATTGTTTTCTCTGTTAGAGTGGTCAGGTATTGCAATAGGTTGCCCAGGGTGGTGGTGGAGTCACCATCCCTGGAGGTCTTCAAGAGGCATCTGGAACTCATATTGGGTGAGGGTTTTTTTCAGTAGTTTAGGGGTTAAAGTGGAAGTGCTGTGTTGACATTTGGCCTTGATGATGCAAAAGGTCTGTTGCAACCTTGATGATTCTATACCTGTAAATGAAGTTGCCTTGCCACAATCCATGAGCTAAGAAGGTGTGAGATAGAAATTTTTTTTAGTCTTTCATTCATGGAAAAATCTGTTATTTTCACCATGATATGTTGGAATTGTACTGTTACTTAATGATTCAGTACCTGAAACCTACTTAGGAATTTTTCTACTTCTTCCCAATGTTTTTATAGTCCAAAATGAGGTACAGTGAAGAAAATCAGTTAACTGAGAATTGTTTCCATAAAAACTTGCTCAGAAGGGAACTGCCAAAACAAAAATTATCAACGCTAAAGCTATGTGTTATATCTTGGCTATTTAGTGTAAAAATAATCCATGTGTGTGTTTGCTAAATTCACAGCTTTAAATCTCTTATGAAGTTGGAAACAGAATTTTTGATATCAGAACTTGAAAAAAGTTATTTTCTTGGGTTTGGGTCTTGGGGCTTTTTTTTTGTTACATGAGACAGTGGGAGTAGAAAGTCTTGCAATCTGAGAACTAAGCATTAGCATTTGAATACATTGTGGACATGGGTATTAGGTACAGTTCTTGGTGTTTGCTATTCATGAAGCATCACTACCAGGCATGAAGTCTGCATGGCAAAGTGCAGGTATAGTGCTAGTTAATATGTCAGGATAACTATAACCTAGGCTACTGTGCAGTTTTGCCTTTTTTTTCTCTCAGCTTAGAAAACCCCAATATTGCTATAATAGTTTTTATTCTAAAACTATCTTATTTAAAAAAAAAAAAAAAATCTCTACCAGTTCAGGTTCTAGACATATCTTTCTCAGAGCTAGCTACAGTATCTGTGATTTGTGCATCACTGCATTATGTATACATTGCTGATGAAAAGCATTTGCAAAGTAATTGTACTGTGCTTCAGCTCCCTATCTGTAGGTGGGAGAAAGACAAAAGGAATGCTGCTTTCTCATTTAGACAGTTCTAACACTCCAAGACTTTTTTTATTATTGTTGGTTCAGTGGTTAAATCAATATTATAATTGCATTGAAACAAATAATTGTTAAAAATGGATGGAAATACTTAGCCAGCTAAAGACACAAATATAATTTGTCCTTACAATTGAAATTACAGGCAAGTTACAGGAGGTAACCTGTGTGATACAAATTTATCCCTGGTGGATCATTCTTAATCTCTATATTGCAATATGGGAAGAAATCCAATTTTTCACAGCAAATACTTCACTTTAGTTAGACTGTTAGGGGGAAATATGCCCCAAGTGTTTTGGTGCAGAGATATTTACAACTGCCGATAAAGCTTATGCTGAGTTCATCAGAGTTACTCCCCTCCAAACCTCAGGCTAAGCTCCAACTGTGGATTCTGACAAGAGCAGACAGCCTTCAAATATTTCTTCAACAATTTGCAGAACAAGAATTCTGAAAAATATCAACTTCAGGGATCCATGATCTAGCAGCTTTGTTTTCAATGACAGAATGCAGATTTCTCATCTGGCCTTGAACTGTCATATTTTTTGTATGCTTTTTTATTTGTGTTTTAACTTCCCAACTTGTAGAAAAAAATAAGATTTTATTGGTGTGCTGACCATGCATCCTCTACACTGTATTTTCTGCTCAAGGGGAAAAATGTTCACTTGCAAAAGTGGAACTTGATTTCACGCTTCTTGGAGAAATTCCACATACCTCAATTTACAGCTAACACACTAAAGTTAGATGTGTGAGCCACAGTGCTCTGGATGTAAGGAAGGATCCAAACATGCTCCTGCTTTAAATGCACTAGTGTTCTACAGTGAGAAGAAATCACTTTACAGAGGATGGATTTTTACAATGAATAACATGATGGCATAACACATGAAATAGACTAGGGATCACCAAATTGCAATAAATTATCATGAATACATTGTTCTTTTAAGCATTTTTACCATTTCTGTGGAAGAAAATGTTTTGACAGATGAGAGACATCTAAATACTGTTGATTAATTAATGGACTTGAATTTTCAAATCAGAAATAACCAGACTTTATTCTCAAGGCCTGAATTTCTTGTATTTTTCTTGTATATTTGAAAATCCTGCATTTTGAAAATAATCTTGCATTTAATTCCAGTTTTAACTCATATATCATATCCATTATCACAGCATCTGTTATCATCTACTAATATCCAAAGACATTAACATTAACATGAGTGTTTCAGTATTTAACAAGTTGTCTCCTTTTGATAGACATCAGTTCACAGATGAAAACACACTTGCATTGTACCCACTGTGATTAAACTTTCTGTTATCAAAGACACAACATTAAAGAGGAAAGTCAGGGTAGGAGTAAATGCTTGCTTCAATCAACTAAGCAACTAAAAGTCCAGACAAAAGGCCATTTTAAAACTGACTGTGTAGCTGATACATCAATAAGTTTGTCTCATTTTTTTCAAAAATACTGAAAGGAACACATGTTTATTCACACACATATTACTTAACCACGCTTTATGTCTCTTTTCCCTTTGGATATCAGACCAAAAAGAAAAAATCTAATGAAATTGTGAGACATTTAAGTGAAGGAATTAACTAGATCCTAAAATATTCATGCTAGGCTGCATAAGAGAAAGCATAGTGGCAGGTCAAAGACAGTAATTATTCCACTCTACATGATACTTTTTCAATTTAATCTGGAATTTGGTGTCCAAAGCTAGACTATTCCATACAAAAGACTCACAAACTAGAGGAAATATAGCAGTCAATCACAGTGGTCATAAAACATGAGATAAGGAAGAGATTTGAATTGATTCACCCTGAAGAGAAGACAAAGGATGTCTTCAGCTACCTAATGAAAGTTTAAATTGAAGGGACACACTTCTCACAGGTGCACAGTTGAAAGGCAGTGAACAGCAATCATACCAGATAAGATATAAGGAAAAGTACTACAAGATAAGAATGGTGTTATACTGGAGAAGGTTGCTCAGAGAGCTTGTGGAATATTCACCTGAGGAGCTATTCCTGATTGTCTAGGAAAAATCTTGAGCAGCCTGATGCCTGATGTATCTCCAAAGATTACTGACAACTAAAAGGTTCCTATGTTTTCATAATACTAAACCAGAAAGCAATCCCAATATAAATAAGCTAACAGGGTGACTATCAGTCACCTGAACTTGAATAAAGTGTACTGAAACAGTGCAACTAAAAGCAATTTATAAGGATTTTGTAACACTGTGATATCACAATCAAACAAAGCTTTACCTAATTATGTATGCAATGTGATCACCAAAGAAGCTGGGTGTAGTTTCATGTAGGAAGTGGAAGTAAGAAGTTGCCGGAGAACAAGAAAATGGAAGCATAATATTGCAAAATGATTTCTCCTCAAGCATACAGAGATTAGCAAAAAATCAGAAAAAAATAACAGTTTCAGAAGCAGAGGATGGAGGCAATGGCATAAAAACTATCAGGTAAAACTAAACAAAACAAATGAAAACTGGAAAGAAAGAACAATCCCACCTATCTCTGATTAGGAGCTTTCAAGTTGGAACATCCACATCTCGGTCACTAAAAACTACCAAGAACTGCAGACGGCCCACAACACTGCATCACCACCATTGTATGTTAAATTCACAGCCAGTTTGGAAGTGTTATGAACAAAGACTTTTGCATTTGTTATGAAAATAGTTAATACTGTGCAAGAAATTACCATCACTTATAAGCACCTGCTCAATTAGTGCAATCAGTAAAGTTCAGTTTTAAAATTTAAAACTGACCTGACTGAGCAGTCTTCTAAACACTTTATCATA